>CM048745.1:336311757-336964257 GCA_026315105.1 Locusta migratoria
GTATGTGTAGATAACGTTAAAAGAGAAGTTGAAACTACATTAGCGAGACCGTTTACTCTGTAATATCATGTGTTGTATCCCGAGCAACAACGCTTTCCAGGAATGCCATCACATGGGCCAATTTGAATGTCTACAGGTCGACTTAAAATACAGCATAGAAGGGCACAGCAGCTTCTATTTTGTTGAGGCACGCAAGCCACCTCACCTCAACAATGTCTGTATTTCAATGGAGGTGGGCGATCTTGATATAATGGTTAAAATTAAAAACAGTTCAGATTCCAAATGGTTGTTTTTATTTAATGACCGGTTTCAGTCTACGTTGACTATCATCAGATGAACACTACTGAAATGGAAAATAGAAGTTCAGCGGTTTATATTGACAACATTCGATAGGCGTGGGAGGAGCATTCAGTACTTAACTCATAACCCTAATATTCTTTCCAGCAGTTCACTTTTGTGTGGCCTGCCTACTGGCACCGCCCTTGTCTTCTCAGTAATCAAATGAGAAATCGTTTTGTAAGAGATACTTGTTTATAAGGCACGGTTCATACGTTGGTGTGTATACAGTAGCCTATATCAGGAATGTGAATTTCACCGTAGAAACAAGATTGCTTACACTCCCAAAATTGGCTCTGTTAGTTTTTCGGAATTCACTTACATAAAAAAACATGGTGAAAGGAATCCGATAGTCAAAGAATGTTTAGTGAAGAAAATTTGTTGAACACTATTCCAGAAGGTGCATTTCAGAAATGTTGTCATCAAACAGTTGGAGAGGGAGGAGATTATGAAGCGGTCTGGAGTGAAACTATGAAAAGAATGACTGTGCCTTTGATGACTCAGAATCCAGTAATATTAATAGATCACGTAACAGTTAACTTTCCTCCGAAAGCATTACAGAAAGAAATATTGTGAGCAGTGCACCCAGTCCATACTGTACAAGTGTCATCTTTAGTAACAGATCACGCATATAAGGTGCAATATTAATTTGCGGGTTGTATTCAGCACTTGTAAGGCCAATTGAAGAGCTGCTTGATTGAGAAGTAGCTGTTCCGGTCACGAAAACCGGCAGAACGGCCGAGAGTATGGGGCACTGACGACATCCCTTTCCATACAGCATCCGCTGACACCTTCAGGCAGAGATGACATGGCAACCGGTTGGAACAAGTTGAGCCTTTCATCTACATCTACATAGATACTCTGTAAATCACATTTAAGTGCCTGGCAGAGGGTTCATTAACCACTTTCATAACTTTTCTCTACCGTTCCATTCTCTAATAGCGCGCGGGAAGAAAGAACACATAAATCGTTCCGTTTTCGATCTAATTTCTCTTATTTTATTGGGATGGTCATGTCTCCCTAGGTAGGTGGGTGCTAGCAAAATATTTTCACATTCAGAAGTAAAAGTCGGTGATTGAAACTTCGCAAACAGATCACGCCGCAATGAATAACGTCTTTCTTTTAATGATTTCCACCCCAATTCGTGCAACATTTCCGTGACGCTTTCCCCCCCGTAACGTGATAGAACAAAACGAGCTGCCCTTCTCTGAACATTCTCAATATCTTCCGTCAGTCCCACCTGGTGAGGGTCCCACAAGGGGCAACAGTACTCCAGGAGAGGACGCACAAGTGTGATGTAGCCAGTCTCTTTGGTGGAGCTGGTGCATCTTCGAAGCGTTCTGCCAATGAAACGTAGCCTTTGATTCGCCTTCCCCACAATATTTTCTATGTGTTCTCTCCAGTCAAAGTTGTTCGTAATTGTAACTCCTAGGTATTTGGTAGAATTTACGACCTTAAGGTTTGACTGATTTATCGCGTAATTGAAGTTCAGTGGATTTCTTTTAGTGGTCATGTGTATTACTTCACACTTTTCTTTATTTAGTGTCAATTGCCAATTTTCGCACCAAGTAGAAATTTTGTCTAAATCGCTTTGCAGTTGCTTTTGATCCTCTGTTGATTTCACTAACCGATAAACGACAGCATCATCCAGGCCTGTCTTATTGAAATCACGAATTCATTTGTGCCTCGGCCTCCCTCTCCAATTGCCACCGTTTAGACGTCCCTCTATTACCAAATTACGAATTCTTAATGCCACAGAGAGTTTCCTTTCATCTGATAGGAGTTTTTTTAGTCAACATATACCATAGACTTACTTTGTCCCTAATTCAGTTCTGTACCTTATCATTAATTCATACTTCTTCTATAGCAGTATAGTTGAAACGTTATTATCCATTTCTTGTATTAAATGGTTATTGTCCTCCTTTACCTTCTGTACAGGGCTACACCTTTAGCAAAGACTTTCCTAAAACATAAATTTATATTCGATGTTGAAGAATTTCTATTAAAAAACGCATTTCTTACTATTACCAGCCTGCATTTTATAACCTCTCTACATTTACCATTGCTGCCGTCACCTTCATTGTCCAACAAACGTCATTTGAACTACAAGACGGAACCAAAATCTCAACGAATAACACTGAACAAAATCAATCCTACGTCCGTAATGCAGCAGTCTACCCTTAATAATAAAAAAAAAAGATAAAGAAAAAAATAAAGAAAGAAAGGTGAACAGCGTGGTGGGTTGCCGTGCAGAGCGCCCGGGTTAGATTCCTGCTCAGGTCTGGGAATTTCTCCGTTTGGGGACTGGGTGTTGCGTTCTGATCTCGTCATCATTTCATCCTAATCGACTTATAAATCGCCAAAGTGGTGTCTCGTAAAGATAGTTGCACCAGGCAAACCGAACATGTCCACAGATGGGGTCTAACCAGTGACGCAACCCGGATTTTTTTCCGGAGGGGGATGTCACTCGTATATAATGATATATTTTGACATTGAGTGCTGAGGCACACACATTACATACATACATAAATACATGCATGCATGCATGCATACTTACATATACATACACATACAATTAACTGTGTAGCCTGTTATATTAACCAACGTGAAATTCGTTTATGGAATATAAATGCTATATTTTTCAGAAGTAGAAATGTGCAATTTTTAATGTTTAACCTTTGTATTTTATTAATTTTCATTTATTTATTGAAGAAATGTTCCAGCCATTGGCTCAACATAGGAACAATAAATACAAAGTTAGCTTAGGTAAACAAACAGTGCAATAATTTACAAAGTTCCAACAAAATAATACATATTAAATGACAAAAAATTAATATAAACTATTGGACAGAAAAAATACTATTTAAAATAGAGAAAAAATGTAAAATGATACATCATAAGCCTTAGATTAGTATAAGATTATACATTGCTGTTATTTAGTTATTCTCTTCTTTATATATATTGTCGCCAGAATTTTTAGGCTATATTTCAAACTGAACCAAGGCTATTTGCCTTATGTGTTTTGGTAATCTATTATTTGGTAGCAATTCGATAAAAACTTTTGATGCGAATATATGCAGAATATATAGCACATACATTTAAACAATATAGCAAAATAAATTTATCTATGTTGTTGTTATGGTCTTCAGTCCGGAGACTGGTTTGATGCAGCTCTCCACCCTACTCTATCCTGAGCAAGCCTTTTCATCTCCTCATAAGAACGACAACCCACATCCACTTGTATCTGCTTACTATACGCGTCTCTTGGTCTCCCTCTGCGATTTTTACCCCACACACTTCCCTCCAATGCTAAATTTACGATTCCTCGATGTCTAAGAATGTGTCCTACCAAGCGATCCCTTCTTTTAGTCAGGGTGTGCCAAAAATTCCTTTTCTCACCAATTCTGTTCAGTACCTCTTGATTAGTTATGCGATCTACCCACCTAATCTTCAGCATTCTTCTGTAGCACCACATTTCAAAAGACTCTATCCTCCTCCTGTCCGCACTGCTTATTGTCCATGTTTCACTCCCGTACAAGGCAACACTCCACACAAATGCCTTCAGAAAAGACTTCCTTACCCTTAAATTAATATTTGATGTTAGCAAATTTCTCTTTTTCAAAAATGCTTTTCTTCCCATTGCCATTCTGCATTTTATATCCTCTGTACTGCGACCATCGCATGTTATTTTACTACCCAAGTAACAAAACTCATCTACCACCTTCATTGTTTCGTTACCTAATCTAATTCCTTCAGTATTGCCTGATTTTCTAAGACCGCATTCCATTATTTTTGTTTTGCTCTTGTTAATGTTCATTTTATACGCTCTCTTCAACACACTGTCCATTCCATTCAACTGCTCTTCCAGGTCCTTTGCTGTCTCTGACAGAATTACAAAGTCATCAGCAAAACGCAATGTTTTTATTTCTTCTCCCTGAATTTTAATCCCTATTCCAAATTTTTCCTTGCTGTCCTTCACCGCCTGCTCGATGTACAAATTAAATAGCATCGGAGAAAGGCTACAACCCTGTCTTACTCCCTTCCCAACTGATGCTTCCCTTTCATGCCTAACAAGTAATTTTTCCAATTTCATACAGAAAACAGTTTTACCCATCATTAATTTTTTTTTAATGAAAGCTTACATGAAAAATTATAAAGAATACATGGCAGTTCTTTAAAATGTGAAACAAAAAGTTTTTTTGTTTTGCAAAGTTCTCCTTATTATACAAATCGATTGCACTAAACAATTATAAAACAAAATTTATTACAGAACAAAATCAAGTCTGCGAGGTTTTTCTGCAAGCCCATCAATTATCTTGTCGTAATCAATGTCATACTCCCTATTAATTGACAAATGAGCAATACTATTTAAACGGTCCTGTCCCATAGTTGAACGCAGGTAAGTTTTAAGACGTTTTAAGCAGCTGAATGCTGTTCAGCCGAACACGTTGTAACAGGAATAGTAGCAAATATTTGTAACAGTGTGTAAATGTTTGGGTAGAAATCTTTACAGCACTCTGCAAGAGCTTGTGTTACGTCAGATGGAACATCACTCCTTGACTTCCTGTTCAACCACAAATTTTTCCACATTTCAAATTCATTTTTTATCGAAGGTATGTCTTCTGCGTATAAATCTTCTTCATAGAACTTCAGAACAGAGCCCAAATCGTTAAATTCAACATCCGTACTGAATGAAGGAATCAACTTTTGAAGAAGTAAAAAATCTCGATTCTGAGTTTCAAAAAGAGAAGTGAATTCCATATTAAGTTGGTCTAAATATGGAATATACACAGATCTTAAATAATATTCTTCAGGACTGTTTGATGCAACATTATTTCTCATAGTTTGTTTCCCAACCTTTCGTTGAATGTCAACAGATACACCTAAGTTTTCACAAACTGTGGTAGCTTGCTGAAAGACAGATTCAAAACTTTTATTCGCTTCTAAACTCTTTTTTCTTAAAATAGATTTGATATTGTCCACAGATTCAGCTGCTTACCCAAATCAAGTTTTAGAGACTGCAGCTGCCTTGAAAGAGGTAAAAATAATGAAGCAAATTCGTTCATAATAGAAAGGGTCGTTAAGAACTGGCAATTCAATATGATGTAACTGTAGCGGCTGAAGAGTCATTGGAATTTTCTGAAAGATATTCCAAGGTCTTGCTAATTGGCAGAATTAGTTGTAGAAAAATACATATACCTTCATGATTCTCAACGAATATAGTTGCACAGTGTAGTTTCAATCTATGTTCTTTTTCAGGACATTCTAATTCAACGAAATCGGATAATAAACGTACTCTGGCTGAAGAGGTGGTCATGAAATCACAAATATTGGTGATGACACCGATAGTATTCCTGATATTAGGCACACTTGAAGCATGGTTAACAGCTAAATTCAAAATATGACTCGAGCATCGCGAGTAAACCGCTGTGGGGCAACTCTCCTTTATCACAGCTTGAACGTTCTTGATCGATACACTCATAGTATTACAGCTATCATATCCCTTCCCCCGGAGGTATTTCACATCAAGACCGAAATTTCTAAGAGTAGTTAAAATCACATTGGCTAAACCTTTTCCTGTACGGTCAGTCACATCAACGAACGTTAAAAAATTTTCATTGATATTTTCATCATATACGTACCTGAGAATAATAGCAAACTGGTCTGTATTCGATATAACAGAAGTTTCATCAGCTAAAACACTAAAATACTTAGCTTTCCGAATTTCTTCTATGATACATTTGCTCACGAAATTTCCCAATTCTTCAATAATTTCATTTTGGATCTTCCAACTCACATATGTGGCATTTAGTGCAGCTGTTTGTAAATGATTTGTGAGAACTTCATCACCCGCATCCATCCTGAAGCGTAGTAATGTACGAAATTTTCCATCTTTAAGAGCAGGTTTCGCAGCAGTTAATGGCCCACTATTATAGTGTCCACGAAGAGGTAATTCATTACGTCCACAAAACACAGTAGTTTTAATGATAGGAACTAGCCTGAAACAAATGCCACATCCCATAGTGTCTATGAAATTACAATAAAAGCAAATCACTGCTTATAATTGAGCTAAGTAATAGTTACCTACCTCTCTCTATTTTGGCGTTTTTGCTGCAATCGCACAGAGTCCAGTTTATCACGAATATTCTCCTACTTTATATAAGACTGGATGAAAAAAGATGGTTTTTCTACAGCAGCTTTGTGGTATTCATTGCAACTGTGTTTGCTAAAATATTCTAGAGCATGTTTCCATTTCTGCAGTGGTTCTGTGACAAGTTTCATAGATTTCTGATGACTGCTTTTCCTGACTGTAACGGGAGGAAAAACAACGCACAATTTACACACCGCCCCTTTAAGTTTTTCGCTATAAGCTAGCCATTTATATTGGGATAACCAATGAGGCTGGAAAGTACGTTTCTTTTTGGACTCGTTATCTTCTGGAAACGTGTAACGCTGATCCGGTACCCAGCAGTTTGTTAAATATTCGTATCTCTCTTCATCTGAAATAAACGGTGAGCACACTTTATTACCAATGTCATTTATTCGTTCACTCCAACTTGAATGTGTTGAAGGCACATCAGTGCCAGCTGTCTCCTGTTTAATATTAGACCTAACTACATTGCTTTTACCACTGTCACTGTCATCTTCCGAAACCACACGCTTTTTAATTAAAAAATCCGAAATAGATGATTGTTTCCTCTTTTTAGAGGGAATCATTTTATATTGCAGCGATCATGATCTCGAAACCGAAATCTTCCTCAAGCTGTAAGCCAGGACAGGACTTCATGACTGACATAGCACTAGAAAAATCTTTTATTATAAATGACAACAATTTCGGAAATAAAAACAAACTCGAGTTTTTTTAATTATCTAAAATATTGTACAATACACATAGCCTACCCAAAGTAAATGTATCGAATAAAAAACTGGTACCTGCTGTCGTAATTTTGAGCTGATTTTATTCATCTAATGTTTCTACCAATCAATATTTAAGTACAAAACATCATGTTACATTCGTTTTCGCTGTATACGTTAGCTTAAAGCATACTAAAAGGTATCGTCCGAGAGTCCGACGACCGGCATTTTCGACAATTCGGCACCGGTTCGGTCCCAAACGTGCCGAACTATCGGACTGTAACGTGATAAAAAATAAATAAATAACCTGACATTTCGGGGGGGGGGGGGGGCAGGGCCCGGTGGGACCATAGCTACACGATCATTATTATCATTATCATTATACGTTAATGAAAAGTAGTGAGTACTCAAATACATTTTATGATTAGTTAGTTCCATTTTTCAGTGACATGGTAAAGACATAGAAAGAGTCAATTAACAAGCTATACTCTTCTTCGTGCTCTTATAGGTTTCAGTTATTTCTGTTACATATTTTAACTCTGGAAAATTATAGTAATCATTACTGTCTTTGTTGCGTCATAGCAGACCATTAAAATTAAGTTGAATGTACTCAGTAGCACGGTAAACTTCAATTCTGTGTATTAGTTATAACCGCTGCCTGAGTATTTTACGATGCACTCTTCATTTATACCAACAGTTTTTATGTCTCACAGTATAATCCGTATGAGAAGAAAAACTTGCACTTTTCGAAAGATATTAATCCAAAAGACGGAAATACAAGTTTCACGAGTCAGAGATTATCAGTATTTTTAAGTAGGCTACTTTTCCATGATTACAGAACGCTCGGCATCTCAACTCGCACTTCATCAGCTTATAAGGATAATAACATGCATTTCAGATAACCATCGTTTTTGGGACAATGTGTTGGTTTCACTTCGGGCAATGTAAAGTTAGACTGGTAAGTGTAACGGATGGTATTAGTTTTTGTACTAGTTGCGTAAGTGAGGGATAATCACAGGCGCGATGCCATTTTGGGAATAGCTTATTCATCACGAGTGCTCAATAACTGAGCTAAATCAGGAGGGCGCAGTAAGCGATGCGCAGTAGGAAACGCGTTTTCAAAGTTCTGCGCATGACGTCACTGTGGGACACCTGGGAGCAAAACCACAGTCTAACATCAATACGCAGTGTTGGTTTCTAACTCGTGAACGTGTGTGTTACCATTTCCGCTGTATTTGCTTAAGCCTTTCATTCCCACAAACGCTGGAAAAATTAAAATTCAGTGTTTTCTGTATTAATACAATGCACTAAACTTCAAAATACGTGTTTTAAAATTTTTGATCGAACTATTGTTTTCTTATGTCATGTATTTCATGCGTAACACAGACGTTTGTATCGAGGTATTTTATTACTTGGGACGTTATTTTCTTGATTGTTGACACTGTCAGATCAATAATCTTTGCCACAGCACCAAAGAGAAGACAATTTACTGCTGGAATAAAATGAAAGGAACCACACTCACGCTCACACTCTCAGCCACGTACAGACGGCAACGCAACACAACCTCCAAGACGGACAGATTAATGCCTCAGAAGTGGCTACACACCGTACCAAGAGGCAAAATGCGTGCTAGAAGCATGTTGTTCATCAACAATAGTGCGACGTTAAGGACTGATACACAAAATACGGTATAAATCAGCTTTTAATACGTTGTTGTCGAGGAACAACACTGGGAATTAAAGGGTTAAATGGTTTGTTTCGCTTCATAGTTTGTAAGTAAAAAGTGTATAGTGGAAAGTCTATTGATTTCCCGAGTGCTTGTCGCGCGTTCTATCGTTTCTGCTGTAATTCTTAGAAATACTTCTGTTATCATTTATGCAGTGCCAGGCTGTGCTATGACGGGCTGTAATTCCCACAGGCGGAACACAAAGGGAACTGAAATAGTTTCATATTTTTCGTCGAGACGAAACGTTAAAGAATGTGTGGCTCTCCAAATGCTACAGGAAGGACACTGTAAACGCTGCACATTCTTGAATATACTCACAGCATTTCAAAGACACTGATTACGTAAGGGATCTACAATCGGAATTGCTTGATTTTCCGAAAAAAAAGTGTTTCAAAGATTCCTGTTCTTTTAAAATCAGCAGTTCGTATTATAGACATTGTCAATATGTTTGTGACGTGATAATGTTAATCATATGTAACGCGTAAATCTACGATAGAATATGACCCAACAGCCTTAACTGCAATATTTTACAGCAGTATAGCACTTTGTATATCAGTAGAAACAATATCTTTCGTCAAAAACTTGATATAAATGCACATTCCGAGCCATAGCGAACTAAATCAGTGCAGGCCGTTTGGTAACGCGCAGTCCCACAGTGACGTCACAGCGCCAGCCAATGGCAGAGCAGAGCGCTTACTGCCCAACCTTATATTTGGGTGATTCTATTTACACTTCGGTAAAATCAGACGTGACGTCATTATGACGTATCTACACTATCGAAGACGACTGGAGCTATGATCGACTTGTGTGGTCGTTCTAGACGCAAAACTGCGGTTGCAATTGTAGCAGACGAATTAAAGGAGTAGCTGATAATATCTTCAGTTAGTAATGGTATATTCATTACAGTTTCGGAAGCTATAACTTTGCTTTCTTTTTTTGAAAGAAAGAAGCTATAAACTTTCCGTAAAAGTACCTATACTGTGAGCTCTGAAACGTTATTCAGCCAAATCTGATGTTGTCATCGTGGCCCATTTGTGAAGGTTGTGTTTAAAACTAATGGAAACTTTTTCTCTAAGCGAAAAATGTTACCGAGTTGCATTGTAGTACGGAGTCTACGTTAAACTAAGAGGACAAAATACGGTTACCAGGCTACGAAGCGACAATGTGTACTTGGACATGTCAAAATATGCGACTTACGAAAACAACATATAGTCGCTGTAGGTATATGTATGTTTTCGCCGAAACTATAATTCAAATGAGCTGGATATTAATACAGTCATTTGTTACAGAAGCTCTGCGAACATCAGGTAAAACATTTCGTAAAACTGGGTACTCATCTACAGCCAAGTTGCTGCAACATACTAGTACTTTTCTTTGAAAATGTGTGAAGTTGTCGTTCTCTAAGGCTCGATCTGCGTTATTTCTGACATCATTTTCAATTTACATTTACTGAAATTTCCGTCAGTGCTTTCCAAAACATGATCCTAATATTAAGTAAGGCCTAGTTTTGTCACGAAACTACGAAGGAAAAAAGTATGCGCAGTTCAGAAAGAATGTCGAATTAAGCATGTTGTCCCACCCAAAACCAGCATGTCGAACGATCGCAAAAGTCGATGTGCCGCTCTTCTGGACGTCGATAGTGTGGATACGTCATAATGACGTCACGTTTGATTTTACCGATGTGTAAATAGAATCACCCCTTATATTTATTAGCCTTGGAGCTAAATTGCGTCTGCTGCTGTGAACTGTGGTGCCCACGAAAGTGTCGTCAGTGTCCGTCGTCGACTAACCTGTGTTTCGACTGCGGGTATTGGCCTAAAAAGCCGCATATCGCCTATCAATTCATATTCAAAAAAAAAAAAAAAAAAAAAAAAAAAATCGTGTAAGCTGCACTGTCATCTTTCTATATAAACCGTTACTACGTACGTTGTCATTCCACAGAAGAGAGCATAGAAACGTACTACAGAAATAAGCCCTTTTCTGTTTCCCCCTAAGTTACCAATTTTTTGGAATCGTTTCCAAACTTTTCTTTCACACAAACTTGTTCTGACAAAAAAGAATCTACGAAGTTGGTCGCGCCGGTATGAAACGATGTTTTATAAATGCGGCAATTGAATTTTATTTAAAGGTAAGCCTAAATGGATTACAAAACGACACCATTTTCATGCAAGTTCCAATTACACAGCTTGGGGGGAGGGGGGGCTAAGTTCCGAATCAGCGTAATCGGATTACCCACTACAGAGCGATATTATAGGCGGGTATTACGAATGCAGACAGGGAGCTCAAATACTGTAGCGGATTTATAGAACGGTGTACCACCTCGTTCCTATTTTTTATTTTCAAGATGCTATGGTTTGTAGCAGCCAGTTTTCGTTTTTGGGCGTCAGTGCCGCTCATCCATAAATCCAAAAATTCTCGTGACGTGTTATTTGGAATATATTTCCATAAACTTACCAACGATAGTAATAACTTCAAATGGACGAAGATAATAGCTGAAACGGTTAATGAATGAATTCAAGAATGTCTATGAGTAAGGAGATTACACTGTTAACAGTTTTAATGACAAATTATTCAAAAATACTAATTTTTTCTGTTCTATCGTCTCTCTCCTGGTTTAATTAGTTTTATAAAACTTCTCCCGACCTTATTTTTTCCTTCCACGGTAATGAAATGAAATACGAAGTCAATACACATTTTTTTACTACTTAACAAACAACTGACGCTTAACTACAATTTTTAATGCAAAACTGTATTAGCCCAAAAGCAGTTAAAGGTCCCTAAGACAGTTTCATGTATTTCTTTATATGCGCAGATAATTCGACTTCTAAGCGGCATATCAAGACGAAACATGTACAATATTTCAAGTTAGAACTCAACGAGGCAACTCTGAAAACCGCATCCAATTTCGTGGAGTAGTTGTTGCGCGATGTGCATACTATCATCCTGGCCGATAGACAGAGAAAAATTATAAAAAAAATTGTACTCATTCAATTTTTTCATTAATGTCGCCTGTGTACATACATTGACCATTAATTTCCGTGAATGTTTGCTAAGAAAGTCGGAGGGCAACAAACAATGCATAGCGAACATGCGATTATAAATCAGACACGGGATATCGCTGCACGAGTTATGAAGCGTGATTACATTTTTCCCTAAAGACACGACAAAAGATGAACGTTTACGAACGTACAATTAATTAGAAATGAAGGTTAAATTTTACTTACGGCAGAGGATGCTTAGTGTGCTAATGTTGGTAACGAAATGTTCTTTTTACGAGGAAAATTAATTTACTGACCGGAAACGAGTGCATACAAGAACCTATCCATCATAGAGTAGGGACAGTATTAATTGGTTATTCCATAGTCTACTGATGTTCGGAACAATTGCTGAATACTCTGAAAACCCAAATACACAGAATGAAGGGCGTAATCTTTCGTCTTGACCAAGAATGTTTACATATGGAAGTCGCCGGACCACAAACGATGTATATCGAAAGCTGTTTCTTCTCTATGTTGACAGGTTCTTGTCCGGTCAGGAAATTATTTATCCTCGTAAAGTGAACATTCAGTTGCTAAAATTAACACTCTATGACGTCACTGCAGTAAGTAAAATTGAACCTTCATTTCTAAATAACTGAACGTTCGCAACCTTCATCTTTTGCGGTGGCGACATACGTGTCGCCTATTTACAATCGCATGTTCGATACATAACGTTTCAGACGAAGCGACGTCGATATGGAAACATTCTTGGAAATTATCCATAGCCAGTTAACTTTTGCTTTTGTATGTATGAATTTACAGCGGCGCCCTGCGTGACAGATCCGACACGTGATTTGTTTGAAAACAGGCCGTGGAAAACAAGCGCGACGCTCTAGTTGTGTTCTACATGTTTCCATTTGACTTTTTTGTAATCCAGGTAATTTATGTTAAGATCGGGTCATTTTGACTTTGAATCTTTTTAAATTGAACAAATAAATGATGGCTAAATGTGTTTAGTGTCACAGAAACAATATATGCCAGTGCGATTAGTTATCAAAAGTATTTCTGGACAAATATTTGAAAATAGCTTGCTAGTTGTATTTGTTGATATTAACAACTTAATTTCAAAAATCCGAATACCGTATTTCATTGTTATATTTTTCCTCTTACTAGATTTAGCAAATATTTCGTATTCCTTGTGGACATCTTACAACACAACAATAATGAATTATCTTCAACCAGTTGCAATCATAGGCGTTTGTTTTCCTCTGATGACATTCTAGTCACATCTTCAAATGTTTTGTCCAAGTGTTGTAAACATTGTTTCTTTATTAACTCTTTTGCAGAATAGTGCAACAATATTTTTAAAGACAGATATTGGAAAACTTTTGATTAAAGGAACACGTTTTCACTGTGGGTAAATGATTGTAAATACCTGAACATGGAGTAAGCACAAAGTTAAAGCACGTTTGAGCTATATTCTGTTGCTTTAATGTCGGGAATGGGTTGTCATTTATATCGGCGTATTACCCCCGAAACGTTTAATTTATGAACGTAACAGTTTTGAGATGCGATCGGATCGCAGTTGTTCCGTCACGTGACAAAGTCATAAGTTTTCCGTCGAGTTCGCTAGCGTTTATGTGGTAATACGACTGTGGTAATACGTCTGTATGAATGACAACTCATTCCCGACATTCCGCGGCGCAAATTGTACCTCAAAACACGCTTTTTTTTTAGTACACTACTTCTGTTGTCACTCCATGTTCAAATGTTTACACTTATTTGTGCACCGTGAACAGTATCTCTTTACCTTAGATATTTGCAATAGCTATCTTTAACAATCCTGTTACAAAATTCTCAGGTGATGATAATGAAGAAGAAACAACGTTGTCACGTGACTAGGCGGTCTGTGAGCTAGTCCGGTGGCCCGATTTAGAGAATCAGCCACTGGAAATTACAGGCATGAATGAAATCTCTCATATAATTCGTACAAACACAGTTAGGTCTGTGTCAACAGATATTTAAACTTATAAAAAGCATATGGTAAATTTTTCTGATGCCTCTATATTCCTTGCATTAAAGAAGTGGTAAGATCGTAAATTCATTGTGAGAACCTAGAAACAAGATGTAAAATAGAAATTGTAATAATGAAATAGACAGCAATTACTTTTTCACTATGGCATAGGAGAATGCGTACAGCAAATGGAGTTAAGGTCAAGTTTTGCCTCTGGTACCATAAAAGCACTTTGTGAAGGCATTGTTGGCAGCTGTAGTTGGTAATTTGTAAGAAGCTTTGCACATCGCATGACGGCCTGCTGTCGGTATGTATCTAACACCCGAGAATCGCAATTTCGTGTATCGAACTCACGAAGTCGCTGTGTCGTAGGTGGCTAATGTTAGTAAAGACCCAGACAGAAACGAAAAAAAGATATTCGTTTACTTCTGAAAAGTACTTTGCCGTTTATTTGCTTGTTTTCTTACAAGAATTTAAGCTGTACTCTTAAGATTCCTGCCTAACTACATGCTTTAAAATGACATATACGTAGAAAACAATAAAGTACTGCTGTCAATCGGAATATACGTCTACAGTCTAACTTGTCAACAGTTCTTCACTCCGGCGTAATATGAAATATTCGTAGGAAACGACTAAGTATTTTCGACAAGTTAGACTGTATAAGTCTGTTCCGATTGGCAGCAGTACTTTACTATTTTCTACGAATATGTATATGTCTACGATATGGTTAGGCAGAAACCTAAGCGTACAGCTTAAATTCTTGCGAGTAAACAAGCTATCATACCGTTCGGATGCTCGCGTCTTCGATACATATTGATAGCAGGCCATTATCGATAGTATGCCACTATTGACAGTAGGCCGTCAATGCGATGTGCAATGCTTCTTCAAAATTACCCTGTAGATGCGTCAGAAAAAGTTAAGACAAACATTCCATATGTAATATAGTGAACAGTACATTTCCTAATAACGATTCTTAACTTTTTAGTTGTGCAATCTACACGTGATATGCTGAACTTTTACAGAATTATGTTCACAAAACTGCTACATGCAGACAAAAGCAAAGCTAACAGGTGAGATACGGTGGCGGTTTTAAGAGAGTCAGAATGTGAACCACACTATTTTGCGACGTACACTGACACTTGTTACACATATAATCAATACGCAACTATGTCACTCGTTCCTTCTACATCGTGACATCCCCATTGTCAAGTAATACTTTCACCAAATCTGAATGTTTCATACTGTGCAGCTTTGTTCAACATGCCCATATCATTGGATACCGGTGGTATTGTGAGACTACGTACATTGTCATGGCTAAAGATAATTAAACAGTAGCAAAAAAGTATTAGTGACAACACTTACGAGTCTCTCGTAACATGGGCCCCCAAACAGCTTGTACATAAGACAGCAGGTCCGTCTTCCGGCTCTCTGGTACCACGCCCTAGATCTGCGAGCGCAATCATCTCTTTTTGACACGAAACGTACTTCAGATTTTGTAGAACAATTTGAGTCTGCCATAATACAAAATTGTCAGTTGTTGTCACGTTGTTCGTATGGCTCCTGTATTATGTAAATTTAATAAAAAAACGAAATCCCAATTTCTTTTTAGCAACAGCTGAATGGTGACTGCACTTAGCCATTGTTTATCTACATGGATCTTAGGCAACCAAAGATTAATTACTAACTAATAAAAATAATGATAACAGGCGACAGTGATGCGTACAAAGCTGATAGTACACGTAGTCGCGACACTCCTTCCCATTTTTGTTATGTCAGTGTCTACGATTAACAATCGCGAAACTCTATAGTGCAAAAAAAAAAAAATGAAACCTCTAGAATCAAATTACTACACGCCAGCCGCTCGGAGCGCTAATATCGATTCATCTGTCAAAAGTTACGACAAGTGAAACGATATTAATTAGACTTCTGCTCCAAAATTGATGTAAGTGGAGAACTTCCTGTTTTTAAAGCTGTTGTTTCACGGTCACCCAACCGGAGAGATAAATTTTCCAATACAAAAATGAAAATATAATTACATTTCCTGTTAATGCTATCATGTAATATTGAAATTTCAGTGCAGTGGTACGTATATGGTCCACAGTAGCAGAGTGCTAATCGTATAATTAAAAATCGTGAAAGACGAAAAATGACTTGTGGCCTCATATGTTTAAACAGTACTTTTCACGAATGTATTCGCAGCTTGGTATGTACTTCTGATGCTTTGCACCGACTCCAGTTCGTTTAATAAGTTTATTAACCGGTTTCGTACATTTACTGATTCAGATTCTGTTAAGAGGTCTAACTGGCAGTTGAAATTCTTTTTGCTAAAATCACCATGATGAAACCTAACACACAACAGATGCATAAAAGATGAAAAAATTACTTGCACGGAAGGCAAATTAGAAGAAGTTTGAGGTACGCTCTGTGGCAGTTTAAAATTTAAAGATTCCTGAAACGATAACCTAGTTAATCCAAATATCTTGATTATTTTTTATGGAAGATGCTGAAAACTGTATATAGGTAAATAACAACAGAGTTGTTACGTTGCCACACACATCTAGTAATTAATCAGATATGAAGTTCTTTTAAAATGCTGAAATAAAACCTTTTTTTTTTAACAAAGAACGTCATATAAGTTACCCATCACTTAATCCCAACAGCCCTCAATCCTTCGTTTTTCAAGAAAAAAAATTAGGTACAGACGCATGTGATGTGATCCAGGTTTTATTATTCGATCATACATTGACATTCCTATTTAAAAGTTCAGCTTGCCTTTGCAACATAATTAAAAAACGAGTAAATACATTTAATGTCTCTTCCAAATAACAAGTGATAACATAACTAGCTGTACTGCAAGTACTTTATATTCTTCTTCTTGTTTTGTTAAAGCTCAGTATTGCAGAATTTGATAATAAAACAGAATCTTAATGCTACAAAGTTCTTTAAAAGTAACTCTATTTTTTCACTAGAAAACCTTTTGCATTCATACAGAACATAAAATCACTTTTCTTGAAGTAAGCCCATTGTGTACCAACGTCATACTATAAAGAGTTGCATGAGCCCTTGCATGAATGCAAGCCTGCACCATACGTGGAATGATGGCCACGAGTTCATTTAATCAAAGATGGTCTAATTTATCTCAGTCTTCAGGTAGGATCATGAATGCAAAAGAATTGATCTGTTAGGTTTTGTTTGTCAATAAAAAGAAAGTTGCTTACTTTAGAATTCATCATAGTACAGAAAACAATAGAAATTTTAGTTACTAGATGATGGAAACTTTTTTAGTGTGTATGTGCGTGCAGAATGTTAGTGGCCCTATCTCACTTCCTCAGGCATATCTGACAAGATACACCTGTCTCTAATAGACACTGTGTGGTCGTCAGTCCATAGCTTACAAACTGCTTAAACTAAGTTAAACTAATATAAGGACAACACACACACACACACACACACACACACACACACACACACACACACACACACACATATGCCCCAGGGAGGACTCAAACCTCCGACGGCGAGCAACCGCGCGCTCCGCAGCGAGGCACCTTAAACCGCTCGGTTACTTCACGGCGGCCGTCTGCACCGTGTAGCATAGTACTGGGTTTAAGGGCCTCTCTATGGTCGTCTAGAATACACAGTTGTTGAGGAGTCTACAAGGTGCGTCTGAATGGTTCGCTGAATGGTCCAATATTTTACAAACTGCGGTGGCCGCCCCTATAGCACTGCAGTGAATAGGTGGTATGCGCTGTGACTCACCTAATAGGGTCAGAGTGATAACTCGTGTCTTTGTAACATGATACGCAAAATGGAGCAATCCGTTAACAGCACGTTTTGTTTCAAATTAGGCAAAACGGCGAAGGACACCCATGGGATGTTAGTGCAAGTGTATGATGTTAAAGCAGTGAGTAGGAAGTGTATATCTGAGTGGTACATGGTGTTGAAGCAGTGAGTAATTGTATAAGTGAGTGGTTGCGGAGATCCAACAACGCCTGACCTCAGAGCTCCGAGCGATTCCACAAGAAGCGTTTGCCGACAATTTATAACAGCTGCTCAACCGATGTCAGAAGAGTATTGTAGTCAGTGGCGATTGCTTTGAGGGCCAGTGAAGGTACAGGTCACGCACTTTTTCGTGGCCCCTCTCTGATCGGCGGAAGTCGGCTGAGTTCGTGTGTCTACGGAATGTTTTTCCCCTCTACCAACCTTACCTCGTAACAGCATTGTACACCGTAGACCTCGTCAATGTATTGTTGATTTGTGCTTGGTACTGATTATTGTCTTCCACTTTGTTAGGACTATTTGCTAAAATAGGTCCACATGCCCGACGGTTTCTTTTAGAGAAAAGAAGACTGTCCTTGAAAGTGGTGTGAAGACTGTTAATTCCGATTGTTATTCAGTTACGACAATAAAAAGAAGCAGAAAGCGTTGCTACACCCACTTAATAAGTCACTTTAAAATATTAATATTTCGTAGATATACTTTCCAGTTTTCTATTACTCAAACAATTTTTTGATACTTAATTTTTTGTTCCATCTGTGACACGTTAACTCCTTACGTGTTGTTTCTTTTAAAACCTGTAATCTATACGCTATAAGCTGGCGGCACTGAGAGAAAGACGCGGGGCTTGTTCTAACAGCCAATGCGCTAAGAGCTGAATGCAAGCTTCAGCTAGCTTCAGCTCCCAACATTCTCCGCTCAGGGGCCATGTTTTAGTGCGTGATCTGTATTTTGTTTGTAACTTTTGTTTCTTATATTTTCTGAGACCATTCACCCACCGAACTTTACAGCCGCACCTTACATTTCTTACAATGTGGTTTGACACTTGTCTCCAGTGGTCCTCAAAAAGTTATTGTTTATCATGGCGATAGTCTGGTCGGGATTCTCTCGGTCTAGCAGTCTCAGATACCAGTCGCCTGTCGCAGTTGTTGTCCTAGGGCGACCAGTACAGAGTAACTTATGATCACTACCAGTAGTGTGAAAACAACACCGTGTCCTTATCACATAACGCTTACGTCTGTTCGCCTTACAACTTTTCTTGATAAAAGTCATTGTTGACAGAAATCAACAATCAGTGTGCTATCAAGCGTTGATATTCTTCTTCTTGCCATCGTATGACGTCCACACAATTTCTACAAACGCCCTTTACAGTTCCTAGACTGTGTATTCAGTGAAGGCACAAATGTCACTGCCTCTCCAACAGTCAATGAAGTATAGATGGGGCTGTAGTCAAGTTTTTATTTTTTATTACAGTTCGAATAATGTCAACGTAGAATCAGGAGGAACGTGTATATAATATACGCAGATGATGCAAAACTTTTTCTGGCATATACGCAAATGACCTGACGGACAGTCTGCAGCAGTCTGCAATGAGGTCTTACTCTCTTCCCTATGCCTGTGTCTCTTTCACGCGCTTCGACTGCTATCTGGTTTGTGTATAAGGTGTATGTAAGTATTAGTATTAGTTCCCTATATTTTACTCCAGATACCTTCAAAACTTCGAGGAATATATTTCAGTGAATATTGTCGGAAGCTTTTTCCAAAACTCCAAAAGCTACAAACGTAGGTTTGCCTTTCCTTAAGCTATCTTCTAATATAAGTAGACAATAGTCTCTCGTTCCGACATTTTTCCTATATCAAAACTGATCTTCCCTAAGGTCGGTTTCTACAAGTTTTACCGCTTTTCTACAAATATTTCCTGTGAGTATTTTGCAACCATGACTTGTTATATCGATAGTTCGATAAGTTTCACATCTGTCTTCACTTGCTTTCCTCGGGAATGGAATTATTACAATCTTTCGTGTAATCAGAAGTTATATACTCTGAACTCTCATCTTGCACACCAGGTGGAATAGTTTTGTCATAGTAGTACACACTATTGTCGTGTATAGACAACATTTACTAAACTGACACGTTCCACATCATTACGAAATGTCGTATATATGATCTATGGAACAAGTATTAATTTAATATAATGTAAACTGAACTCGCGCCGCGGCGGAGTGGCCGAGTGTTCCCAGGCGCCTAGCTGCTTTCCGTCGGAGGTTCGAGTCCTCCCTCGGGCATGGGTGTATTTTTTTTCCTTAGCATAAGTTAGTTTAAGTAGTTTGTAAGCCTAGGGACTGATAACCACAAAGTCCCGTAGATTTACAAACATTTGAACTGAACTCGCATTCGATGTTCAAATGTTTGTATAGTCTATGGGACTTAACTACGGGGTCATCAGTCCCTAAACTTACAAACTACTTATGAACTACTTACGAACTAGGAGGGCACAAATATCCATGCCCGAGGGGGGGATTCGAACCCCCGACCGTAGTGGTCGTGCAGACCGTGACGAGCGCCTCAGTCCCCTCGGCCACCGCGGCCGCCAAACTTGCATTCGGTTCCACCCCGTATCGGCCATCATGCTTTGAATTTTCCATGATTTCCCTAATTCACTACAGTAAAATGCCGGGTTGTCTCCTTTCAAAGCGCACGGTTAATTTCCTTCCCAATACCTGACAAAAACTATGCGAACTAGTGCTTCGTTCCTAATGACCACGCTGTCGACGGGACATAAATCATAATCATCATTCCTTCTCCTTCCTTATTTTTGTCATGCTTAGCTCTCACAAGGACAACATAAATTCTGATGGAATACCGTCTACTCCAGATGCCTTATATTGGCTTACATTTTCAATGCTCTCAAATTCTTCTCATAGAATTGTACAGAAGAGAGTTCCAGTGTTCATAGAAACGCATCAGAGGAAATGCAGTATTAACTGGACTATAGTCCGTTTTGAAAGT
This sequence comes from Locusta migratoria, assembly GCA_026315105.1. NCBI lineage: Eukaryota > Metazoa > Arthropoda > Insecta > Orthoptera > Acrididae > Locusta > Locusta migratoria. The sequence goes on from CM048745.1 coordinate 336,332,453, forward strand.
GACCATCATTCATCTTCTGGCACTTTTGAACTTAGGTCAACAATTTGCTGAAGGAGGAGAGAGCTGGACTGTTGGATCAAGATCGCGACACTTCACTTTTATTTATGTTGATAGTTTTCTGTTACCAATGCAATAATCACCTGCTCTGTATCAAATTTTTAGGTACACTTGGGCAGTTCTGTATACTATAGCGTTAATAAATAGCTTTCATCACTGTGAGCATAAACAAACATCCCTCACTTACACTATCTAACAGTATGCTAGGGCCTGCAACAATTTACACTCCTGGAAAAAAAAACCACTATTAATTCGTTAAACCAGGAGACGGAAATTTTATTGACATATTGTTTAGGATGTCCACAACACACGATCACATAGGCAGAGCCATGCGCACTTGTATACAGTCACCAGAGCGTTCCCAATGTTGGCATTAAGTACCGTATATACCTTCGTTTGCAGCAATGCAAGCTGTAATTCTTTCATGAAAATGATAGTAAAGGTATTGAACGTGGTTAAGTGGAATGTCCTGCCATGTAGTTTCCATCTGGTGCCTCAGTTGGACCCGATTTCGTGCCTGTCGTACAGTCAACAAGTTATTTCACATAACAGCCATGGTCTCAAAAATGTCTGTTTATGGCAAAATTGAATTAGGGAATCAGTGGAGAATGTAGGTTCTGAAGTGTTGTCATCGGCAGAATGAACTAAAATGGTTCGACATCCTTCTGTCGGTTCCAAGTTGTGGAGACAACAACGTTACTACAGCCGAGATAGTGATAGTAACAGAAAGTTGCTCCAGAGGGGATTGATGTTGACTTGTGCTTACTATACGAAAAAAAGCAGTTGTGTTCAGATAGTGTAGTGAGCAGCTAGTGCAATGCAACAACAACGTGACTTACCCGAAGCTATGGCTTGGAGACCCGTAGGAAGATTGGAAGATGGGGGTGGCTACGGCTATTGAAGTGTCCCAAAGTGCAATTTCCAGGATCTGGATGCGATTTCAGACAACAGAAACCGTTAAAAGAAGGCCAAGGTCGTCCACGGAAAACATCAGCAAGAGATGGTCGTTATCTCCGGTTAAAGGCCCGTCGAGACAGAAGGCTGAATGCAACTCAGCTGTAATGCATCCTCCACGCAGCTACAGGGCGCGCAATGTCAACTCAAACAGTCCCTTATCGCCTTCGGGAATGTGGCCTCTACGCACATCTATGGTGTGTCCCCCTAAAACCACGACACCGCTTATGCCGCAGAAATTGGGCGGAGGAACATCAGGATTGGTGTTGTAACGATTTGCACAATCATCGTTTCCTCATCTGGAGAGAATGCGGAACTTGGAACCCTGCTTATGTGCAGGAAACATCACCATATAAATGTGGTGGACGAATGCTGTGGGCAGGAGTATTGGCAGACATATGGACTTTTGTGTCTTTCAGAAGGGCGCTTTGACTGCTCAGAGGCTAGAGACGGGATCCTTCAACCTTTTATTGTGCCCTCCGCTGGTGACATAGAAGATAGGTTCTTTCTGGTGAACGATAACGCTCATCAACACAGAGCTGAACTTGTGAACAACATGCTTGGAGCTGAGGGAATTGAACGAACTTTGAGGGTGTCTTGGGATGCACTGAGCAACACCTTGAAGCCACTCCGGTTGTATAGCTGGATATGGCACTCATGTAAGAATTGCTAAATATTCCTCAACATCTTATTGATAACCTCACACTGTCCATGCCACGCCGGTGTGCAACTGTACTGGCCGTCCGAGGCGACCACACACGATATTAATAGGTAACGTGAATGACATTATCACTATTATGGTAGCCCCATTGTGCCTCGCTCTTAGTAAATACCAAAGTAAAGAGTTGAGACAGCAAACTACCGTACTGTATCACAAACAAATGTAACCAATATATGAATAAAATACGTTACCGTATGTGTATTATGCATGATATCTCATCTGATCCTTTAATTATTTTGAACAGTTTATATCCCGGGATATCGTGTATTGGGCGAAAATTTCGGGTCCCGTATTTCTCAAGTTATATCCCGTGTTTTCGAAATTTCCGCAATTTATTCTTTTAAATTGGATGACGATTGCTTTGATCCGCCTGGCAACTTCCGTTTCTCCCTACTCCTAACGATGATTCAGAGGCTCGCCAAAACGAATTCCATTGGGTGCTGCACCGGTCCAAAAATTCAAATGTTTGAAATCATAAGAGACCAGATTGCTGAGGTCATCGGTCTGTAGACTTGCAAACTACTTAAACTAAGGACAACACACACACGCCCATGCCCGAGAAAGGACTAGAACCTCGGATGCGAGCGGCCGCAAGATACGTAACGTGGTGCCCCAGACCGCACTGCCATTCCCGCATAGCGTACTTGGCCGATACAAAAGTCATATCTATGCGTTGTATTCTGTGACATTTAAGCGCCGCACGGGAGCAGCAGAGCGGTCTGGAGCGCTACGTTGCGGATCGCGCGGCCTCCCGCGTCGTAGGTTCGAATCCTACCTCGGGCTTGGATGTTTATGCTGTCTTTAGTATAAGTTAGTTCATAAGTAGTTTGTAAGTTTAGGGACTGCTGCCCCCGCAGTTAAGTCCCATAAGCTTTACAAACAGTTGTTGTTGTTATGGTCTTCAGTCCGGAGACTGGTTTGATGCAGCTCACCACCCTACCCTATTCTGAGCAAGCCTTTTCATCTCCTCATAGGAACGGCAACCCACATCCACTTGGATCTGCTTACTATACGCGTCTCTTGGTCTCCCTCTGCGATTTTTACCCCACACACTTCCCTCCAATGCTAAATTTACGATTCCCCGATGTCTAAGAATGTGTCCTACCAAGCGATCCCTTCTTTTAGTCAGGGTATGCCAAAAATTCCTTTTCTCACCAATTCTGTTCAGTACCTCTTCATTAGTTATGCGATCTATCCACCTAATCTTCAGCATTCTTCTGTAGCACCACATTTCAAAAGCCTCTATTCTCTTCCTGTCCGCACTGCTTATCGTCCATGTTTCACTCCCGTACAAGGCAACACTCCACACAAATGCCTCCAGAAAGGACTTCCTTACCCTTAAATTAATATTCGATGTTAGCAAATTTCTCTTTTTCAAAAATGCTTTTCTTCCCATTGCCATTATGCATTTTATATCCTCTGTACTGCGACCATCGCATGTTATTTTACTACCCAAGTAACAAAACTCATCTACCACCTTCATTGTTTCGTTACCTAATCTAATTCCTTCAGTATTGCCTGATTTTCTAAGACCGCATTCCATTATTTTTGTTTTGCTCTTGTTAATGTTCATTTTATACGCTCTCTTCAACACACTGCCCATTCCATTCAACTGCTCTTCCAGGTCCTTTGCTGTCTCTAACAGAATTACAATGTCATCAGCAAAACGCAATGTTTTTATTTCTTCCCCCTGAACTTTAATCCCTATTCCAAATTTTTCCTTGCTTTCCTTCACCGCCTGCTCGATGTACAAATTGAATAACATCGGAGAAAGGCTACAACCCTGTCTTACTCCCTTCCCGACTGATGCTTCCCTTTCATGCCCTTCGAGTCTAATAACTGCGGTCTGGCCTTTGTACAAGTTGTACGTTGAACAGTTGAAATTTAAGCATTTGAATATTTTGTGAACGGTTAGTAATGCAAGTCAATTTGACGGAGAATAAAATTCGCTGAAGACAATTATAAGCGTGAATTGTAGGCCTATTCATTATTTATTCTATGTGTGCTTGTTGCAGGACTACGTTCTACTGACTGGCGGTGACTTTGGAGTGCAGAATTGACAAGTTCCTTCCACACACGTCGACGATGGCCATCTGTTATCTGATATATGTAACATTCATATGTGAAGGCAACTTTGCACCAATTTTCCGTAGTACATTGTTGGTGATTCTGGGCCCTTATGCACCATTCAGCATAGTATCTGTGTTTAAGGGCCTCTCTATGGTCGTCTAGAATACACAGTTGTTGCGGAGTCTACAAGGTGCGTATGAAAAGTTCAATGAGTTAACTCATATTATACAAACCGCGCTGGTGAGGATGAGGTGCCCACGCATACACATTGAGGGCCATGTCAACAAGCAGCCCCTATCATGCAAAGCACTGCAGTGAAGCTGTGGTTAACGCTGCGAACCAGCTAATAGCGTCATTGTGTCATTGTAAGATGGAGCTTGATCCATCATAAATTTGTACCCGTGGGCCATACTGTCATCGCGGAAGTTTACGAGGGAGTTTTGAAATGGCTGCTGCAACGCATCCGGCGGGTTGGGCCACAACTGGACAGTGAAATTTTCTGCACGACAATGCTCGCCCTCACACTGCGATCCGCGTGCTCAACTTTATCGCTAGACGCGAGGTCAGTGTGCTTATTCCCCAAATTTGGCGCCAGCAGATGTCTGTTTTCCCACCTTAGAGTAGCCCTGAAAGGCTTACGCTTCCAAACGGTCGCGAAGATGCAACAACGCGTGTCTTCAGTGCTTCCACAAGAAGCGTCTGCTGACAGTTTCCAAAAGCTGCACAACCTATGTCAGATGTGTATTGTAGCCAGTGACGATTACTTTAGAGGCCAGTAAAGGTATTTTGTTTGTAACTCTTGTTTCCTATATTTCCTGAGAGCGTTCAACGAACTTTTCAGACGCACCTTGTATCATTGCTGGGCACTGTAGCAGTTTCGCGCGTTGTACTGAACACACTAGTAAACAGAGTGAATTACAGGGTCACCCCGATCCCCTGGCTGTACACCACCAGCAACGTCCCACCACCTGAACTGCGACGCCAGGAAGCAACGAATCGAGAATGGAGGGCAATTCACCACCCCAACTGCCCACAAGATCTTACAATTCACAAAGACCTTAAACGATCCTCCTCCAGGTCGCCTAAAATCCCGCTCTCCGCTGTGGCATAAAGGAAGGAACAACTTCGACATTAAAGAAGACTGGCGCAAGAGGTGGAACGCGGATGCAACAGCACATCACGGTGTCCAAGACCCAACGGCCACCCTATCACAGTTGCACCTAAGAGAAGTGTGTGGACAAAATTAAACAGATTAAGAACTGGCCACGTAAGGTGCAGTGTTATGATGCACAAGTGGGGACTCCGAGATTTTCCAGCCTGTGATTGTGATGCCCAAGAACAAATGGTTCAGCATATCGTCAGAGACTGTCCTCTGAAGATATATCCTGGACCATTCAGTGACTTTATAAATGCTCCCCCTTCTGCAACTGGTTCGATTCAGTCACTCGATATTGAATTATGATTATGTGTATATATGTATTTAATTAAGTTGTAATCCTATCTCTTAAACTTGTCACTGTATTAAATTAGTAAGCCCCAGAATCCAAACATGTATTAAATTAGTGTATTTACAACATTAGTAAATGTTAGTATTTGAACAAATGTATTAAACTTGTATCTAATGTAAAACTGAATATCTGTCCCATATGTAATTCTCAGTGCTGCTGTTGTGACCTTGCGATAATTTCATCTGTAATTTGCAGTTAGGAATTCGTATGCTGATTTTTTTTTTCAAGGAACAGCAGCATTTCTAGTACAAAACCTATAACCAAATACTATATCAGTACTTAGCATATGTAAATAGGTGCGGAATGTTTCCATGCTACAGTATAGTAAACTTGCCTAACAAATCACAATATTAACTTAAAAACAAATTCACATAATGAACATCGATACTTCATTGCTGACATCAAATAAAGACGCCCACAGCAATCGGTCTACCAACACGAAACGAAACTATATTAAATTCAGCTGTATAATTATACGAAAAAATAAAAAGAAAGAAACTGAACATGTTATTTATTATTTTAATTCGTCTGTACTACCCCCCTCTCCCACCTGGTAACGAAGCATGTTGGTATTTATTCCCATCTTCTTGCATTACGGGACCTCCCGATACCACTGTTACATAATAATAGATATGAATGTAATTAGTCTATTATCAATTTCTTTACCAAAAATTTTGTTATTCTTTTTTCTAACGTGACTAGCTGAAGTTATTTTCTATTATTTGGTGTCACAGAAGTTTGTTTAATTAGCAAATAATAATTAATTAGTCCCAAAGGTATAGTATTATAGTTCAGATAGTATGATAATTAGTATTTCTGATAAAACTAAGTAAATTCTTTTCTCTTAATATTAAAGTTGGTATTATTATGTTTTACACGTAATGTTAGGAAAGTTTTACCCTCATTCGTTTCGTTAAAATTGTTGTTGATTACGAAAGTATTGTTGCCAACTCTATTAAATCATATGTGAATATGAAATACTATTAATTTAACAGAAATTTATGTATTAATTTACTTAGTATTATTTACACTATCTTTTAATATAGCGATTTGTTTGTAATTGTTTACTTTTCAATTATAATTAAAGTAATGAACTTATTTAACAATACGTAATTTTCAGTGACATTGTTTGGGTGATATAAATAGGATGCTGTCACGCCATGTAATGGAGTATTGTTTCGTCCTCGATCTGATGCACAATCCACGCCAGTTCCGAGTATTGTTTTGAGTCTCGTGTCGTGATGTGTCTGAGGCGCAACCCACGTAACTTTCACTTTAATTTTGAACAATTATGTAAAAGTTCATCAGTGTTACTCGTGTGGAAAGTGTTTCTACCGTTATGATTGAAAGCTATATTCTTCCGTGCCACACTGTACACCCCGGACTTTAGTATTCCACACAAGAACTGAGTAAATTCGTATTATTGATGTGTGGAATGTACGTACCTGGTCCTACAGATTGTAATTAATTAGATTCGTACGCTGGCCATAAATGGGGACAATTGGCCACTAATGATGAATTAAAATGTCAGCGAACTGCAATCCTACGTGTTGCCTACATCATTTGTGGTAGATTAGTTTTGCCCTATGAAATTTCACCCAGCCACTACCGAGAGTGGCGATCAACGAGAACTGCAAGAAACTAACAGGTATGTTGTACCTGATAAAATATTTGCTACTCCTCCTGAGACACGTTGTAGGTGTAGACACTCATTGTGTCTGCCTTCGCCTGACAAGGAGAGGACGCCTACTCGTCATCGCCGAATTCGTCCAAATTTATGGTACATGTAGGCCGTTGTGAGACACTAAATTGCCCCAAGTGGGAACTCCAGATGGTCAAGCGTTTATTTAAGAAATAAAAAGAATTTGATACGGAGTTGTCACCATATGCATCTTATCAACTGTCCCTGTGACGGCGTGTTTAGGAAGTGGTGTTTGGCTTAGCCGTTGATCGGATTCGTATTGAGTATGTAGCGGGTTCATCTCAACCCGGCAGCATTTTTTTTTCTGCTCCTTGGCAATGCGTACACCTGTCGTGAGGACAAGATTAGATTAATTACAGCACGATCGAAGTCATTTAAAGAATCATTTTTCCCAAGCTCAATACGTGAATGGAATGGGAAGAAAACCCTAATAACTGGTACATTGGGACGTACCCTCTGCCGTGCACTTCACAGTGGTTTGCAGAGTATTGATGTAGATTTAGACTGACGTCACAATTAACCGCAACATCATATTGATTATTTTATTAATTTATATAAGCAAAAAAAGAAAGGGCTTTGGATGAAATTCGGAACTACAAACATTTAAAAAGGGTCTGTAGTTATCGCGTAAATGGGGAAGTCGTGTATGTAAATCGATACTTCCATTCTTTTGTAATTGATCAATTACATTTACCGGGGTGATATTCATCGAAGAAACAGGGGAACCAATAATTTTGACAGCATCTTGCGCACTGTATGAACGCCGGCCTTTTACAGTTTTTTTAATGTCTCCATAGAAAGATATCCTTGATTGACATTCTGAAAACAGCTTCTCATCGCTCAGTCCAGCATCGAACCACCCGTAACGCAGCATGTCGCTGAATACTTGCGAGGACAGCTGGTGATGTACAGGGTGTTACAAAAAGGTACGGCCAAACTTTCAGGAAACATGCCTCATACACAAAGTAAGAAAATATGTTATGTGGACATGTGTCCGGAAACGCTTAATTTCCATGTTAGAGCTCATTTTATTACTTCTCTTCATAAAACAGTAATCATGGAATGGAAACACACAGCAACAGAACCTACCAGCGTGACTTCAAACACTTTGTTACAGGAAATGTTCAAAATGTCCCCCGTTAGCGAGGATACATGCATCCACCCTCCGTCCCCTGATGCGCTTATACAGCCTTGGAGAATGGCGTATTGTATCACAGCCGTCCACAATACGAGCACGAAGAGTCTATACATTTGGTACCGGGGTTGCGTAGACAAGAGCTTTCAAATGCCCCCATAAATAAAAGTCAAGAGGGTTGAGGTCAGCAGAGCGTGGAGGCCATGGAATTGGCCCGCCTCTACCAATCCATCGATAACCGAATCTGTTGTTGAGAAGCGCAGGAACACGTCGACTGAAATGTGCAGGAGCTCCATTCTGCATGAACCACATGCTGTGTCGTACTTGTAAAGCCACATGTTCTAGCAGCACAGGTAGAGTATCCCGTATGAAATCATGATAACGTGCTCCAGTGAGCGTAGGTGGAAGAACATGAGGTCCAGTCAAGACATCACCAACAATTACTGCCCAAACGTTCACAGAAAATCTGTGTTGATGACGTGAATCGAGGAAGTACATTACATACTAACGAAACAATTGGGTATTTTGACAATTGTCTGCACGAATTATTTCAATTTACATTTAAAGAGAAATACTAAAATGAGCTCTAACATGGAAATTGAGCGTTTCCGGACACGTGTCCACATAACATATCTTCTTTCTTTGTGTGTGAGGAATGTTTCCTGAAAGTTTGTCCGTAACTTTTTGTAACACCTTGTATAACGGAATGTAGTTCACAACCCCAAGTTTGCAAGATAATATGCTTGTTTCAAATAATGACGTCCCATGCTGATGCTGGCAACATATAAATACAAAATAACATATATGATGAAACTTCCTGGCAGATTAAAATTGTATGCCGGAACCGGGACTCAAACCTGGGTCCTTCGCCTTTCGCGGGCAAGCGCACTACCGACTGTGCTATCCCGACACGACTCACGATGCCGCCTCACAACTTTACATCCGCCAGTACCTCGCCTCCTACTTTCCAAACTTCACAGAAGCTCTCCTGCAAACCATGCAAGACTAGCACTCCTGGAAGAAAGGATATGGTGGAGACATGGCTTGGCCACAGCCTAACGGATGTTTCCAGAATAAAACTTTCACTCTGCAGCGGAGTGTGCGCTGATATGAAACTTCCTGGCAGATTAAAATTGTGTGCCGGAACTGGGACTCGAACCTGGGACCTTAGCCTTTCGCGGGCAAGCGCAGTACCGACTGTGCTATCCCGACACGACTCATTCTGGAAACATCCCTTAGGCTTATGTCTCCACCATATCCTTTCTTCCATGAGTGCTAGTCTTGCATGGTTTGCAGGAGAGCTTCCGTGGAGTTTGGAAAGTAGGAGGCGAGGTACTGGCGGAAGTAAAGTTGTGAGGCGGCATCGTGAGCCGTGTCGGGATAGCACAGTCGGTAGTTCGCTTGCCTGCGAAAGGCAAATGTCCCAGGTTCGACACCCGGTTCCGGCACACGATTTTAATCTGCCAGGAAGTTTCATATCAGCCCACACTCCACTGCAGAGTGAAAAGTTTCATTCTGAAAACATATATGATATTGCGGTTAATTGTAAAGTCTGTAGTGTACGCATTGCCAAGTAGGGAATAATAATAATAAATAGTTGGCGTCGGGCAGAATTGAATCCGCGAACCTTTCAATAAATATCCGATGTCTTACCGCTGAGCCAAACACCGCTTTCAAAATGGTTTCTCTCAGGGGCAGTTGATAAGGTGCATATGGTGATAGATCCGTATCAAAATTCCTTTCGTTTCATAAACGGTTAGCTATCTGGAGTTCCCACTTGGTGCACTTTCATATCACCACGCCCTACATGTACCATAAATTTGGAGGAATTCGCTGATGACGAGTATGCGTCCTCTCCTCGTGCGATGTTCCGCGCGCTCCTCCTGCCTGAAGGTCGGACGTTACTCCGGTGACCGCAAAGGTGGCGGCGAAGTGCACGGCGCATGCGCGGGTCTCTAGAGTCTGCATCGCCTTCCTGTGGCGGGCGCCAAAAATAAGCGAAGCTGCGGCGCGGCGTCCACCGGCTGCGCGCACGGCACCAACGGCGTCCAATTGTCTGCCGCGGGCGCCGCCCAGAAGGTTCCGCTCGCGCCCTGCCGCCTCCACTGCCAATATATAAGAGCGAGGGCGGCGGCGGCGGCAGCTCAGCCCAGCTGCCGGCACGCACAGACTCCGCCATGAGCGCCGCGCCCTCGGTGAGTGACGCTGCCCCACGCCTCGCCGCTACGGGACCTCGCGGCCGACCGACGGTGTCACGCATGCACTAACACCTTCACCACCGGAAGTACCGGCGAGACCTAGTGGGAAACGCGTCGCTGCTAACCTCCTGCGCTGTTACGGAAAATGATCTGTGTTTGCCCAATAAAGCCTTGTAAACAATGCTGCGTATCTCTGCCTGAAATCTGCGACGAAAACAACTGATTGTAGCCAAATCTCAGCTGCAGTTAACTAGAGTCAAATGTGCTACTTTTGCTACAATTCATCTCGTTGCTGTCTTCTGTCCTATGACAGATTTGATGTATTTCGCCACCCTACTTTAACTCGTGCAAGCCGCTTTATCTGTGAATAATGAAACACTCCTGCCCTTTTCTCCGGTACGTAATATGGTTACCGTCACAGCTAATCCAGAACCAATGCTGACTGTGCCTACAGGATAAAGCTATCGATTATGATTTTGCGGAAGGTGTTTCTACCGTATAGATAATGATTGAGGCTATACGATAATTGTACACACAGTTCACAGTTCAAGGTTGTTGAGTTCAAAATGTTCAAATGTCTGTAAATCTATCGGAGCAAACTGCGTGGTCATCAGTCCGTAGCTTACAAACTACTTAAACCTAGGTAAACTAACCTACGGACAACACACACGCCCATGCCCCAGGGAGGACTCGAACCTCCAAGGCGAGCAACCGCGCGCTCCGAAGCGAGACGCTTTAGACCGCTCGGCTACTCCACCGCGGGCTGTTGAGTAAATAACACAATTTGCACTGATAGAATACTGAAGTTGCATAAATGTGAGCTGTTCACGGCTTTTGTCTTACAGTTCTAATTGCGGTTACTCCTATTGTTACAAACATTGAAGTCACTGGTCGCCATTATACTAAATCTTGATGCTTTGTCTACATAATCCTAGTAAGTAAACACATGACACCGACGCGGTTGACACGGTCGTCGTACTAATGACACACTGTCGCACCTTGATAAACCTTCCACTGTATAAATCTGTACTGGGGGGTCCTCCACGACAATTGGGGACACACGCTCCAGTCGGCAGCACGCCAACCACCATACACACACAAAACCACACTCTCCTCAAATTCAAGTGACGCCCTCAGCGCTTCAACAGTCGATATACTACTCCCGCACACCGAAAGTCAACTGTTATGCCGTAAGGGGCGCTGTCATTCTCAAGTGGCGCGCTCTGCGCCTGAACAGTCGATATACTGCATTCGCACTATTGAAAGTGAATGGTTCTGCCGTAAGGGGCGCTGTCCCCTTACAATAACAACAGCAGCTCACATCAACATACATCCTATATTCGTCTCGTGGTTTCCTTCCACCTCCATCCAATACTGCTACATTGCCTATTCCATGATGTCTCATAATGTGTTAAAATGTTTGTAAACCTATTGGTCCAAATTGCTACGATGAACAGCCCATAAACTGACAAATTACTTAAACTAACTTACACTAAGGACAACATACACAGCAAAGCCCGAGGGAGGACCCGGGCTACTTGCTACTTGCGAAACTCCAATCACCAACATTCTCCTCCGAATACGAAAATATATTGTTGACTCCCACTTACATAGGTAGAAATGATCATCAGAATAAAATACGAGAAATCAGAGCTCGAACAGAGAGATTCAGGTGTTCTTTCTTCCCGCGCGCTATTCGAGAATGGAATGGGAGATAAATAGTATAATTGTGGTTCGATGAACCCTCTGCCAGGCACTTAAATGTGATTTGCAGAGTATCCCATGTAGATGTAGATGTAGAACTGCCGCCCAGTTCGTAGCACTACACCTTAGACCATGCGGCCATGCCGCGCGGCTCAGGATGTGTCCTATAAATCGATCTCTTCTTTCAGTAAGTTATGCTACAAATTTCTTTTCTCCTCATTTTTGTCCAATATTTCGTCATTAGTTACGGTATCTGCCTATCTAATCTACAGCATTCGTCGGTACCGCCTCATTTCAAAACCTTCTACCCTCTTCTTGTCTGAACTGCTTAACGTCCAAGTTTCACTCCCATACAAGCCTACTCTCCAGACAAATGCCTTCAGAAATTTCCTAAATCGTAAATTAGTATACAATACTTAAAAAATTCTCTTCTTCAAAATTACTTTTATCCAATTGCTATTCTGCATTTTATACCGTCTCTACTGCGACCAACATGCATAAGTTGCCGAAGATTGCTTAAAATATCTTTGTATTTTACCAGGTCCAGTAGATCTAAGCCGCCATCATCGATAATTGCATATTGTTAACAGAATATGACTCACATGTCAACCAATAGTCTTGCATCATAAAAAGAAGATGCTGAAAATATTAACGTGTCAAGAAGAAAAACAACACGTTAGCTTTGATGTTAGCTCATGACACGCTGATGTTGTCATCATCCTCTTTTTATGATGCAAGACCAATGGTTGACATGTCAGTCATGTTCTGTTAACAATACGCTAGATCGGATGGTGGCAGCTTATATCTGCCGAAAACAGTATTAAATAGAGATATTTTAAAGCGATCTTGGGCAACTTATGATTTTCTACATTTTTAAAAACAAGATAAATCACCATCAAAGCCTGAGATAATATCAGAAATAAATAAGTTATTTTATTGTCCAAGTAATAAATAACACTTAATATTTGTATTGTCTCATTTCCTAACCCGATTCCTTCATCATCGCCAGATTTCACTATATTTAAGTTTGGTAGACTGAAAGTCCTGTCTTCGAATACATGAAACACATGGCGTAGCAGAGTCGTGTCGTTGTGAGGCTCATAGAGGCTGCGAATTCCGCAATTCATGATGTGCCACGAAACTAGTTGGTTCAAATTATAAATCACCATACAGCTGAAACGGGCTTCTGTCCCTTGAACTCTAATTACCTTTCCAAATTTCTCCTTGCTTTCCTTCACAGCTTGCTCAGTGTACAAGTTAAATAACATCGAGGAAAGGCTACAACCCTGTCTGAATCCCTTCCCAAGCACTGCGTCCCCTCAATGCTCTCTGATTATCATAACTGCTGTCTCGTTTCTATACAAGATGGATATTACTTTTCGTTCCCTATATTTTACCTCTGCTACCTTCACAATTTTAAAGGAGATAGTCTAGTCAACACTAGCAAATCTACAAAAGTTATCAACGTAGGTTTGCATTTCCTTAAACTACCTTCTAAGGTATGTCGCAGAGTCAGTATTGCCTCACATTTTTCTACATGTCACCTAAAATCAAATTAATGTTACCTGATCTCAGCTTCAAACAATTTTTCCATTTTCTTTGAATAATTGATATTATTTTGCAACGTCGACATGGTAATAATAATAATTTCGTGTGGCTCATTGGCCTGGTGTAAGTCTTTCAGTTGGACTCCACTTCGACGACTTGCGTGTCCCTAGCCTATCCCAGTCATCCATCTGGGGAAAGAGGACCTACAGCTTAACGTGGAATCCGTGTCGTTTCTAGCGACTCCTCACATCGTTGAGAGGTGCAGGATGGGTTAAAACACAGACTGAAAAAAATGCGAGGTCCGACAAGGTTTCTTCGAACCTGCGAGCCTTTGGTTGCCACTCGAGCGCTTTACCACATTTTTTCTTTTTTGCTCTATGGTTTCTTCTATTAGTTGCGCATGCTGATCGTTTGTAATCGTTCTTGTTCGACGAGTTCTTGGCTCAGCTTTTTTATTACAGAGGGCGTTGAGCCCTCTGACCGGGCGCGCTGAGCCACGGCGCCCGAGACCACTGGGCCAGACCTAGACATGTTCAACTGACAGTTCTGCAATATTTACACCTGTCTGCACCTAATTTCTTCGGTTATGGAATATATACCTTTCTATCGAAGTCTCGGGATATTTCGCCTGTTAACTCTGTCAAAAAGAACTCTCTTATAAAGTGACCCATTTACCAACTTCTCATTTAGAGAGTGGTATTAATTAAGGAGCTCTTTATAGTAACAACATAAACACATAAATGCACTAGTTAAATGTTGAAGCGATTCAGAAAAACCACCTTAAACATGTACTGATAAAAAAAAAAAAAAAGAAATAGACGAACTAAGGTAATGTAGGGTTTTGGTCTGGGAGAGAATGAGCTCATAGAAACTTTGTTCACTGTGTGCCTGTAAATTTACTGTCGCTACAATTTCTCTGTCTGTATCTCTCTCTCTCTCTCTCTCTCTCTCTCTCTCTCTCTCTCTCCCCTTAAGATTATGGAGAAACAGTTGGAGTTTTGGGGCACGCTGAAACTCCCTGGATTCACCACTGGTAGGGGCGCAGAGGAAGTTTCGACTGTCAAAGCTTATTTGGTAAATTGGACTCTGGGCTTCAACAAAGAGAGTCCGTTAGCTACAGTTGCGAATAACTGCATCCAGTTCCGTTTTTGTTTTTACATCTCATGAAGTTTTATATGTTTTTGCGTGAAATATTCAAGCAAATCATCAACACATTTTGTTACCCCATGATGTTTGTGAATACAATACTGATTTTCTTTGCAAGATGTGGCAACCCTGCAGACTTGCGTAGGCACAATATCTTTGACCTTAGTCTATTGGTCTATAAGCTGCTGCTAGTCCAAGCGGCACATCGATGCAACTGTTCAGTCGTGAGTTGTGCTGTAATAAGTTATCACGAGTTTGTGTCTCTCGTCACGGAAATGGAACCGCATAATATTGCGCAACGGTATGCCATTTCTTTTTGCGTTAAATTGAAGGAAAACGCTACTACAACTTACGGTAAGCTCAAGAAGGCTTTTGGAGAGGAGGTTATGTCAAGTGCTCAAGTTTTTCGTTGGCATAAAATGTTATTGAAGGCAGAAAGAATGTTGAAGATGAGACCGCAGTAGACGGCCATCAACCTGACGGATGGATGTCAACTTGGCCAGGGTGCATGAACTCGTACGATCTGATTGAAGATTATCCGTGAAAATGGTTGCAGGAAAACTGAACATCAACTGAGAATCGGTTCGTCTAATAAGAACTGAAGATCTTAGTATGAGAAAGATTTGTGCAAAAATGGTTCCCAAAAATCTCACACCACAACAGCGAGAAACGCGGAAAAAAGTGGCAGCCGATCTATTAGAGCAAACGGAAATCAATGCACAGTTGTTGAGCCGTGTTTTTTTTTTAATTTTTTTTTTTTTTTATTTTATTTTTTTTTTTTTTTTTTTAGTTCGATACAGAGACAAAACGCCAAAGTTCGCAAAGGTGCTCAAAGGGATCACGCAGACCAAAAATAGCTTGCATGTTAAAGTCAAAAGTGAAATGCATGCTTGTGTGCTTCTTTGATTCCAAGGGAATTGTTCATAAAGAATGGGTGCCTCCTGGACAAACAATTAACCAATATTACTACAAAGAAATTTTAGAAAAACTTCGTAAAAGAGTTCTTCTGGTGCTAACATTGTTGATAATGTGCTATCCCATACTGCTCTGTCAGTACAGCAATTTTTTACCTCAAAACAAATTTCAGTACTATCGCAGTACTATTCCCAGATATCGCTCCGTACGACTTTTTTCTAAGAGTCATAACGGTGATCAAGGGACACCCATTTTCAAACAACGCAAGCTGTCCAGAGGGTCTTGGAGGATATTACAGAAGTTCCAGAAATGTTACCATCAGTGGCAGAAGTGCTGGAATAATAGTGTGCAATCACAAGGGAACTACTTTGAAGGAGACAACACTACTGTACACTTGACTAAAACGCTAAGCAACATTTTGTTTTTCACATCAGTCTCATTACTCTATTGTAGCACCTCGTATATGATAGTTTCCTATTAACCTCATGAAAAGATTAATTTACAAGCCACCGTCCGATATTCAAGTTGATCGAGTGTAGTTACGATTCATGGGATCCTCTAGCAAGTGTCAGTACTAATGCCCAGAACATTTCGTGAAATGTATTTCGCATAAGCATTATTTAATCATGGAGAATGGTTATTCCAAGATTCTTCAGTCACTTCTTAGATTTTCTCTTGTATTTTCTGTTATAGTAGGGACTCGTTGCAACATTGAAGCTCTTTTTTTCCTCTAATTCAGGCCGTATGATAATTAATGACAACATAGATCGCGACGGAAAGTGTACCATAGTAAAACTGCCCCGGTAAACAAGGGTACGATAATGAGGCGTTCGCGAGATAATCACTAAAGTTTAGCTACCGGCTGGCACTGACTTCCGTAAGAAACTCAAATGTTCAAATGTTTGTAAATCTATGGGACTTAACTATTCTGGTTATCAGTCCATAGGCTTACAAACTACTTAAACTAACCTAAGGACAACACATACACACACCCATGCCCGAGGGAGGGCTCGAACCTACGACCGGCAGCAAGGGGCCTTAGAGAGCACGGCCATTCTACCATGGCCAGATAATATATTGTCCTAGTAATTTGAAAGTAAACTTATCGATTTAGTACTCATATAATAGGGCTCAAAAATTTACTGGTGAAATGGCTTAGCAGATACAATAGTGCTTCAAAGCAGAATTTACTATACAATCCTATCTGTAGAAGTTGTTCTTCTAGGTGTTGTCTTCGCGTTTGGAAGCACAACTGAACGCGTCTCTGCAGTGAGTTACGAATCACTTCAAACCATTACCCGGATGACACTGTATAATACGCTGCTTCCGTTCTTCAACCCTATCGAAGGAAATGTCCTCTGACAAAAACATTCAGACGACTGAGGTCAACCAAACCTGGGACGCCAAGATAAAAGTCTGGCTAAATCTATCTAACATGGAACATTTCGGTTCATTACATACTCTGAAGAGCCAAAGCAATTACTACACATGCATAATTCTGTATAGGGCCCCCCGCGAGTACGCAGAAGTGGCGCTACACTGAGTGGCATGGACTAATGTCTGAAGTACGTAGTTGACACAATGCATTCTTCAGGGCTGTCCATAAGTCCAAGAGTACGAGGGGGTGGAGATCTCTTATGAACAGCATGTTGCAAGGCATTGCAGATATTCTCAATATTGTTCATGTCTGTTCATGGAGCCACTCGGTAGCAATCATGGACATGGTGGGTGTCGCATTGTCCTGCTGGAATTGCCGAAGTCCATAGGAATGCACCATGGACATGAATGGAAGTGTTCAAATGTTTGTATAGGTTATGGGACTTAACTATGGGGTCATCAGTCCCTAAACTTACAAACTACTTATGAACTAACTAATACTAAGGACGGCACAAATATCCATGCCCGAGGAGGGATTCGAACCCCCGACCGTAGTGGTCGTGCAGACTGTGACTGGAGCGCCTCAGCCCCCTCGGCCACCGCGGCCGGCACATGAATGGATGCAGGTGATCAGCCAGGATGTGTATCTACGTCTCAGAGTCGTATATAGACGTATCAGGTGTCCCATAAAACTACAGCTGCACACCCCCCTCACCATTACAGAGTATCCACCAGTTTGAACAGTCCCTTCCTGATATTCAGGGTCTACGGATTCATGTGGTTCTCTCCATACTCGTACACATCCATCTGCTAAATACATCTGGAAACGAGGCTCGTAAGACCAGGCAGTATGCTTCCAGTCATCAACAGTCGAATGTCGGTGGTGACTTGTCTAGGCGCGTAAAATTTTATGTTGTGCTCTCAACAAGGGTACACGAGTGGGCCTTCGGCTCCGAAAGCCCATATCGATTAATAATGTTCAAAAGGAAAACGCCAGGATCGCAATATGATTAATTATTTACTGACGGCCGGTTTCAATGGGCTATGTCATCATCATTTGGTCGTATAAGTTCTACAATTTGGTCATTTTACGTTGTTTAAAAAAGGAAGTTAAACAGAAAATGCAACATTACACTTAGTCAGTTTAAAAAAGGAGTTTAAACAGATAGTGCAACATTATACTTATTCACAGTATTCAAACACACACTTAATATATATCTCTATATATAAAAGGAAGTGTCCCGATTGACTGACTGACTGATTGACTCACTGACTGACTCATCATCGCCCAGCTCAAACCACTGAAGACAGGAACTTGAAATTTGTGGAGGGTGTTGATCTTACTCTGTATGCGTCATTTAAGAAGCGATTTTTCGATATTCCATCCGTAAGGGGGTGAAATAGGGGATGAAACGTTTTTTGAA
Source organism: Locusta migratoria (assembly GCA_026315105.1). NCBI lineage: Eukaryota > Metazoa > Arthropoda > Insecta > Orthoptera > Acrididae > Locusta > Locusta migratoria. Next base: position 336,350,912 of record CM048745.1, read on the forward strand.
AATACGTAGCTATTTAGGCAATTTTCGAGGTAGAACTACATAATTTCGGTTTTAATTCAGGGTTCGAATTTAAAAGATACATGTTTCGGTATTTTTTGAAATTCGACAAATTAGGGGGTAAAATACGTGACGCAGATAATTGATTTTAAATAACATGTTGCTGTTAACGCAAATTTTAAGCTACAACTACGAAACTTTGGATATGGAATCTTGGTCAGGATAAAAAATCCATGATTTTTAGTATTTTTGGAAATTCAACAAGTAAGAGGGTTAAATAGAAGATCAAAAATTCTTTTTGAAAACGCGTTGCTGTTAATACAATTTTGAAGCTAGAGCTGCAAAAATTGATATTTGTATTGTTCGTTATGATTTAAAAAATATGTGTTTTGGTATTTTTGGAAATTCAACCATCAAGGGGGTTGAATTGGAGAGAGGGTGTTTTTCGAAAATCTGTTGCTATTTGGGCAATTTTGAAGTTAAAATTACAAATTTTCGGATTTGGATTCAGGGTTCAAATTTGAAAGACATGTGTTTCGGTATTTTTGGAAATTCGACCAATTAGGGGGTGAAATACGAGATGCAAAAATTGATTTTCAAAAATATGGTGCTGTTAACTCAAATTTCAAGCTAGTAATGACACACTTCATAGTAAGGGGTGTCCAAGCAGTCGCACGAATACGTGTCCAAGTAGTAGCATGAATACAACTTTCATTCCTTTCCAGCGGCAGCTCAGGTATATAACGAAAATAATGGTGTCGAATTGCATTCCTAGTTCCTTATGCCGTTAGTTGCACTCGATAATGATTCTTGTAGGCCCTATGTGCCACGGGAATAACAACATGTAAAATTTACAGTAGAATACAAGCAGCAGAAATGAAATTCCTAAGAGGTATAGAAGACAATACTAAAGGAGATAGAATTAGACAGGAAGAGATAAGAAGGGCAGGAATCTTGAAGCTGCTGGATAGGATAGAAACAAGCCAAATAAAGAGGAGTGGACGTATGATGAGAATAGGAGAGGCTGGAGTACCAAAGTAAGCTTCTTTGGAAAAAGTGAGTGGAAAGAGGCCACGAGAAACACCCCAAAAGAGATTGGCAGATAAAGAGTGCATAGAGAAGAAAGGAGGAAAATCCAAAGATGTACTTACAGAAGGAGAGGAGTGATGGAGAGACAGGCAACTTTGGAGGTCCTTGATGCACAACCTGACCAAAGTAGCTGGAAATGGGAAAAGAAGAAGAAGATGGTGATGATGAAAATGTATTGGGCACTAGTTATTTTACCCAATTATTATCACGAGTTGTAACTAATGGCCTTTCACACTATGTACTATGGTATGGGACCTGTGTCTTGAGTGAATTTACTCTGGACTACGTAACTCGCCACGTCTTCGTCTATCATTCGCATACAGGCGCATACAGGCGGAACCTATCCTCGCTGAAGCCAATGGAGCGCCATTCCACTCAACGGTCAACGTTTTTACTCCACGCCAGAAACCATGCTTGGCAGTGCTGTGGTAGTAGCCGGCTAGTAGCCGATTTGATCTTAGTCCTTCTGCGTTCATGCAGTTCCCAACGGTCCATGATGACATATTAGGTGACCAATTATGGCCCTGGTCACACTTACTCGCACAATGCGTCCATATTGATGTGATCTGAAGTAGGCTGACGTTCAGAGCCTGGTCAAACGGGTATTTGAGTTGCTCCTGATTGAAGAAGCGATACATCACCGATACACTGTTCCTCACACCTTCAGAAATCTTCCAATATGCCCATCCAGCTTCCCGGACGACCAAGATTCGAACCTGACACCTCTGCCTTTTATGGCCAAGGGTCTACCGATCTTTGACGATCCGCCATCGTAGCCATATTTCCGGTAGCACCTTGTGTCAAACCATACTTCACAGTGCCTCTGTCTGACTTGCTCTGCTAGCACTTATGGGGGATTCTTTTGTCAGTCTAAAGTTCCTTCAGTACAAACATGTCTTGTGTGTTGACAGCTCACTATTCCACGCACAGGCACGAGGCTGTGAAACTTACGGAAGAGCTAGGTAAAGTACAAGGAACATATCCTATTGCCAGAAGTCTGTTTATCGTAAATAGGAAATTTGGCCGCGAGGGAATGAGCGCGAGGTCTAAGGCTCTTCGCTGGGGATTGCGCGGCCGCTAACCGTCGGAGCTGCGAGCCCTCCATCAAGCATGGGTATATGTGCTATCCTTAGATTAAATTAACTAGTTTGTAATTCTAAGGACCGTTGACCACAGTAGTTTGGTCCCTTAGGTTTACAAACATTTGAACAGGGACTTTAACGTCATGTTGTGAAATCAGTGTTATCATAGCGCCAAATTCGGTTGCCCCGGAATACGTGGCAGTTGACGGAAAAATAGCGATCACTTACCGTGCAATGTGGTGGTTTTCTTCATTGCAACATATACCTGAGAAAATATTTGGATGACCTGACACGAGGAAAGTTGCAAAACCAGAAGAAGAAGGGTGATGAGTATAGCCCAGGAGTATGGTACTGCTGAGAGCACTGTTTTATGTGCATGGTGAGCTCTCGGAATCACAAACACTGCTACCCGAAGGAGAGGAGGTGGTCGACCACGGTTAGTACGTTGGTTCCTTTGACCCCGCGTATTGACGGTGCCCAGATCACAGGGACTAGAGCAGCGATGAGTATGATCGTGTGCTCTTCCTGGGTGAGTGCTGTCGCGGTAGTAATTCTAGACATACCAATAACCAATGTATGTCGAGAAGTGGAAATAGGTAATCCACCGAGGAACGTTGGTGGAAATTATCGTTTGCTGGTCTAGATGTCGTGATGTGGGGAGGGAATTTTGCTTAATCTTTTGGAAAATCTTTGAACAGGACACACACATCGATCAACGTCATTGTGATTCTGTCCTTTTTTCCTGTATGACTCTTTCCCGGGATTCATTCGGATCTAAGAATTATTGTCGAATGAAACTAAAGGCACAAGATACTAGGGATGCTGTTCGACATTTTTATGAGCGTTACACACTTCCGCTGCCAGTTTGGCACTTTGTATTGTTCGAGCGTTAGTGTCCGGTGTTGCCCGGGTAGTATTTATGCCATCCTTATGTTAATCCATGTCCATCGTCAAGCCCCAGTCCATCCATCTCAACTGCAGAAATTTAGAGCTCAGAGCTGCCACCAGTGGCAATAAATTTGCTCTAATCTGTCTGGGCTTTGACAGTGTGTCGAATTAAGCTCGGATGACACATAAGTTTTAGTAGTTGTATACTGTTGCAAATCTGCAGGGTGTAATATTTCTGGCTTGTAGCCATCAGATTCATTTTTGTTAGAGAAAGTCAAAACAGGACTGTATGCAAAATGTTCAAATGTTTGTAAATCTATCTGACCAAACTGCGTGGTCATCAGTCCGTACCTTACAAACTACTTAAACCTAGGTAAACTAAACTAAGGACAAACGCACACAACCATGCCCCAGGGAGGACTCGAACCTCCACGGCGAGCAACCGCGCGCTCCGCAGCGACACGCTTTAGACCGCTCGGCTACTCCACCGCGGCGGACTGTATGCAGCTGATGTAGGGCGGTGTGAGATATTCCTGTGGGATAGGCCACCTAAAGTTTTAGTACTCTGCTATGATTGGTTAGTGCATATGGAAGCTAGGCGCCAAAACTAATTTCATCTCTGCTCAAAATTAAATATTTTTTTCATTACATCAACTCGAGATTCGTAAGCAAGCTACCATTTCGTTGTTTTAGATCAGTTAATAAAAGATAAGTTAATAAACAAAAGTAGTACGAAAAAGCAGGCGAAACGCCTCGGCCATGTTTCGGAGCGAGTGAGTGTGCCTGCAGACCGAGATGGATCGCGCTGCCTCTTGACTCCGTTTTCTGCAGTCATCACGGGTTGACCAGCTGTCCTATGTTGTCGGTCATAGGGTGGTATTTGATTGTATAAAAGTGCATTTTAACCTTGTAGAAGATATACCGTATTTAGATACTGTGGAATTTATGAGGTGGGGTTGGAAAATAAGTTTCCCCCGTCGACTGTAGGCATAGTTGTAAATGAAAAAAAAAAAAAAAAAAAAGAAAGGAACGAGACATTAAAGAAAAGACATATATTTATTTCCCTACATAATTTCCAAATTCATTGAGACATTTGTTATATCGATTTATAAGCTTCAAAAATCCGTCCAGGAGAAAATGAGGGCGTTACATACGGAAGACGCGTTGAAGGGCTCTGGGCAAAAGACGACACAGCAGGTGAACGCGCACGTGCAAGACGCTGACACACCACACCATTGGGCAGAGGTCGACCATGAATATATGGCAATGACTTTCTGTTTCGGATTGTGACGGGGAATGAAACGTGTTTGCACCATTACACGCCCGAATGGAAGGCCGCAACCATGGAGTGGAAACATCCGTCATTACCTGCCGAAAGAAGTTCAAAAGCTCTCCGTCTGCAAGTAAAGTGCTACTCAACGTTTACTGGAGCTCCCAAGGAGTTTTGTTGCTGGTCTTTTTTGGACGATGCAACCATCGCGGTACTGTGCCACTCTGTCTACATTGAAAGAGGATTTGGAAAAAGCGGCCTGGCCCTTTCAGATCAGGCGTTCTGTTGTTGGATGACAATGCGAGAACACACTCGGCGACGGCAACGCAAAACCATGTTGCAACTCTTGGTTGGGAGGGCCTATACCATATACTATACAGTCCTGATCTCTCACCAAGTGACTTTCTTCTGTTTCCAGCTTTGAAGAAGACTCTCGGCGGAAGGCGGTTTGTAAGCAACGCTGACCTCAAAGAAGCCTTAATTTCTTCCTGGACAGCTTTTTGAAGTTTGTAAATCGATATGACACATGTCTCAATGTACTTGGAAATTATGTAGAAAAATAAAGATACGTCTTATCTTTAATGTCTCATTCTATTTTTTCCTTTCATACGCAACTCTGCCCACAGTCGACAGGGGAAACTCCCCCTAGTAAAGGACAGTTTGTTAATTGTGCAGTTTCCTTGTTTCTGCGTAAATAAACAGTGTCATTCTTTGAATACCTTGTTTTACAAGACATCGCTAATTAACCCAACAGTTTCATCATCAAGAACCAAAGACCTGCGTCCCGTCTTTAGCGCTGGGGACACAACTTGTGGAAACAGCAGGTTGAAATTTTATATAGAGACTGTGCATATTACCCAGTGCGGTGAAAGCATCTACGGCACCTCGCGAGTACTACACTTTCGTAGTTACTCGAAATCCATGGCAACGTGGAACAGGTCGTGGAAAAGAGGCACCTTACTTAGATGTGAAGAACAGACCAACTGCTGAGGCTGCTAACGTTCATGCCTTATATCCGAAGGAAAAGTGACAACAATTGGAACTCCCTTTCCTTCAGCATACCAATGCACGACCAAGTGCGAGTCCTGTGTAATCTTCAACAGTTCATCGCCTTTCGTTGGCTGTCATCCTCCACGCACTCCTGACTTCCCCCATCTGTCGCGGGGGTCGCGGAAGTGTACTGGGGTTTCGCCTAGATTATTTAAATGTTACATATATTTTCTGGTAAATGAATAAGTTTAATAGATTAATAAGTTATAAGTAAATGGTACACATAACGTAGACAGAGAACATTTTGTTTTGTAACACTATTAAAGTTAGTTTGAAATTTGACACTTTCTTGTTCGAACTATAAAGTTTTTTTAAAGGCTAGTTGAAATCTTTTAGATCGCGCATAACAAAGGCACATGAAGTTTGTAATAAACTTTTCAGTTTGTTCTGAAACAGCTACGTAGTTTGACACTTGTCAGTGCATGGTTTGAACTAGTTTTGCAATGTCCGACACAAATCTTGTAACATACAAAGTTAGATCGTTTTCAAGAGTCAATCTATTTCTAAATTTTGTTTCTGTGTTCATCGTTGAAGAAAGCCCGAGCTCGCAGAGGTACGAAGTAGCGAAGGAAATGAGAACTCTTGGAGCTGTTGTTACTAATCAGAGAAATTCTTTTCTTCCTTGTAGACCTGAACTTGTCCATTTCTTCGCTGTTGAATTGTAATTGTAAACCTTTTTCACCAGAAAACCCTCCAGTTACTTGAAAGCTACATTCTGTGTGTCCGGCTTCACTATGGACAGGCACCATACAATAATTAACGCGCCGTTTGTTGATGTTGTTTCTATATTCGTAGCTCTGTGGCTTTATCGGAATTCCCACAATATCTTCATTGCTTGTCAACTGGTTCATTTCTCATTTGATGTCCATTAAAAACGTAGTTGAAAAATATGTTCTACAAGGTCAGTAGAATAGTACTAAACAAATCTCGCAATTAATTAAAAAGAAATGTTGTCTTATTCTGAAACTGTATGAACTGGGTAGAACGTACACTTTCTATAATAAACATAAAAAATACTAAAGAAGTTATATATGATAATGATGTAATGTAGGCCTACATTACTATAGATCAGGCTTTCTTATAAGACATTAAGACAAGAAATTAAAATATGTTGTCTTTAATATAACAAACATAGTTTTTATTTCGGTTCTGGAGGGGGGGGGTTGGACACCATGCATTTTTACTTCGAAAGGGATCCAGTATTCAAAAAGGTTGAGAAACACTGCTATTAAGAATAATTCGCAGTCCATGTAGACCACTATTCGACTTTGGTCGAACTCCGGAACGTGGTCTTGTGACGATCGATATTCTCTACAAAACATGCTGAACGCAGGCTCCGTGCTAGAGCACTGTATAACACAAGCAGAACAATCCACCATTTTGAATTCCACGTGGAAGGTACGCATTTAAAGACTATGGAAGACTTTTTAACATGACCATTAAATATACTTCCCTAACGCAAAAAATACTACAGCATTGTACATTTATTTACTTACATTTGATTTAAGAGCAAGTAGCATAAAGTTAGTGATTAGGTGGATATTTGGAAATATTATACATTCACTTACATTCCAATGCAAGGCATATGATACCGTTCTAAATATTTACCACATACAATTAAGATGCGTTGCAGTTACTGCATTTTCTGGTTTATAAATGAAGCGTCCCCATACGTTTACGGTAACTAAGAGTTGCATTCGAAAACAGTTAGCAATAATGTTAAAGTGTGATATTGTACTTCTCGTATTCCCCCTTCTATGGCCTCGCATAATTTACTCACAGCATGTTTCAGAGAAGATTTTACGTCAAAATGTGTTTAATAACTCTGAACGTCTGGTTTCGTTTGATAACAACTAAATAATGTCTCTCTGGTAGCATGCACTTTGTAATAAAGTGAATGTTGCATGCCTTTCATGTACGACTTCTTCCCTGTTCGAATTTTTTGCGAAGTTTAATTTTTTTCAGACATCCTGTTCACAGCTTGGCTTAGGCCTACATATTCCCGTGTGGAGTCACATTTAAACACTGCATTAATGCGAAATAATGTAATTTAAAAACCACTGTTCTAAATTTTAAAAAAAGTACAATGTTTGTTTGTGTGGCCATCTTCCAAAGCAGCAATTTTAATCAAGAATAATGGGTTTGACTGTCTTTTGCTGACTGCAGGTAACGATGAATCTTTGTTTCAGACGCGAAAAATGTTCAAATGTTTGTAAATGTATCGGACCAAACTGCGTGGTCATCAGTCCGTAGCTTACAAACTACTTAAACCTAGGTAAACTAACCTAAGGACAAACACACACACCCTTGCCCCAGGGAGGACTCGAACCTCCACGACGAGCAACCGCGCGCTCCGCAGCAAGGCGCTTTAGACCGCTCGGCTACTCCACCGCGGCTTTCAGACGCGTTTCACTTTTATTTATCTTCAGTGTTTCTGTAAAGGTATACAATTGTACATATCGTTTTGTTTGTTTAGGTTAGAAACAGTTTCAATCGATCTTTGCACCTGAAGAGTTTATAAAACTTATGTAAATCATTTTACTTACTGTTTTGTTCTGTCTCCCTTACATCCTAATGTTTTTTCTCTTTTCTTGTTGGCTGGGTATGTCAGTTACAGTAGCACTCGGCACTTTTTGTTGAGCGTTTCCTCTATTTCCCGTTTTTTCTTCTTTTTCATTTGACATCCACTACCACTTCACTTTTCCTTATGGAAATACAATGTCACTTCACTCTACTTTTTAAGGTATTTCACTTTTCTGCTTATCCTAAGCACAGCACAGTGCCACTGTCACTGTTCAGTTGTTTTCGTGATATTCGTGAGTGTTGTCAACTTCGCAACTTCGATTTGAGAGTTCGGGGCAGCACAACAAACCATTTCACACTGTGAAACAACAAAGTTACGAAATATTCGCCGATTCACTTCGCTACACCATACAAAGCATACAACACTGTCGTCGGATTGGGATTCAAAATGGCGATTGTTCAGCTCGGTATATCTAATGCTTTACTCCGTGTCTTAGATTCTGCACTCATGAGCAGATCAGAATGGCCGCCACTCTGCAGACAATTTGGTGTTCCGGGGACTTGCAGACTCACTTGCACGGCAGCACACTGCAGTCCGCAGGTCCACGGGAGTCATTCGATATTAGGTACCTATTACATGACATCTCCTAAGTCAGTATATACTCCTAGATGTTTAATTTCTTTCTTGAAAGCCTATAAGTAGGCTTTCTCTGTATACGTTTAATTCTCTGTTTAAAGCGTCTCGCTGCGGAGCGCGCGGTTGCTCGCCGTGGAGGTTCGAGTCCTCCCTGGGGCATGGGTGTGTGTTTGTCCTTAGGTTAGCTTACCTTAGTATAAGTAGTTTGTAAGCTACGGACTGATGACCACGCAGTTTGGTCCGATAGATTTACAGACATTTGAACATTTTTTTTTTTTTAAATTCTCTGTTAGCCTTACTTGACATGGGTTACACATAGTTGAACAATATTCTCGGATGATGCATGAATGATTCGTAAGCAATATTCTGACCATGAACTGAAATCTGGTACCTGCTTTACCTACGAATAAGGTTAAATGATCTATCCATTTATGTGTCTACATAGATGTTGACCCAGTATTTGTTTGCGTTGTCGACTACAACAGTTGCTTAACTATAGTCGAATAAAAGTTGAGATCCCAAATGAAAATTATCACAGTCTAACATATACAGTCACGACACTTCCGCATATTTTTGTTATACACTGCGACAATAGCGCTCCAAGTGGCCGGAAAGCTACATTTCTGAATACTATATAGGATGAGTGCAAATAGTATCGTTTATATTGATTTTAACATACTTTTCTGGATTTCCGGAAGGCTTTTGATACTGTACCCCACAAGCGGCTTTTAATGAAATTGCGTGCTTATGGAATATCTTCCCAATTGTGCGATTGGATTCACGATTTCCTATCAGAAAGGACACAGTTCGTTGTAATTGACGGTAAGTCATCGAGTAAAACAGAAGTAATATCTGGCGTTCCACAGGGAAGCGTTATAGGTCCCCTACTCTTCCTCGTGTTTATAAACGATTTAGGAGACAATCTGAATAGCTCCCTTACACTGTTCGCGGATGATGCTGTCGTTTATCGGTTAGTGAAGTCAACAGAGGATCAAAAGCAACTGCAAAGCGATTTAGACAAAATTTCTACTTGGTGCGAAAATTGGCAATTGACACTACATAAAGAAAAGTGTGAAGTAATACACATGACCACTAAAAGAAATCCACTGAACTTCAATTACACGATAAATCAGTCAAACCTTAAGGTCGTAAATTCTACCAAATACCTAGGAGTTACAATTACGAACAACTTTGACTGGAGAGAACACATAGTAAATATTGTGGGGAAGGCGAATCAAAGGTTACGTTTCATTGGCAGAACGCTTCGAAGATGCACCAGCTCCACCAAAGAGACTGCTTACATCACACTTGTGCGTCCTCTCCTGGAGTACTGTTGCCCCTTGTGCGACCCTCACCAGGTGGGACTGACGGAAGACATTGAGAAGGTTCAGAGAAGGGCAGCTCGTTTTGTTTTATCATGTTACGGGGGGGGGGGGGGATGATGATCTGTTTGCGAAGTTTCAATCACCGACTTTTACTTATGAATGTGAAAATATTTTGCTAGCACCCACCTACTTAGGGAGACATGACCATCCCAATAAAATAAGAGAAATCAGATCGAAAACAGAACGATTTAGGTGTTCTTTCTTCCCGCGCGCTATTAGAGAATGGAACGGTAGAGAAAAGCTATGAAAGTGGTTACTGAACCCTCCTGCCAGGCACTTAAATGTGATTTGCAGAGTATCTATGTAGATGTAGATTTACATTAGGAAACGTATGTAATACCTTAAGATAGGTAATAACTTCAAAACAGTTCTACATTGGTCTTAAGTTTCCTAAGATCCCTGGCAAGGTACGAAACGGTACATTACAGGATAGTTTATTTACCGCTATCTTGTAACCTACAGGCTTCTTCTACATAATTTCATTTTCTATTACAAATAAAAAATGGCTAGGAAACATCAGCTGACCTTTTCCTTTGGCAGAAAAATATCGCTTTTCTACTACCGACGTTAAGGTTTCTTCACTATAATTCCAGTCGAATCAGTGAGTTTGAACGTAGCAAACATATATAGAATGCAATAACTACAGTATGTAACGTACCAAATCAGCTACAATAGTTGTAGCTGAAGGAAACACGTCACAAATGTGGCAATAAAATAGCAAAAGCAATGAATCTGTTTTCCAACAGAGACGAAGGCAATTCCACAATTGTTGTTACAGTTGAACCGCAAATGGCAAGAATCATCAAAATTTTGCCTTTTTAAGCTAAAGTAATTATACTGAAAAAAAAACTGCCTGCCATTGTTAGAAAAAACCATAATAGAAATTTATTCTTCTCTAATGTTTATAGTCTACTTACTTTCAGAGGAATAAGATTGAAATACACCCATATTTGTAAGTATTTGTTCAAGACGAAGTTGTTGTTTATACCACTGAATCAGTAAAATTGACTGTTTTTACATTAATTTCCGTATTAATTTACGTCTCTTGATACTTTCCTAATGCTTGTAACGCAAAAATTGTACTACCTATTTCGTTAATTACGTACAAAAATAATTTTAAACAAATATCACAACTTTGATGGCTTTCCCACCGCTAGGAGCGCTAGTGTCGTTGCAGCTGTCAGTTGGTAACAACTTTCACAGCAGTGAGTGTCGCGACTGTATATGTTAGACTGTGAAATTATCCTGTCATCGCACAACAAAAGACGAATATGTCCTGCGCAGAGTCAGAGAGTAAAAGAGAACCAACCTTTCGACTTATCTGGCACCTTAAAAATATTTAAATCGAAAAATATTCACATATTTTCTCCTTTTATTTGTTAGTATTATTATTCCGTCGCATGTTAAATTATGCCTCGTATTACATGTTACATTGTAGTCTACACACCACTTCAGATGTGCGTTATTTGTGCATGGTGTCACATGAATGAGTGAAAAACATAACGGTATAAGTAGGATCGAATTTGTTTTGAGAAAAACGGCCTTAAACATTTCAGTGTTTAAAAGTCACAGGTTTCACAAAAAAGAAACAAAAAATTATACAAAGTTCTACCCTTGAAGTATGTATGTACAACAACGTCCTCAAGGTCTTGGTTCAAAATAATCATAAATTTCACTTGAACAATTATCGTTTGAAAATGTTTTTTAAAATGTAACTTGTTATTATTACTAGCTTATATGCCCGTGCTTCGCAACGGTTGTTAAAAAGAGACCTGTGTATATCATGGTTCTTTAGTGTTCCGCACCTAGGTCAGCAAAAAAAGAATGTGTAAAGTAACGGAATGCACATTTATCTATAAAGTTTAATATAACAATTAAATTAATGTAATTAATTTCACTCATTTTTGAGGAAATGTCGCTGATAAAGTGGAAATGAAAAATATTCCTATCAGATTGCATAAGTTTGCACTTGCCATTTTTCAGGAAAGTAAGTAGTGAAGATCAAATCACACGTAAAAATGCACTCGTTTCGAACAATCCAATCACGAAAGCCGGCCGCGGTGGCCAAGCGGTCTGCGGCGTGCCAGTCACGGTCTGTACGGCCGCTACGGTCGGGGTTCGAATCCCCCCTCGGGCACGTGAAGATACTCTGAGTATCGTTGCTTCGGAATCCTTTACTCTTTCTTGTTCACTTCTGCCGTCTCTAATTCGTTGCATCATATCGCGCAATTTTGTAAGTGTCCCTTCTCTTTCCTCTTCCGTTTCGTTTCGTCGTGCTAGTTTTCTTCGTTTCGAATTCACGTAAGTTTGTGTGAATACAGTCTTACGCTTTGGAATTTTGATGAAGTTATGCGATGAGCAATATTAAATCACCCACATCAACTAATAGAAGCATGACCGTGACTATAGTTAGCGCTCTATTATTCATTTGTTAGCTTATCTGCATTTTCATCTTTGTCTCTGTTGATCGTCGGTAAAGTGTGATTGAGGAAAACGCGCCGAGAAGTTAAAAACTTATATATTTATTATTATGCGTCGTTATTCCCAATTTTGTTACACATTGCAACAGCAGCGCCGAGAGCGGCTGGCAAATTACATTTCTGAAAACGATATTGGATAAGTGCGAATATTGATTTGTAACAGTTTTCTCAGATATCTTCTTGAATAGGAATTTGGAATGAATTGTAAGACTGTGAATCATGAGACTCTAAAAAAGAGTTTCGCGTGAAAGTACTGGTCATAATGAGATGTGACAACAACGCATGTATCTGATTCGGTAAAATTTTACTTTGTATCCCGGCGGCCTCGTGTTTTTATGTTGGCAACATCAATAACACGATATAAAATCGTTGCAAAGATGACCGAACCACATAGAGTGTAGATAAATACTGCTGTTCCTGCTGTATCCTTGATTTCACGACAAAATATTTGCATGTCACGTGATGGGCTTATGACGATGACACATGATTCTCGTTATTCAACATCTGTTGCCAACATTATCACAGGAGGCCGCCGGGATATGAGTAGGACTACGTCGCACAGCTTTTCTTGACCCAGCTGTCAAACGATAACACCTTTCACAGCAGAGTGTGTCGCGGCTATATGTATCAGAGATCACTGATTATCACAGACCAGTGAGATTACTTGCACAGGCATATCAATATCTATAGCCTAAGAGACATTCATTAATGTATGTCTGTGTTTCCAACACGCTTCCACGACAGTGATCAATGTTCCACGAGTATTTTTATCGTTGAGTCTATCTGGATTTTTATCTTTGTTTTGTGTCTCTGTTCATAGTCGGTTATGTGTGGTTGACGGAAACATGTGATCTATTTAAAAAATTGCGTATTTGATATTCCTCGTCGTTATTAAAGTCTGAAAGGACCGCATTGTCTGACGATTGAAAGAATAAACAGATTTTGACTCGTACCGTAAAGTTCGTAAGTCACAGTGTACATAGCTTTTCCTAAGAGTATTTATTGCATATTTTGCGAATTTTTGCTCGTTACTCTCAACCACTGCCACGCACCGCGACCAAACTCCCTTACTGACATCATTAGACCAAGGGCTATCTACTACCACAACCACGAGTGGGTGGCAGTATGTGGTCATGGAGAAAAGTCTGTCAGCACGTACACACACAAGCCTTTTATATATAGATATAGATTACTCTAAAGAATATACGCTTTCCGCTTACTCGCTTTCCTTCATCACTATGTCACTTATCAGGCTAGCATTCTTCATCATTTGGCCGTGCAGTACACTGTGTAAAGTGTTAAAGACGATGCTTAGGACATTGAGGATAACCACGAAGATCACCACGGGATCCTGGATTGTTTGCTGGTGAGCCCGGAGTCGGTGTTAGGCTCTTATGTAAGTTGCGGTACACCGAAGAAATAAACTGCAATACCGTCATCAAATCATCAATTTTGGCTTGTTTCAAACTTACTTGTTTATGTCGAAGTAGTGGAAGGGGTGCAAGTATTGTTCCAGGCCTACATGGACGTGTAAGATTTACTTTTCGAAATTGTATGTCTTCATTCAAAGTCTCCTTGAAGAAGAAAGCGCTTGGTTCAGCTTTTCGGTATTGCATCCACCTCTTTGTCTACCAATTACCCTGTTGGTTCTCAGTATCTGTTTTTATGTGTATGAGAAGTTTTGCAATCGATTCGATAGATATATAATTCCTTTTGCTCCATTTCATTCACATGAAATGTCAGTTAAATTTTTTTTTTAATAAGCTTATTGGAACTTAATTGCGGGGTCACCAGTCTCTAAACGTACAAACTACTTATGAACTAGCTTATACCAAAGACGGCACAAATATCCATGCCCGAAGGGGGATTCGAACCCCCGACGGGGAACGGCCTCGCGCATCGTAACATAGCGCCTCAATGCGCCTCAATGCGCCGCTCCGCTGCGGCCACGTTTGTTGGTACCAAGGACCCGTTTATTAATACTCTTCACGGATAATAATGAATGTCTTGCATTTATATCCTCATATTTTGAAATCGCTAGATGACTATTGCATGCATAATTTTTCCGACTATAGATGTGTATTCTTATCTCAGGTTCTCAGTCTTTTTCTTTTATTGACTTTTTCTTGGAAGAATGTTTACTTGAGTTTTTTGATGAGGTACTTCACAACTTTTCTGCTGTATTTTAGATTTTGTTTTTGGCGTGCTACAGTCTTCGTATTCTTCTCAAGATGAATAAAGTTGAAGAGGAAATATACCACTGACGTGTCGATATTAAGCAAATATCTATATAAAAACAGTTTCACGCATAAAATTTCCTAAATAATCTTGGCGTTTTGGAGAATGTAAAGGAAATGTTAATGTACCTGAAGTGTGTTAAGCCTTTCAGTGACATACCAGTACAGGTGAAAGTATTTTCATAGAAAATAAGTTCTCATGCTAATTTGAAGTGTGCTTGTATACTAAAAAAAGTTTATGACGTCTTCCTAGGCAATAAACTTAATTAAAGACTGGAAACAGAGCTTTACGTAATTGCTAAAGTGTCGACATAATTATTAAACTCAGTTACATGGGTCGGAAACATAAAACTTCATCTGTGGCTGAATAAACACATGACAAATCTTCATCAGTCGTTTCTGAACAACAATGATTACCTTGAAAGTTAGAACCACTAATTTCTAGTCGAACTTTAGTTATTAATTGAGAGCTTAAATCTCGATTCCTTGGACCATCAGCCATGTTGTTACTTGTCTTCTACTGTTCCAACATTACATATCTTTTATGATTCGATACATGTAGTTATACCACATAATGCTAGAAGACAGATGTTAATAGTAGGCACTTGGATCTTTCTGCCACTAACAAGTATTCCTTCTTTTCAGGTCGAAGTTGACGTAACTCAAATTTGCAAAAAAATGCCACTAATACCGTTTTGGTTTCCACCAATTCATATGTAGCACCATGAAAGTATTGTCACTCATGTCAGATCATTTAACATAAACAAATAGTGCAATGTATGTGACACTTTCCCACATGCACAGTTTCATGTAAAAATTTTGGTGACCATCATCTGTCTATCGTATCACACTTGCCACGTCATGTTATGACACGTCCCGTATCTTGAATCTTTCTGTGGTGACGCAACAGATGACATGTTCCCATACAACACGTGACGTTATGTCATATTGTGCCCCGTGAAATATCACAGTCTAACAAAATTTATCACATAGTTTTTAATCTATTAATACTTCACTTCGTGTCGTAATCATGTGTCTTTTCATATCAAGTCATTTGTCATCACATTTCAAGTAATATTATGAATTGTATCAAGTAAAGTAACATGATACATTAATCGTGTCGTATAACACGACACATAGCATAATATCATCCAAAACGATATTTTTCTTGTCGTGCCGTAGGGCACTACATCCCACTGAAGTTCATGACGTAAGCATCGCTACTCAGGGATACTGGCTATCAGAGATGCATCTTCTCGTGAGGTCACTGAGGTGAGGAATTAACTCGTAAAAATGTGGGAATATGTTTAAGATTATTTTTATCTGAGTTATTGATGCTGTCCAGTAAGGCGAGAAGCTTGTTCTGCTTTTTTAAATCTTTGACGCTGGCAGCACATGTTAGGGTTTTGTTGTGCTATGACAGGAGCATTTTTACTTCTTGTTTCATTATAGATAACTATATCACCTTTGAAAAGTCTGAAGTTATTATTAATAATGTCTGCAATCTCGTTTCTACACAACTAAAGGACCTAACATGCTAACGTGACTACACCCAAAGTCACCTCTGCAGTCAGTGGCGGCTCGTGCTCAGTTTCGTTGGTGGGGCCCAGACAAAAAGTTAGTACCCAGTATAATGGAATCAGTCTGAAGTGCTTTATATAACGTCTGTTTATGTGACATCATTTAAGCACATTCGAAATATATTAACTATGTTAATTACGCAGTAATTAATATAATCTACGAAACACTGTAGCTAATACAAGCGAGCAGAAAACATTTTTATTACTATTATTTTTTTTGGGGGGGGGGGGTAATGTGTGTGCATTATTGTAGTTGGTCTGGTCCACCGCTGGTTTTCCGTGTACTTTTGTGGGTGTCTGAGTTTATGCTGTGGTGACACAATTTATTGAAGAACTTGGAGGCTTGGATGTGTTTGGATTCGAACCGAAGTTCACCAGCTCCTCTCATGCTGAAGTTCGTTCTTATTGTAGTTGTGCTTCTGTGTACTGATTGTGATATCAAAATCAAACTGAACTGTTGGAGGACATATGTGACTTCTTCCCCTTGGGTATGCACCAGAGAGAAAACAGGGACCGTACTGGCCTTTGCTTTACGGCCAAGGTAAAAACTCTGTGAAAAAAACCTTGGCTAGGAGCAGTTTATTGTGTCTTTTACCTAACTAGCACGTTAACCAATGAGGTCTGTGTTCTGACACGTTATTTTTTCAATAAATATGCACATCTGTTCTTCTGACTAGCAAACTTGTCAATTACTCTGTTGTTGAACTTTGGAATAACACTGATTCCCTCCTTGTGAACGGAACAAACAGCCTTTCCTGACACGTACTTTTCCTGAGGAAGATTTTGATACTTTTTAAGGTGCTGAAACTGCGTTCTGTTTCGGTTGTTGAAATTGGTGTAGTTAGCGCAATTTGTAATGTTTTGTGCACTTCAGTGAACGATTCTACAGAGGAATCTTCCACAAAGAAAGTAAACAGCTCACACAGCCTCTAAATTTATAATTGCGATAAATCACTGACAGTTCATTTTTCAGTTTATCGTGGCAAATAAACATACTGTAGTTTAATGAAAAAGTATTGACCAAAGTGGCTGCGAAATGTTCTCCAAAAGAAGCAAACTTACAAAAATGATTTTGAAGCTGCCAAATACATGAGTGTTTTGAAATCTTTCTTTCTGTTGGTAGGACATAATATCACGCGCTTCTTTGGCATCTGCTGTTAGATTAAGTTCACTGCTACACTTGGAACGTTTTCTTGTAGGAGCAATACATTCATCATCAGAAACTCGAAACCGATGAATGTTCTCTCGTATCTCAGATACAGCACACTCAAAATGATGTAATACGTTGGATATTGTAACGGCATCTGCACTCTGGATCTGAAAATATCAACGTGTTTCATGATATCATAGAAAACATATTGGAGGAACAAAAATAAATTTCTTAACGCAAATGCTTCTCTTATTGTAACATCATCGCGGGAATCTTCTTCATCAATCTTTTCAAAACATTACTATAAGTGCAATTTGTTTTCTTTGATAGTATAGACAATGCGGGACTGTAGATTCCAACTAGTTGAAGAGACTGAAGGAATTCTCTTGTTGCAGACTGCCTGTAACAAATGACTTCGATTGAGAAATGAAGAAAAAACGTTGGAAAACCAGCAATAATTGCGAAGAACAACCTTATCGACTTTATGCTTTTACTGCAAGCATTCTGAAGAATCAAATTGATTTGGTGCGCATGTGGCATGTGGGAAAGTGCTCTGCATCAGGGTCTGCACACCACTGTGACTGACGCTTATTACTGGGGCGGCATTGTTTGCCTGAGCAATGAGGTGTTCTTGAACACTGAAAGGTTCCAGACGGTTTTTTTTTAATCTCACGAAGTCCATATGCTGGCCTATCATTAACGTTTTCAAAGGAAAGAAATCTTTCAACAGGTTTCTTCCCCTTAATATACCGCAGTATAACCACAAGTTGACTTTTGCACGGAATATTTGTTGTTTCGTCAGCCTGCGCAGAAACGAAAGTGACATCGTTAATCTCTTTAATCAGTTCTTCGATGTAAACCTGATACATACACTCCAGAAGCTCATTTTGTATTATGTGTGACGTATATTTACATACGGCATTACTAGAGCTGCTTAAGTGATCATCTAATACACTATTAACATTTCCGAAAAGAGATAACAAGTCTAAGAAATTGCCACAGTTTGCTGACTCGTTTTTCATTGTGAGCTCTTAGTGATAACTCATGAGTTCCACCAAACAATAAGAACTCTACTATTCTGTTTAATATGTGTCTTTTCTTCGTAACTAATTCATTATGTTTCTGAATTGACATTTTATACGCCAAATCAATCTGCGCAGCAATGTTAATTGTGCCATACATTTTGTATTTAGAAGCATTTTCTAAATGAAGTCCACTTTCCTCGTGTTCCTTAATTCATGCACTTAATACTTTAGATCATTGCATCCGACTGTTGTCCACAATCCTTCATCACCAAACAACACACAGTAGAAACAAAATAATTTTTGTTTCTCTTTACTCCGCGTCCACACATTGGTACCAACGCTGGCGCCAACATTGGCCAATTTTTTGCGACAGCGCCCACACATTGGAGCAAACATTCAGTTGAATTCGTCGAGCGCCAACGTAAACACATCTCACGCACAAATCGCGGCCGATGCATTAACGCTTTTGAGTTTGAATAATTACATTTGGTCTCTGCAAACCAAAAAAGGAAACATATGTAAAAGGTGACAGGGCGTGGTGTATGACTTCCTAGCGTACATTAATTGCGACATCAGTAAGTTTTAAAATGTTACAAGTAATCTACACACTTTATTAAAACTTATACCTGCTCCTTTAAATTTAATTGAACCCGAAATAAAAAAGAAAGATACATTTGGGAGGGATGATTTACGTGCTTCAGTTCTTTTGGTATTGACGCTTAGATTTCTTGCTACAAGAGACAATTTTAGAAGCCTATATAAACTTTTTAAAATAACCATGTAATTTATATCACTGGTGGTATTTGAAGTTTTCGAAACAATATGTCAAACTTGACAAGAAATGTTACGTAATGTTAATTTTAAAAATTGCATTCAGTTATTGAGTGTGTCAAAAATCTTAAAAAGCTTTTTATTTCACTGATCGCGCCTAAGTTTTGCTGCGGCATTTCGATTTTTGTGGTTGCTTTCACAAATGAATCATTTTCTGATACAGTCCTAACACCTACAAAGAGATTTTGAAACTTTAAAATAAACGGCGACGAAAAAAAAATTTCAAGACGAGCAAAGGACAAAGATAGAATGAAACGTTGGCGGTAATGTGTGGACGACGCACCAATGTTGGCCCAACGTCCTTTCATGTTTGGTCAAAATACCGACAAGCAACGGAGCCGTACCAACGGTGGAGCCAACGTTTGTTCCAATGCTATTTAACCGATCCATGCATTGGTCGCACACTGTTGGCGCTAATGTTGGTTCCAATGTATGGATCCGACCCTACTCACAATTAGCCAAGACGTTTTGCTGAACCACGTATAGCAGAGAGTTCTCTTCTTCTTTTCATCGAGTTGAGATACCAAGAAATCTGTTGGTTGATGTGCGCTTAACCACTTGATTTCTAGCTTCTCTTCCACAATAAATGAAAGGGCGTCTAATGTATTCATTTTATACT
The DNA here is from genome assembly GCA_026315105.1 of Locusta migratoria. Lineage (NCBI taxonomy): Eukaryota > Metazoa > Arthropoda > Insecta > Orthoptera > Acrididae > Locusta > Locusta migratoria. The sequence continues at coordinate 336,370,755 of CM048745.1, forward strand.
TAGTTTACGAACGCTCAGGCTGCAACAGCTCCAGAATACGTTTTGACGGAGGTCCTAAGGCCCAGGGTCGGCGGCCCCAAACTGCGAACCTGTGGACAGGTGGGGAAGTGAGAGCACGACAGGTACAGTACGCGTAACCGGAGTCAGCTTTGCCGGGCCCCAAGCAGCACAACGGAGAGGGGCGAGGAGGGGAAAGGAAAACAGCTGTGTGACGTCACTGCAACTGTAGGGAAGTTGGCTGTGTTCACAGTAGCACCAGAGTCTAACATAAGAATCACGAAACTCCCGGTAGTTTTCTGCAACATGGCGACTGCAGCGCTGCCAAGCGGTCGGGTCGTAAGAACATTCCGAGAGGAGAGAAACCATTGTGGATTAGATATGGAGTCGAACGACACGTTTAAAATGCGACTGCATTTCGGAGCTTATTGCGGCGCGATAAATTGTAGTTAGAGGACAACTAAGAAAATGTACATTTTCTCAAATATGAAAAGCTCTTACAATGTAAGATACAATAAAGTTTGTTAAATTTTAAATCAGTAACAGAGAGAGAGGTAACTAAGTATTTTTCTTCAAAGTTATTTTTGATAGTCTATTGATAGGTTTGTGTAAAAACAAATTTTTGCACAGTAGTCTACTATTGGTGATGCAGCAATGATAGTCGAAAGTTAAAAGGGATTTGTTTGTACAAAATGTAAAATAAAACCTAACTAACTGTAGTTTAATGTGTACTGACAAACTGAGATTTTAGCAGGAAAAGATTCTTAAAAATTTACAGTGCCTTTACATTCCTGGCGAGTGGGTACGATGAAAACATGACAGGAACGGCACATGCAAGCCATCTGAGCAAGAATGAAGCGAAAAGGGCTTTTATAAGACGTAACACCTAGTCTCTAAGACTGTAAAAATCGTGTCTAGTACCAGTATCAAATGTATTAAGATGTTCAAAATCTGCAGAAAAAAAAAAAAAAAAAAACAGGTGGAACTTATAATACGTACCAGTACGTTATATAACTATAAATCAGTTGCTTTTGAACTTAAAACACACCAGGTTACCTTCTTGTCTTAAATCGTTTCTGGATGTTATGATTACGACCGTGCTAGTGTGAGCCGTATGTATTACAATGCACTGGCATGTTATTATTACAAACTGACATCAACAGAAAACGGGATTTTTGTTTAATAATGTTTTCGTATTTGTGTCACGAAATTCAGTACCACGTTTAATGCCTCGGAAATATATAAACAACAGCAATAATAAATTCTTCGTTTCTGCTACTGAGCTTGCTACCCAGCCGCTTGGAGCGCTAGTATCGCTTCAGCTGTCAAATTTTTTTTCTCTACTGAGTTTTGCGACTGTCTGTTTTAGACTGTGGTAGCACCGACACACCGTCGTTAGACATCTGTCGACCGAGTTTGACTGAAAACATCGAACGGCGGCATGGTCACACTGCATCCGATATAGTTTGTCACTTGGTCCCGTTAAAGGAGAAAGTTAGGTTAGGTTTGAATGTAATCTGTGTCTGAAGTATATTAGATTTCAATTCCCTGGGGTGCAATGGATTCCACCGACATTTTTATGCTTCGAAATTAGTGCTACAATGCGGCTTTTGTTGTTAATAAAGACTTCGAATGCATAGGAATGAGCAACACCTGTCTGGAAAGAAGAAAGTGATGAGGATTGTGAACTGTCCTCACTTATTGCTACTCCCAGACAATCTATACGAATATGTGAGGTACCGGTAAAAGAAGAAATTTCTATTACATACTTGTGATATTTCGTGGTGTCATTGACGATAAATATTACAGTTTTGATGCATTTATTTGAAGTTGTGCAGACATACCAGTTAACCTCCATGCTTCAAATAATGAAAACCTACACCCGTTGCTTACTAGCTGAAAACCCGGCATTGTCCGGGAATTTATTTATTCCTGCTTTGAGTTGGTACTTCTCCTAACCCGTCTCTCTCTCTCTGTCCATTTCCCTTCTTTAATATCATTATTAGAGAATATATAAGAAATAATGACGTTTTCTTTTTCCAAGACATGTTGTCTAAAAGTGAGCTATTAAAAGTAGATGTACTGTTGTAATATGTGTAAAGTAACGCAATGCACATTTATCTAAGTAGTTTAAATAATTAAATTAATGTAAAAATTAATTTCACACATTTTTGAGGAAATATCGCTGATAAAGCGGAACTGAGAAATATTCCTCTCAGATTGCAGAAGTCTATGCACTTACCGTTTATCAGGACAGTAAGTAGTGTAGATCAAATCACACGTAAAATGCACTCGTTCCGAAGAATCCAATATCGAAACTAAACAATAATGATTGTTTTAATATCACAGATCGATCACTTGATGTAATGCGCGAAACGTCAAATCGATTTTTTTAAAGAGATGTATTGAAGTAAATTTCTTTTTTACTGCTTTCTTTATTTATTCTTACATTTTCTTATTCGTATGCTTATCCTTACAGAGAAAGAGCTGAAGACATTGTAGCAAGCATAGACCAAACATATGCTCTGTGGGATCACGTTTCGCTGTATTTAACCTCCTTGCTATAGAGTCGCAAACGTCATCGTAGGCCTTCAGTCCGAATTTTTTTATAATTAGACGACTTTCAACCACCATATCGTCCACCCCCTTATAGCTATCGGCATGGAACTGCTATGATGTACAACGGGAGACTTCGAACAACAATTACACACAGAACATTCGTTTGCGTTCTGTAGTTTTCGCTGCAGAGCGAAATATTAACACACACACACGTAGAATTTTATATACACCGATAACTTTCCATCCGAATATACTACACCCTTTTATCATTGTCAATCCTCAGGCAACAATGCAACCAATTATACCATTTTCAAAGAGTAAATATAATTTTCAAAGAGTAATTATTATTCCGCATTTCGCGTTATATTCTTCAAATTACTAAATATCTATCAGATCGCTATAAAACCGTCCCTAAAACCTTCCTCAGGTATAAATTAGTAGCCGGCCGCGGTGGCCGAGGTGACTGAGGCGCTCCAGTCACGGTCAGCACGGCCACTACGGTCGGGGGTTCGAATCCCCCCTCGGGCATGGATATTTGTGCCGTCCTAGTTCGTAAGTAGTTCATAAGTAGTTTGTAAGTTTAGGGACTGATGACCCCGTAGTCAAGTCCCATAAGCTTAACAAACATTTGAGAACATTTTTTATTAATTAGTACCTGTACAAATATTTAAGTCTCTGCGTCTTGTTGCTCGGACGTGATAAGCGTACGCCGAACAGACATTCACATTAATATATGTAGATAAATTATCCGATCGCCATAAAACCGTGCCTAAAACCTTCTCCGAGTAGACATTAGTAACTGCACAAATTTTTAGCTCTTTATGTCTTATGGTTCAGACGTGATAAACGTACACCGAACAGACATTTACATTTATAGATATAGATCACAACGAATTTCGAGGATTTATTCGCATTTTCTAGTGCATTTGTTTACATAAATACGGTACTTTTTCGACGTTTCAATGTGTGATTTCCTGACACACTTGCACTACAGTTGTCTCTTTTAGGTTAGCTACTCAAGTTCGGAAAATCGGACAGAATAAACATTGAGGTGTGTGTTTTATCCTAATGTTAGAAACCATAACTTTTCTGTCTGCTTAAAGTTATTATGCCTCTTCCATTACTCAGAATATGCAACGTAAGTTAATAATCGTGACTTAGGACTAACTGTAGAAAAACCAGTGTAAGTGACGATTTTGTTGTTGTGATATCCAGTTTAATGGATTAGACACAATACATGCAAGTATAGACAGACTTATTATTTAGTATGTAAAAAAAGTTGCCAAGATTTTATTATGTATGCTACGATTAACCTCATTACAGTAACCTGAAAAGATATCTGTGCAAGAGCTGCATAAAATCACACGTGGAAACGTCACAATGTACGGGTATTTATTTAAACAAATGCACTAAACGCGAGAAAAATTCTGTAAATGCGTTGTGCTAAGCAGAAAAATACGTAATGGGTGCAGTTTTTCAGTATTTAAATCAATGAAGAACACAGTTATAGGCCACCCAGAAACATCCGATTAGGATGAACGAAGTGAAGTTCCGGTACATTGAACTTCAATGACTGTGATTCAGTACATTTGTGAAAGACAAGTGTGAAATTAAGAATAATTTTGAATACAGAAACCACTGAAAAGCGGAATCACACATAGGCCTGCACCAGGTTTACTGGTCACTTCATAGAACAGACTTATCACCTTGTTAAAGAACGCCAGAACCAGTAAGAATAATTTGTGGACAGCTAATACCTGATTATTACAGTACAAAACAACGTAAGTTACCCACTACAATAACATTGAGGTACGCCACAATCCCGGATTGAATACATTTTTTGAGGTTATAATTTACGCCTAAAATTTCTGATAAAGGATTTAACCAACTTGGGTTTCCAATAAACTGTAATATCATACCACAGATATCGAATTATATCCAGATTGTGATAATTATCGTCTTCTGGGTGCCACAATCTCTTTCTTTCTTTCACTAAGCATAGCAGTTGCTCACTGTCCATATGTAGCATGTGAGAACGTCTGTCGATTTAACCGAAGAAAACAAACTGATTTGAATTTCACCGACTGTCGTCCGAAGTCTCTACGTTCGGGCGGCGAGGTGGGCTACACTGTGACCGCGCCCATAGTTGGCGGTTATCGCTGAAACAACCGGTTTTCGGTTATACCGGTTCTTTTCATCTCCAGTTTCAAATGTTCAAATGTTTGTAAAGTCTAAGGGACTTAACTGCGGGGCTATCAGTCCCTAAACTTACAAACTACTTATGAACTACTTACGAACTAGGACGGCACAAATATGCATGCCCGAGGGGGGATTCGAACCCCGACCGTAGTGGCCGTGCAGACCGTGACTGGAGCGCCTCAGTCTCCTCGGCCACGGCGGCCGGCATCTCCAGTTTAACCGCACTGTAAAAACTGCTCAAGATAACCGGTTTTTTCAATAACCGGTTTTCGGTTTTTTATTGCTATTATTTTCAGTAGAGTTCAGCCGAAACATATTTTGCGGCCGAATCAGAAACCGTAATAGAATTTTCGGTTCTTCTAGTTTCGGCCGAAACCGAAACTTACGAAATTTAGTTAAAATTTAGGTAAATTTACGTTATACGACAGATCACTAGTCTTTCCATATTTTGTAAGATCCCCTCCCAATACTACGCCTTCTTGAGTGTGTGTAAGCCTAGCCAGGAGGCCGTAGAAGAAGATATACCAAGCATACAGATTTACTGGCCTAGTATTTCCATCCGGCAGTTGCGAATATTGAGCCAACCACTCCGTAAGTTGGACTTGTGAGCCAGCGCATACGAATATCTCGTTATATACACAATATATGTATAAGTTAAGTCAGTAAATGAACTTCAGTCAGTGTTGCAGAAGTATTTCGATAAATAAAGTCACAGATCCGACTAACAGTACGGTTGTTGTCAGTGTAAATTTATGCAAATTGAACTAGGTAAGCTGTGTACCACATGATCAAAGAATGTTCAAATGGGTGTGAATTCTTATGAGACCTAACTGCTTATGTCATCAGTCTCTAGACTTAAAAACTACTTAATCTAACTTAAACTAACTTACGCTAAGGACAACATACACAGTTACACACCCATGACCTAGGAAGGACTCGAACCTCCGACTGGAGCAGCCGCACTGTCCGTAACATGGAGCCTCAGACCGCAGGCTACCTCGCGACGCACCACATGATCAATGTTACCTAAACCCATATTGGTTGTTAAAAAAGAACCTCGCTTTCAAGGAATCACATTAATAAAACTTGTTAGCATAAAAATATGATAATACATTAAAAGTTATTATTCCAAGCTTACGTAATAGGTATATGGATCGAATTTACCTTCTCTTCCAAGAAACATTTTGGATTCTTTCTCCTTAAATGACACAGCATGTTTGTAGTACCTCAATCAGTTTTCAGCTTTTTAAAGCAAATGGAGCATTGTACCTCACTGCTACTGTACTTCGTGAAGTACTTCCACACTCGGGATGGTGGTATTTAAGACACAACCGATGTCTGGCGACGCCAGCAAGGAACTGCCGCATGACCAGACGGAGGCAAGTCTTGTACACTGCCAGTGCATGCGCGTCGTCTAATATGCCACGCCACATGGCAACAGGTGCGTCGATGCATCAATAGCTGCACCGTTCTTAAGTTCTTATGCGACATGTTTGTTGCGTGTTTCTGACTGCCGGGATTGTTCTTAAATTATCACTGCGCTTTTCTTGGTTACTGCGATGACCTAATACTTCACAGCAGTGGAAATTTTAGGAAGAGCCCTAAATATTAGGGTCTACTAATTTTAATTTTTTAAAATTATTTACCACTACTACAGGAAGTAGTCGTACCGGTTTTTTTTACCCGGTTCTTGGCAATAACTAAAAAAATCGGTTACAACCGATACCAAATAAATACCGAAGAAAACCGGTTGTTCAAAACTAAAATACCGGTATCGGTTTTAATCGGTCGGTTTTTCCTATCCCTAGCCCATAGTGGAGCACTAATTTGAAACGACCGGCCGTTTTCCGCCGATGTCTGTCGTCGGTAAAACCCTCCTATATCGGAGCCACTGTGACCACAGCCAGCCGTCTCTGGCCCTCGGCTGTCGGCATGACTGCATAAGGAATCAAATGTTCAAATGTTTGTATAGTCTATGGGACTTAACTACGGAGTCATCAGTCCCTAAACTTACAAAGTACTTATGAACTACTTACGGACTAGGACGGCACAAATACCCATGCCCGAGGGGGGATTCGAACCCCCGACCGTAGTGGCCGTGCAAACCGTGACTGGAGCGCCTCAGTCTCCTCGGCCACCGCGGCCGGCACTGGGTAAGGAAGAGAGGGGGGGGGGGGGGGAGTCCACCGGGAACATGCCAGTGGCCCTCAGCTATGCTGCGGCGAGAGGCAAGCGAAACCATTTGAATAATGAGTTAGGATGTCACCGGGATTATGTCACACTCCAACTGTTTTATATAATACTGCTAAAGTATATCACAAATTTTCTGGTGGGACCGGGACCCTGTGGCCCTTTAGAACGAGCCACCCCTGTCCTGCATTTGTCAACGAATTTCCACCCAAGATAAATTGCTGCGTCATCCCTACGAAAAATCCTCCATGCAGTTACAAATTTTCCATAGAGCGCACTTTTGATAATAATCCCAGGACTGGGATTTACCGAAAATCTAGAAGCACTGCACCTAGGCGACTTCTGGACCTTGTCTTTGAGGATGTCATCTACGTGAGTAAAATACTATTTCGTTTTAATGGTATCTGTGGCATATGTCAATCTTTTTGAGGTATGTCAGTGTATTTGAGTTGCGAATATGCTCTACGATTCTACAAGAAATGGATGTCAGCAATATTGGAGGGCAGTATTGTGGTCGTTCCTGCTACCTTTCTTACAGGTGGGTGTGACCTGTGCTTTCTTCGAACTACTGCACACTGATTATTGATCAAGATGTGTATAGTAGATTATAATAAATGAGGGGCTAACTCAAATGTAAATTCGGGCCGCGGTGGAGTAGCTGAGCGGACTAAAGCATCTCGCTGCGGAGCGCGCGGTTGCTCGCCGTGGAGGTTCGAGTCCTCCCTGGGGCATGGGTGTGTGTGTGTGTTGTCCTTAGGTTAATTTACCTAGGTTTAAGTAGTTTGTAAGCTACGGACTGATGACCACGCAGTTTGGTCCGATAGATTTACAAATATTTTGTAAATTCGGTTCAGAATCTGAAAAGAATTCAATCAGTCCTTGGAATTTTGTTTAATTTTACATTTTCTCAACACCACTGCCACCAACATTTATATCACTCATCTCTTATGTGACACAAGAAATTAGGACAATATCTTCCTTTTTTTTTTTTTTTTTTTTTTTTTTTTTTTAAACGAATTCAATTTTTCTGCTTTTTCTTTACTACTTTCAATTTGCCTTGTAACTGCCTCGTTCATATTTCTTGTAGGCCACTTTTATTATCACTTTTCAGAATCACTACAATTTCTTTGGGTTCAGTGATCTGCTGCGATAGCAATTGAAGGCTTCACATATTGACCTCTTGACCGCCAAAAACATTTCAGTCACCATCTCTCTATCTGTAGCTCTATAATTTCTTTTACACCTACTGTGCAATAGTACCGGTATCTTTGCGATGACTTTAAACGTTGATGGCTCTTTCCTGTTACCTGGGCAAAAACTTGAGCTTGGATCGAGAACTCATTTTAGTACAACGCAAGGTCAATGCCGCTGCGTGTGTGAACGTGCGAAAACAGTTGGCAAGCGAGAGCTGGCAGCGGAACACGTGCGTCAGAGAACACACACCGCAGGCAACAGCAGGGATCAGAGAGCCAATTATAAGCCTGCAACTGAGAGTCCCTGCTATTACCAAATTAAGTTTGTCTGAGGTTTACAATGGTTTTCAGCCAAGATCGCTATTTATTTATACAGATGAGCGGTTTCGATTCATCTGGGCATCATCTTCTGATCTCCATCATTATCTTAAAAGAAACTGCTGACAGTATATCTCATAAAGAACAGCATTACATTTGTCTTACAAAATGTAATGCTGTTCTTTGTAAGAGATACTCTCAGCAATTTAAGATAATGATGAAGGTTAGATAATGCCTAGATGCATAGAAACTGGTCATCAATTTAAATAAGTAGTGATTTTGGCTGAAAACCATCGTAAACTTATTCCAGCTGTCAGAAGCCTGCCGAAAATTAATGATGATGTGTAGTTCCTGACTGAACTCTTAGAATTTTTCTATTAGCTACCTCAAAGTAAATATGGGATCAATTGTCGATCGTCTAGAAACGAACCCACATTTATACGTCACTGCAATTGCTTCAGCCAGTTGTTTCATTCGGTTCAGAAGCAGATTTTCAAAGACTTTGTAGCCAATTTCAACTAATGAAGTCCCTCGGTAGTTGGATACTTGTGTAGCATCACGCACAATGAAATATCAAAGTAGGATGCAAACAAAATGTAAGAGAGGGACAGGTTCATCTGCGTCGTGGGAAAGTGTTTCCTTCTTCACCGCACAACTGCACCAAGGGGGTCACCGAACGTAGCATCTCCATCTGACGGACAGATTACCATCCACAGCGTCACGTTGCCTCATTCCTTGAGGCACTCCAGGGAGGCTTGGTTTTTAATCCACGGTACCGAGACAGAAACACAGTCTCGTGCTCATGAACGTTGCGCCAACACATCACTGCCCTTAACCGGTCAAAACTGACGGCGAATATGTATCCCACCATCAGGATTAGAACCGACAGCTTCCGAGTCAAGCGCTATCGGAGAGACGTGCGTTATCTCGGCATGGACGCTCCTACAAAAAGAAATAAACTTCTTATTCACTCGGGAAGAGTCACAATTAATCTTAATAAAAGTATAGACAAAAGAAGGAAAAGTAAACGACCTATGACAGTTAAGGTATTCTTTGCCTTAAATCAACAGGTCAATTCTTATATCTAGAACACTAGGGCAGCATTTTGTGTTTGAAGGATGGTGGACCTAGGAACGCATGTTTCTTCCTGGTCGGTATTTCAATCTAATGGCCGGGTTTTAGAATAACACGAAGCAATGAACACTCGAATCAGCAATATGCAGTTTTTGTTGTTTTGAAACATAAGATTGTCTTTTGTGCATGTTTTTACTACGTTTTACAATACTTAAGACCTGTGTAACATATTGGAGCTATCTGGAGGGTATCGTTAATTCTTCAGTAACAGAGTTTTTTTTTTTTTTATTATCATTATATACGTATGGGGCCAACAGGCCCACGCGAAGAACAGTCAGTGTCGCTTTCTGCCTAACTTTGTTTCATGCCCTCAGAACAAAGTCTTTCTTTCATTTGAACACAGTGTTCTAGTCCGTTTACTAGTTTCCCTCTGACCAACTTTCCAATCACAATATCTTTTGCTTGAAAGTTTTTCTATTTGTAACGTCTGCCTGAGATATATCGGTTATTTTAAGATCCTCTTTAGCGCAACGATCCATTTAATTGGCTCAATTTTGGCGTTACTTCTGGTTTCGAAGAATTTTCCTAGGTATTCGATTCGACAACCATTCTTTTAACGTGCCCGTAAAATTTAAGTTTTCGTTTTCTCATGTCACCATGTTTATCCGCATATTACTTATTACTTCACAGCACGTAAGTTTCTCCACCAGTAAAATTTTGGGGTGTAATGTTTTCCTAATTACCTTTCTTTCTTTTGAATTTCTTCAATATCCCTCTTTCCATTTAAAACGAATGTTTCTGCTTCATAAAGACATTCAGGTTTGATTACAGTGCTGTAATGCTCAAGTTTATTACATTTATAAAATGATCTTGTATTACAAATATTTAGTATTAATTTGAATGCAGTTGCCTTTTTTTGACAGCGAAATTTGTATGCAGCATCTGCCAGACCTTTTCTTGTATGATTTCCTCCAAGTATTTAAAATGAGAAACCCTTTTTATTTTTCTATATTTCGTGTTCAAAAACTTTGTTGCTTGTTTGTTACATGTCATACAATCCATCCCTTCGGATGATATTTGTAGTCCTACTTTTTTGCAACATCTTTAAGGATTTCAATTTGTTTTGAGCTGCGGAAAAATACGTAGTTAATATTACCAGATCATCTGCAAAGGCGAAGGAATCTGGTATTATTTGTACGTAACTTGATTGATCTATATTTTGACTCGACTTCTGTTCTCGTCATTCTGTAATTAACTTTTTAAAACACAATAAAACTGTTGAAAGAATCCCCTCCTAGTGACTAAACCTATCTTGAAAGAGTAGGAGTAGTTAGGAGTCCGTAGAAGATGGTGTAGGGGCCATGCAGATTTACCTGCCCACACTGTCCATCCGTGACCTGCAAATTAAGCTGACCCGTCTTTGAGTCAGATTTGTGAGCCGACGTGTTGGCCTTCTTCCTATCTGTCTTGTAGGAATGCTCAACATGACGTAGTCCCTTCGCAGATAGACAGCACACTGGAGTACTGGTGAAAATGAAATTAAAAGAGATGAAATAGTAAATCGTTACAGGTAGGTATTTTGTCTAAATAAAATTTGGGGTGTAATTATGTAGTTTTACTACTAGCCACATCATAATACAAGATTGTTTATTGACTTTGAAATTAACAGTTTTAATTATACGGCAGATAATGAGAGCATGGTTCCTATGAGACAGGTACAAACCAGGTCCAAACGCCGACTAACTACACTGGCGCTCAGCCGAGACCTCCTATAAACATTGTACGCCTTCGGAAGTATTCGTAAATGTTTGCTAAGGCCGGTATTACACTATCAAAGTATTGGACAAAGAATTGGACGAAAAACTTGGATGAAATGTCGGTCCTATTCTTTGACAAAGATATTGGATGAAACGCTAAAGGGGGTATTACGCTATCATCTAATATTTTGTCAGAGTTGCTTCAAAATGGCGGTGTTACGCTCAGCTGTTGTTTCAAAATGTTCAAATGTTTGTAAATCTATAGGACCAAACTGCGTGGTCATCAGTCCGTAGCTTACAAACTACTTAAACCTAGGTAAACTAACCTAAGGACAACGCACACAACCATGCCCCAGGGAGGACTCGAACCTCCACGGCGAGCAACCGCGCGCTCCGCAGCGAGATGCTTTAGACCGCTCTTTTTTTTAATTTTGTTTGCAAACATTTTGAACCAAAATAATAATCTAAATAATAATAAATTAATTAATTAATAAGTGTGTCTGAAACCCTTTTAGGAAAAAAAAATTTGGTAGTTTTTTTTTTTTTTTTTTAGTTGGAAGGAACTTTTTTTAAAAAAATACTTGCCACCGCCACTTTTACCCTAGAAAATAAAATAAAATAAATGGCAAACTACACCACTTCAGGCTTTGGTCCTATCTTATCCTAGGCCCAGTGCAACTACCTATTTCTAATAGGGGGAACAATAAAAAAAAGGGTAAAATAATTGGAAGGACATTCAGTGTAGCTACAAAAATGAAGTGTATTGATTCATTTTAAGTTCATTTTATGCAATTTATTTAGTTTTTTTCCGCAAAAGAAAATGTAAGGATCAACTACTTCATGGCAGGAACACCCCAACTTCTGGGTGGATTACGAAAAACACTATAAAGAAAATTTGAGAAATATTGCCCGTATTTTGGATTGCGGACAACTGTGCAATGTCGTTCGTTCAGAAAGTTTCATAAATCAAGTTCGTTTTTCTCTCCATGTACAAACAAATAGTGAACCGCATGTCCACATATCCATTTCACAGCGTTTGTTTTCGTTTGTGGGTAATGTGGACCGCTCGGCTACTCCACCGCGGCAGCTGTTGTTTATATTACAGCTGAGTTGTGTCTGCATTTAGAAAAGAAGGCGGGAAAAAATGGAATCGTACTTGAATGAAAGACTGGGTGTCAGGCGTGATAAATAAGTGTTCAATAAAATCTTTTACGGGAACGGGAGGACTTCCGTTCTTATCTCGTCAGCAGTACAGCCAGGCCGTAAATGACTGTTAATTATTTTGTAGCTCTCCATTCTTCACAATTTGCAATAGAGTAACAGAAAAGGCTGACGCAAACAGTGTATACTAATGAGATTGTAAGTTGATAAAGCAATTTCATTAAATAACGTTTTAAACGGAAACTTTCAGCACTGACAAACAGGAAAATCTAAGTTGTTTATGACGATATTAACAATGTAAGGGGGGGACATAGCTGATAAAGTAAATAGGCTCCATTTATTTCCTTACAAAATTTTTGTTACGTGTTTAAATGTACATATTTTCGCTTGCAGCAGATGTCGATGTTTTGAATGTTGTTTCACTTCCCAGCACTTAACACACCAAGTTGACCAAAATCATAAAGTCTGCTTTGGCGTAAAAAAGATTTTGGGGTGTTACTTCTTCAATTCCGGTAGTATATTGTGACTTTTTACATCACGGACGTCACTTTCACCGCAGGGTATTGAGCTAAGCGAATTGTCCTTGTCGCGTGATTGATACATTCCTATCAGTTTTGTTGTTGATGGAAAACACGACACAAATTTGCCACTAGTAGCCAGATTACTAATACGAACCTATGTCAAACATTAGCCTCCAAATAAAGCAGCTATAGTGGTAAGGAGGCTGTGGCTGTACTAATAATATCGCTCCGAGCGCTCACATTTCTCACTGCAGGAAACAGAACGAGCGACATTCTCATTATATTACATCCAATATGTCTTTGTCCAATAATTTGATAGTGTAATACCGGCGTAAGGACGTCGTAATTCACTTATGTATCTGTTTGAAGATTATTAAAGAAAATGAAATGATCAGCACCTACGTATTGTAATGTTACTTTTTTTTATCGCTGGTGTTGTCACAAGATCAAAGTTGAAAACCGGAATTGAAATTTAAATAACCGTAAGATCAGCAATGAATATTAATTTTTGAAATGGTTATCAGTTCTCAGTAGCAATGTAAGTTAAAAATTACGACAACACCAGAAAGCACCATTACATAAGAAAATAGCGGAATCAGTTACCTGGTATGCATTCATTGGTGGAAGCCGTGACACTGCAGTTGAACCTGTATGAATTGATTAATATCTTCGTTCTCGTAAACTGATGCTTGGTTTCATGACTATTAATTATTAAAGTTTTAAGACCGTGTGCTATTTTGATCACTATGATTATCGAAAGTTAAAGAAATTATCGGACTTCGCTTTTAACAGAATGAAGATTTCCTGCAGGCATTGAATTCAATTTTTTATATAAAATGAGAGTAAATAAATTTTGCATCGAGAATGTTCTTTTGTCATCATGAGGCAATAGGCAACAATGACCAAGCATCAATTTACTAATATTGCTGAAAATAAGTCATCAATTAAATGAAAGATGGGGAGAAATAGTCATTATTTAAATAAAATAGGAATTCCAAATAAAAGTTAAAGTTTATTACGTAAAGGGTGCTAACCAGAGCTCACATTAACATGATTATGGAGGTCGAGTAAAATACGTCCGCTCAGTATAAAGGTAGAAAAACGAAAGACGACAAGCGATTCCGTTTTCTCTCCAGATCGTTTGAAATAGTTGAAGGTATAAACTGAAACAAGGATAATCAGAGATTTATTGGCAGAGAGAACGGATGCTAGCGACAAGCGTCGCAGATATAATTTGCAATAAAAAAAATAATAATGTATCGCTACAGTATGATGACTACTAGTCTGCTACTAAGGCCACCAAAGCATTATTAAATAAAAATAGCATTAATAAATTAAAGATGTTATATTCGCGCCATGGACCTATTCTTCGTACTTCCCCGGCGTAGAGGCCGCAACGGACAATCCCAGTCCCACGGATACAGCGTTCAGGAGCTTTGCTACCCCACCTCCTCTGCCAACGGCATATGGTGCGCCTCTGCCGTGGGAACTACAACGGCCCTTAACTGTCTGCAAGCTGCCTAGCCGTTCCTAAAGGGTATATTACACGGAGCGTATTTGGACGCTAGTCGCTGCCGAATTTGGACGCTGCTGCTAAATTCGCTTCGAAACGCGAGCGTCTAAAGTTGAAGGGTGGGCAACTTTAGACGCTGGTCGCTGGCGTTTTTAGTCGCTGGCGTTTTTGGTCGCCCCGTGTCATATACGGGAGCGTCTAAAGTAGCCACCAGTCGAGTCAAAATATCGAAGGAAATTGTAAATGCTGCCGTTGTGTTTCTCGCAACAGTTTTAAAAGAACAATTAATGAACCAAAAGCAAAACGGAAAAGTAGAAAATAATAAAAGAAAATGTATTAGAAGGTGGATTGCGAGGAGGGATAAATATGGTGCTTCTGCAAATCTTTTGGGTGAATTATGGTGTGAAGGTTCTTCTGCCTACAGAAATATAATGAGGATCACATAAGAAAATTTCGATAGATTACTGTAAATGGTAGAGGATAAAATAAGGAAACAGAATACCATCATGAGGATGGCGATCTCGCCAAGAAGAAAATATAAATAATCCTTATTTTCAATGTCCCATAATACTGGACAACTTTGATAAATTTTCAGAAATTTGATTACAGTTCCACTTCATATTTTGTTTTGTGGGACACATAACTTTTAATATCTTTATTTACGCCGATGATCACAAAACTTCTCGTCGTTTTGACGACCGGTTTCTGTCAGTGATGACCATTTTCACGCCTACAGCAAATCAGAAACAGAAGGATACATCAAGTATTAGACTACCTTATAAAACATAAATAATGCATTACAGTCATCAATACATGTAATATAGCCATATGGCATCATCACAGCATAAGTGTATCTTCATTAAGGAATGTAACAGCAGGTATGATGTACAATATTTTTAACACGTTTTATATATTGATGACTGTAATGCCTTATTTATGTTTTATAAGGTAGTTTAATACTAAATGTGTCCTTGTGTTTCTGATTTGCTGTAGACTTGAAAATGGTCATCACTGACCGAAACCGGTCGTCAAAAGGACGAGAAATTTTGTGACGATCGACGTAAATAAAGTTATTAAAAGTAATTACAAAATGGATCACTGATATAAATTCGCGACCATGTCGCACCTTGGGAAACAGAACTGTTTGGTATCACCTAGCCTCCAAAACGATGTATCATATGCTACGTCGTGTTTCAATTGTTTTTACGAAGACGCTAGCGTCTGAAGTCGCTGCGTGTCATTGCGTCAGCATATTCATTCGCTATTCGCCTGTAGCCGAGCGACAACAGACGCCAGCGACTAGCGACCAAATACGCTCCGTGTAATATACCCGTAACTAAAAAGTTATCTGTCGCCGGCTCGTGCACAGAATCTGCTTATAAACTTATGAAATAAAATAAAAATTCTATCTACATATAGGAAACCTTACACAAGAATGCGGAGAGGCCATATCCCTGTCTAACACCAATCTTTAAATCAAAAGGTTCAGAAATTTCTCCCATGAACTTAACTTTAGAGATAGTGTCGGTTAACGTTTCCTTAATCAGTGTTAGAGTTTTATTATCTAGCCCTTGTTCCTATAAAATATGGAAAAGATATTCACAATTGTAGGCCTTTTTAAAATCACAAGATGTGTATACAATATTGTTACTAGAAATCCTAAGATGTTTAAGGATTAGTTTTAAATTAAAATTTTTCCCAACAGTATATGTTTAGTCTAAAGCCTGCTAGATATTCACCAGTTTTGGGCTCGGTCAAGCAAACAATGTGAGAGAATTTTGTATGTGACTGGAAGAAAGATTCCTCGGTAAATATTAACATCGCTTCTGTCTCCTTTTTTAACGGAATGGATTAATTAGAGCAGTTTTCCAGTCCTCGGGTATTTTCTTGTGTCCCATTAGTTGAATGATCTCTTTTGTAATATTTTAAACATGTCTGCGCCTCAGTGACGGTTATAGGATATCAAATTAATAATCAGCCAACCAATTGCAATAATAGTTGTTTAATAAACTTGACCACGGTTTCGACGGATATAAACCCGTCTTCTTCAGAAATACATGTATAGCTATAGACAATGTGACATCATAAATCACAAATTCATCATCGTTATGTCTGAAATAAGCGTCATTCCAAGCCTATTGTTTAAAACATTGTGAAATACAAATCAGAATAAAACTGTTACTTACTATACTTGCATATCACAGGAATAGGACATCCCTATGATCTAGGGAATGTGGTTTAGACTGAAAGATGCGTCAGCGCATATGCAGTCATTGACGCTTACTGATTTGAAGCAAGGAGCGTTCATACCAGGACCGTTGGAGCATGCGCAGTGGGTTAAGTAGCTATTGGCAGGATGAGCATTGAATTTATAACGATGTCAATAAATGGAATATTTGGATAAAAAGAGGGTGAGAAGGTTGAGGGAAGCTGTGGGAACAAATATTACAAAGGTCAATTGTAAAAATATGCTGACTACACTTTTCTATTATTATTGTTCGTTTACGCAATGTATTTCAACAGTATTTGTTAGTTAATAAATCACGAAATAACGCAGATAGAGAGGTAAAAATTGACACACATGCTAGGAATGACATGGGGTTTTATTAAAACCACATCTACCGTTATCGGGTCTTTTTTCTTCGAGGAACTGCGTGAGTCTGGTTTTGTAACTGCTACCGTGAGGTACGCCAATATGTTACAGAATCGCATCATCCCAAGCCTGGCTGGTAAACACCTGCTGGAACGTACGATTTGTATGCAGGATGGCGCTCCACCCGATATTGCCAGACGCGTGAAAGATCTCCTGCGCGCGTCGTTTGGTGATGATCGTGTGCTCAGCCGCCACTTTCGTCATGCTTGGCCTCCCAGGTCCCCAGATCTCAGTCCGTGCGATTATTGGCTTTGGGGTTACCTGAAGTAGCAAGTGTATTGTGATCGACCGACATCTCTAAGGATGCTGAAAGACAACATCCGACGCCAATGCCTCACCAAAACGCCGGACATGATTTACAGCGCTGTTCACAACATGAGGAATGATGGTGAACATATTGAGCATTTCCTGTAAAGAACACCATCTTTGCTTTGTCTTAATTTGTTATGCTAATTATTGCTTTTCTGATCAGATGAAGCGCCATCTGTCGGACAGTTTTTTTAATTATTATTATTATTATTATTATTCTAATAAAACCCTATGCTATTCCAAGCATGTGTGTAAATTTTTACCTCTCTATCTACATTATTCCGTGATTTATTAAGTTTTTAAATTTATACTAACTTTTTGATCACCCGGTATTTCTGAAGAAGACGGGTCAAGTTTATTAAATAACTATTATTGCAACTGGTTGGCTGATTATAAATTTGCTCTCTTTTGTAAAGTTAGGCCCAGATGCTTTTAGTAGTTCTGCAATTACACCGTCTTCTGTGGATGCTTCGTTTTTTAAGTCTCTTAATTTCTTTAGTTATTTCGATTTCATCAGGTTTTTTAGAGTTAGTTTCCTGTGGTTGGAATTTATCCGCTGATTCTGAACAGTTTAATAGTTTTTAAAAATAATTAGCAAATACCTTACAACTTTCGTGGCTGTTAAGAGCCAAATTTCCATTTTCATTTTTGAAGGAAAGACTTTGACGCTGTTAGTCAGTTAGTTTTCTTTTAAATGTTTCATAAAAGTTTCTGGGATTGTTCTTTTGTCTTTTCCGATTTCTAAAAGTTTCGCATTTTCGTAGTTTAATTTAGATGTCTCTTTTCCCACAATTAGAAAGGTGTTGAACCTACTTTCAGTGTTGTTACTATTTTTATTTTTTAATGCCTCATGCTTAGATTTAACTACTGTTACACAATCCGCGACCAAACGATGTGGCACATTTGGAAGGTTGGTGGTTCAAATCCACATCCATCCATCCAGATTTAGGTTTTCCGTCATTTTCCTAAGTCACTAAATCATTACTTTGAAAGGGTACGGCCGATTTCCTTCCACATCCTTACCCAAATCTTCCGAGCGTAAGCTCCGTCTCTAATGACCACGCTGTCGACGGGACATTAAACTCCAAGCTTCCTTCCTTGCACAATCCGCGTTCCACCAAGGGTGTTTTGTTTCTTTCGAATCAGAATTACATTTTGTGCTGTTTTGATGAACATTTCTTTCAGGTTTTACCAATTATTGGATTTTTTTATCAAGTTCGCTTGTTAGTGTTGGAGTATTTTAGCAGTGTCAAATTCTGGGGCAGCATTGTTTGCTTTGAAGAGTTTTTGAGGGTAAAGTTTTACTTTTATTCATATTAAATAATGGTCAGAATCAATATAAGCTCATTTCCTAAATTGTACATTTAAAATTTATCTGTAGTTGGGATATAAAATTGCTGCTTGTTCGATCTGAAATTCTCCAATAGATGCATTGGGTGCTTACCAAGATTTTTCTAGAAGGGTTTTCTTTAAAATATGTTGACATCATTTTAAAATTAAAATTTTCGCATGGTTATTTGGTCATTTTCGATTGTCCATTTATCTACAGAAAAACCACCAATCGTTTTTCTTATATTATTTTTCTTTACCTACTTGAGCATTAAAATCACTGTTTAAAATTTTAATATAGGTTGAAGGAATTTTCGAGAAGATGCTTTCTAATGTATCCCAAGCTTCATTAACTTCTACAGATTTTTATGGTTATTCTCATTTATTGACATATGGGCTTTAAAGTGTATGCTTTATTTGCGCATGTAAAAGAAATTGTAACTAGTCTATTATTGATGGGTTTTACCTGCGTTTGAATTAAAAATATTTTTGGAGAGTGCAAAAGTAATTACCAGATGTGGTACATTATTTTCTTTTATCAGTTTTACTTTTAAAAACACTATAATAACCGAAATATATCGTGTTACTGTCCGTCATATATGTTTTTTGATGTGCCAAAATTTGAATCTCCTGCCCTTTCAATGTATCTCTTAGTTTATGAAATTTAGCTGGTTTCCAAAGTGTTTGTAGTAAGTATTGCCTTGCTCCATAGTCTTCCCTGAAATGAAAGGAACACGTTATATTTGCCGTAGAGCTGAGTTTGTTGTCTTAAAAATTTTGCCTGTGAGAAAAATGGAAATTTGTACTACATGCCAATAGCTTCTAGTCCAAAATGTTTTTAACCAGTAAGTAGTTTTTCATAATACTACTTTTTCATTTCATTTCACTTAATGGTATTTAGTATGTAGTAGATCAATAATGCAACACCTACACTATTAAATACAGTGTTTATGAGATTTTCTCGATTGCAACACTTTTTAATTTGAAAAGATTATTTGTTCCTTGATATAGGACCATGTTGTATCCCAGAGAATTTTATTATTTTTTCGAACTTACTTTTCTGTGGTGATTTCTGTAATTTCAGAAATCCCCATTGGTCAATGACGCACCCCCTCACACCCCCAAAAGTGCTATCAAGTGCCAACCCTCGACACCCGAGAGATATTAGGTCCTGGATTCGGAAGACAAATTCATTGGTTTATTGTTAGTATTTGTTTATTTTTAAAACATTATAAAATAAAGCCTCCCCCCCAGGTTGACCAAAAGTACTAATTTTTCACCCTCCCTCCCAGAAATTTCAACGACGCAGTTTGCGTCATGACCAGCCCGCCTCCCCTCCCCCTTTTGGGTACCTCTGGTCACGAAGCTATCTTGGCTGGAAGTGAATAATTCGGAGTTGAAGAAAGTCTCATGTCACACTGAGAAGAATGTTTGATATTGAAGGTGTTACAATGACAATTTAATGCTGTGAGAAAGTGTCAAGGAGGATGATACAGATAATTTTTCTGTATGTTTTCATAATTTTAGTGGCTCCACTTTAATTTGTGGTATCAATTGTTCTCTTGATATGAGTGGTCTCAGTTGTTCTGAATAAACGTTATCAACTGAAGTTACAAGGATAATCGAAGAAATGTAGTAGTGTGCAGCCACAATTTACCAGTTGTGCAATTAAATCAGTACCTACCCGAACGATAGAGAGTGAGATACAATATTTAGCGGCTGAGTCTTCCATCTCAGGAGCATCTTAGAATTGGCTGAAGGCTTACCAAGGCTTTCGCTGAGCACCAACAATTCAAAGAAATATCAGACCATGCCATTTTCAAGTCCAAAATTTATAGTCGTGGCCTTTCACTCCGAAGGTGTATCATCCGGTAAAGAAGAGTTAATGAGTCAACAATTTAGAGAACACATTGTCGTAGTTGCGTGCGTCCAACATACTCACAGAGACTCAGACCGGGAACGGTAAACGATTCAACGCATGCGACTCGCAGTTTAAATACGTCATAGCAGATACGGAAGTGTCATATTCACAAAGCTTGAAACTCGGCTTGTATCAACAGCATTTGCGTTAGATCGAAATTGTAGCAACTGAACTTTATAACTGCACTTTTAAGTTAGTGTATTATTCTCATTATTCTCCTTCAGTGAACCAGTAAGTTATAGAAACCAACAAGTAATCTTTAAGACGGAGGTTTTATTTACCACAGTAACGAATGGAAATATGAAAAGTGACTATAATGTCGAAGCACTACAAAAATGTTCAGATGCCCCTCTCTTGGTGATAGGAAACTGCCACGTCCAGACCTGTTTATCGTCACTAATTGCATAAAACAATACGAATTTATGACTTTGTAAAATAAGTAACGCTATCTCTAAAAGGAAGTGACAGCATAGAGAACCGAAGTGTCTAACATTAAAGGCAGGAGAATGTTAACAGCTTCATAGATCAAGAAATTTTTTAGTAAGAAACGTTTTACAGGAAGATCGGGGAGGTGCAAGGGTCATTCACCGTAAAAATATGCATTGTCATTTTCATAAGAAAATAAATAAATAAAATTACTGACCAATTGGTGCATTGGATACTGACCACTTTATCCAATTTCAGTATCCGTTGGAGAGTTTCTTCCACATACCAAGCATTCCAGATGACGATCATTCCATGACATCCTGGCAATTGTTTCAACAGCAAACATTTCCCACCAATATGTTTCTTCACCGCCGGAAGGAGATGAAATGATTTGAGTCACATTTTTAGTCGGTGCTTTCATTGTGACTGGGTAGCTCTTGATATTTCAGCTAGAAAACCATTTGTTTGCCCACTCTTAAACATTTTTAGGACCGGTCATGCACGTATCGACAATGGTATGTACCAAAGGGTCTAACATTAAAAAAAAATCTCTTCTCGTTTGGCGAGACTTGTGACCGCGGTATCCGTAGTCACAAATTGCCAGTCACTCCATAAATAATTCCATAGTACGATCCACAGACTCTGACATTCTCATCGCAGAGAATGAATGGTCCCCTTTTTCGAAACAGCTGCGCAGTATGTCAATGTCAACGTTTTTTCTGCTTAAATTACCTTAACACAGTACATGATTTAGAACTGTGAGCACGAAGGAAGCCACTCACAACGCAGAGACACAATAGAGTAATTTAACGGACAATGAAAGGTAAATGCTAGGGCAAACTGAGATGGCAGCGATAGGCGTGCTCATGAATGAAATGGCTGAAGACGCGGATGATTCTCCCTGGCAGAGCATTCGCTAACGGAGTTCAGCTGATACGATGGGAATTATTCACCATTCATTAACGTTTATGTCGAGATGAGTGACGCGTAAGTCGGAATCTTGTTGGGCAGGTGTTGAGTTAGAACTGCTTCATTATTTAACACATTGACAGCCACGTCAGTTAAATATGTCAAATGAAGTTTTCTCTTCGGGCCACGTGAAGTAAATACAAAACACGGACATTTTTCAATTTACAGCTCCGTGTTGCAGTTTTAACTCTCAGTAGCGGTGCTGTGACTCGGTGTTACAGTAGGTTATGGCCCCAGTAACAAATCATGTTAGTGGTCTTCAGTTTTCAAGAGCTCAAAAGTAATTATTGACACTTGAAATCCTGATTTATATATAAATATCACGTGGCCCAGTCATATTGGACTTCTCTTGCTTTAAAATTTATTGTTTAGTATTACATATTTCTTATAGAGTAGATTGTAAACCACATACAGTTTTAATTACATTCTCGAGCTGTAATTGCAACAACAACGAAACAAACTGAAAAAATTGGGTAATTCCACTTTGTATCTCATACACCTATATGCACTGTGCTTTATGAAAAACATTCTACGCAAAAATATGAGTCACAATTCTTACATTTCTATGCAGTTTGTTTGCATTTCTTGACAGCTTGCTGTCATTCAAATGCATTCTTCATTTTTTCGTAGCATATTGTACATCTACTTCTGGCTGCTCCCATGTTCACAAGAGCACAATCTGCAGGCAACTCGGTCGGTTCGGTAAGATATGTCTCAGGCTCATCGACCAATCTGTATAGAGTAGTCTCAAAGTCACCTCCTCTTTGAATTCTGTGATTGAGATCTTCTTGTTGTTGTTGTATCGGTAAATCACACGAGCATTTACCAGTTCTGACCCTGTCAACAATTCAATTACAAGCGTCTTGTAACGTTTCACACCCCACCTTAGACAATGTGAGTACGACTTCATTTGGTCAGAAGGATCTATAAATGACTTTGACTGATTATAGTAAATTATCATTGCTGTTTTTTTTCTTTGGGCCCCTCTTGGTTTAAACTTCAGCTTCTTCCTCTCAATGGACAGTACTCAGCATCAGCACATTATTCTTATCTTTCCATTTCGGCAGTATCTTCATCTTCTTCACTTACGTCCATAACTTCATCTAAAAGGTTATGTACATACCTTTGTTCATCTTCATAACCTCTACGCTTCTACGAGACATTTTCTCCTCCCAATATCACTATGTTATAGAGCAAACAATACTGAATAAAGACTGTTGCAACAATGAAGGAAAACAATAATTGAACTGTATGCAAATAATGCTGTGGAATCAACGAGTAAATTTCATAGCGTGGCTAAGACACTGGTTAAAGCGCTCTTTCTAACAAACAATAGTAACTGGGCTACCATGTTTTTCTTAGTCAAAACATCGCGAAAGAATGTCTGCTGTTTGTGTTCGAAGCGTTAATTATCATTGATATTATTGCTATAATAAATATTTCTGAATATTAGTGTGACATTATAGAGCAGACATGCCTGTAGTTTGTTCAGCGTTCAACTGCAGTAATCGGAGCCATAAAACAAAAAATATTTCAAATTATAATTAAGTACAACTGAAATACGACATATACGTTTTCGCGTTTATTAAAGAGTGTTGCAGTGCAGTTGCAGTTGCAGTTGCAGTGAAATGTAATCTTGTTAAAGTGCAGGCAGGGCCGGCGCAAGCCCGAATGCCGCGCCGTGCGAGCTGCTAAACTGCCGCCCCCCCCCCCCTTCCCCCGTTTTTTTTTTTTTTTTTTTTTTTTTTTTTCCCCAAAACCGCAGCAATCAATCGAAATTTTTGTTTCTACTTTTCCGATCTACCTAGGTTTCTGCCAATGAGTAGCCAGTCTCAAAGTTTTTAATATGTGCTTCCATCTAATCGTCATGTTTACAGTTACGTTCGCCGGTCGCGTTGGCCGAGTGGTCTGCGGCGTGTCAGTCACGGTCTGCAAGGCCGCTGCGGTCGGGGTTCGAATCCCCCCTCGGGCATGGATGTTTGTGCCGTTTTTAGTATAAGCTAGTTCATAGGTAGTTTGTAAGTTTAGGGACTGATGACCCCGTAGTTAAGTCCCACAAGCTCTACAAACATTTTACAGTTACGTTCAGCATGACGGTATAGATTTAAACATAACTCAAAGCATTGAGAAGAGCCACACTGTACCCGAAATCTATGTAGATCTGGAAAATAAAAACAAAAATTACGACTGATTGGTGACATTCTCTTCAGATTTGTACAAAAGAGTCGCTGGGCATCAGCTCTAACCTGATTGAAGAAATCTAGCTAATTTTAATAAGCCTTGTAAATTTACAAAAGTGTTCCAATGTGTGTGAAATCTTATATTACTGTAAAATACACTATACAGGAGTTGAAGTCATTAGAACTGAGCCACGTGAAATTGCATTTCAGACCGAATTTCACTACAGACGCAGGTGAAACGGTCAAAGAGTGGGGCGGAAGACAATGGAGAGAGGAAGAATAAGGAGATGGAGTAACATATAATGCAATAAGTACACACCCGGGCATCGACGGGTACTAATGCTAGTCGAAATACATTAACTCACTGCACTGCGGTTGTTCATTTCAAAGAACTGACACTCGGCATCTGTCGTAAATTCTAGGTGTCAGTTCTTTCGTTTCAGATTATGGAATAAGGGGCAACATATTAGACATCGCCGTATCACGTCACTTTTCTGCGCTTTATTTTCATTCTAGCTATAGAGACGACGCGTGCTTATTTGCCGACTTGCCAATTTTTGAAGTAACAGATCATAAGAAAAATTAATTTTCGTATTCTGCAATCTGGAAGGAGACAAATTCTAACCTATGAGTAATATGCATGCGCAATACTAATTGTACGTTATATAAAAAGCACTGAGCTGTTACATCTCAAGTTACAAGAAATTCGAACGCACCAGTTCTTCTGTTCTTACGAAATGCAATGACAGTGCTTCTGACCAATCTTGACTCCCTCGGCTATCTACCGAAACGAATTCTGTAGTTTTCGGAGAACGCAACAATGAACAATACCTGTCGCCTGGAAAGGCGAAGTGATGACGCGGCAGTGCCAGTAATTAGGTCACGTGACGAGGTACAGCGAGGCTACGGTTAAACTAGCGCCGAAGAAGAAGATGAAGCTCACAATAAGTATGTGACCTTTAATATGGATAAATGTATTATCAGGCAGCAATTTTTATGGTACTACGAACAATAGAAAGAAATACGAACCTTGCGAAAACTGCACCAATTTTGTAAAACAGAAATGAGCTTCAAAGCTAGCAAGGAAACCCTTAAAAGAAATGTTCTGTCTATGGATTTTCGTTTTACAAGGTGTCAAAATTAACGTTTTGTTTTGTGGGGACGATAGGGCATTGTTGCTAAAAGACGATACGTTCTCAGATTTGCATCAGAATCAAAGCGACCAGTAGTTTACTTAGATGCAACGTAGATTCACACGCGTAAATGTTGGCAAAGTGATAGTGTGCGAATAGTATTGTCAAATAAAACGGCCGGTCAGAGTTTGTTGTTCATGCAGGCGGAGACAGGTGTTTCATGGCTCAAAAACCAAAACGTCCGACGATCACTCAGAAACGGATAGAAAAAATGTTCAAAAATACGTCGAAACCCAACTTATGCCAGGCCTACTACTAATGTCTTTATCCCGTGTAATTACTCGCAGCTTATTTATTCATTCGTAATACTTCTAACCATTGTAGGTGTTGGACATGTTTGACTTTAGTAATGTTCAACCATTTTTTTTTTTTTTTCCATAATGCGGGAAGAGTGAAACACTCGGAAACTGTCATTGAAGGGCTTAGCAAAATTGCTCCAGACTTTGCATTCGAATTTACAAATTAGATTTAGTCTTCTGCAAAATTAGTTTTGAGTAAACGCACGGCGCGTAACAGGCTGGCAGCGCTCCACTCATAAGAATACTGGCATGTACGCCAGACTGCTTCCCCTCTCTGTTCCTCCGGCGAAAACATGACTGTGCTGCCACAGTGGCGAGGAAGAAGTTAATCCTCCTCCGTCCCCTTGTTCAACAGGGGCGGCCGGCAGGTAGTCGAGGCGCCATGCCACAGTTCCCAAAGCCGCTCCCTTCGAGGTTTCGTTTCGAATCCCCTCTTAGGCATGAATAGGCGGCAGATTTGCCGCCCATAGGAAAGTGCCGCCCCGTGCGGCTGCACGTTTCGCACGTGTCTTGCGCCGGCCCTGGTGCAGGAAAGTAATTTAGTTTTAGATACTTGCAGGTTTCTTTTAAAAGACAAGGAATTTACAAAAATATGCGTTGTTAATATGAAGCGAGAGAACTGGTTTCCTGCTACAGCCAGTTATCTGTGTTCAGCTCATTTAGAAGAGAAGTATATGTATTAGACAAACAACCAGAGTCGTCTTTTATCGAAAGCAGTATCATGAAATGAATAAACTATTTTATTTCCCTGGAAATTCATTGTTATTCAATTATCAGATAATTTCTTAAAGCGGTCGGGAATCGAAGCCAGAACGATGTATATCTGTTATCTGTGTTAATTAGTTGTAAAATATCTTACTTGTAAAATATCCTCATCTGTAGTGAACTGGTTTTTGAGGCTAATTGTACTCTGAAATATATAATTTCCGTGGCAGTGACAGCATGTTTACTTCTTTTTGTTCAAGTGTCACCTGTTAAAATGGCATTAATTTACGTTCAATTTGCGAGTAACAACTTGTCACGTGTGTAGGAACATTGTTTTGAATCGTCTTGGAATGTTATCTGCAGCGAAAAGTTTATTCATATTTCAAGTAAGATGGTGCTTGTTGCAGACAGTGAGCACATAAATGAGCGATATCTACTGTTGTTTTACTTTTTGTTTTGAAGAGATAAAGGTGTTACGACCTATTTGAAGTAAACCAAATGTAACTCCAAGTGAGGAGTGACACAGCAGACGACGCCCTTTGACTAAGAAAAATATGGCTGACGGAACTTCAACTTGCTTCAGACATGGCGGACCTATAGTCATTCTATGAAATTTAAACTCGTTGTGTGGAATGAAAAACTTATAGGAGTACCAACCCAAAATTATTAGCGACATAGCAAATGACACACCTGGCACCTTTAATCTAGCGCCATGTGAGTCACGTGTAACTCACACAAAAAAAACTTAAAATAAGGCACTAAACTGCATAATTTTTAACTTATTTGCACTTAAATAATTATTTCAAGCACACTAAAGCAAAAAGTAAAAGGCCCCTGGGGGACGGTAACCCAAGTATACCTTGGCAGCCAATGTGTTGAGTACGTTCTGTAACTCACTAAAAATAATTTCCGTTCGTCAAGAAATTTCAATACTAGCATTATTTATACTCTCTTTTCTTATTTCCAAGCTTGATTCTCTGCTTTAGTCACCAGCCTGAAAATACTGTCGCGGGTCCGTTTAACTAAACGACGGGTCCGTTTAACAAAACGACAGGAAAAAGCCCTTGAGAGACATACGGCAGCAGGAATGAGGACGACTATTTCCTTTTTCTACATACGAGGTATGTTCAAAAAATACCGGAAACGATATACAACATGTTTGTGCGTTTACCTGACACTTGTGGTGCGTGGTCGCCTTCGAAATAGTCTCGTCCGCAGTTGATACGCCGCTCCCCATGCCGTATCCACTTGCGGAAGCAGCCTTGGTGCACCTCCTGCTGGATCGCGTGAATCCCTGAGTGCGAAATTTCTTTTATCTCGTCTATCTCTACAAATCTGAGTCCATTCAACGGTGTTCTAATCTTAGTAAATACAAAAAGTCCGCAGGAACCAGTTCGCGCATATTTGCAATAGGACTTCGCAGGTTGTGTGATAATGTTTCTGGTCTCGACGTATGAGCCGTGGAACGAACTTGTCGGCAACACGATGCATTCCAAGATGCTGTGTCAGGATTTCATGACTCGATCCAACTGAAGTGTTACATTCTTCTGCAATCCCTCGGAAAGTCAGGCTTCCACTGGGAGGCACAATTACGTTGCCGTTCCTGATATGAGCTTCGTCGACAGGCGTCGAAGGGTGTCCTGCAGGAATGTCATCTTTTACTTACGTGAACCATTGTAACACCGATTAAGCCTTAAGCACTCATCACTGTAGGCTTCCTACATAATTTTGTCTGTCTCTGTACTGGTTTTCTTGAGTTTCAGCAAAATTTAATGCAGTCACTTTGCTCCTCTATCTCTCCCACCTCTAAATAAGGCAACTATATGACACAACGTTCTACCTGGTACATTACTGATAAATACGAGGGTTGGAACTTAAGTAGTGGCAACTATTTATTTACAACCGAAGCGAAAGTGTTACATGTTTGCTCCTGTTACTGTCCTTCAAAGTAGTTACCAGCGTTGTGTAGAATCCGTTGCCAACGATGTGGAAGGCGTAGTATACCTTTAGCAGAGCCTGTTCTGTTGATGGTGCGAATGGAGCGGTCTACTGCCTGTCGAATCTCTGGAACAGTTCTGAAGCGAATGCCAAGAAGTGGTTCTTTTATCTTCGGAATCAAATCAAAGTCACAAGGACTTAAGTCAAGGGAGTATGGTACAGTACTTCCCAGTCCGTCGACTGAACAAAGCAGCCACGGCTTGCCCTGTATGCGCCAGGGCCATCGTGCCACCGTTCTTTGCGGTTATGGCGATTCCCCACACGCCTCCTGAAGATCTTGCTGACACTGTCCTGCTGTACGACATCTGGCACATTCAATTTTGATTCAACTCCGTTGTTCCTGTTTCGAAAGCAAGTGACACCATTACGTTACACCGCTCGCTCACAAGTGACTGTATTTCCCTCGATTGTGCGCAAACGAGGCCAACGAGAAAGACAGGCTGCTGTGCGCATGTCTTGTCACGTGATCAAGGCAGGCCTGAGCAGACGCGATCGCTAGCTGAGTGGCTGGCCGCTATAAGGCAGTGGGTTGTGCCCTAGCGGCCGGCCAATCAGCTAGCGATCGCACCGGCTCAGGCCTACCTTAATCACGTGACATGACGTACGCGCCGCGGCCTGTCTTTCTCGTTGGCCTCGGTGCGCACACTAGTGATGTACAACGGGCGAGTCCATTTGCTTGGAGGTAAGGTAGGGATGTCCATAACGTGTGCTATCAGCGACAATAGTACATTCCATTGCAGAGTGTCTCCACGGCAGTGTTTCAATTATTTGAGTTCCAACCCTGATAAATAAATTACAATAATGAATCTTTCGGTAATTCAACATTCTACACATGTGTGCACAGGGATGCCAACCACATTTCAACACTTCATTGGCACGAAATTACGAATGATCCGGAATTTTTTGAACAGACTAACTCAAGTATCTGCCTCATGTCGATAAAGAATTCTCAATAGTCTTCTTCCCTCCATGTCAAAATATCGTTAAACTGTTCGCCAAAAATCAGTATTCCTTTCCAGTAAAAATATTTCGTAAGCCTCCTTCTACCTTCGGAAACGACGAATAGATAACAAAAATATTCGCTACAAAATAGTCTAAGATAATATTTAACTGGACAGAAATAAATATCGGCAACTTGCATTTAACATAAACTTTTATTAAAATAGTCGTTAATCCCGTCATTTCTCTAGAACTCTACAACATAATTGATCACAACAGAGCCAGCCTTGTCAACGAAACGAAAAGACTTTCTAGTATCAATTATGGAACGGCGCTCTCTAGAACAATTCGCGCGCGTTTCTCCGAGGAACGGTGGGTTTTACCAGCATTTGCAGCTGGTGATCAGTCACCCGATGCATGTCGATCGTAATCGGTGTGACACATTCTCTCATTGGCCGTCAGTTATTCGGAAAAGAAACAGAACATACTAATTCGCCGGCCGCGGTGACCGAGGGGACTGAGGCGCTTCAGTCATGGTCTGCACGGCCACTACGGTCGGGGGTTCGAATCCCCCCTCGGGCATGGATATTTGTGCCGTCTTTAGGATTAGCTAGTTCATGAGTAGTTTGTAAGTTTAGGGACTGATGACCCCGTAGTTAAGTCCCATAGACTCTACAAACATTTGAACATACTAATTCGAAGTTACAAAACAAGCGTCTTCTGTAAAACATAGTAAATCCTCTTAAAATAAGCGATAGGCCTTCATACATTTAGATGGCTGCTGCGATAACTGTTGGAAGTAAATGCCTTCTAATCATCTAAAATGGATATTACGAAATTAGGAACAATAACTAGACTTCTTTTAGCAGCCAATTTAAACTTGATAACGACGGCGAGGTATGTTTGAGAGATGGAAAGAGTTTAGGAACCATCCTCGTCTATAAACTTTCAACATCCGCCCGCATTAACGAGGACTGGTCGCAGCTGGGTCCAAGATGCTTAAGCCTCATTCTCACACGTGGCTCACGTGCTCAATAGCATTATCCTGAGTTGCTGTCTCATGTGTAAGGAACGTTCCTGGTACAGTTGCTTCAATGTCTTGCTGAAGTTTTGCTTGTGAATGCTACAGGTGAACAAACAGACGCACATGACTGGATAGTAGATTTT
This sequence comes from Locusta migratoria, assembly GCA_026315105.1. Lineage (NCBI taxonomy): Eukaryota > Metazoa > Arthropoda > Insecta > Orthoptera > Acrididae > Locusta > Locusta migratoria. The sequence continues at coordinate 336,401,325 of CM048745.1, forward strand.
CGTGTCATTAACTGGTAGTGGTATCAGACATTACATTTCATCTCATCAAACATGGATGGGTGTGAATGTATTCACCACCTGCCTAAATGGTGTCATGTTGTCAAACAAGAACAATCAACCATGTGGAGTTCGATCTTCATTTGCGCACAGTGAGTCCTGTGGGGTATTGCTGCTCAAACGCTCAAACAAATGTCCCAAATGTTTGTAAATCTAACGGACCAAACTGCTGGGGTATACGGTCCCTAGACTTACAAACTAGTTAATTTAATCTAACTTATGCTAAAGATAAAACACACACACACACACACACACACACACACACACACCAATGCCCGAGGGGGGACTAGAACCGCCGACGGAGCGGAAGCGCAATTCCATATATGGCTTCTCAGACCAACACCGTCTGAGGAGAAGGCCTGTGCGCTGCCGTGCCACGTCACGCAGAGTAGGTCGCGACTGCGACCACTGGCAGGCGATGTGAGGCAGTGGGCTGTGCCCACACCTCCTAGAGACAAGGCCTCACAACAGCCTGTGCTACGTCACACTGGCGACTGGCAGGGACAAAGAGTCCAGTGACATTGTTTTGTGTGCATTACCTGAAAATTACTTTGAGCAGTAAAACACAGAACCGACTCGTGGCGACAACATATTAGATCTGCTGGTGACAAACAGACCCGAACTATTCGAAACAGTTAACGCAGAATAGGGAATCAGCGACCATAAAGCGGTTACAGCATCGATAATTTCAGCCATAAATAGAAATATTTAAAAAAATGTAGGAAGAGTTTTCTGTTGGTAAAAAATGACAAAAAGCGGAGAGTACTTGACGGCTCGACACAGAAGTTTTATCTCAAGTACAGATAGTGTTGAGGAACAGTGGTCAAAGTTCAAAGCCATTGTACAATATGCGTTAGATGAGTATGTACCAAGCAAGATCGTAAAAGATGGAAAGGAGCCACCGTGGTACAACAACCGAATTAGAAAACTGCTACGGAAGCAAAGAGAACTTCACTTCAAACATAAACATAGCCAAAGCCTTGGAGACAAACAAAAATTACACGAAGCGAAATGTAGCGTGAGGAAGGTTATGCGAGAGGCGTTCAACGAATTTGAAAGTAGAGTTCTTTGTACTGACTTGGCTGAAAATCCTAAGAAATTTTGGTCTTATGTCAAAGTGGTAGATGGATCAAATCAAAATCTCCGGACACTCTGTGACGAAAATGGCATTGAAACAGAGGATGACACTCTAAAGGCTGAATTACTAAATGACTTTTTCCAAAGCTGTTTCACAGAGGAAGAGTGCACTGTAATTCCTTCTCTAGATTGCCGCACAGATTACAGAAAGCAGATATCTAAATAATTGACGGAGGGATAGAAAAACGGTTAAAATCGCTCAAAAGAGGAAAGGCCGCAGGACCAGTTCGTTTTTACACAGAGTACGCGAAGGAACTTGCCCCCCTACTTGCAGTGGCGTACCGCAGGTCTCTAGAAGAGCGTAGCGTTCCGGAAGATTGGAAAAGGGCGCAGGTCATCCGTGTTTTTAAGAAGGGACGTCGAACAGATGTGGAGAACTATAGGCCTATATCTCTAACGTCGGTCAGTTGTAGAATTTTGGAACATGCATTATGTTCGAGTATAATGACATTTATGGAGACTAGAAATCTTCTCTGTAGGAATCAGGAACGAGGGAAAAATTCATATGTATTTAGAGAACCCCTACGGTTTAAATCGCACTTTGTTTCGATAAAATGTCTGCACTGATAGCTAGTAGTTGTTTTTAGCCTTCTTCAATACTAAACTCGCACGCATTCCGTTGGCTTGCGAACGTCACATTGACATTGTTGAATGTCACATACACTACTGGCCATTAATGCAGATGATAAACAGGTATTCATTAGAGAAATATATTATACTAGAACTGACATGTGATTACATTTTCACACAATTTGAACCCAGAACAACAACCTCTGGCTGTAATAACGGCCTTCATACGCCTGGGCATTGAGTCAAACAGAGCTTGGATGGCGTGTACAGGTACAGATGCCCATGCAGCTTCAACACGATACCACAATTCATCAAGAGTAGTGACTGGCGTATTGTGACGAGCCAGTTGCTCGGCCACCATTGACCAAACGTTTTCAATTGGTGAGAGATCTGGAGAATGTGTCCTGTACCCGTACAGGACCTGCAACATGCGGTCGTGCATTATCCTGCTGAAATGTAGGTTCCGCAGGGATCGAATGAAGGGTAGAGCCACGGGTCATAACACATCTGAAATGTAACGGGCACTGTTCAAAGTGCCATCGAGGCGAACAACAGGTGACTGAGACATGTAACCAATGGCACCCCATACCATCATGCAGGGTGAAAAGCTACTCATTTGCATATCACAGCATCTTCTCCTTGTCGGTTAAATTTCGCGCCTGTAGCACGTCATCTTCGTGGTGTAGCAATTTTAATGGCCAGGAGTGTATTTACTTCGGAAAACCGACAGATATCACTGTCGGTACTGTTTCGAAAACATCTGTGTAGCTTTAGCTTCATTTCATTTGCAGTAATGTCTAACCAAAATGATAGCTATGTGTAAGCTACACGCTGTTCACACATTTTCGGTGCAAGATATGACAATCAGTTGTACGTGCTAGAGAAATTGCGTCAATTCTCAAAATCTATTATGAATTGTAAAAAAAGTAGTTTATTGAGTTACTAATGTTTCACACTAAAACGTTTGAAAAAAAAATCAGATTTTTCCCTACTTACTTTATACAAAATTAACTAAGAAACTTACTTGAACTAAAAATAGTCACTTGAAACTATACCTAACAGTTTTCTATTTTTCTCAAGGAATGTACGAGAGGTGTTCAAATGAAAAGGTACTAAATGACACTGTTGATACAATTGAAGTTTTTATTCAAATGTAATCACCAGAGGCCTGAGCACCATTATCCCACTGTTTAAATAGCTGAAGGATTCCCCACTTACAGAATTTCTGTGGCTGTGACAAGAGCCAGTTCTCATCCGAGTTCAAGAGCTTTCCTTTGAGATGTTTTTTCAGCGGAGCAAACAGATGAAAGTCACAGGACGACATGTCCGGGCTGTAGGCTGCTCCCACTTGGCCAGTACACTGTGTGACAATGGAGACGTGTAGACACGCATTATCATGGAGCAGAATAACTCCCTCCGGGAGCAGCCCAGGCCGTTTGCTCTGGATGGACTTGCGTAGACTATGGAGTGTCTCAGAGTACACGTTAATGGTAATGATTTTTTCCGTGCTCGAGAAATTCGATGAATATCTGACCTCGGACGTCGAAAGAGGGTAAGCATTACTGAGGGCACATTCTTGAACTTCTTAGGGTGAGGTGACGGCACTACATTCGCGTCCCTAGATGCAGCACTACGTTATCCAAAAATAAGATTGTAAAAAGATATAAAATAGCCAAGATCGCTTATCATAAGTTTTTATTAATGACGACCGGTTTCACTGAACTATGTCAGCATCAGCAGGTCAAATAAAATATTTTACAAGGCTATAATCTGTTAAAAAGGAAAAACGGAAATTTAAAACATGCCTGTCATTATAATAAAACGAGAAGATACGTCAATTATATCCATAAGAGCAAGATCGGGCATATTTAGAGATGAGACATACCTTGTAATGTCAAATAGTTGTTATATAAAACGATTTACAGTGCATAGGTGCACTACGTCATTATAATAAAACGTAATTATCACCGTGAGTGACTAAAGCAAACTGATACATGATACAAGTCAAGGGTAAAAAATATGGCGCCAGATGGCAGCACACACCAATGTAATGTTAAAACACAATGAGGTTAAAACGTGGTGTACAGATTATAAAAATAATTAGAAGTCATTTGAAAAAATAGACTAATATCTACATTGATGGCGTAATTAAGTTTGTGCATGTCACAAAAATATCTGTATAAACTGACAGTCATTTATAAACGAAAAACTAACACAGTTAAAATGTAGCGGTCATACAATATTGCTTTGTGCATACCATAGGAATATCTGTATAAAACAACTGTCGATTAAAAAGTATACAACAGTGGCCACAATGCAATATTAGTTAATGCATATCACAAAACACTTGTATAAAACCACAGTCAAGTGTAAAAGAATATACTACAATGTATCAGTCATAAAATATTGGATAGTACATAAAACACAAACATCTGTATAAAAAGACAGTCATAAAAGAATACATGATAGTAGACACAGTGCAGTAGTTACGAATTATAGATATGGCTGCAACAACACAATAGGTCAGTCAATACAGCACAAGGTTGTAAAGAATATACAACAGTAATTATAGTGTAGCAGTCATACAATACTGGCTGTGCATAGAACAAAAATATCTGTGTACAATAACCATCAATATAGTGGTCAACAATACTGGTTAGTGCATACCATAAAAAAGATCAACATAAAACAATAGTTATGTTGTTATAATAAGTATAGAATAGTAGTCACAATGGACCGGTAATACAATATTGGTTTGTATATATCACAAAATATCTGTATAAAACTCCAGTCAACTATAAAAGAATATACAACAGTGTCTACAATGTATCAGTCATACAATACTGGACAGTACATAAAATACAAATATCTGTATAAAAAGACAGTCAATTATAAAAGAATACATGACAGTAGCCACAATACAGCAGTCACGAAACATAGACATGGCCGCAACACCACAATAGGACAACCAACACAGCACAAGGTTTTAGTTATGGATCAGACCAAATGCTTATGAAGGGGGAAACATCTGAAGGTTTAGGTAGGAAAACGCTCCAGGTCTAGGTTTTAGACATGATGTTTAATGTTAAGGTTGCAGATTTTTTTTCTCTTTCTTTACAATAGATCATCAAAGATGGTAAAAAATTTTTTTTGACAAAAATCAAGCTGGTCACTGAATATTTTATCTGGGGCTTTTTTGTTGCTACTATAAATATGTGTATTTTCTAGTAAGTCTAGTTTTCTCCCTTTTACTGTTTTGTGTAATATTTTCATGTTATGCTCAATATCATTAACATTATGCTTTGCATCTTTTAAATGTGTGCCAAAAGCTGTCTTGTTTTGAGAGTATGTATGTTCTCGGAATCTCGTGGTGAAGGATCGTCCTGTTTGTCCTATATAAAAACATTCACAATCATTACATTGTAATCTGTACACTCCGGATTTGCTATAATCATTCTTTTGCTGTTTTAAGTTGTGACATAACCTTAGTTTAAGGGTGTTTGAAGTTTTGAAGACTAGCTTAACATTGGCTTTCCGAAACTTGTATTCTATTTTGTCTGACAGGTTACCTTTGTAGGACATTGAGACATATTTAACCTTTTCATTATTGGTTCCTTTTTTATTTTTTACATTTTTTGTGTAGATTTGTTTTTTAATTTTTTATACGTTTTCATTACAACATCATCATTATATCCATTAGCAACAGCAATTTGTTTAAGGATGTTCAGTTCTTTTTTAACTTCTGCTGGTTTAAGTGGGATCTTTAGAAGACGGTATAACATAGAATTGAAAAAGCTTAACTTGTATCTTAGAGGGTGGCAAGAGGAAGCATGAATGATAGTATCGCATGTAGTTGATTTCCTGTATATGCTGTATACATGTTCTTTATTCTCTTTTCTAATGGTAAGATCAAGAAAGTTAAGTGAGTTGTTCTGTTCCAGTTCTAATGTGAAGGTAATTTTGTTGTGCATACTGTTCATTCCTGCTTGTAAGTTGATCATATCAGTTTCAGTTCCCTTAATCATCACTATTATATCATCTACATATCTTCTGTAGTAGATGATTTTCTCAGCAAGGTTTTTATGGGTCACAAAGAATCTGTATTCTAAATTATTAATAAAAATTTGAGCAAGGGTGCCTGCTAAGCTATTGCCCATGGCAAGACCTTCAGATTGATAATAGATCTTATCATTGAATCCAAAATAATTGTAACTAAGAGATAATTCTAACAATTCTATTAATTCAATGATTTCACCAAATTTAGAATTAATAAGATTAGCTTTAATAATTTCTAAACATTCTGTGACAGGGACATTAGTGTATAGATTTGTTATATCTAGAGATGCAAGAGTAGATTCATTTGGGATCTCAATTTTGTCTAGGATTTGTGTAAGCTCATAGCTATTTTTATATTAGCTATGAGCTTACACAATTTTTTCAAATGACTTCTAATTATTTTTATAATCTGTACAACACGTTTTTAACCTCATTGTGTTTTAACATTACATTGGTGTGTGCTGCCATCTGGCGCCATATTTTTTACCCTTGACTTGTATCATGTATCAGTTTGCTTTAGTCACTCACGGTGATAATTACGTTTTATTATAATGACATAGTGCACCTATGCACTGTAAATCGTTTTATATAACAACTATTTGACATTACAAGGTATGTCTCATCTCTATGCCCGATCTTGCTCTTATGGATATAATTGACGTATCTTCTCGTTTTATTATAATGACATGCATGTTTTAAATTTCAGTTTTTCCTTTTTAACAGATTATGGCCTTGTAAAATATTTTATTTGACCTGATGATGCTGACATAGTTCAGTGAAACCGGTCGTCATTAATAAAAACTGATGATAAGCGATCTTGGCTATTTTATATCTTTTTACAATATTATAAGTGGATCGCCTCCTATAACGTAAACCAACTCAAAAATAAGATATTCAAATTTCAACCGGTATGGTTGTTAAGACATTTCATACCCTTCCATTTGAACACCGCTCGTAAAAACTTTTATTAAATAAATAAAGAGTAAAAAAAACAGTTTTATGACAAAATTTGCCTTCGTTTTCTATACCTTCAAGAGTTTTAAGGCATCAAAATCGAAGTTGATATATCCTTTTCTCAGAGAATATGGTCCGGGATTTTGAGCATGACATGCTCGAACGAGTACGAGGAGAATCGGATGCAGATTGCTAGGTGTCCGCGCGACCAGAATTGAATTATATTGAATGAACTACTTCTTTTCTTCTTCTAAGTCCTGTGCTTGGCACACAGCCTCCCAACAGATGGAATTTTCACAACTTTATCTAAATTCCACCAAAATATGTAAACTGACTGGAAATGCTGATTTACATCTTAAAACTGTACTTATTACAGATTATTTAACAATCTGTTCAATGTCAGATTATATAGATGTTCTTGATTTTGTTAGTATGTATTAACTAAACAAATTCACGCTCCTTTGCAGTTCTTTTTTTCTCTTATTTATTCCTTTAAAAATATATATAATAAGAAAAAAAAAATAATGTGTCAATGTTTGTTAAGCTTATAGGACTTAATTGCGGGGTCATCAGTCAGTCCCTAACTTACAGACTACTTATAAAGTAACTTATATTAAACCCAACTCAAACATCCATGCCCGAAGGAGGATTCGAACCCCCGACAGTGAACGGCCTCCCGCATCGGAACATAGCGCCTCAATGCACTAGTTCATTCCGCCGCGGCTTTTTCCAAATCCTCAGCGTTCCTCAGAACTGAGTACGGTATTGCAATCTGCTTGCAAATTCCCGTTGCCTACGAGAAAGACAGGCCCCAGCGCAGTCGTCATGCCACGTAAGCAAGGTAGTTCCGAGCAGGCGCGATCGCTAGCTCAGTGGCTGCCCGCTATGAGGCTAAGGCCACAGGAGCGTTTTTTTCACGCGCGTTTCTGCTTGACTACACGCCGACACTATGGACCGCTGCCTGTAGAATGGGGCTGACCACACGACACGGGCGTGAAGACTTGGGCGTGCACGCCGCGCGAAAGCGCTGGGCCCCATCCGAGCTGCTTGTTTTTCACGCTGGGCGCTGGGACAGAGTAACATATATTTGTCTGTGGCGCTGGCCACACGAGCGGGAGACACGCCGCGGTCACAAATATATGTTACTCTGTGCCGCGGTCTTACGACCCTCCAGGGGTTTGCCGCCTTCTAGGAACGACGCCAGTACAGGGTGACTGAAGATTTGTTGCCTGTCTACTAGAGCGGAGTGGGTTTTTGCATTATCTATATTAGTATTATTTATATAAGTATAGTGTAATATAGTATTATTTATATTAGTATAATAGGTCTGATGAAAAATTATCAGTGTCTGGGCAATGTGTCATCACTGATTTGGCAAGGGATACTGCACGCCTGTTGGAGAAACTTGTGGGACAGCCTGTAAGCAGGTGTTCTCGTGGCGTAGCCTTTTGTGACACTTTTTGACTTGTAAAAAAAAAAAAAAAAAAAAAAAAAAAAAAAAAAAAAAAAAAAAAAAAAAAAAAGTTAAATTCTTTCAGATCAAGACTTTTTTGTTGACAAAGCCGCTTGTAATTGATATTTTACTTAAACAGACAAATAATTAAACAATAAAGCGTACGTTAAGGTTACTGCGAGTTTTTCTTCTGCACTGATCCATTCCATCATGTTTGTGTTCCTTTTAGAAATTTTGTCTCCAATCATGCTCAGAAGAATTTCAAATGAGTTAACAGACATCCTGTAGTATTCAGAAAACTTGTCCGGGTTTGCCTTCAGTTTGTTGTGTAGAAGCACAAATTTTCCTTTAGTCGATCTTTCACTTAATATAGGCTGAATCCAATATTTGTTTTCACGTCGTCGTTTGCGACGCCTGTGTACAACTAATGCTGTACATAATGCAAGAACCGCGTTCTTAGTTAATGCCATTGCACTCCCGCAGTAGTTGATAGCAAACTGCGCACATTAATTGCTGCAGCAGCTGGCACGGACGCGTTGCTGATGGGACTTCGCTGGGCTTCACGCCGCGTGAGAGAGGCGGCCGTGTGGCCACCACTTTCTGAGCTCCGCGTGTTCCACAATTCCGGCAGAAGCGCGCGTCAAAAACACGCTCGCGTGGCCGTAGCCTGACGCAGTGGGCAGTGCCCCAGCAGCCGGCTCGGAACTACCTTGCTTACGTGGCTTGACGGCTGCGCTGGGGCAACACCGTCTAGATACAAGGCCTCACAACAAGCCAGTGTCACGTCACACCGATAGGCTGCCCTCGCAAGCTCACTGGCTGAACCGCTGGCGCACAGCCCACTGCCTCGTAGCGCCATCCAGTGAGCTTGCGAGGGCTGCCTATCGGCGTGACGTGACACGGACTTGTTGTGAGGCCTTGTATCTAGACGGTGTAGGCTGGGGCCTGTCTTTCTCGTAGGTCTCGGCAAATTCCTGTGTGACGTCAGATATCCGCGCCGCCGCACGAAGCGCCAAGGAACACCTCGGGGGAAAAAAAAAAAAAAAAAAAAAAAAAACAAAAAAAAAAAAAATATACAACAGAATTCCTTACACAAAAAAAGTAGCGAAACGCATTAAGATTTCCTCCCACCTAATACTTATTTGACTCGTTTGTTTAGTGTTTTAGCTAAAATTTAAGGTTCCGTTTTTGAAAATAAAAAATTTCTAAAATATGTGTGTACCATTACAAGGTGCCTGTAGCGTGCTAAGTGACTAGGTTGACATCTACCGGAGTGTCACTGAACTACGTGCGTCTTCCGGTCCGAGCGAGCATAGACGCCAGATGCGAGCCTCTACTCTGTGTTGCATTAGGCCGGTATTACACTATCAAATTATCTTTGTCAAAGAAAATTGGACAGTGTAATATGGAACTTTTGTCAAAGTTGCCTTTGGTGAAAAATTCTTTGATCAAATCTAGTAGCTCACCGTAAATTTGATCAAAGAAAGCGTTCGTCTTTCGTTAACTGCGGTGAGAAATGTGACCACTTGAAGCGTTAGCTTCGCGGTAGCAGTTTTTGACGCAAGGGTGTTAAGTTTATGTAATTACTGCATACATTTTGTTGTTGCGACGACACACAATACGAATTACGTGGGCACGGTTTCAAACTACTTTTGAAATAGTTTGAAACCGTGACCACGTAATTCGTATTGCGTGTCGTTGCAACAACAAAATGTATGCAGTAATATAAGGCTGATTACAAAAACCGGCTGCACCGGGCCGAAAACTAGATGACACTTGCAGAATTTATTAGCGATCAAGTGAGTATTGATTTCACGGTAGACTACGTAAAAAAAGAATATTAATGGCTTCCGCACCACTTTTGCAGCAGAGAAACCAAAAGTACATGACAGTGTTTAATTCCCTGCATATATTCAGACAAATATTATTTACATGAAATATATTTACACAAAATATGTATACCGTATGTCGAGAGATTATTTACTGCAGGCGCGACAGAGCACTAGCGAAAGGGAAACAGGGCACAGGCTCCTTACCAGCGACAAATGTACTGGTTCGACCTCTTAAAATTTTTAGAGCAGAATACCACTGCAGACGCAAGCGTCACGAATGCTGTCAGTCTTCCAAATGTCTAGCCGTTGCACTTAGTTTAGGCGTACATGCAATCATAGTGTATAGATATTTATAAGCTACGGAAGCAACAGCTGAGGTTAATAACCAAGGAGGCTATTCTAACCTTGTTAATAACAGATATTCATCCACCATTTTCGATGCATTTTGGCAGATTCTTGGTCAAAGAAAATTTGATAGTGTAATGTCCCCTTTTCACCACAAGGATTCTTCGTCAAAAAATATTGGACAAAGATTCTTTGTCAAAGAAAATTTGATAGTGTAATACCGGCCTTAGGCGTGCATGAGGTCAGCAGGGAGGTCGCATGTTTTCCCAGGCCCCGGCCCCTAGTTCCCCGCGCTTCCGTGCAGACGCGCGAGGCGTGAAGGCGGCGGCATGCCACCGGCAGCGGGCGCGCCGCCAGTACAGTCGGCTCCGCGATTGTCTCGCGGGCACCTGCGGCCGGGCTATATTTAAACTGCTCTGCACGTGGGGCCCCAGTCCAGCCCCACTGCACCGCGCTCTCTCTGACGTGACGCAACTGCACTAACTGTTCCAGCCGCATACACCGTGTTTCTAGAGGGCAGCGTTCATTTCACACTAGCATTTGTAATCGTGACGTCATTGTGACGTAAGGAGGGTGTCACTCAGAGACTAAATATAGCATAGACTGCGCGTGTCCCTATCTCTGCCGTGTTGTGGTTTGAAACCAACATCTCACATTGCCCCGAGTCACGTGACTGAATTTTCGTCATTAGGTTCGTTTAAGCAGCTATCGGTTACTAGATTCGCGTAAACTGAGCATGCGCAGAGCTGTTATCGAAGTACTGCAACAGCTCGGCGCATGCTCTACTAGAATCTGGTAACTGCTAGCTGCTTAAACGAACCTCATATGAGCAACAGTTTTTGTACTTTTCAGCTGAAGACAAGTATTGATGTTAATAATAAATCGACTTTTGTACGCTTATTATCCCTGTAGGTAATTCAGTTCTTCCACAATTATAATAATATTAATGCTATGATTGTTTTTATATGTGATGAGTTATCACTTATTCAGTTCTTTTTACAAGACATAGAATTACAGTTAGTGTTTGTGCAGCAAAATCTAATATTATGGATATAGACCGTTTTTAGTTCCTATAAAAGCATAATGCGTATTGTTGAGAAAACGTAAGAAAAGTGATGCTGTTTGTAAAACTGATTTTTCGCCTCCTACTCCCATGGCGCTTGTAAAGTAAGAGACTCGCAGAGCAACAAAAACAAGTATTCACTTAATAAGAGCAAGTCATTTATACGTTTCACCGAGGCACATGTAAAAACCATAACCATCGCATTAACATTAAAAACTAACGTTAACTGTACTGCTAAAAGCGTTATAAGGATATGATTAGACATTTTGTTATTAAAATTAAAGCCAAATTTCAGTTATAAATGGGAAAAACTACATCTGTCAGCTCCACATTTCGCGTTATGACGAAAACGGCTTATTGCCCCGACTTGGATGTTGGTTTCAGTGTAATGTCGTCACGCGCAGTCTATATTATCTATGGTCTATGGTGTCACTGGTGGGATTTCGACTATCGACTTTTGCGAGCGCGTTTGTGTGACTCAGCTTCGACTGTACGAATTCGGTTATTCATTTGTCGTGCGTGTGCCATTGTTCGATCATGTGTGCTGGGCGGGAAGTAGGTGCTTCTAAAAAGCTATTTCAGGCAACATTACAGGAATCCTTACAGAATCTAGTTCTATAAGGCAGAGAAATGGCGTACATAGTTATAGCACTAAATATAAAAGTAGTGTATGCTCACAGATTTAAGGTGAAGAAAATCGAATTACTTTTAAATAGAGTGTGATAGAACTTAATCACCTTCGCAGCTATATATATATATATATATATATATATATATATATATATATATATATATATATATATAGACAGCATGCATTAACAGAAAAATGTGTTCAGAATGTGCCTTTAATTTATAGGCACCGTCACGGAAATTTGTATTCACACTGTCCATCATGTCAATTCGCCTATTCCAATACGCGATGGTGAAAGTGAGGCTATGAGTTATGTAGAAGTCAAAGTTTAATACTGGAATTGAGGAACAACAATGCTTTGTGTTTTTGATGGCCAAAGAAAACTTTACAATATACGTTTTTTGCCAACTTATTGTGGTAAGTACGGGGAATTGAAAAAAAAAAAAAAAATTCAAAACATCGATATCTATTTTCAAGCGAAAAAATAAACATATGAACATGTCAAACAATATTTATAAGAGCATAAATAGAGCCTGACTTTATCCATTACGATTTACCCACTTACATTTTTAATACTGTCGTAAACAACTGAATTTTTGTCTTTCATTATGCCGCCTTTTTCATACAAAATGTTATTTAATGACAAATTACAATGTTATTCAAATAAAAAGTTTGCTTCAATCTTTTCTGTTACAATATTACGAAACGTAAACCAATTTTCGGTTTCAGATATCCGACCTCGCTTTTAGGACACCAAATTGAGAAAAATATCTAAGTCTTGATAAAATTTTACGACGCTTCTCGCCGGGCTTCCGTGCTTATGTGAGCAACAGATGAACAAAAGTGTAGAATTGCGTTATATTTTTCACGAGCTACTGAGTACCGTAAATGTTATTGCTGCTCTTTCACTCGCATCAAAATTAATACTGTACCCGCTCTATGGTTGACCCGTTCTTTCATGTACCCTTGTCCGTTCAGAAAAAAATAACATTCGTTTTAATTGAAGTTGTCACGAATTAGTCACATTTATTGGCGATCTGAGTTGCCGTCATTACCATTGGTGCCAACATCACCACTGCAGCCTAGCGAGAAGCGTCGTACAATTTAACCCTGAGTCTTTATGAAACATTTGGAATTAACCGCTAAAATAAAACAATAAGACACCCTGTAATCATCGACTACAACATGAAAATCGCGTGACGAAAATAGGTTAACTTCCGTTAGCAAACGACTGTTCCGACAAAACATTCTTATCGAGAAAGCTTGACGTGATGTGACAGTCAGGTGACGGACAGTGTGAATGCCGCAATTAGAAATGCATTGTGGAATGTTCTGACGTACAGTGAATTGGCCTTAAAAAGTTCTCGTTACGACCAGGGCCGGCGCAAGGCACGTGCGAAACGTGCGACCGCACGGAGTGGCACTTTCCGGGGGGCGGCAAATCTGCCACCCAGCCTTATTTTTATATTTTGTAGGACAAACTCAACATTCATGCCTAAGGGAGGATTTGAAACCAAACCTCGGAGGGAGCGGCTTTGGGAACTGTCGCACAGCGCCTCGACTACCTGCCGCTGTTAAACAAGGGGGGAAGGAGGACTAATTTCTTCCTCGTCACTGTGGCAGCACCGTCATGTTTACGCCGGTGGAACAGAGAGGGGGGGGGGGGGGGAAGCAGTCTCGCGCACACGCCACTGACGCCAGTAATCTTATGAGTGGAGCGCTGCCAGCCTGTTACGCGCCGTGCGTTTACTCACGACTAATTTTGCAGGAGACGAAATCTAATTTGTAAATTCGAATGCAGTGTTTGATACTGCGGTTACATATTAAGCCTGAAGCGATTTTGCTAAGCCCTTCAATGACAGTTTCCGAGTGTTTCATTCTTCCCGCATTATGGAAAAAAAAATGGTTGAACATTACTACAGTCAAACATGTCAAATACAATGGCTAGAAGTATTCCGAATGGGCAAATATGCTGCGAGTAATTACAAGGATAAAGACATTGGTAGTAAGCCTGGCATAAGTTCGGTTTCGACGTATTTTTGAACATTTTTGCTCTCCGTTTCTGAGTGATAGTCGGACGTTTTGGTTTTTGAGCCATGAAATACCTGTCTCAGCCTGCATGAACAACAAACTCTGACCGGCAGTTTTATTTGACAACACTACTCGCAAACTATCACTTTGCCAACATTTATTTACTGTATAATGCGTGTGAATCCACGTTTCGTCTAAGTAAACTATTGGTCGCTTTGATTCTGATGAAAACCTGAGAAAGTGTGGTCTTCTAGCAAGAATGCCCTCTAGTCCGCACAAAACAAAACGTTAATTTTGACACCTTATAAAACGAAAATCCATAGACAGAACATTGGTTCTAAGGGCTTCCTTGCTAGCTTTGAAGCTAATTTCTGTTTTACAAAATTGGCGCAGTTTTCGCAAAGTTCGTATTCCTTTCTATTGTTCGTAATGCCATAGAAATTTCTGCCGAATAATACATTTATCCATATCATCGGTCACATACTTATAGGAGCTTCTCTTTCTTCTTCTTGGGCGCTAGTTTAACCGTAGCCTCGCTGTACCTCGTCACGTGACCTACAATAATTGCTGGCACAGCCGCGTCACCACTTCGCCTTTCCAGGCGGTAGGTATTGTTCATTGTTGCGTTCTCTACAATGAAAAGTACAGAATCCGTTTTGGTAGATGGCCGAGGGAGTCATGATTAGACAGAAGCACTATCATTGCGTTTCGTAAGAACAGAAGAATTGGTGCGTCCAAATTTCTTGTAACTTGGGATATAATAGGGAAGTGCTTTTCATTTTCATATAACGTACAATTAGTATTGCGCGTGAATGTTACTCATAGATTAGAATTTGCCTCATTCCAGATTGCAGAATACGAAAATTTATTTTTCTTATGATCTCTTACTTCAAAAATTGGGAAGTCGGCAAATAAGCACGCGTCGTCTCAATAGCTAGAATGAAAATAAAGTGCAGAAAAGTGACGTGATACGGCGATGACTAATTTGTTGCCCCTTATTCCATAATCAGACACGACAGAACTGACACATGCAAATTACGACAGATGTCGAGTGTCAGTTCTTTGAAATGAACAACCGCAGTGCAGTGAGTTAATGTATTTCGACTAGCATTAGTACCCGTCGATGCCAGGTGCGTATTTATTGCATTATATGTTACTCCATCTCCTTATTCTTCCTCTCTCCATTGTCTTCCGCCCCACTCTTTGACCGTTTCACCTGCGTCTAGTGAAATTCGGTCTGCAATTTCACGTGGCTCAATTCTCATGACTTCAACACTTGAACAGTCTATCCTACAGTAATATAAGACTCCACACACATCTGAACATTTTTGTAAATTCACAAGGCTTATTAAAATTAGCTAGATTTCTTCAATTAGGTTTCATTCCATTTTTGAGCTGGTGCCCAGCGACTGTCTTGTACAAATCTGTAGAGAATGTCACCAATCAGTCGTAATTTTTGCTTTTATTTTCCAGATCTACATAGATTTCGGGCACAGTGTGGCTCTTCTCAATGCTTTGAGTTATGTTTTACATCTATACCGTCGTGCTGAACGTATCTGTAAGCCGCAGTGGAGTAGCCGAGCGGTCTAAAGCGTCTCGCTGCGGAGGTTCGAGTCCTCCCTGGGCTGGGTATGTGTGTTTGTCCTTAGGTCAGTTTACCTTAGTTTAAGTAGTTTGTAAGCTACGGACTGATGACCACGCAGTTTGGTCCGATAGATTTAAAAACATTTGACTATTTCGTAACTGTAAACATGACGGTTATATGGAAGGAAGCACATATTAAAAACGTTGAGACTGGCCACACATTGGCCGAAACCTAGGTAGCTCGGAAATGTAAAAACAAAAATTGCGATTGATTGCTGGCATTTCCTATAGATTTGTTTAAATAAAATTCCACAAACGTTTTGTAAAAAATAAATAAAAATAAAAAACGGGTGAGGGGGGCGGTAATTTAGCAGCTCGCACGGGGCGGCATTTGGGCTTGCGCCGGCCTTGGTTACGACTGTTCCCATATACTGATAATCAGTCTCAATCTCGATGCTATAGCGATCGACATATCGATAGCCGCCTTCACTGCTACGTCACGATTGCAAATGCCAGTGTGAAACGAACGCTGCCCGTTTCTAGACGAATTGCAACAAAGGTGCCGCATAAGTTGTGTACGATTTTTATTGATTTCAAAATATCCTTGGTGATTACGAAACGCAGCTGTAGCGTAAACTGGCGATTTATTTTGGTAGAAATATGCAACCGTATGGATGTTTTTCTATTCGTCCACAACTTGTTTTCGAGCCAGCGCAGGCTCACCATCAGTTGATAAGTTACAGGAGTATCATATCCCTTTCAGACCTAAGGTTGCAGGTGATGTGACATTAATATACAGAAAGATATTTAAGATACAAAATACATAGAGTAATTCATTAAAAAAAAAAAAAAAAAAAAAAAAAAAAAAAAAAAAAAAAAAAAAAAAAAAACCAGAAAGTAAATTTATTTTAAAAAATTCCCAGAAATTTTGTACCCATACAATTGTTATGATCTGCACAATCTTACAGTAACATGCCTTCATACTCATTTCTTCACATGGTACAAGCGAAAACAGTTTGCATCTTTTGACAAACACAAATACACATAACATTTTTCACATCTTGTTCCTGTACGCCAGTTGCAACCGCTTCTGCGACAATATCTTGCAGATTTTAAGTCATCAGCAACAGGCCAATGATCAAATTTGTCCAGTCGCTTGTCTGTGCCAGGTTAACCGTTTCTTTTGAGCTTTGTTTACCTCTTCTTCAGGTTCATAATGATCTTCACCATTGAATGTATTCTATTTGTTGGTGAGACCAGGTATTCCCTGCAGCCATCTGGAATTCAAGATCATGTATGTGATTTCGTCACACTTCATTAGCTGTCATGCCTGTACTGAAGCCACGAATTCATTCATGCCATGTGCGTCATTCATTTTCATTGCATTTTGAAGCAGATGTTTCTCCAAAATCTTCACCTGAAAAGGACGATCCAGACGAACTTTCCCACAAGTTTTCAGCATTATTGTTTACATTTGGAAGCCAGGTGAAATCGAGGGTATCGCCATCACTGCTTAAATCATCTAGAAGTTGAGTAAAGCACCGATTGCAGAATCACTAAGAGGTGCTGAAATTGCATCAGTAATTTTTATATTTCGGTTCGTGATAATTACAAGATTGGATGATATTTTGAAAGAAATGACATAATAACGCCACAAGATCATATAAAATCAACTGGATGGCATCACATCTCAAAACAAATAAGGATATGAACACCTTGTCATCAATTCTTTATCATAAAAATCTGACATTAGACCTAACATGCACAATTGTGTATGTGCTAACGTTTCAAATTACACCTCAAATAATGTAAAAAAATTAATAATAAGAGATATTTACCTAAAATATTCTATCTACAGTAGATCCATGTCATTAAAATGAACGAAACCACAATGTAGACAAACCTTCGATAGTGCGCTTTCTTGGCGCCATTGTAAGTGTACTGGAAGTTTACGGACTGATGACCACGCAGTTTGGTCCGATAGATTTACAGACATTTGAACATTGTACTGGAAGTTCGCCGACTGCTGGTGCCACCCTGTGCAGAAACATGGAACTAACACACGTTGCGCACGTTACCATAGTCCATCCACGGTTGTATGTATGATGCAGGCCTGAACTTCCTAGCGTGAATCACAGAGAAATGAAGCGAGTGAAATCAGACCCGCACAATTGTCCGTGCAGGGCCTGAAAGGGATATTATCTTGCAGCAAGTGTAAGTTCACGCTGTGACGGTGCTACTGGAAAAATTACTGAACTTTAGTAATCGGGAACAGACACAGAACTGAATGAAACGTTAGATTATTATATTTTACGTACTTACTGTACTTACATGTAAGAAATAGCATATCCATGTAGTACCTTGGGCACTGACAATGTTCACACACGACAGAATGTTGCTACACTTTGTGTCACAGCTTTTAACGTAAACATTGGATATGAGTGCATCGTGGATGGATATGTCACACATCGCTAGCTGCTCTTTGATTTTAGAAGTAATGCATGTATAAAAATATGTAAAGGACTAAATTATATTTTACAAATCATAGTGAAGTTTGCTAGTACATTGTTGCATTAGCAGTGAACATGAAATAGGGAAACATTTACAAAGTGGTTAGGCAATGACTAATGTGGCTTTGCTAATATAAACGGATTAAACTATACCAGGGCTATTATAGGGATAGTAAAATGTAGACTTTCACGGCCGGAAATGTCATGTCCATTAAAATTATCCGGGCTGTTATGCCGTGGTCGGTGGAATTTGTTGTCAAAACCCAACGTTTCGTCCCCGTCTGCGCAGGACAACTTCGGAGGGGTCTGTAGGATTGCAGGTCCAATACAAACAGTAGCGAGCCAGTGTGTGTGTGTTGGACGTGGAATCCTTAGGATCCCCCTGAAGATGTCCTCCGCAGATGGGGACGAAACGATGGGTTTTGACAAGAAATTCAACCGACCACGGTAAAACAGCCCAGATAATTTTAATGGATCTGATGGGGATGTTTGTCCGTCTACGCAACTACAAATAGGAGGCCACTTTCTGTTACCAGACTCGTTTTGTTTAATTTACTCATCTTTGCCCTGCCACTCCTCTCCGAATAAAGAATCCTGACACAAATGTATAATTTCGTCACTACTCCATATCACTTACACAAAAAATTAATACAGTTTAACATAATTTAATATTAAGTATTAAAAAAATAAAATAGTGTAAATTGTAGGTGTAATGTTGGCAACACTTTAGCAACACACTGTGCATACTGACTCACATTCAAAACAAATATATTTAATAGTAACAATTATATAATTTCAACACTGTATATTTTAATTCGTATTAGTTACACGATAAGCTTATTTCGACTTAATAATAAAATATACAGTGTTGAAATTATATAATTGTTATTATTAAAATGTCTATGTACGACATCACTAACACTGTGGGCCCTACAGATAACAAAATATATTTAACTTGCGAAAAACGCAATTATGGACAGTGCAGCAGTAAAATTGGAGATTAAGAGAAAAATAGTGATTCGAAAAGAAGAATCTACAGTACTGCAGGAAATAAAATCGGCACTGTATGATGTAAACTGAACCCCCCCCCCCCCCATTTCACTCTTCACTGAAGAAGTACCTTTAACGGCATCAGTAACACTTGTAATGTCAGTGCCCCCAAACTGCGTGCTGTTGTTAAGACATAAAACCCTTACTTCCCATTACGATGTATAATTAATGATAAGAGTGGACCAGGTTACCAAATTGAAAAGCTTATTGCTGATTATTTAAATAAACATTTCAAACACCCCATTTCTATCACTATTACACCAAGAGAGAGCAACTTATTACGAAACTGACGTCTATGTCAGCTCGTCCCGGTACTACAATGGTCTCGTTTGACGTTAATAACATGTACTCAAGTATACCCCCTGACCGGGTTATGGATATTGTTAGTAGCAACCTCAGACAAGACAGTGGGAAGCCAAGTGATGAAATTGATGACGTTTTACTACTACCGGAGTTGGTACTCAGTTTGTCATATTCTTTGGCGAACATTTTTATGACTGGTCTGGAGCATCGTGTTTTCATTGATTTGATCTTTTTTTTCGGATAAAGTCCTATTATGGGCACGTTATGTTGACGATATATTTTTCCTTTTAATGGGCCTGATTCCGAATGTAATCAATTTCTCCTTCAGCTTAATAGCCTCAATGAGCAGGTTCAGTTCAGTATGGAATGTACTTTGCCTTTTTTGGACCTTTTAGTCACACTGCGGGATGGGACTTTTGAATTTGACATTTATCGTAAGCCCGCCACTGCTGATTTGGTGATACACAGCTCGTCCAATCATCCCATACATTACAAACAGGCTGCTTTCAGAGCTATGATCCTGAAAATACACAACACCCCACTTACCGTGGAGGCGTTCAACCGAGAAGACGGGGTGATACAGTTTATAGCCTTTTCCAATGGCTACCATAATGAGTTTGTAAGGAATATTAACAGAAGTGTTCTTAAAAAACGTAAATTAACTCCACCCTTAGATGAGCAACAGGGCTTAATTACATTAGGTCCCTTGCGCAAAATCACCCCTAAGAGAGCTTATCACAGAATCCCATACGTTGGTAGAATTTCAGTTTGGTCAGGCAAACATCTTTCTACCAGGGGCATTGCCCCAGCTTATTTTATTCCCAGGAATAATGGCCAGAGATTTAGGCACAGTGAGAAAATGAAAGAATATTGTTTCAAGTCGTCAGGTGTTTACAGAATCACATATAATGATTGTCCGTATAATTATATCGGCCAGACAGGTAGAAAATACGAGGTCAGGTTCAAGGAAGATCTGTAGTTACTTGCCCTTGCCAACCACTTTTCTGCAACTGGTCACTCGCTCACCAGGATTTCCTCTAATCTATCAGTGCTGCATAGGGAACGAAAAGGAAATGTCCTTAATATTTTTGAAGAACTCGAGATATACCGGGCTTTAAAGCAATCTCCATCTCATACACTTAACACCCAGACTGAATTGAGGCACAAATCCATTCTCGCAAACTTTGACTACCTCATCTGTTTCACAGTTGTTCCTACCTTCCCCGATTTCGTTTGTTATTATTTACCGATTTAAAAATTTCTGAATCCTCTATTAATGAGGGATTTTAGTCCTGTAATAGACCGCTGTTTAGTGGTGTTGGCTCCTTGCTGCGCCCTGTTTCATTTCACGCAATAGCATGTTTCGTCTGGTGTTACACTAGCTTACGTTTGAACGTTCCGTTCATGTACTTTGTGTACCAAGAGTCGTTTTTCCTGTGATTACTGTGTCCGCCAAACGCACTTTGCGCATGCGCGACCCCCGGTGCAGTCCGTCATCACGCTCTCCTGCGCTCCAGCCACGCCGCTGCCCGTGCTGCTTGGCTCGGTCTGGTGGTTAGAATGTTGGTTTATCGTTGATGGTTTACATCTAGTTCTTCCCCTGCCATATTTCAATGGCGTTTTCGCGCGGCTTTTTAATTATCGCACTTGCTTGGGTTTTAGGTTTGGTCGACGAGGGCGGTTGTCGTCGTGATGTTTTATGTATGAGTGTTCTGACAGCCAGGGTTGTTGTTGTTTGTATTTGGGAGCCCTTTGTTTTATGTTTTAATCGTTAAGTACCATCCTTTCCAGTGGATATTTGTATTCCATCTTTAAACACATAGGTTTTTTCACTTTCTTACAGTCTGGTGTTTCCTTTTTATTCAGGTATTTGACCCGAAGATGTGAATTTAAGTCGTGAAACCGGCCGTGAAACTTTATCATTTATCAATGATACTTGTATTTCACATAAGGGGTCCCAAGAAATCCCACATGCCATTGTGGAGACACATTCCAATCACGATTCTCTTTAAATGTGTGGTGTGGTTTGATAGACAATAAACTGATTGCGCCCGTTGTGTTACCGCACCATCTTATATTATCCCGTTATTTACAATTATTTCTTGGAAATGAGTTCCCAGCATTATTGGAAGAGATTCGTTTGGCTACAAAAATGCGTACATTCTTCCTGCATGCCGCGGCTCCTGTACATTCTAATCTTCAGGCGACACAGCATCTAAACCCAACATTCCCCGGAAGATGGATCGGCACATACGGACACGTTCCGTGACCACCCTGGCCCCCGAACTTCACCCCTTTCGATGTTTGCTTGTGGTGATGGCTGATTGACGAAGTATACAAAGGAAAAGTAAACACAAGAGCCGATTCGATTGTTCGGACTATGGTTAGTGCAGCCTCCATAAA
The DNA here is from genome assembly GCA_026315105.1 of Locusta migratoria. Classification (NCBI taxonomy): domain Eukaryota; kingdom Metazoa; phylum Arthropoda; class Insecta; order Orthoptera; family Acrididae; genus Locusta; species Locusta migratoria. The sequence continues at coordinate 336,423,304 of CM048745.1, forward strand.
ATAACGCAAAGATGAACAGGGAAGAGCTACACACGGTGCTATCAAGAGAAATTAAAACTGCATTGAAATTGGTGGTGGAATTTTGAAAATCAACTCTGAATGTCTTTTGCCTTTCCTTTAAGTTTGTTTGGATTACATATAAACAGTAGAAAGTTTCAAATACTTGGAAAAGATTGTACAAAAAAATAGAACTCAACGCAACATCCAGTGAAGAAAGGATCACAAAATTACAAAAAGCCTACTGACTCACATGGAACACTACAAAAAAAAAAAAAAAAAAAAAAAAAAAAGCAAAATTAAGACACTATAACACATTAGTTTTAGCAGAGGCCTTATAAGCGTCAGAAACAACAGTAATCAAGGGAACAACGAAAATCAAAGAGATGGTAAAAGAAGAGAGGAAAATACTTAGAAAGATCTACAGGCCTATTCAAAGAGGGGGATTTGGATAAAGAAACCTACAGAAGAACTGTACAGACAGATACAGTTAGAAACAACATCAGGAAAAGAAGGCTGAAGTTCTATGGTCACATACACAGGATGAATGATAACAGGCTGACGAAGAAGATTTTTAACATAGTTACAAGTAGTACAGTGAAAAATCATCTGCGTTAAGGAAACCATAGGAGACCTACAGAACTAAACATATCTACAGAATACAAGACAGACAGGAATAAATGCAGAGAAAAAAGTCAGAAAATAGAAATTTGAACGAACACTGAAGGAAAGACGTGGACAGAAGAGATAAAGAAGAAACACAATGAATCTATGAGAGGTTTTTGGGAAGATTAAAAGAAAAGATTGTTTGTGTTTAGTCTCTCTCCTTAAAGGGGAATTACAGAAAATAATAATAATAATTAACATATGTACCTCTGAATTCAATAAAATTTGAACGCATGTTATATGGCATTTTTATTTAATTTCGTCTGTACTACCATCTCCTAAAATATTTATTAATCCTCCTACACACTCAATATACGGTGGCGAAGAAGTAACTGGACACTGGGCAATAACGTAAACAAAATATCAAATTCATTTCCCAATCCAAATACAAAGAATACTTAACAATTATTTTTATATTCAAACAATTTTCCGTCTTCATTAATACCCCTTTTAAGTTCTTTTACAAGACCGTTATATGCTCTATGGCATAGTGTGCTAACACCGTCTAAATGATGAAATGATCCGTCATCGTAGTTTAGTTCAACAATGGTCTTAGGTTTTAAGAGTAGACAGTCCTTGACACCACCACATAGAAGAAAATCCGTGGGCGCGATATCTGGTGAACGTGCAGACGTGTTTATACAAAAATTTCGCTTAAATAATCGAGGACAGCATTGGCATAATGTGATAATCCACCATCGTGTTGGAAGTAAATTTCTTGAAAGTAATCAGCTTGCGTCATACGTTTTGGTACCACGCAATTCTGAAGCATATCCAAAGTTATTTCCTACCAGTTTCCACAAAAATGAGGCCAAGTACCCAAAACGGTGATATGGCTTACCCGAACCAAACTTCCACCAGGTTTGTTTAATTCTTGTCCTAACAAGATATTCTGTTTGCCAGTATACAGGTAAGTGCAATTATGTTTGTTAATTTATCAGACCACACAATTTTACTCAGACTTGTTCAAATGTTTGTAAATATGAAGGACGTAACTGCTGAGGTTATCAGTCCCCAGGCTTAGCAACTCCTTAAGCTAGCTTACGCGAAGGACAACGCATACACCCATACGCGAGGGAGGGCTCGAACGTCCGAGGGCGAGCAACCGCTCGCACCTCAGAAAGGCGCCTTAGAGCGCTCGGCCACTCCAGCGCGACCTTTGCACTGACTTCCGTGATAAATACAGCTCACGAGATTCAGAACAATGTTAGTTTCCTTCTCTCTATCTCGTATTACTGTTGAATGTGTACAGAATTTACACTTCACCTTAATTGTAATATCTTTCTATCTATACGCTAATTCATTATTTCTGTTTACAGGGAACGAAATCGTCAGATGGACCGGCGTACCAGGTGTTACAAAACGAGAAGGTGGGGAGGTAAGGGCTATGTCGATTTAATGCTGTATATTGACTGTATATTTTTGTTGATATTTTCATATAAATTCTTTGAATTCTTATAAGTTTCAAAATCCTTAGTATACAATTCCTATTAGATTTATTACGACATATATTATCAACAAAAATTATGTTTAATATTGATAATTCTAAGTAAGTTACTTAATGGCTGTATAATAGAATTTACTATTTGTTCTATACGTATTGTTTCCTGTTTATAACCGTACTATCAAACTCTGAGCCTTACTAGATGTATTTTCTACTGCATGCTGTTTATTGCCCTGTTGTTGTGGTGTGCAATTTGCAGGCTGGTTTGATGCAACTCTCCACGCTACCTACCCTGTACTGTGCAAATCTCTTCATCTGAGAATACTTTCGGCAACCTACATCCTTTTGAATCTGTTTACTTATTCGTTCCTCAGTCTCCGATTTTTACCCCACACACTTCCTTCTAATGCTAAGTTGACGGTTCCTTGATGTCTCAGAATGTGTCCCATCAATCTATCCTTTCTCTTATTCAGCATATGTGAGAAACTCCTTTTCTCTCTAGTTCTGTTAAGCACCTCCTCGTCAGTTACCTGATCTACCCATCTAATCTTCATCATTCGTCTGTAGCACCACAGCTTCTATCATCTTTTTTTCTGTACTCCTTATTGTCCATGGCTCACTCCCATACAATGCTACTCTCCAGGCAAATGAAATGATCGTATGGCATGTTGATCTCGTGTGGGATTGTTTGGCCGCCTAGCGCAAGTCTTTTCTCTTGACACCACTTCGGCGACTTGCATGCCGATGATGATGAAAATGATGGCGAGGACACCCAATCCCCATCCAGGAAGATTAGATTTACACAGCTCTGTAATATGTAGAACGCCCACCGGACTGCATTCGAGGTGTCACCTCATTGCCGCGGTAATATAGCCGCACGCATTCAGGCACCCAGCTGCGGTGCGCGCGGCTGTTCACCATTGGGGGTTCGAGTCCTCCCTCGGGCATGGGTGTTTGTGTTGTCCTTAGCATAAGTTACTTTAAATTAGTGTAAGTTTGTAGGAACAAATGACCAACGTAGTTAAGTACCTTAGATTTACAAAGATTTAAGCATTTTTGAACCTCCTTATTTTGGTGAAATTGCACCAATCAACTGCCTTGAGTCAGGCAGTATTTAAGTACAGTACGAAGCAAGCGGGTTAGGCAGCCTGTCCACCAATTAAATGCACTTTACACAGGCTGCATGGTTCCACTGCGTGAAGTTGGATGGTCCCATCGTGTAACTGCCAGGAAGTGAGCCATTCATCTGTCAAAGTGGCGCCTTGTTGGATTCGCTGTGAACATGATGGCGCCCAGTCATAGTGTACGGGTTTGGGTCGACCAAGAAACTCCAGCTCGAGGGAGAACCGTCGTATTGTGCAGCAAACTGTGTGGGATCCCACGACCTCGGAACCCGCCTTTCGCGAACTTGTACTGGAAACCCTGCAACGTCCTGTAAGTAACCGCATACCGTCGCGACGTTCGCGCCTGCCGGATTCGGGTGCTACCGCTGCTTACGTTGGTTGCCATTGACACCACTACACCGACCCTGACGTTAAGAGTGACAGAAAGAAATGGTGACGCATCATATTCAGTAATGAATACCGCTTATCCAGAACCTCGATGGCCATCGTGTCCATGTTTGGCGGCGTAAAGGCGTCAAGAGTAGACGTCATATGCTGACAATATTGAGGAGACACACACAGGCCTAACCTTGGAAGCGTGTGATCTTTACCTTTTGACCCTGTACTGTCCGATAGCGATAGTACGCCCCCTTCTTACGATAGATATAAAACTGCCGCTACGCCTAGAGCTAAGCAGTCAACAATCCGAAGATTGGTTTGAACACCACAGTGCTTTACTAGGCATGGTCCTGTTTGGAGGTGGTATGCCGTTGCCTTCCTCCGACCTTCGAACTGATTTACCCAGCCAGTTATAGGGGGACCTACAGTTTAACGTGGGTTCCGAACCACGGTGCTACTCGGTATTTTTCACATGAGCAATACTGTCAGAGGTGAAAGAAGTGGAAAGTTACAGATAAAAATCCTAGGACCTGGCGGGGATCGAACCCGCGACCTTTGGATTTGTAGTCTGGCACTCTACCACTGTGCAACCGAGGCGCACTACGCCTAGAGCTATCCAACAAAATTGTCCCCTTGTTTGTGTGAACAGAACCCGCGATCTGAAGCGCTGAAGAATCGGTTTTTCGCATGCCACTTTTTGGAACATATTATTATAGTGCACGGACCCGTTTTTTTCTGTTGGAAAACTGGTCAGCTTAAAAAAATCAGAACCTAGTATTAGAGGAAGAATTAGGGAATAAACTATGAGCATTCAGTATGTAACGGAACGCATTTCTTTTTTTAAAGTAGATTAGTTTTATTCAGGGTTGAAATAGAAACTGTTTTACGTACGAAACACTATTTTCCAACCCGATCTCCGTTCAGTGCTACGTCTCTACTGCTAAGACTCTAACGGTCTCTGTCGAAACGAACACCTTGCTGCATCAATAACTTCCCCCATCCTTCACTAGGCCAAACAGATGGACGTCTGGAGTACGGATGGGAAAAACCGACTCGTCTTTTATTTCTGAATAAGTGTTTTTTGGTATTTATTTGGTGTCGGTTGTATGCGTCTTTTTAGGTATTACCAATAACCAGTAAAAAAATCGCACTGGCGTGTTATACGGCTCACTTTAGATTTGTAGTTTTTATAAGTTTTTGCTAACATTTTAGACCAAAATAATATCTAAATAATAAAAAAATTAATTAGTAAGAGTATCTGAAACCCTTTCAGGGTAAAAAAAATTCAGTTAGTGGCGGGTTCCGAATCACTGACCTTCAGCGTCATAGTCCAACGCATTGCCCACTATATTTCAGCTAACAGTTTGTAGTTGCATTCTTTAATCTTACATTATTGATGGCCGTTGTTAACTGATGCTAATATGGCACTTATAGACACTAGATTATCATTTATCGTACGAAGAACGACGTGTTTTTGTTAATTCTTCAGTGCGCCATTGCTTTGAAATGACAACGTGCAAGTTACAATAAGAAAATCATCAAATACGCAACGCAAGATGGCGTATGCCAGAAAGAGTTCTAGGCGAAGAATGTCACGTGACATCTGCGAACGACTGGTTTTCGTAATTCAATGGAGGGCGTCAAAACTGCGTTATTTTTGCAAATATCTCTCAAGCAATACGAGATATGAAAAAAAAAGAGAGCAAATTCGATTATTCAACATTCGTGTCAGATGAACGGTTTATTTGCAATTAAAATTACATTACAAACGGCTTTTTTTGGTGTTACTAAGGTATATTTTGTCCGAAATATTTGAAAAAGCGAGGTTCTGGTCTCTGGTAGCCAATAATAATGTCTGTAAAATTTGGTGCCGAACGGTTGAACGGTTCGACCTAAAAAGTGGGAACACGTTATTTTTCAAATATCTCTGAAACGATACGAGATATGAAAAAAACATAGGAGACCAAAGTTGTAGAGAATTTTCTCCTCTACAAATTAGGTTATTCAATTTTCGTGTCAGATGAATGGTTAAGCGGTCATTATCATTTAAATTTCGAGCTGTCAAAAGACGATCGCAAAGGCTCACTTTTAAGTGGGCCACAAGCGGTATAATTACTTAAGCACCAGTAATATTTATTCCTAAAATTTCCCCTGCTGTGAAATATTAGGTCATCGTAGAAACTAGGAAATGCGATCAGTGATAATTTAAGAACAATGTCAGGGCAGAAACGAGCAACAGACGCGTGGCATAAGAAACAGTACAGCTGTTGTCGAGACATGAGTGCAGCTGCTGCCTCGTGGCGTGGCCTATTAGACGACTCGTATGCACGTTCAGTGTGCAAGGTGTGCCTCCGTCTGCTCGTACAATAGTTACTCGTTTTCATTGTCGGACACCGGTAGTCCATCCCGAGTCTCGAGGTACTTTGTCTGCCATTTCTATAAAATAACATGAGATAGATGATATTATGGCAACCCGCTCGGATAACCGAGCGGTCTAACGCACCGCTTTCCGAGATGGGGAGGCGTATCGGCCCCGGTTCGCATCCGCACGGCGAATTAACGAACGGGGTCGAAGTGCCGGTCAGCCTGGATGTGGTTTTTAGGTAGTTTTCCACATCCCTCTAGGTGAATACCGGGCTGGTCCCCAAGTCACGTCTCAGTTACACGATTCGCAAACATTTCGTAATACTGAATAAAAAGTTCTCGGGTTTGCAACAGCGTCAAGTGCTTAAAATCCCACGAGCTTTTGGCCAACATTTTGAAAAGACACATAATCAAATCGATTTTCAGATCTCCGGCAAAATTTCGTCAACTACTGAGGCCAGTTTAAGTTGCAGCAGGTCTCAGAGCACCTGGAGTCTATAGGATACCGTGTGAGTGTGGTCAGTCTTACGTCGGACAAACTGTACGAACCGTAGAACAACGCAGGAAGGAACATGATAGGTGTTATCGTCTACGCTACCCAGAGAAGTCAGCTTTAGCAGAACGTGCGTTAGAAAACGGCCACCGAATCAAGTTTGATGATACCTCGGTCGTGGCTCGCACCAACCATTTCTGGGATTGCGTAATTAAGGAAGCAATAGAAATAAAAATCAGTGATAACACTCTCAACAAAGACGACGGCTTGCAGCTCAGCGCGGCGTGGAACCCGGCGATTGTGAAGTTGAAGCGGGCACGCCGGCCGCCGAGGCAAAACATGACGTTACGGCTGGCAGCCACCTGACAATGGCCAAGCAGTGCTTGGCCGAAAGCTCGTGGGATTTAAAGCACTTGACGCGGTCGCAATCGCGATAACTTTTCATTCAAAGTTATCGCCGCGAGACTATGCATTCCTAAATTTCGTAACACTTTACACTTTGACACATGTAACACAGACTTTTGAGGTACACATTTCCTCATGGGGGTCATAGGGTGGCGGCAGGAAGGGCATCCGGCCACCCCGTAAATTAACACACTCCAAATCCGAATTTAACAAGAAAAAGAAAGAAAGAAAGAAAGGATATTATGGCGAAAGTAATATATTAGAAACTTAGAAATTCATACATAGTTTATAATTTAAATTAATGAAATCAAATAGTAAAAAAGAAATCAAGGTCGCAAAAATCTCATTTATTAAAATGACCAATTTCGGCGTATTTAGTTATCCAACTTGAAATCGAGAGCAGCATTTCGTCGGAAATGGTGCTCTTAATCTGATGATGGCCGACTAAAAGTGCCGAAAGCAGTCATTTTAATGAATGAATTGTGATCTTGTTTTTACCATTGGATCATCAAGAACAGAGTATTGTTAAGGCCATCTCTCGTTGGTTAAAACTTGAAATAGAAAAGTGCTGATCTGTTGCCTGTGTCTCATTGCACGCCTGTGTCTGTAGCCCTTGGAAACGGCCAACTTAACACGAATGACAGAATTCGCTCCCCTTAGCTTTTAACCATTTAGTACTGACCATTCGCAGAGCCCAAATAATGATGTGATCCTTCAATAAAACATGAATTTTCAGTCGAGGTTCAAAATCAATATGACAAAACGGATGATATATACCGAAAACTTGTTTTAAAAAAATGGTTATCTTGAACGGTTTTTACAGGAACATTGAACTGGGGATGAAAAAACCGGTACTGTGTGTCAGTGGTCCATCAGATAAGACGTGACACAGACTTCGTTATTGTCATAGTCGAAGAGACTTTGGATATCAGAAGGCAGAGTTCATCGAGTAAGATTCGAAATCAATGGCAGTAGTAAGATATTTTCTCCTCTCATCAACCTGTAGATAGTCACCGCTGACAGTTCCTTACGGGATACTAAACTCTGTCCTTTTAATCTATTCAGTTATCGCCGTCGATTTGAATGAGGGTCGACTGGAGTCCAATACTACAAGGAATGGAGACAAGGCACCGCACAGGCTTCAGCAGCCGGGCACTTGTGTTCCTTTGCTGAAACGATGGCACTGAGTTGAAAGGGTACAAGCTGCCATCAGCATCGTCACAGGATTCTGGAACGTCTAGCAAAGTCTACAAATGAAAGAGAATGGTCCCCCAGACCGTGATCCTTAGTCCAGAGATTGACCTCAGTCCCCTCAGCCAAGGCAGTTCTATTACAGAGTCCAGCACCGGCCACAAGGACTGTATTTTCTGATTTTCTGAAGATGATATATATATATATATATATATATATATATATATATATATATATATATATATATATATATATACTTCTGCGATCAAGACTGTTATTACAATACAAAGTCCTATCTAAGACAATTATCTAGTAAACGATAATGGCGGTCATTTTGCAAGGTTACAGTATCTAAATAGCTTTTTCACGCGACCTTCTGGCAGAACTTTGCCACTCGCCCCTCGTCAATCGCTTGTGAGCATCCACTGCAGCAGTTGTGAAACTTCACGTCACTGAAACACCACCACAGTCATAATAAACCGTGTTTCTTGAGTAATCTTCAAGATGTGGTGACCTATCTGTGTTGGACTGATTACCATCCCACGCTCATGCGACAACGGCAGCCGGCATCCCATCCGTAATCTGGCGACAGGTTGTACGGGGATTGTTGTGAGCTGCTCTTGGGTGTGCACAGATCTGTCAGGCCTTGCGCTCTTGCGCACTGAGGTGTTTGTGATCCGTCTGTCACCTGGAAGAGGAAACTCAAACGTTCTAGGAGTCACAGTTGTATGCGGCTACCCGGTACGCCCGACCTTGTTGTGACCAAGACAGACGCCTCGCGCAATGCCTCACCGTGCTTTTGTCCATTGTCAAGTATCTGCCGGCATTATGCAGTCGCCTAATAATGCTCTGGTGATCCGCCAAAAGAAACTCACTCTCTCTCTTTGGAACGGACTTCCGTTACAGACGTTATTTTTAAGTCCAGTTAAAGCATTGCCGCCTATCCGAAATTAATGAAATTATACAAGGGTCACAAACAAAATTATAAATATTTTAACGCGAAATAGAACGAAAAATTTGTGTTGTAATACTTATTGAACGCAATACTTATTGAACAGACGTGGGCGTGACTAAGAAGTGTTATAATAACTGAATAGATTAAAAGGACAGACTTCAGTATCCCGCAAGGAATTGTCAGCGGTGACTATCTACAGGTTAATGAGAGGAGAAAATATCTTACTACTGCCGTTGATTTCGAATCTTACTCGATGAACTCTGCTATCTGAGATCCAAAGTCTCTTCGACTATGACGATAACGAAGTCTGTGTTACGTCTTATCTGATGGACCACTGACACACATTACAGGGAAATATAAAAGTGTATTCCTGGGTATTCTATCATAGTGTGAGAGAAGTATAATCGGCAACTTATGCCTAAGTGCTTCTCTTTTATATAAGTATTTCTGTCTCAGCCCAATCATGCTTACTTCCTATACACCAATAATAGCCTCTCTGAATATCATAAAAATGATATTTACTAGTTATTGCCACAATGCCGCTACTTCATGGGACGTCTGCAGTAAACAAACAAAATGACTTAATGCATGAAAAAGCTTTTTAGATACTGTAACCTTGCAAAATGAACGCCATTATCGTTTACTAGATAATTTTCGTAGATAGGACTTTATATTGTAATAACAGTCTTGATCGCAGAAGTTATATACCGGTTTCAGCCTAATATAGATCATATCCAGAAAATACAGTCCTTGTGGCCGGTGCTAGACTCTGTAGAACTGCCTTGGCTGCTCTCTGTCCGTAAGCTCTACAGAGTCCAGAACCGGGCACATGGCTGTATTTTCTGAAGATGACCTATCAGTGGCGTTTCCAGGATCGTGGTCTGGGGGGAGGGGGACTGAGGTCAGTCACTGGGCTAAGGATCGCGGTCTGGGGGACGATAAACTCAAATTTTTCATTTGTTTTCTTCGATACAGCTGATTCGAGACTCATCAGACCTTGCTACACGGTCCAGAGTCCTGTGACGATGCTGATGGCAGCTTGTATCCTTTCAGCTCAGTGCCACCGTTCCAGCAAAGGAACACAAGTGCCCGGCTGCTGAAGCCTGTGCGGTGCCTTGTCTCCATTCCTTGTAGTATTGGACTCCAGTCGACCGTCATTCAAATCGACGGCGATCTTCTAGCAGTACTTTGCCACTCACCCCTCGTCAATGGCTTGCGAGCATCCACTGTAGCAGTTATGAAACACTGAAATACCACCACAGTCATAAGAAATCGTGTTTCTTGAGTAATCTTCAAGATGTTGTGACCTATCTGTGTTGCACTGATTACTATCCCACGCTCATGCGGCATGCTGCCTTGTTCAGTAGACAGACTGTTGATATTATTTATACGTCGTATCTTCCAGAATAATCGGATGTCATACGTGGAACACCATCTCTTTGAAAAGTCCCATTCTTCCATTCCACGGAGTTCACGTATCATTGCCCGAAGTCCCATATAGGGCAGTGGCTATAAGCCAGGTCCTCTGAGCAGTGAGCGATCCGCGAAGGTAATTACGGAACGTTTTACTCCACAGATTTATTTTGTATTTGCTCATTAATTTAACCTGGCAAGAATAGAACCTTCAGACCCACTCTTACACTTAACTTGGTGTCCTACATGTTTCACATTTCCAATATTACAGTAACTACACTAAATTTAGAAAAATTAAAAGTTTCAAACAGTACAGGTATCGGAAAGACACACACACAAATACACACTTAATATTCTTATAGAATAACAAACATGTCAGGTACACAAAACAGTTTGGTTCTAATTATGGCAGCTAGCAGCAATGGGCGTGGAGGAAGGGGTGCAAGAGGTAGAGAAAAGTGAATGTAATAATACACAAACAAAGAGATATAATGGAAAAGTAGGTGGTGTGATTTATGGTGAAATCAAGTGGAGGAAGAGAAATAATGAAGAGCGTTGATTTTATTATTAGACAAAAAATGTTGAAATGTTTGTAGGTCTAAGTGACTTAACTGCTGCAGTTATCAGTCCATAGGCTTACAAACTACCTAAACTAACCTACACTAAGACAACACATTCACCCATGCCCAAGTAAAATATCGAACCTCCGACGGAGAGCAACCGCCCGATCCGCAGAAAAGCGCCAAGGCCGTGTTCACACTGCCGGCCGGGCCGAGAGGACTCCGCTTCAGCCGGCTCACGCCGAGACGACGACATTCGAAATGTTTGTTCAAATGTTTGCTAAGCTTACAAACTACTTATCAACTACCTTATACTAAGGACGGCACAAATATCAATGCCCGAGGGGGGATTCGAGCCCCCGACCGTAGTGGCCGTGGAGACCGTGACTGGAGCGCCTCAGTCCCCTCGGCGACCGCGGCCGGTCATTCGAAATGTTTAATATTTCCGGCGCGAGCCGATTGGGCTACGGTGTTGCTTCTGCAGCACAAGAATCTGACGTCTCCGGCCTGTTTCCAATACAAATCTCTCTGCTTAATAGCTTTTATTTTTAAAATAACACTTGTGAACATACGTTTTGTTTATTTTTTCTTTTATTACTATTAATTCTGTAAAATGAATAAAAAATAAATAAATAAATTAGCTGTTCTCATAAGGAAAAACTCTCCTAAACGTCAGTCGAAATTCATGGGACGAATCCATTACCACCTGTTTCTTATGTGCTTAAAACTCCACGAGTCACTACATTGTCAGAACAATAGTATTAAAACTAGAGGACCCATACGAATACTTCGCACCGTTAGTGAAGATAGAAAAAAAGTTGGGAAAAAGGGAAGTAAAGTTGAATGTTCACGCATAGCTTTCTTCAGAATCAATCAATGCAAGTGTTGAAAATCGAAAATAGAAGAGCTTGATCCGCTGAGTGTTGTTAGGTCAAAAAGAACTGCGCACCTTAATTAGAACCGAAGATATCATAAAACAAACCGTTTAAAATATTCAATGCAAGGACAGAAGGATACCGCATTTGAATAAAAATAAAGGATGGAGGCTTTTAAGTTAATTCTGAAACTTAATGATAAATCTGCGAATGAATACCTTTCGTTTACAGCAAGGACATCCCATAAGAAATATACAGACGGAAATCGCGTTTGAGTATAGAAAAAGAAAGGCGAGAGTTGTGTAAATTCTAATACTTTATGACAAATCTGTGGATGAATATCTTTCGTTTAAAACAAAAATGAAGGAAATCGGGCAGGTAGTTAGCTCTGGCCGAGTGACTTTAGTTTTCGTAGATTCTTTTAATATATACTATAACAAAATCAATTAACTGTTAGCTGGCTCGAAGTAGACGGCAATGAACCAGTTTTGGTAACTTCCGTATTTCCTTCGATCTTCTGCTGACAGTGGATGGGGATTCCTTGTTGCTGGGGACAAGCCCACCAAGGAAAAAAAAAAAAAAAAAAAAAAAAAAAAAAAAAAAAAAAAAAAAAAAAAAGGAAGAAAAAACGTGAGACACGCTTCTGTCCTTTACTGACCTGTCCTGCAGTGTCTGAGGCTAAACTAAATCAGTGTATTTTTCTTTCAGTTACAGTATAAAACTCGAAATGAAAGTACTATAATCCAGACAAACAAAATTGACATCAGATGGTTCAGTAAAATGTTCATCGAAACTCAGTTCCCCTTCGACAGGTTCCTTAAAAAATCGGAAAACAAATATCTGATAGCTGTGTAGAGTTCTTTGAACGTGGAGGTGGGCTGAAATATAGTACAGCATAATGCACATAAAACCGGTACACATCAGGTATGTCCGTAGGCACCGGTCGCAGCATTTGTTGTAGGGAGGTAACTACGTGGTTTTAATGTCACTGTTCCGTTTTTTTTTTTTTTTTTTTTTTTTTTTTTTTTTACAGAAGGAAGTGTTTTTATCAAACGCAACAGGAAGGCTGAATTGTGCAAAGAGAGCTGAGCAGTTTATTCCAAAGGCGTACAACAGTGGCAGCGAATGAATTGTATTTCTTTTATGAACTGGCACAGTCAGTGTACTAGATAAGTGGGATCTTGCTTTAATATTATGATGGCCCAAAAGATGTTTAAATTGTGATGCGAGTACAGGGGTGCTTGCTACTGAAGTCTATGGAGAAGGCACAGCATGTTGCAATTCCGTAGTTTGTCTGACCGTAGCCACCCTAACCGGGTGTATAAGCACTGACATAGTCATATCGACGAATGTTGCATATGTTGCGTACGCATGCATTCGTGGTTAACTCTAACCGTCTTGCATTTTTGCTACTTGTATCGTGCTGAGTGCTACAATAGTGAAGTTTCCTTTTACATCTTGTGGACAGATGTTATGAATCTTTCTGAGGGCATAAGGCAAGCGGAGGTCTTCCTGCATACGATGATGTTATTATCTGCCCAAGTTAAATGTTCGTTGATAGTTACAAACACATTCATAACCGTTTTCTGATAAGTTATTGGGATACCGTCAAGTTGAATGGGAGGTCACTAGTCACGTAATTCGGAACTTATTAATTTTTGATGGGCGACTAACATTACTTGCTACTTTTTTGCGTTTATGAAAGACCATCTTTCATATGGACAATCGAAGTATTTATATCTTCAGGTTTGGTACTTCGATAGAGCTGGAATGTGTCTACATACAAGTGTTATTTATAGAAATTCAAAACCGACAAAATCTCATTGACATACAAGAAGAACCAAAGTGGACCTAAAACTGATCCTCGTAGGACTCCACAAAGAACATTTTTCCAAGAGGGTTTTCATTCCCAAAGAGAACACTTTGCTCTCAATTTTTTAAATTAGCTTTCAAAACAATTTAGTCCATAATTTGAGAACTTTAGTTGTAGCATATTATTCAGCAGTATGTTAAAATTGACCGTATCAAAAGCTTTGCTGAAATCTAGTAGTGTCAATATAGTAGCTTCGCGGTTGTTCATGGCGAATGTCACGTCATCGGATATCTTGAGTAGTACAGTGTTGGTGCTTTGGTGTTTACGATAACCGGATTGATATATGTCTAATAAGCTGAATTTGGCCAGGATCGATGTGTTCAAGAATTTTGGAAACATCAGGCAATGTCATGTTTAGCCGATAATCAAAAGGTGATTTCGGTTTTTCTATTTTAGGGTTAGATCGGACTATGCATCTTTCCAAGACATAGGGTAAGTTTCATTCACAAGAGAGAAATTATATATATATATCTGTTCAGACAGGTAATAAACTATCTGCGACATTATTAATCATAGTTGCAGTAACACCACTGTTGCTTATCGCTTCAGAAGAGATTCCCATTATTTATTTTCTGCTTTATTCTGATTAACAAGCATGTATTAATTATCCACTCTGTTACACTATCCAGTCGATCCACATAATGGGCCCCAGTTTCGCTTTGAGAAAGTTAACCCCCTAAACTCCTGTTGCAATATACTGAAATCCAGTCAATGGACGTAAACGACTTCACCACTTAGTAGGTTTCACGATTCTGTTTCTGGAAGATTCCACCGATAAATAACAAAATGGATATACAGTTACAAATCGTTAAAGTCAAATAAAAAAAATCTGCAGAGCTGAACGTTACGTAATTACCTTCGTGCATCACTAACTGCTCAGAGAGCCTGAGTTCTACCAACGTCCCCAAGTGGGACTTCGATGCTACGAAAATTCTGCGGAATGGGCGAAAGGAACTTTTCAAATAAGAGGGTTGTAACTTAAATAGTGGCAACACTGCTGTGGAGACACTATGCAATGGACTTTCTGCGCAACCCACGTATCATTTTGCACGACAATGTCCGGACACATACAGCGCAAGCTACGGTTGCTCTGTTCGGTCGATGGGACTGTGAAGTGCTGTACCATTTACCATACTCCCCTGACTTAAGTCCTTGTGACTTTGATTTGTTTCCGAAGATGAAGGAACCACTTCATGGCATTCGCTTCAGAACTTTTCCAGACATTCGACAGGCAGTAGACCGCTCCATTCGCACCATCAACAAAAAAGGCTCTGCTAAGTTCCAACCCTCTTAGATGAAGGTCTGCCATGTATAACGTCTGGTTATTCTGCTAGATACGACTTATGGTGGGAGTGTATAAACAATATCAGCAGTCTGTACGCGCAGGTGTCTTCTGAACTGCTGACTGGTAGGGACCGCCAGTCATGGAGAAACTGATCAACCTTGTGTGCAAAATATACAGTACTGGCCATCAAAATTGTTACACCAGGAGAAATGCAGACGATAAACGGGTATTCATTGGACAAATACATTATACTAGAACTGACATGTGATTTCATTTTCACGAAATTTGGGTGCATAGATCCTAAGAAATCATTACCCAGAACAACCACCTCTGGCCGTAATAACGGCGACGATATGTCTAGGCATTGAGTCAAACACACTTGATCTCTTAGCAACAATAAATCCGGAGCTCATAACGAGCATCAAAACGGATACAGGTATTAGTGCACACAGAGCTGTCGTAGCGAGATTGAATCTCGAAAGTCCCAAAGTTACCAAAAATAAACTAAAAGTATATTTATTCGGGAAAGCAGATACAAATAAAATACATTGCTTTTTGATAGACAGCTTCCACTCGTTTCTACACTAAAAGTAGGTGTAGACAAGATGTGGCTCAAATTCACAGAAGTGGTATCGATAGCAATTGACAGTTTTGTAGCAAATAAATTAATAAAAGAAGGAGGCGATCCCCCTTGGTATACAAAACAGGTCAGAACACTGATGCAAAAGCGAAGGAAAAGGCATACTAAATTTAAAGGAACACAAAATCCCCAGGATTGGCGATCCTACACCGAAGCTCGAAATTTAGCGAGGACTTCAATGCGAGATGTCTGCAATACTTATCACAACGACACTCTTTCTCGAAATTTGACTGAAAACCCAAAGAGATTTTGGTCATATACTAGGGGCAAAACACAAACAATACCCTCACTGCGTGATAGTAATGGCGATCCTGCCGATGACAGCGCTACTAAAGCAGAGTTACTAAACATAGCTTTTAGAAACTCATTTACCAAAGAAGACGAAACCAATATTCCAGATTTCGAATTACGAACAGAGGCCGTAATGAGTAACGTAGAAGTAGATATCATCGGAGTGGTGCAGCAACTAAAATCACTTAACAAGAACAAGTGTTCTGGTCCGGAGTGTATACCCATTAGATTTCTATCTGATTATTCTGAAGCGATAGCTTCTTACTTAACAGCCATATACAACCGCTCTCTCATAGAAGGATCTGTACCAAAAGATTGGAAAGTTGCACGGGTCACACCTATATTCAAGAAAGGCAGTAGGAGTAACCCACTAAACTACAGGCCTATTTCATTGACGTCAATTTGCAGCAGGGTTTTGGAACATATCCTGTTTTCAAATATTATAAATTAACTCGAACAGAACGATGTATTGACCCAAGGTCAACACGAATTTAGAAAATACCGTCCATGCGAAACACAACTAGCTCTTTATTCACACGAAGTGATGGGTGCTATCGACAAGGGGTCGCAAATCGATTCCGTATTTCTTGATTTCCAGAAGGCTTTTGACACCGTTCATCACAAACGGCATTTAATCAAATTGCGTGGTTATGGCATATCGCCCCAAATTTGCGATTGGATAGGGGATTTCCTGTCAGAGAGGACACAGTTCGTAGTAATCGATGGTAAGGCATCGACTACAACAGGGGTGATTTCTGGCGTTCCACAGGGCAGTGTTATTGGTCCTCTGCTGTTCCTTATTTACATAAACGATTTAGGGGAAAATCTAAGTAGTTCTCATTGTTTGCAGACGACGCCGTCATTTACCGTCTAGTAAAATCATCTGAAGAACAAAACCAACTGCAGAACGATCTGAATAAGAATTGGCAATTGACTCTAAATAATGAGAAGTGTGAAGTCATCCACATGAGTACGAAACGAAATCCGTTGTTTACAAGATAAATCAATCAAAAGTGAAGGCCGTAAACTCCACAAAATACCTAGGAATTACTATTACTTCAGCTTAAACTGGAAAGAACACGTAGATAATGTCTTGGGAAAGGCGAACCAGAGACTGCGTTTTATTGGCAGAACCCTTAAAACATACAACAGAACTACAAAAGAAACTGCATACACTACGCTTGTCCGTCCATTTGTGGAGTATTGCTGCCCAGTGTGGGATCCTTATCAGGTGGGTTTGACGGAGGACATCGAAAGAGTCCAAAGAAGGGCAGGTCGTTTCGTATTGTCACGATACAGGGGAGACAGCGTTACGGAAATGATACAGGATCTGGGATGGGAGTCATTACAACAACGGCGGTTATCGCTGCGGCGTGGGCTACTTACAAAACTCCAATCGCCAACATTCTCCTCCGAATGCGAAAAAATATTGTTGACTCCCACGTACATAGGTAGAAATGACCATCAGAATAAAATACGAGAAATCAGAGCTCGAACGGAGAGATTCAAGTGTTCTTTCTTCCCGTGCGCTATTCGAGAATGGAATGGGAGATAAATGGTATAATGGTGGTTCGATGAACCCTCTGCCAGGCACTTAAATGTGATTTGCAGAGTATCCCATGTAGATGTAGAAACAGAGCTTGTATAGTGTGCACAGGTGCAGGTGCCTATGCAGCTTCAACACGATACCACAGTTCATCATAAGTAGTGACTTCGAAATGTGACGATCCAGTTGCTCGGCCACCATTGACCGGACGTTTTCATTTGGTGAGAGATCTGGAGAATGTGCTGCCCAGGGCAGCAGTCGAATATTTTCCGTATCCAGAAAGGCCCACACAGGACCTGCAACATGCGGTCGTGCATTATCCTGCTGAAATATAGGGTTTCGCAAGGATCGAATGAAAGGTAGAACCAGGGGTCATAACACATCTGAATGTAACGGCCACTGTTGAAAGTGCCGTCGATGCGGACAAGAGGTGACCGAGACTTGTAACCAATGGCAAAGTCGGGTGATACGCCAGTATGGCGATGACGAATAAACGCTTCCAATGTGCGTTCACTGCGACTTGTGCGACACCACACCCCTCCCCCCCCCCCAACCGCCGCGCCGTCGTGGCGTAGGGCCGAGGGCAACGGCGACGGCACTGGGAGGAGGGCCTGGGTGGGGGCGATAGTGGTGGGACGAGCGTCGTAGCAGAGGCTGGGATCGAGACACCTTCCGCGCCCCAGTATACACCTTGTGATCCCCCTGGAAACCCACCAAAACGAGGGGAAGGGCGAACACCTCCGCCCAG
The DNA here is from genome assembly GCA_026315105.1 of Locusta migratoria. Lineage (NCBI taxonomy): Eukaryota > Metazoa > Arthropoda > Insecta > Orthoptera > Acrididae > Locusta > Locusta migratoria. The sequence continues at coordinate 336,441,552 of CM048745.1, forward strand.
AGGCAGCAGGTCATCTTCTTCTGAGGTGCGTGGCCCAGGCGGCGGGGGCACGCACAGTCCCGGAGTCCCACTCGGTGGCACTGTCATCTGCGTCGGCGACAGGGATGATCCCGTAGTCCGGGGACGCTGGACCCGTCGGAGAACGATGTGGTTGTGCTCCCTGGCTGGAATCAAGAAACCAAAGTCAGGATCGCGCGGCCTGTGCAGGCGCAATTGGTTTGCGTGGCGCTGCAACTCCGACCCTGTGGAAGAACGTATAACATACATATTGCGACCGAGCACGCGTTGAATGATGCCCGGCATCCATCGCGTACGTCCAGCAAACACCCTGTACAGCACCGGCGTCGAAACCTGAAAACGCGAAGCGCCATACGAACCAACATAGTGCCTCTGAGGCTGCAGCAGATGAAGGAGAGTGCGGTGACGGCGGCCGTGTAGCGGCTCGGCAGGAGACGGGCCGTCAAGTGGCATGCACCGATACGTAGACAGGAAAATTTGAAGAGCTTGCTGTCTGGGGTGCTGACTTTTCATCTTTTCCATGTGAGACTTGAATGTTCGAACGAAACGTTCTGCTTCACCATTGGACTGAGGGTGAAAAGGTGCAGTGGTAATATGCTGAATGCCATTCACACGACAAAACTGTTGAAATTCCGCACTAACAAACTGAGGTCCATTGTCACTGACGATAGTTTCAGGCAAACCTTCGATGCAAAACACTGATGTTAAGGCACTGATTGTACTAGACGCTGTCGTTGAGTTCATGGCAATCTCAAAAGGAAACTTGCTGAAAGCGTCTGCAACGATTAACCAGCGCGTATTCCAGAAAGGTCCAGCAAAGTCAACGTGTAAACATTGTCATGGTCCCTTGGGGCGTGGCCAGTCCGAGAAACGTTGAGGAGGAGCTGCCTGATGCTCCGCACAAACCGTACACTGTGACGTCATGCTCTCTACCTAGGCGTCCATACCAACCCAGGTACAATGACGTCTGGCCAGTTGTTTTGTCCTAACAATACCCCAATGTCCTTGATGCAGGATGCGTAACACTTCTCATTGCAGGGAACGAGGAACAATCACTCTTGCTTGGTCGTTGTCGGTATGTAACAACTGAACACCCTGACTCAAAGACAATCCATGATGTTGCGCAAAATAACATCGAACCAGAGGTCGATCAATGTCTTTGGCCCTGGCCAGCCACCCTGAGCGAACAAAGCGTGCTACCACACTTAGGTGTGTATCCGCAGCTGTTTCCTGTGCAACTCGACGAGAGTTCAACGGGAAATCTGCGACAGCGGAAGCATCTCTGGAATCTATCTGACAACATGCCATTCCTGAAGAATCAAACGACGCATTCTGGCCAACTGGAAGTCGGGAAAGTGTGCCCGCGTTGGCATGTTTAGTGGTAGGTCGCTACAAAATCTCATACTGATAATTAGACAGTATTAGGGACCATCTCTGAAGCTTTTGTGCCGTTCGTGGCGGAATTGGCTTTGCGGGTGAGAACAACGACATGAGAGACTTGTGGTCTGTCAACAAATAGAATTTTCTACCATAGAGATAATGATGAAACTTTGTGGCACAGTAAATGATTGCTAAGGCCTCCTTTTCTATCTGACTGTAATTCTGTTGCGTTGGCGTCAAGAGCTTGTACGCAAAGGCAATAGGACGATCGTGAGATCAAATACGATGTGACATTACTGCACCCAGACCGTATGACGAGGCATCCACTACTAGCACTACAGGCTTCTGTGGGTCAAAGGGAATCAAACATGCATCACTGAGTAGTGCAGACTTTAATTTGTCAAAGGCAACCTGGCTATCTTTAGACCATACAAAAGGAACATTCTTCCTAGGTAAGCGATGCAGTGGAGCTGCAATCTGAGAGGCATTGGGAATAAACCTGAAATAATAGTTAAGCTTTCCCATTACTGCTTGCAATTTGTGCACATTCTTAGGAGGAGGCAAGTCTTTGATTACTCGAAGATGTGACTGTAAGGAATGGATTCCATGGGCATTAATCACATAGCCTAGGTACTCTATTTCAGTCTGGAAAAACGAACACTTTGCTTTATTACAACGTAGACCTGCTGCAGTAAACACTTTGAAAAGGCACTCCAGGTTTGCTAAATGTTCTTCAACTGTGCGTCCTGAGACCACAATATCATCTATCTTCTAAATGTCTGAAAATCTATCGGACCAAAACTAACCTACGGACAAACACACACACCCATGCCCCAGGGAGGACTCGCACCTCCAAGGCGAGCAACCGCGCGCTCCGCAGTGAGGTGCTTTACACCGCTCGGCTACTCCACTGCGACACAATATCATCGAAATAGTTCGAACAACACGGTACAGAAACTGTCATCTGTTCCAAAAAACGCTGAAAAATAGCGGGGGCGGAAGAAGTGCCAAAAGGTAGGCGTTGAAATTGAAAAAGACCCATGTGAGTATTAATGACGAAAAATTTGTTGACTCGTCATCGAGCGGAATTTGTAAGTATGCATCTGCTAAATCAATCTTAGAAAAGAAACGAGACTGTCCTAATTTGTCCATCAGCTCGTCAGGTCGGGGCGGGGGTAAGTGTCTACAATTGTTTGACTGTTCACTGTTGATTTGAAGTCCACACAGAGATGAAGTTTTCCAGACGGCTTGGGTATAATTACTAAAGGCGAGGCCCACTGACTCACAGAAACAGGAGAAATCACCCCACTATCCTGCCAACATTTAAGTTCTTCAGCAACTTTATCAGGAAGGGCAATAGCACTGACCTAGCTTTACGAAATTTTGTACTGCAGATTCTTTTAAAGTTACGTCTGCCACAAAGTCTTTTGCACAACCTAGTTCTGGCGAAAACAAATCACGTATTTTTCACACACTGCATTGATTTTGTTCTGAGGTACTACTGACGAAATTTGAAGCACATCTCTTTGAATTGATAAGCCAAACAAGTCGAATGCATCTAGTCCAAATATGTTCTGTGTATATTTGGCCTGAAGAACTACAAAAGCAACTGTTTTTGTTACACCTTGAAAAGAGGCGGGCAGGCTACACGTTCCTAGCATGGGAATATTGTGTCCTGTATATGCCGTTAGCACTTGTTGAGACGGCGACAATTTTGGCGAACCCAGAAGTTCATATGTGTCTTTATTCATTAATCTGACAGCAGAACCAGTGTCAAGCTGAAATTGCAATCTTATTTTCAATGGAAAGAGCCACAAAAAGTTTTTGCTTGCGGCGGTCGACAGGTAGCTACATCAAGTCTACTGTAACTATCGACACAGTACTGGGCACTATTACAATGAGAAGTTGCAGAAGGCACTAGGTTCACTACAGGATTGCACTGTACATAGTCATTATGCTTGTCCCGAACCCTTTTCCGTTGCACAGTTTTACGCGCTCAACGACACTTGTGACGTGGCTCATTACATATTTTTGCCGTAGGCGCAGAAGAACGTCCTTGCATTTCAGAATCAAGAGAAGCACTGTCCAAATCCACAACGTGTATAACATTTACTGTATGAACTGTTCTAGCACTCTGCAAAGCACTATTCCTAACGGCACCGTTCCTAGAATTATTGTTTTGCACACACACTGTTTGTACATGCCCAGAGTTTCCACACTGATAACAGGTTGCGTTGCGACTAGGGCAATGCGCACGTGTGTGGCGAGATACACACCAGGGGCAAGACTTACGAACATTTTTCTGAAAAGAGCATCGGCTCTCGTTTGTCAAATTACTTTGTCTAACACGACAGGGCGACCTTTGTGTCGCACTTTTACACTGGCTACTGTTGACTGTCTCTTCAGCATGACCGGTAGAAAAATAAGAATCACTAGGGCTAGACAGAACTATGGCTAAGAAAGCGCCCGTTGCAGCGCACTGACTTAACACTGTCGCTTTGCATTTCTACATCTGCTAAGTCAAAAGTATCATGTGCTTCTATAAGCTGCAGTACACTGTCTAATGAGGGGTCAGACTGTTTTATAATTGCTTCTTTAACTGTGGGGTCCTGAATGTTCTATGTGATTGCATCTCTCAACATAACGTCACTATAAGAGAGTCCACAAGAGCAAGTAAATTTACATTTGCGGGTTAAGCCCTTCAACTCAGTAATCCACTGCTGGTGTGACTGTTCCGGTGATTTTTTCAGTCTGAAAAACCGGTACCGCACTGCTTCTACGAGAACTTTTCTCTCATAATGAGCATTCAAGACATCTACTAGTGCATCCATCAAATGGCGAAACGTAGGAAGCGGTGTGGCGGCAGATGTGGGCGGCTGATGCGATGGTTGTTGTTGGTGAGCTGTCTGTGCCGTCAACTGCGCCATCGCTTGGAGTAGTTGCGTGATTTGCGCCGTCTGTAACTGAATAATTTCCATTAAGTTTGGGTTCGGGGTAGTGGCCATGCTGACCGATTAGGCGCTGCACATACAAGAAACTTATAACAAAACACAAATGCAATGTGAAAGAGGACGCTCTGCAACAAAAAAGTCCACAAAACACGGAACAAAATATCTTCCCCCAAAATTCTTATAATAAGGGTGGGCGGGCGAGAGCAATTTTTGCGTTTCCGACTGCTGCTGCAAGCAGGCTGGTCCAAGGCTCTTCTATTGCTCCTCGTCGCCACTTTTGTGTCCCATGCTCGTCGCCACTTTTGTGTCCCATGCTCGTCGCCACTTTTATGTCTCGTTTCCGCCGGCTGCCCTGGGTGTTGGTGGCCAAGTAGAGAGAGACCAACACAGGAAAATAGGGTGCACGCGTGTGCAGGTACGGAGGAGACCAGCCAGTGGGACAGCAGAAACTAGAAACACTAAGCTAGATTAGTATAAGAGATATATTTCATAGAAATAATACATTACTTAACTTGGAGAGCAGCAGACTAGTAGAATGTTGATACATAGTTTAGATAGAGGACTGCCTACTGATGATTCCTAGTGCCTATCCGATAGCCAAGTCTTAACTGGTGCCTATCTGATTCCCAAGTGAATGATGCAGCAGTCGTGGCCACGATCGGAGTTGCATTCTTATCTGCATTCTTATTTTCTTATTGATTATTAGAAGTATTCCTGTGTTACGACCAACGAATTGATTTTGTATTTATAACCCTGTACTCACCTGACCAACTACCCTGTTCATCCTGCCACTGAACTGCAGTAATCCGCACCATATCTAACATTAATTTATCCATTTCTCTTTTCAAATTTTCTAACTTACCTACCTGAGTGAAGAGTAGATCATTCCTTATCTGATCCATAGAATGCCTTTTTTTTTTTTTTTTTTTTTTTTTTTTTTTTTTTTTTTTTTTTTTTTTTTTGATGAGGACATCCTCCTGAATAGTCCCCACCCAGACATCCAAATGGGGGACTATTTTACCTCTGGAATATTTTATCCGAGAGGAAGCCATCATTATATTTTCATAGAGTAGAGCTACATGCCATCAGGAAAATTAACGACCGTATTTTCCCTTTGCTTTCAGCCATTTGCAGTAACTGCACGGCAAAACCATATTAGATGACGTCACTTGGCAAGAAAGAGGCACTAGGAAAGTCTGTCATCAGTAGGCAGGCCTCTACCTAGTTAAACTATGTATCTGCATTCCATTAGACTTCAGTTAATGAAGTTAAGTATTCGTACTATCTCTAGAAATATACATCTTGTTCTAATCTAGCTCAATGTTTCTAGTTTCTGCTGCCCCACTGGCTAGTCACCTCAGACTCTGTACCCGCACACGCGTGCATCCTATTTCCCTGTGTCGGTCTCTCTACTCGGTCACCGACACCTAGGACAACCGGCGTAAACGAGATACAAAAGTGGCGATGAGGATGGGATACAAAACTGATGACCCCACAGTTAAGTCCCTTAAGCTTGATAAACATTTAAACATTTTTGAGCATAGTCAATCATCCAAACAGTTGCCTCTGAAAAGGTTACTGTCCCTCTTCAGGAATCACACATCTGTCTGGCCTCTCCACAGATACCCCTCCTCTCTTGTTGCACCTATGGTATGGCTATCTGCATTGTTGAGGCATGCGAGCCACCCGACCTTGGCAATGTCTGTGACTCATAAGGTTTACAGAACTAAGTTCAAATGTTTGTAATTCTATCGGACCAAACTGCGTGGTCATCAGTCCATAGCTTACAAACTACTTTAACCTAGGTAAACTAAGCTAAGGACAAAACACACATCCATGCCCCAGGGAGGACTCGAACCTCCACGGCGAGCAACTGCGCGCTCCACAGCGAGACGCTTTAGACCGCTCGGCTACTCCACTGCAGCTTCACTGTCCTATTCATAGCATTCCTATTTTCTAATTCATTATTAGAACTACTCCTGTGTTACCAGCAACTAACAGATATTGTATTTATAACCCTGTACTTATCAGACCAAAAGTCCTGTTCATTCTGACACCGAACTTCAATAATCCGCACTGTATCTAACTTTAATTTATCCATTTCTCTTTTCAAATTTTCTACCTTCCCGACTAAGGGATAGAACATTGCACGCTCTGATCCATAGAATCCCTGTTTCGTTTTTCTTGATGAGGACAGCCTCCTCAAAAGTCCCTGTCTGGAGATGTGAATGAGGGACTATTTCACCTCTGGTATATTTTACCTGAGAAGATGGCATCATCATATATTCATACAGTAGAGCTACATGTCCTTGGGAAAATTAACGACTGTAGTTTCCCCTTGCTTTCAGCCGTTTGCAGTAAGTGCATGGCAAAGCCATGTTAGCTGATGTTACAAGACCAGCTCAGTCAATCAACCAGACACTTGCCCCTGAAAAGACAGCTGCCCCTACTCAGGAACCACATGTCTGTCTGGACTCTCCACAGATACCATTGCGCTGTTGTTGCACGTATGGTACAGCTACCTGTATCTTGAGGCACACAAGCCAACCCACCTTGGCAATGTCTGTGGTTCATGGGGGTGGTTCTGCAAGATATCGGACTTATTTGTGTACCCGCCCAGAAATTGTAATTTGTCTGGCTGAGGCATATGGTACAGGAAGGCACCCCACCTCGGCAATGTCTGTGGTTGATGAGGTTTACGGATCTAAGTTATGGAGTGTGTTTTATGTCCAATATGTGGCGTTTGTCCAGTAATGTCCAGTATCGTGCAAGAGTTGTGGTTGACTGGAGGCATGGTGTGGGTGTCAGGTACGCGGTGGCGACACGCGACCTGGAGCCGGGTGCCGAGGTGCTGACGGAGCTGCCGGTGGCGGTGGGCCCCAAGGTGGACAGCATGCTGTGCTGCCTGGGCTGCTACGCGTACAATGACGGGTCGACGGTGTGCTCGCGATGCGGCTGGCCCGCGTGCGGCCCCGACTGTGAGGTGCTGCCGGCGCACGCGCAGTTCGAGTGCGCGGAGTTCTCGCGCGCGGGGGTGCGCCTGGCGCCGGTCGACGACCCGGCCGACGCCTGCCCGCAGCTGGAGTGCATCCTGCCGCTGCGCGCGCTGCTCGCCATGGAGCGGGACCCCGAGCGCTGGCGGCGCGAGGTGGCGCCCATGCAGGCGCACAACGACCGCCGCAGGGAGACGCCCGGCTGGCACTCCAACCAGGTCAACGTCGTCTCCTTCCTGCGCGAGCGCTGCGGACTCGCCGACAGGTACTCCTCTCTGACCCCCTCCCCTCTCTCCACATGCAGCAACAGTTCAAATGTTTGTAAATGTATTGGACAAAACTGCTGTGGTTAGCAGTATCTTGACTACTTAAACTAACTGGTTCTATTCCATACTGTTTTCTGGTACAGAAACACATTATGAATTTATCCCGAAAGTCACTCTCATACATATCTGTATGAAGTGATTCTTCAGTTTCTCCCAGCGTATTTGATAATCAAAATATCCACGGGTGTACTGTCGGTCTATAGTGTCCAACGGGCACAATATTTCGGCGATCATACATGTCGCCATCATCAGGTGAACTGCCGGACTGAGCTCCTGGAAACGCGCTGGCACGGAGATCCGCACATTACAGCTGCTCGAAGGGAACTGGGTTCTAGCCCGGTAGTGGGCGAAAGTCATATATTTGACAGACAATGCGTACCATCCGGATCGATGCATTGAACACCAGAGGCACACACGATTGATGTATCCGAGCAAGTCGGCGGTCGCTGAAAATTGTTTGTCGGAAAATCATGCGATGGACTATGAAGGCACTAGGATTCTGGTACAGACGTCGAGATACTGGGACTGCATTGTTAGAGAGGCCATTGAAATTCGCACAAGTGACGACCTCATAAACCGTGACTGTGGCTATAATCTTAGCAAAGCTTGGGAACCAGCGATTGGGTTAATTAAGAGTAAATCTAGCAAACGTAACGAAGTGACGACCACGGCGGACAGAGCCTTCAAACCGACGCCATCTCAGACGCTGGCACTATTGGTTCCACTGCGTGGCCGCGGCGCGGGGTGTGGACTGCGGAGGGGTCTCTCTACGGCCCGAGGGTATTTAAATCACCCGCTACCGGTCTAGAACCCAGTTCCCTTCGAGCAGCCGTAGCGTGCGGATCTCCGTGCCGGCGCGTTTCCAGGAGCTCAGTCCATCAGTTCACCTGATGGTGGCGACATATATGATCGCTGAGATATTGTGCCCGTTGGACACTATAGATCGGCAGTACACCCATGGATATTTTCAATATCTGTATGAACGTTTGGTCACAGGATCTCTACGTACACCTCAATGTGCTGGTGGGTGTCATTTTTCTGCAAAGCTCTGCACCCATGCTCTAGATAGCACTGTAGATGTAATTGTAGACGCCATACGTAATGCAGATATCGTAACTATAACTTATATAATAATCATCGTAAATGTTCTCTAGCGAATTGTCATCAAGAGCCGTGATGATAGTCACAACTTTAACCTTCTTTCCGAAAGACTGTTGTTATTCACTGCTACTGCTTCCATCGCCTCTTCTCGCACTTACTGTAGCACTACCACTTGCAATGATTTGTTCGTCATTATCATCCCTATTATGAGTATTATGAGTTTGTAACAACAGTATCTAACTTATGCTCATATTTCTGTACCATAACAGATACGAGAAAGCATGCATCTTCTACACTAATACCATATTCACGAAGAAGGGTTCTTCGTAACTTCATCTCAACCAATCGCAATACATTAGCAGGATTGATTAGCAATTGCCGCCCCTCTGACGCTTCACCACAAAAATAACGTCACAAAACGCAATTTCGGAGGCACACTGCACCGTCTCTACTGGCGAACCGACAGGTCAAAGTGCAATGCGGCAAAGCACACGCAGAGGCCTCTAACGGACGAATACAAAGTTTTGCAGATGCGGGAATATCATTAGTGCAATAAGGGATCTTTGCATTATCTCTCATACGATTTTGGTATATATGTGTTTGTTAGAGCCCAAGTACTTTCCTTGTCAGTTAGAAAATTTTCTTTATTTCAATGACGAAACACTGAGACTGACTTTCAGGCTACTTTAACTAACTTAGGCCAACGACAACACACACACCTGAGTAGGGTAGTAATGACAGTTCGGAGCCAGGGCACTACGGTGGCTGATCGCTGTCGGGTATTTGATTCCCCCCTCGGGCATTGATGTTTGTGTTGTCCTTAGGTTAATTTACCTTAGTTTAAGTAGTTCGTAACCTATAGACTAATGACCACACAGTTGAGTTCGATAGATTTACAAACATTTGAACATTTGGAGCCAGGGTACTTATGCACTACCTGGGCACACTTCCCACCCACCCCCGACCAGTCCAGAAATGCTGGCCACCACCTCCGATGGCCGCATACTTGAGCTCTCTCCGTCCCCACAGCCACCACCCTCCCCCACAACTGGTCACTTGTGTGAGTGCCGGCCCCACCTGCCCCCAGGCCATGCACCACCGCCCACGATTAAATTTTTAAAAACTTTGAAAACAAGGGCAACTGCTTTCACAAGTGGGCATTGTGTCAGTATAGTCCCCGCCCCGCCCCTGTCACCGCTCCTACCTCCGCCCCACTGTCAGTCCTAAAGATAGCCACCCCACATGACCTAGTTTGGGATTCGAACCAGCGCCCCCCTATTTTTGTTATTTTTTTCAAAAGCTATCACTTATCAACGTACAGGATGTATTACTCTGTCATACACCAACATTGGAATAAGGAGCCAATTATTTTATTTATAACTGCACTTCATACAATACAATTACCTGGAATAATAAGTGATAACATCAAACATGTACCTGCACTTATCACGAGAGTTTCGTAAAAAATTGACCGCCTCCACACGTAATCACTACCGACTCCACCAGCCGCTAGGCCCTCCACCACTGCTGCTAATTATTTTTTTATTCCTAACATGCATACCAAATTAATTGTGACATTCTATCTCTTTGCATTAACAATTAGAACATTCCGTTTTCTCGGAATCCGTACATACAGTTTAAGTAACATAGTACATCGAACCTTAAGTATAGTTCGTATGGAACGCAATTTTGTAGGTAAATATAGATACAGCATAAACAAATTCGGATGGATGCTATGGATGGATGTACTCTAAGTATTGTATTACCTACGTACATTTATCGAAAATTATTTAAAAACAATTCTGTCACAGTGAGATTCGCCTGTCTTTTATTAGTCATCGACGCCAAGTACCGTTACCCCCCAACCCTCCACCCTAGGCCTCTTGCCCAGCCACTAATCAAAGGACGCACCTCCCGTCCTTCCCGGAAGGACAGAACAAACAATAGCGTACTTATCATGAAACGTAAATGCACTAAGCCAAAGACACTCTTAAGGACGAGTGACAAATAACAAGTAACATTCTTGTAACAACATGACAGTCTTCACAAGTTGACACTAGGGCCACTACTGCCCCCGGCTGCCCGCAGGCCATCCACCACCACCCACGATTAATTTAATTATTTTGCATTATGTTTTAACAGTAACAAGGGCAACCGCCTCCACAAGTAGCACTTGCATGAGTGCAGCTCCCACCCCCATCCCCACCACCACCCCCACCTCTGCCCCACCCACAGTCCTAAAGATTACCGCCCCCGCACGACCTGGTCCAGTATTTGAAACCCCCAAACCCGTCCGCCCGCTCCCCCCTCCCCAAAAAAAAAAATTACGAAGTTATTACTTACTAACGTACATGATGTATTACTCTGTCCTAAACGAACATTGAAAAAAGAATAATAAATAAAAAAAGAAATGTGTATGTGTCCATATTCACAACCACTCTTCCGATGTTAACTATCTTAAACAACTTCTCTTGATAGACACCACGGAAACGGTAATCACAAGCAACGAACGATCTAGAGAATAACATTTTAAAAATGAAAACGCCTAACAGTAACGTGAGTAGTATGGTAGTGGGGGTTCTAGCGCAGTTTACATTTAGGTCCTTTTGATTCGCTACTTGTCTGACCGCTAATCAAAGGACGCCGCCATAACGCACTTAAGGATTGACAGGTTGCAACATCTCCCTCGGCCACACACGACACCCCGCCCCCCCTGCCCCCCCTCTACCCCTCCGTGCCGCCACCAGACAAGTGGCACCTCCAACAGGTCCAGACCTGTAGACCCCTCAACATGTCTGTACTCGCACTCTTTTCCCACACACCTGGCCGATACCGCCACCCCAACCCGCTCGGCCGATTGCCGGACCGCCGCCGCCGACAGATGCTACCCCCTCCTCCTCCACGCTCGCGACCGGTTCTCAAAGGACGCCGCCACCCGCCCTACCCGCGAGAACAAACAATACCACGACGATTGTCTTGACCGCACAGACACCGCCCCCGCCTGCCGACCCCTGCATACTGCACTCTTTTTATGTCGACCGCGCCTCGCCAGGTCAGCAGCCAATTACATTGCATATTTATTATTTAGCGCGCCGCGATGATCCCTACGCCAGATCTCGATTTATGTAACAACAGTTTCTGCCGTTTATTATTATTAACAAGAATTTCGGTGTAATGCTAAAAAACAATTTAGAACAGAAATGCTTAGTTGGTCTCGTATACTACTGCATGTAGTAGTAAAATATTAAAACTCGTATGCAAAATTTGCAAGTCAGAATTTACACTCCCATCTCTATCCACGCTCTTCGCATAGACTACAGCCAACAGACGTGTTTAATAATAGTAATAGTGCAGGTTACGGTAACGAACGCCACAAACTTACGTGTCCATCTTAACATATACTCTTTCGATATACAAAAACAATTCTAACGAAAAGAAAAGAAATGGTCAGTTTCGGAACTCGATCGCAACCTTGGATCTATAAATGTATCTCTTCGTTTAGACGATGCAAGCAACAGCCATCGAACAGAATGTAACTTGTATGCCAACCACTCTTCCGACAACATAACAGCAGCAGCAGCAGCAGAAGACGGCATATTGTTTATACAAAAATTCCAAATAACGAAAATCGGCAATGACATCTAGCACAACGTCTCTAAATATACATCTGCAAAGCACCATTAAACTCGTAAGCAAAATTTGTAAGTAAGTATTTATCGATGCGTAAACACTCCCGTCTCTCTCCATGCTCTTCGCTTAGACTACAACCGACAGGCGTGTTTAATAATAATAGCGCAGGTTAGATAATAATCACCACAAACTTAGGTATCCATTTTAACATATACTCTTTCGATATACAAAAACAATTCTAACCAAAGCCAACTAACCAAAAGAAAAGAAATGATTCGTTTCACAACTCGATCACAACCTTCGATTTATAAATGTATCTCTTCGTTTAGGCGATGCAAGCAACAGCCATCGAACGGAATGTAACTTATTTGCCAACCACTTTTTCGATAAAACAGCAGCAGCAGCAAAAGACGACATGTTGTTTTTACAAAAAAATTCCAAGTAACGGAAATCGGCAGTGACATCTACCATAACGTCTCTAAACATACATCTGCAAGCACCATTAACAATCGTCCAGAACGCAGAGCGCTCTCTCGGCAGGCTACATAAAAGAAACATATGCTAAGTGTTTAAACAAAAACACCTAAGTTACATATCCAAATGATCAAAACCTTCTACGCAGACGCACCACTCTGACAAGGACAGCTCGCAATGCATTTATTTAATGGAGCTGAGCCATGCAGAAAGTTCCGAAATGTAACACACTCTCTCTCTCTCTTTTAGCGATCTTGCCCTGTTACGTTTCCTTCTTAGATCAAGGTATAACTGCGCATTCCGAGAGTTCGGGTATTTTAATTTTCCCTTTTATTTCCTTGCTACAGCAGTACACATCCCATCTAAGGAATCTCTAGGTCCTGTTACGATGCAAACTACATTTATCTGTCACCGATATTCCAGCGCCCCAGAAGACATTTAAACCCTATTGTGCAACGGAGAGTCGAAATAAAAGAAAAATACGTGAAATAATTTACCGATTCCGACCATCTACACTAAAACTTTTCGAAATTATTGGCCTAACAACACCCTTATTCGACAATACAGCAACCACAGAACCGAAGTTACCTGCCCAATGCAACACAGATTTCTAACTCGACCCGCCCTTTACCCACAAAATTCCTACTCCGAACTAAGATTTATTATTTTAATTATAAGTAGATGTCTACCGTAAACAAAGACGCTAACCTACACACTGCAACACATGATTCTATATAGGACATGGAGTGTTTACATTTTTTTATTACAGTACAACTGAGTACATGCAATGTAATGTTCGCAAACACTTATATTACAACCAACTCCCGCAGACATCGATCATAACCTGCTCTCTAAGGAATGGATGGGAGTTACACACAGTACAAACACGTTTGTCGTGTGTTCCGCTAATTTCGGTCAATGCAACGATGCGAGACTAATCCCCCCCGCTTGTTTACTGTAAAAGCAAATATTTCTCCCCACTCTATCTGTTTAAACCGGGCTTGCGCATATACAATAGCCTCCTTTTAAAAGCATGTGTCTTTGCCATATAACCCAGTTTTCGTTTACCCTTCTTCTTCTTAAGACTTGTGGAATAACGTAGACGATATCTACGTCTGTGGATAATAAAGTCCTGGAATGCTAAAAAAACAAAAAAAAAATTTAGCTCCTTGCTCGAATCTACAAGTAATTTACACTTGAACCTAAAAAACATGTTGTCCCAGAGAGTGGTCAATTTTCGGATACTCTTAATACCTAAGTAATCAAATCTAAAAGCGTTTGCACAATACAACGGCGCACTTTGTAAATACCGTATCTTCTCTTTTAGAACACTTAAACAATCTTCTTGCACAATTCTCCATCCAGGTAATACCATCTTCTCGACCCAGCAAAATAATAAAAGTCGTAACCATCAACTGCCTGGACTCTTTATAAAATCGATACACACGCTCCAAACCGGCGTCTACGATGAGTCAACAGGTCTGCACTCGCCTACAGCCTACAGCTCTCGATAAACATCTGTAACACAGTGTAAAAAAATGAGCGACGTGCACACGCACAGAACAGCTAACAAGAAAAGATCTAGATCCAAGCCAAGTTCTTATAATCCTTACAAGCAGCAACGCAAAATAGTCTACACCATTTCGAACTAATGCAACACCAGATTTTTTTTAACGATCTCCAAGAGCAATCCTTTAGAGACTAAACATACGATTAAATGCACCTCCAATGTAGGTAACTAATCCTCTAACTCGATGCGTATCGACCAAAGAACATTAATTTACCACTGCAATCATCTCCGATACCCTACCGAGAGACGTCCATTCGTAAACACAGCAAAAAGAAGATATAAATGCCCCACATCCATGCTACTAAGTATCTATATGTATTTCCACAATTGTGGATCACATCTGCGTTGCATCGTATCGCACGACTAAACAGTTCGAAATAGGTACTTCGCGCAAGCTAGCATGCATACTCACATTCCATGTTATTTCTGGCTGTAGGCGAGTGCGGACCTGTTGACTCATCGTAGACGCCGGCTTGGAGCGTGTGTATCGATTTTATAAAGAGTCCAGGCAGTTGATTGTTAGGACTTTTACTTTTTCGCTGGGTCGAGAAGATGGTATTACCAGGATGGAGAATTGTGCAAGAAGATTGTTTAAGTGTTCTAAAAGAGAAGATACGGTATTTACAAAGTGCGCCGTTGTATTGTGCAAACGCTTTTAGATTTGATTACTTAGGTATTAAGAGTATCCGAAAATTGACCACTCTCTGGGACAATATGTTTTTTAGTTTCAAGTGTAAATTACTTGTAGATTCGAGCAAGGAGCTAAATTTTTGTTTTTTGTTTTTTTTAGCATTCCAGGACTTTATTATCCACAGACGTAGATATCGTCTACGTTATTCCACAAGTCTTAAGAAGAAGAAGGGTAAACGAAAACTGGGTTATATGGCAAAGACACATGCTTTTAAAAGGAGGCTATTGTATATGTGCAAGCCCGGTTTAAACAGATAGAGTGTGGAGAAATATTTGCTTTTACAGTAAACAAGCGGGGGGGATTGGTCTCGCATCGTTGCATTGACCGAAATTAGCGGAACACACGACAAACGTGTTTGTACTGTGTGTAACTCCCATCCATTCCTTAGAGAGCAGGTTATGATCGATGTCTGCGGGAGTTGGTTGCGATATAAGTGTTTGCGAACATTACGTTGCATGTACTCAGTTGTACTGTAATAAAAAAAATGTAAGCACTCCATGTCCTATATAGAATCATGTGTTGCAGTGTGTAGGTTAGCGTCTTTGTTTACGGTAGACATCTACTTATAATTAAAATAATAAATCTTAGTTCGGAGTAGGAATTTTGTGGGTAAAGGGCGGGTCGAGTTAGAAATCTGTGTTGCATTGGGCAGGTAACTTCGGTTCTGTGGTTGCTGTATTGTCGAATAAGGGTGTTGTTAGGCCAATAATTTCGAAAAGTTTTAGTGTAGATGGTCGGAATCGGTAAATTATTTCACGTATTTTTCTTTTATTTCGACTCTCCGTTGCACAATAGGGTTTAAATGTCTTCTGGGGCGCTGGAATATCGGTGACAGATAAATGTAGTTTGCATCATAACAGGACCTAGAGATTCCTTAGATGGGATGTGTACTGCTGTAGCAAGGAAATAAAAGGGAAAATTAAAGTACCCGAACTCTCGGAATGCGCAGTTATACCTCGATCTAAGAAGGAAACGTAATAGGGCAAGATCGCTAAAAGAGAGAGAGAGAGAGAGTGTTACATTTCGGAACTTTCTGCATGGCTCAGCTCCATTAAATAAATGCATTGCGAGCTGTCCTTGTCAGAGTGGTGCGTCTGCGTAGAAGGTTTTGATCATTTGGATATGTAACTTAGGTGTTTTTGTTTAAACACTTAGCATATGTTTCTTTTATGTAGCCTGCCGAGAGAGCGCTCTGCGTTCTGGACGATTGTTAATGGTGCTTGCAGATGTATGTTTAGAGACGTTATGGTAGATGTCACTGCCGATTTTCGTTACTTGGAATTTTTTTGTAAAAACAACATGTCGTCTTTTGCTGCTGCTGCTGTTTTATCGAAAAAGTGGTTAGCAAATAAGTTACATTCCGTTCGATGGCTGTTGCTTGCATCGCCTAAACGAAGAGATACATTTATAAATCGAAGGTTGTGATCGAGTTGTGAAACGAATCATTTCTTTTCTTTTGGTTAGTTGGCTTTGGTTAGAATTGTTTTTGTATATCGAATGAGTATATGTTAAAATGGATACCTAAGTTTGTGGTGATTATTATCTAACCTGCGCTATTATTATTAAACACGCCTGTCGGTTGTAGTCTAAGCGAAGAGAATGGAGAGAGATGGGAGTGTTTACGCATCGATAAATACTTACTTACAAATTTTGCTTACGAGTTTAACGGTGCTTTGCAGATGTATATTTAGAGACGTTGTGCCAGATGTCATTGCCGATTTTCGTTATTTGGAATTTTTGTATAAATAATATGCCGTCTTCTGCTGCTGCTGCTGCTGTTATGTTGTCGGAAGAGTGGTTGGCATACAAGTTACATTCTGTTCGATGGCTGTTGCTTGCATCGTCTAAACGAAGAGATACATTTATAGATCTAAGGTTGCGATCGAGTTCCGAAACTGACCATTTCTTTTCTTTTCGTTAGAATTGTTTTTGTATATCGAAAGAGTATATGTTAAGATGGACACGTAAGTTTGTGGCGTTCGTTACCGTAACCTGCACTATTACTATTATTAAACACGCCTGTTGGCTGTAGTCTATGCGAAGAGCGTGGATAGAGATGGGAGTGTAAATTCTTACTTGCAAATTTTGCATACGAGTTTTAATATTTTACTACTACATGTAGTAGTATACGAGACCAACTAAGCATTTCTGTTCTAAATTGTTTTTTAGCATTACACCGAAATTCTTGTTAATAATAATAAACGACAGAAACTGTTGTTACATAAATCGAGATCTGGCGTAGGGATCATCGCGGCGCGCTAAATAATAAATATGCAATGTAATTGGCTGCTGACCTGGTAAGGCGCGGTCGACATAAAAAGAGTGCAGTACGCAGGGGTCGGCAGGCGGGAGAGGTGTCGGTGCGGTCAAGACAATCGTCGTGGTATTGTTTGTTCTCGCGGGTAGGGCGGGTGGCGGCATCCTTTGAGAAACAGTCGCGAGCGTGGAGGAGGAGGGGGTAGCATCTGTCGGCGGGGGCGGTCCGGCAATCGGCCGAGCGGGTTGGGGTGGCGGTATCGGCCAGGTGTGTGGGAAAAGAGTGCGAGTACAGACATGTCGAGGGGTCTACAGGTCTGGACCTGTCGGAGGTGCCGCTTGTCTGGCGGCGGCGCCGAGGGGTGGAGAGGGTGGGGGGCAGGGGGGCGGGGCGTCGTGTGTGGCCGAGGGAGGTGTTGCAACCTGTCAATCCTTAAGTGCGTTATGGCGGTGTCCTTTGATTAGCGGTCGGACAAGTAGCGAATCAAAAGGACCTAAATGTAAACTGTCAATCAGCTTTCGTTCTTCCGGGAAGACCTATCAATCATCCTGTGGTGGCTTCCTTTGATCTGCGGTCCGGCAATTGGCCGAGGGAGGAGGGGTCGATGACACTATCGTCGACGGATGAATCTCACTGTGCCAGAATGCCCATTACCCCACTACTAAAGTGAACACAGCTCGATCTCCAATGTTTTCGCAAACACACACACCGCACACAAACACACTCAGTGTTCTTTTGGCAAGCTGCATAAGACAATGCCGAAAAACGTATGGGTATGCAGCCAGTTATCAAAATCGATGACGGCCGATATTTCGGCAGGAGATCACCCTGGCATTTTCAAGGCGAAACTGCGGTGAGGGAGCAATGTGCAACGATCTTTAAAACCTCACCTCGGTTTTCAATGAGTAAACAGGAAAGACAACACGCACCGAGCAAGCAAACACACAGCGCCGACACGACCAAAGATGAAACAGGTCAGGATATCAATAATAAACATCAATTATCGACGGATAAGGTCGGATTAGTTTTGTCCCTCTGTTTTTTGACAAGTGAGAGAGCAGGATCCCACGCGGAATTTAAGCAGAACCCTCCATCCCTATTCATAAGGTTGTCAGCTAGTTTTATTTCTATTGCTTCCTTGATAACACAGTCCCAGTAGTTGGAAGTGCATGCCAGAATTTCTGTTTTGTTGTATTCCATAGTGTGACCTGTGTCAAGACAGTGTTCGGCCACAGTATATTTGTTTGGCTGTTGTAAACGTGTTTGACGTTTATGCTCAATACAACAGTCCTAAAAGTTTGACCAAAATATGACATGCCACAGCTACATGGGGTACGGTAGACACCCGCCTTGCGCAAACCGAGACCATCGTAACGGATCCCAGCAGCGCGTTAATGTTAGATGGTGGACGATACACACATTTTACATTGTTTTTACGAAAATGCGGCCAATCTTGTTGGATGTGTTGCCAACGTATGGCAGAAAGGCCACTGCCGTGGGTGCCAACTATGTGCTATCATCACTAGCCCGTTGCATATGTGGTCGATAGCGCAACGTTCTTTT
Organism: Locusta migratoria; assembly: GCA_026315105.1. Taxonomy (NCBI): domain Eukaryota; kingdom Metazoa; phylum Arthropoda; class Insecta; order Orthoptera; family Acrididae; genus Locusta; species Locusta migratoria. The sequence goes on from CM048745.1 coordinate 336,460,506, forward strand.
AATCTGCCCTTCACCATAGCCATTCTGTCGGAAAGTTACCTCCGGATGTGACAGCTCAGTGGGCAAACTTTGCGGGTCAGAAATGACGTGAGCCCTATGCACTAAGGTTCGAAGAACCCCTGCATGTTAAGGTGGGTGGTGACAACTATCAGCTTGCAAATACAAATCAGTATGAGGTGGCTTCCTATAAAGAGTATGTCCCAACGTGCCATATGCCTTTCTCCTGACCAACACACGTGTGACGGTCGCCGTAAGTGTAAGAATCACGTACAACACATAGTTCGCGAGATATGACGTCATAAACAATGAGATGCGCGAAAAACTGCTTCATTAAGCGACAATGCTGTTCACTAAACCACTGGACCGATGTAAACCAAATTTAGTGCATATATTTCGTGTTCAAATGTTAGAATGTTTGTAAATCTAACGGACCAAACTGCGTGGTCATCAGTCCGTAGCTTACAAACTACTTAAACTAAGGTAAACTAACCTAAGGACAACACACACGCCCATGTCCCAGGGAGGATTCAAACTTCCGATGGCGAGTTACCGCGCGCTCCGCAGCGAGGCCCCAGAGACCGCTCGGCTACTCGTGAGGTAATTGCTGTATCGCTAAGAACAACATACACACATGATCCAGGAGATATTACGTCATAAACAATATGAATCGCAAAAAACTACCACATCGTGTGAGGAAACTTTACTCATAAGAGTACTTAGCGACTTGCAATACACATTAAACATAATTTCAAACCTTTATCACACTTTTTGTCGCTGACAACGACAGCAAAATGATGAAAGGAAAAAAGTTTCTCGCTCATTACTTTTCCGTTGTTCATGGACTAAACTACGGCTTTCGGTATGACGTTACAATTTATAAATACTACACTACAAATTGTTGCCGCAGGAAATTTTACAGTTATTATTCTCACATATAGCTGAATTGGCCTTCGAAATTGTTTCACAGTACGACACGTAGTTCATGAGATATGACCACATAAAAAGTAATATTCATGCAAAACCGCCCCATCACGCACGAGGTTTTAATCAATAACTTCTTTACTACTAACTGTATTCATAACAGACTTTACCGACGTGCAGCACTTATATAAATGAATATATACCTACAAAATATTAAAATTCAATAAATATGAGATCGTATATACTGCGATGGGTAAAAACCTTTCACGTCATGCACCACGTTTTAATACATTTATGTACACGTTTTAATACATTTATGTATTTACTACTAAGAGACTCCTCTATTCCATTTAGCTGAAAGAATTTCCTGAAAGCTGACAGTGCTGCTGACAACTGTGAAGCGTACTCGGTTGTGGGCAAAAGATTGAGACTTCTCTAGAGCTATAGGGAAAGGAAGAGAATGAAACAGAGTACATCCAAGGAACGACCATTATTTCCGGCAGACCTAACTTTTAACTTCAAGAGACTATAGTTTGCAGTGAGACTTGCATTTTCTATTACGATTAATAAATCACAGGGTTGTTGTTGTTATGGTCTTCAGTCCGGAGACTGGTTTGATGCAGCTCTCCACCCTACTCTATCCTGAGCAAGCCTTTTCATCTCCTCATAAGAACGGTAACCCACATCCACTTGAATCTGATTACTATACGCGTCTCTTGGTCTCCCTCTGCGATTTTTACCCCACACACTACCCTCCAATGCTAAATTTACGAGTCCCCGATGTCTAAGAACGTGTCCTACCAAGCGATCCCTTCTTTTAGTCAGGGTATGCCAAAAATTCCTTTTCTCACCAATTCTGTTCAGTACCTCTTCATTAGTTATGCGATCTACCCATCTAATCTTCAGCATTCTTCTGTAGCACCACATTTCAAAAGCCTGTATTCTCTTCCTGTCCGCACTGCTTATCGTCCATGTTTCACTCCCGTACAAGGCAACAATCCACACAAATGCCTTCAGAAAAGACTTCCTTACCCTTAAATTAATATTCGATGTTAGCAAATTTCTCTTTTTGAAAAATGCTTTTCTTCCCATTGCCATTCTTCATTTTATATCCTCTGTACTGCGACCATCGCATGTTATTTTACTACCCAAGTAACAAAACTCATCTACCACCTTCATTGTTTCGTTACCTAATCTAATTCCTTCAGCATCGCCTGATTTTCTAAGACCGCAATTCATTATTTTTGTTTTGCTCTTGTTAATGTTCATTTTATACGCTCTCTTCAACACACTGTCCATTCCATTCAACTGCTCTTCCAGGCCCTTTGCTGTCTCTGACAGAATTACAATGTCATCAGCAAAACGCAATGTTTTTATTTCTTACCCCTGAACTTTAATCCCTATTCCAAATTTTTCCTTGCTTTCCTTCACCGCCTGCTCGATGTACAAATTGAACAAAATCGGAGAAAGGCTGCAACCCTGTCTTACTCGCTTCCCAACTGATGCTTCCCTTTCATGCCCTTCGAGTCTAATAACTGCGGTCTGGCTTTTGTACAAGTTGTAAATAACTCTCATTTCCCTGTATTTTACCCCTGCTGACTTCAGAATTTGAAAGAGTGTATTCCAGTCAACATTGTCAAATGTTGTCACCAAATCTACAAAAGCTAAAAATGTAGGTTTGCCTTTTCTTAATCTATCTTCTAAGATAAGATGTAAAGTGAGTATTTCCTCCCGGGTTCCTATGTTCCTCCTGAATCCAAACTGATCTTCCCCGAGGTCAGCTTCTACCAGCTTTTCCATTCTCCTGTAGATAATTCGTGTTAAAATTTTGCAACCATGACTTATCAAACTGATGGTTCTGTAATTTTCACACCTGTCTGCGCCTGATTTCTTTGGAATGGGGATTATTACATTTTTCTTAAAGTCTGAGGGCATTTCGCCTGTCTCATACATCCTACACACCAGTTCAAATAGTCTTGTCATGGCTGGCTCTCCCAGAGACTTTAGTAGCTCTGAGGGTATGTCATCTACTCCTGGGGCCTTGTTGCGACCTAGGTCTTTCAGGGCTCTGTCAAATTCATCTCTCAGTATAGTATCTCCTATTTCATCTTGATCTACTTCCTCTTCGCCTCCTACAACATCGTCTCTAAGTTCATTTCCTTTGTAGAGCTGCTCTATGTGCTCTTTCCACCTTTCAGCTTTCCCTTCTTTGCTGAGAACTGGTTTCCCATCTGAGTTCTTGATATTCTTAGAGTTGCTTTTCTTGTCCCCAAATGTCTCTTTTATTTTCCTGTAGGCGGTATCTACTTTTCCCCTTCTTATACATTCTCCTGCAGATTTACATTTGGCTTCTAGCCACTCCTGCTTAGCCATTTTGCACTTCCTGTCAATATCATTTCTTAGTCGTCTGTACTCCATTTTGTCTGTTTCATTTACTGCATTTTTATATTTTCTCCTTTCATCAATTAAATTTAGTATTTCCTGTGATACCCAAGGATTTTTGTAGGTCTTGCCTTTCTACCTATTTTGCCCTCTGCTGCCTTCACTATTTCATCTCTCAATGCTACCCATTCCTCTTCTACTGTTCTATTTCCCCCTGTTTCTGTCAATTGTTGCCTAAATCTCCCTCTGAAATTCTCCAGAACTTCGCTTTCCTTCAATTTATCTAAGTCCCATCTCCTTATTTTTCAACCTTTCTGCAGTTTTTTCAGCTTCAGCCTACAGTTCATGACTAACAAGTTATAGTCAGAGTCTATATCTGCCCCTGGGTATGTCCTGCAGTTTATAACCTGGTTCCGGTACCTACGTCTTACCATTATAAAATCTATCTGATACCTTCCGGTGTCTCCTGGTGTCTTCCACGTATACAACCTTCTTTTGTGATTCTTAAACCACGTGTTTGTTACGATTAAATCATGTTCCGTGCAAAATTCTACCAGGCGACTTCCTCTTTCATTCCTCTTGCCCAGTCCATATTCACCTATTATTTTTCCTTCTCTTCCTTTTCCTACTACCGAATTCCAGTCTCCCATCACAATTAAGTTTTCCTCTCCCTTAACTGTCTGAATAATTTCCTTTAGCTCCTCATATATTTCTTCGATGTCCTCATCATCGGCAGAGCTAGTTGGCATATAAACCTGTACTACTGTGGTCGGTGTTGGCTAATCTATTAAATACTACAGAGTGGTTTTGACATCTCCATGTTTCTCACGCGGAATACTGCAAGTCGCTTGCTCAGGGGTTGGCTCCCCAAAGAATTTATTCTTATTAGATTTTGGACAAGTAACCGGAAATAATGTGTGTAATCAAGTTTCGAATTAAATGAATGTATTAAAGTTAAATTTCATTTTTATCTTGATTACTTTCTTTGTTATTATACTGCAGTTATTGCTTTGTACATTATGCAAGTCAGCCTTATTTTTTGAATACTCTCCCATAAACACGACATGTTATTAAAAAAAGGAGATGGATGGGGAGAGAAGAGATATGAGAAGTACTAACTCAAAGCTTGAATAAATTCATAAATACCCGGGCAACGCCGTGTTTTCAGCTAGAAAATAAAAAGTTACGCCAGCCTTCACGTATTTGACTGCTCACACTACGCAGTATTTGCGTAAATTCACGGCAAAACAGACAATTATTCATTAAATAGATATATGAACATCATAATGAGAGGTGCATATCATGCTGCACGTAATTGCTAAGTTACTGTGGAGGATACGTTGATCCGACTGTATTTCATAATAAATTATTATAACAAGTGTAATAAATCCGTAAATTAATAGTACAATGTGTTGCTTTCAAGATGATAGCTAGAAGTAATAAGCTATCATCTAAGACAAAGTTAGCTGAAATTGCATGATGCATTTAAAAGTTGGTAATTATAAGTTTAGTTTTGCTACAGGGAAAGGAAGAGCTACTGTGAAAATTAACTTATGTATTTTTCAGGATAATAAAAATGTAGTTGCTTCAAAAATATATTTGGATTTGCTATAGGTCAATAGGGTGAAGTGTTATTGAATTTTGTATTTGCAGGTATGGTCATCTTACAACTTAGTTCCTTTCTCCATACTCACTGCCATCTTTACATAGGCTGAGAAGAGCCCTTTTCATTGTCAAGGTATCAGAAGGGGCCGCCTGCTGGCAAGCAATGTTCCCCCTATCTGTTTATCACAGAATAAAGACTCCCCGGTATCCGGTATTTATGTTATCTTACATTCCAAATTCTGTTCAGCATCTCCTTAGTAGTTACTCGATATACCAATCTAAACTTCAGCATTCGTCTGTAGCACCACACAAAATGCTTCTATTATCTTTCTGTCTAAACTCATGATCTTCAGAAATCTGAACAATGCTTTACTCCAGACAAACGATTTAAGATAGGACTTCCCAACATTTAAATTAATTTTTTATATTAAAAAACTTCGCTTCATTATGATGTCATCCACAAACTTCCTTTTGTGTCCCAACTTCGTCGCCGCTTTTGTGTCCCAGCCTCGTCGTAGGTGTCGGTGGCCGAGTGGAATGAGACCGACACAGGAACAAAAATAGCACGCTGGTGCAGGTACGGAGGGGAGCAGCCAGAAACTATAAACACTAGAGTAAATTAGAAAGAGATATATATTGCACAGAATGTAACAATACTTAACTTTTACATAGTACTGCAGAATGTTGATACATAGTTGTTAGAGGCCTGCCTAGTGCCTGTACGATAGCAAAGTCTTCACTGGTGCCTATCTGATTACGAAGGTCCTAACTGGTTTTTATTTATTTATTTATTTATTCTGTTCCTTAGGACCCACTTCAGGAGTAAGACTCCATGGTCATGGAACAAGTCAATACATTAATTGTTACACAATAATGGTAATAGAAAAAGTGAAAAGAATCAATAAAGAAAAAATAAATTAGCTTAATTGTTTAACTTTTCTAGGAGTTCCTCGACAGAATAAAAGGAGTGAGCCACGAGGTAACTCTTCAATTTAGATTTGAAAGCATGTGGATTAGTGCTAAGATTCTTAAGTTCTTGTGGCAGCTTATTGAAAATGGATGCCGCAGAATACTGCACCCCTTTCTGCACAAGTGTTAAGGTGGTGCGGTGCAAATGTAGATTAGACACCTGTCTAGTATTCACCGAGTGAAAGCTACTAACTCGTGGGAATAAGCTGATATTATTAACAACAAACGACATTAAAGAAAAAACGTATTGTGACGCCAGAGTCAAAATTCCCAGACTACTGAAAAGGGGTCGACATGACGTTCGCGAACTTACACCAGATATTGCTCGAACCGCCCGTTTTTGAGCCAGAAATATCCTTTTTGCATCAGGCGAGTTACCCCAAAAAACAATGCCGTACGTCATAAGTGAGTGAAAGTAAGCGAAATAGACTACTTTTCGTGTTGAAAAATCACTTATCTCAGATATTGTTCTAATGGTAAATATAGCAGAATTTAGTTTTGGAACAAGATCCTGAACATGGGCTTTCCATGACAGCTTACTGTCTATATGAACACCTAGAAATTTGAACTGTTCAGTCTCACTTATCACATGCCCATTATGTGTAATCATAATGTCAGATTTCGTCAAATTATGTGTTAGAAATTGTAAGAACTGAGTTTTACTGTGATTTAACATCAACTTGTTTTCTATTAGCCATGAACTTATCTCTTGAACTGCATTATTTGATACTGTGTCAATATTACGAGCAACATCCTTCACTACCAAGCTGGCATCATCAGCAAACAAAAATATTTTACAATCACCTGTTATACTCGAAGGCATATCATTTATATAAATAAGAAACAGCAATGGTCCCAAAACAGACCCCTGGGGCACCCCATACTTAATTGTGCCCCATTGGGATTGCACGTCATAGCCATTTTCTACATTGCGGAGAATTACCTTCTGTTGTCTATTATTAAAGTAAGAGGTGAACCAGTTGTGGGCTACTCCCCGTATTCCATAATGTTCCAACTTCTGCAACAATATTTTGTGATCAACACAATCAAACGCTTTTGTTAAATCAAAGAAGACGCCTAATGTCCGTAGCCTCTTATTTAACCCATCAAGTGCCTCACAGAAAAACGAAAATATAGCGTTTTCGGTCGTTAAACCACTTCTAAAACCAAACTGTACGTTTGACAGGAAATTATGTGAACTGAAATGATCAATTAATCTTGAATATACAGCCTTTTCAATAACTTTGCAAAAAACCGATGGCATAGAAATAGGTCTATAGTTGTCTACATTATCCCTTTCACCTTTTTTATAAAGCGGTATCACTACTGAGTACTTTAATTTGTTAGGAAACTGACCATTCCGAAAGGAAAAATTACAAATATGGCTTAGTACTGGGCTAACATATGGAGAACAGTACTTTAGAATTCTGCTAGATACCCCATCATATCCACAAGAGTCCTTAGTCTTTAGTGATTTAATTATTGACTCAATCTCACCTATGGAAGTATCATGAAGGATCATTTCAGGCAACAGCCTCGGAAACGCATTTTCTAAAAACGTTATATGATTACCTGTAGAAACTAGAGTTTTGTTTAGTTCCTCTACTATATTCAGAAAGTGATTATTGAATATTGCACATATATCTAACTTGTCAGTAACAGAAACATTCCTACTACGCACTGACGTTATATCTTCTACCTGCTGCTCCTGACCAGACACTTCCTTCACGACTGACCAGATAGTTTTAATTTTATCCCGAGAGTTTGCTATTCTTTTTGCGTACCACATACTTTTTGCATTCTTAATGACATTTTTCAGAACCTTACAGTACTGTTTGTAATGAGCTACTGCATCTTCATTCTGACTGCTTCTAACATTTTGATACAACTCCCGCTTAGTTCTACATGATACTCTTATCCCCTTTGTCATCCACCCTGGCTGTCTGTTACTGAAAGTACCCTGTTTTGAGCGTTCTAGTGGAAAGCAACTTTCAAATAGCATAATAAATGTGTTCAGAAAAGCATTATATTTATCATCTGCATTATCAGCACTATAAACATCCTGCCATTCTTGTTCCTTAATTAGGCTTAAAAAGGTCTCAATTGCAACTGAATTAACTTTTCTGAGTAGTTGATATTTATGTTTAACATTTGTTTGAGAACAAATACTTTTTAGAATTAAAAGTTGGGCATCGTGGTCTGATAGGCCATTTACTATTCTGCTGACAGAGTGCCCCTCTAATAATGAAGAATGAACAAAAATATTGTCAATGGTAGAACTGCTATTTCCTTGCACTCTCGTTGGAAAAAATACTGTTTGCATCATGTTATAGGAATTAAATAGATCTAACAGCTGACGTTTCCTTGAGCTATCACCTACACAATTAATGTTGAAATCTCCACACACAATTAAATTTTTATACTTCCTATACAGTGAACCCAGAACCAATTCCAGCTTGGGCAGAAACATTTTAAAATCTGAGTCAGGGGATCTATAAATAACAACTATTACTAGTTTAGTTCCATTAACATTAACAATTCCTGCACAACATTCAAATATCTGTTCTGTGCAGTGTTTAGAAAAATCGATTGACTCCGATGAAAAATCGTTTTTTACATACATAGCCACTCCCCCACACTGCAAGGAACTCCTAGAGTAAAAGGCAGCTAACCTGCATCCTGGCAAAGGAAGTCTCTGAATTGTCACACCACTTAAAAAGTGCTCTGAAATACCAATAATGTCAGAATCAGTATCAATAAGCATTTCATTAACTTTATCTCTGATACCCTGTATATTTTGATGAAAAACAGTAATTCCCTTATTACTTATATTCTTAGACTTTGTCAAAGGTGGTTCATTTCTTAGAGGCACTTCCTTTAAGCAGGAATATCTATCAGCTGTCTTCAGTCTAAAAAAGGTGCAGCCCTAACACCAACTACTACAGGAATTTTTCCATGAGTGAAACCCCCACCCCCTACTACACTGTCACCTATGAGCTTTGCCAACCTCCCCTTCCCATACCTATTGAGGTGCAGACCGTGCCTAGTAAAATCCGACCTTTGGATAGTTTCAACTGGCACCACTGCAATGTGATCCATGCCCTCCGTCATCAGCGCCTTTTCAAGCCCCATGTTAAGACGGCTGACAGCCGTATTAAGACAAGGCCTATCATGACGCTGAAACAGCTGCACGAAATGCACATTCGTGCCACCAGTTTCATTTGCTATCCTTTCCAGATCACCACCTATATCATATTCCCCGTCCCTATCAAGACTGTTCCCGGCCCCACCCACTATAACTACCTGATCCTCTTCTGAAAAATTCCTACCTAAGTCCCCTATGTTACAAGTGACCTGATCTAACCCTGCACTAGGCTTCACTATGCTGGTGACCTGGTACTCACTCCCAAGTACTTCCTGCAACTGTTGGCCAACACCTCTGCCATGAGAACTACCTAGCAGCAGAACCTTCTTCTTCCTAAGAGACCTCTCTACAGATTTCGGCTTACCAAAAGCTGAGGTCTGCTGCGTACTTCCTACACCTACAGCTACAGGAGGTTCATCTCCACTCAACTCTGACAGTTGGTCAAACCTATTTGCAACTTGCAATGTAAAGCTATCTGAATACCTTCTCCTAGCTACCTTCTTGCCAACTGCCAGTTCCCATTCCCCAGCCCCCCTTCCCCTCCTCAACCTACCTAGTTCCTCTTCAGCGTTTTTCAACTGCACCTGAAGGGCGCAGATCAAACGCTCCTGCTCCTCTATCAACTTATTCCTGCTGCAAATCCTACAGTTCCAGGAGAGAACCTCACCACAATGCCCACTGTCTTCCCCACTGCACTCCCCCCATGAAAATACTTACTACAAATCCCACACTGCAGCCCACTACGCACGAACCTATGACAGAGCCCACACTTTTCACTCATGGTAAAATTTTACAATAATTTGTTAAGAAAAACTAGACGTCTACGTTATGAAGTTAAGTTTCTACAAAATAAGTAGGAAGTACCTCTTAACTACAGCAATCAACAAACCTCAGTCTCTACAAATCAAGTAACAACAACTAATAGTATCAGAAAAGAGCAAATAACACTACCACAGAAACTTTACACTGTTGCTTGTATAAACAAGTTCAAATTCAAGCGTCACTAATAAAACAACTAAACACTGTGAGAGTACAAGAGTTATCAAATACCGTAACTTAAAGTTTCCCAACCTTAACTACGTTAAAAACAGCAAGTTACCTGTTGAAAAGTACTAAAGTTAATAAACAACTAGCGCGATAACACCTCCTGAAATCTAAAACTTTAATAATTTAACTACAATACACAAACACTTATTAGAACTTAGCTTTCGGAGACCGCTACGGCTGGAACCACTCGCCACCAGATGTAAACAAAGCAGTAAGACGTCGATGCCGGCGCACACGCGAACACAAATAACACCACTTAAAGCAATTACGGCACAACAAACGCTAAAATAACTGACGAACCTTTACTAGAACACCTCTAGATTGAATATTGTCACGAAATAACAATTCTATTGCTATCTCAGTCCCAAGTGACCGATGTCCTTCAGTGGTGGCCACGAGCGGAGTTGTCGCAGAGGGCGCTCGTGGCTGTCGTCGTGAGAACGCCGCGCCGTGCGTGCATGGCGGCGCGCGGCGAAAGTAGGTGGCGCGCACTTTGTACTTGTGCGACACCACACCCCTCCCCCCCAAACCGCCGCGCCGTCGTGGCGTAGGGCTGAGGGCCACGGCGACGGCACTGGGAGGAGGGCCTGGGCGGGGGCGTTACTGGTGGGACGGGCGTCGTAGCTAAGGCTGGGATCGAGACGCCGTCCGCGCCCCGGCATCCGCCTTGCGATCCTCCAGGGAACCCACCGAAACCTGGGGAAGGACGCACCCCCCCGCCCAGAGGGAGCAGGTCATCTTCTTCTGAGGTGCGTGGCCCAGGCGGCGGTGGCACGCACGGTCCCGGAGTCCCTCTCGGTGACGCTGTCATCTGCGGCGGCGACAGCGGCGGCGTCGCGTCGATCTCCATCGGGACGATCTCGTAGTCCTGGGACGCTGGACCCGTTGACGAACGATGTGTTTGTGCTCCCTGGCGGTGAACTGGGTCTGGAATCAAGAAACCGGAGACAGGATCGCGCGGCCTGTGCAAGCGCAATTGGTTTGCGTGGCGCCGCAGCTCCGACCCTGTGGAAGAACGTACAACATACATATTGCGACCGAGCACGCGCTGAATGGTGCCCGGCAACCATGTCTTCTTGTTGCCAGCAAACACCCTGTACAGCACCGGCGTGGAAACCTGAAAACGCGTAGCGCCATACGAACCGACTTGGTGCGTGGGAGGCTGCAGCAGGTGAAGGAGAGTGCGGTGACGGCGGCCGTGTAGCAGCTCGGCAAGAGACGGGCCGTCACGTGGCATGCATCGATACGTAGACAGGAAAATTTGAAGAGCTTGCTGCCTGGAGTGCTGCCCTTTCATCTTCTCCATGTGAGACTTGAATGTTCGAACGAAACGTTCTGCTTCACCATTGGACTGAGGGTGAAAAGGTGCAGTGGTAATATGCTGAATGCCATTCACACGACAAAACTGTTGAAATTCCGCACTAACAAACTGAGGTCCATTGTCACTGACGATAGTTTCAGGCAAGCCTTCGATGCAAAACACTGATGTTAAGGCACTGATTGTACTAGAAGCTGTCGTTGAGTTCATGGCAATCACAAAAGGAAACTTGCTGAAAGCGTCTACAACAATTAACCAGCGCGTATTCCAGAAAGGTCCGGCAAAGTCAATATGTAAACGTTGCCATGGTCCCTTGGGGCGTGGCCAATCTGAGAAACGTTGCGGAGGAGCCGCCTGATGCTCCGCACAAACAGTACACTGTGACGTCATGTTCTCTATCTGAGCGTCCATACCAACCCAGGTACAATGACGTCTGGCCAGTTGCTTTGTCCTAACAATACCCCAATGTCCTTGATGCAGGAGGCGTAACACTTCTCGTTGCAGGGAACGAGGAACAATCACTCTTGCTTGGTCGTTGTCGGTATGCAACAACAGTACACCCTGACTTAAAGACAATGCATGACGTTGTGCAAAATAACGTCGAACCAGAGGCCGAACAATGTCTTTGGCTCTGGCAGGCCACCCTGAGCGAACAAAACGTGCTACCACACTTAGGTCTGTATCCGCAGCTGTTTCCTGTGCAACCCGACGAGAGTTCAAAGGAAAGTCTGCGACAGCGGAAGCATCTCTGGAGTCTATCTGACAACATGCCATTTCTGAAGAATCAAACGACACATCCTGGCCAACAGGAAGTCGGGAAAGTGTGCCCGCGTTAGCATGTTTAGTGGTAGGTCGGTACAAAATCTCATACTGATAATTAGACAATATCAAGGACCATCTCTGAAGCTTTTGTGCCGTACGTGGCGGAATCGGCTTTGTGGGTGAGAACAACGACGTGAGAGGCTTGTGGTCTGTCAACAAATAGAATTTTCTGCCATAGAGATAATGATGAAACTTTGTGACGCCGTAAATGATTGCTAAGGCCTCCTTTTCTATCTGACTGTAATTCTGTTGCGTCGGCGTCAGTAGCTTGGATGCAAAGGCAATAGGACGATCGTGACATCCAATACGATGCGACAGAACGGCACCCAGACCGTACGACGAGGCGTCAACTGCTAACACTACAGGCTTCTGTGGGTCAAAGGGAAAGAAACATGCATCACTGAGTAGTGCAGACTTTAGTTTGTCAAAGGCAACCTGACAATCTTTAGACCATACAAAAGGAACATTCTTCCTACGTAAGTGATGCAGTGGAGCTGCAATCTGAGAGGCATTGGGAATAAATCTGAAATAATAGTTAAGCTTTCCCATTACTGCTTGCAATTCATGCACATTCTTAGGAGGAGGCAAGTCTTTGATTGCTCGAAGATGTGATTGTAAAGGATGGATTCCTTGGGCATTAATCACATGGCCTAGGTACTCTATTTCAGTTTGAAAAAACGAACACTTTGCTTTATTACAACGTAGACCTGCTGCAGTCAAAACTTTGAAAAGGCACTCCAGGTTTGCTAAATGTTCTTCAACTGTACGTTCGGATACCACAATATCATCTAAATAGTTCGAACAACACGGTACAGAAACTGTCAGCTGTTCCAAAAAACGCTGAAAAATAGCGGGAGCGGAAGAACTGCCAAAGGGTAGGCGTTGAAATTGAAAAAGGCCCATGTGAGTATTAATGACGAAAAACTTTCTTGACTCGTCATCAAGTGGAATCTGTAAGTATGCCTCTGCTAAATCAATCTTGGAAAAGAAGCGAGACTGTCCTAATTTGTCCATCAGTTCCTCAGGTTTGGGTAGAGGGTAAGTGTCTACAATTGTTTGACTGTTCACTGTTGATTTGAAGTCCGCACAGAGACGAAGTTTTCCTGACGGCTTGGGTATAATTACTATAGGCGAGGCCCACTGACTCGCAGAAACAGGAGAAATCACCCCACTATCTTGCCAACATTTAAGTTCTTCGGCAACTGAATCACGCAATGCGATAGGCACTGGTCTAGCTTTACGAAATTTTGGAACTGCAGATTCTTTTAAAGTTACATGTGCCACGAAGTCTTTTGCACAACCTAGTTCCGGCGAAAATAGGTCACTATATTTGTCACACAATGCATTGATTTTATCCTGAGGCACTATTGACGAAATTTGAAGCACATCTCTTTGAATTGATAAACCAAACAAGTCAAAAGCATCTAGTCCAAAAATGTTCTGTGTCGATTTGGCCTGAAGAACTACAAAAGCAACCGTCTTTGTAACACCTTGAAAAGAGGCAGGCAGGCTACACATTCCTAGCACGGGAATATTTTCACCTGTATAAGCTGTTAACACTTGCTGTGACGGCGACAATTTTGGCGAACCCAGAAGTTCATAAGTATCTTTATTTATTAATGTGACAGCGGAACCAGTATCAAGCTGAAATTGCACAGTCTTATTTTCTATGGAGAGATTTACAAAAAGTTTGTGCTTCTGGCGCACGACAGGTGCGCGAATGTGGGCAACGTCTGCTACGGTTTGTTTGCTGCGTATGCGCAGGCCGCGTAGTGAAGTAAGCGGCGCAGACTCGGCACGCAGCGGATTAACAACACTGTCACTAGATGGCACTACCGCCGGATCGGCGTCCGCGCAATGCGAGGCTACTACAGAGTCACTAACTACTGCACTACCCTTTTGAGTAGCTACTTGATGTCTACTGTCACTAGCTACACAGTACTGGGCACTATTACAAGGAGCAGTTGCAGAAGGCACTATTTTCACTACAGGAATGCACTGTTCATAGTCATTTTGCTTGTCCCGAACCCTTTTCCGTTGCACTGTTTTACGCGCTCGTCGGCGCTTGCTACGTGGTGCACTATATAGTTTTGCCATAGGCGGAAAACTACTTTCTTGCAATTGAGATCCAAGGAAAGCACTGTTCAATTCCACAGCCCGTATAACATTTACAGAATGAACTGTTCTCGCACTTTGCGAAGCACTGTTTCTAACGTTACTGTTCTTCGAGTGTTTAATTTGCATACACACAGACTGTACATGTCCTGATTTGCCACATTGATAACAGGTTGCGTTGCGACTAGGGCAATGAGCACGCTTGTGGCGAGACACACACTGGGGGCAAGATTTACGTACATTTTTCTGAAATGAGCGTTGGCGCCCGTTATTCAAATCACTGTTTCTAACACGACGGGGCGACCTTTGTGTCGCACTTTTACACTGGCTACTGTTCACTGTCTGTTCAGCACGGCCTGTAATATTGTAAGAATCACTAGTGCTACACTGTGAACTACGGCTAGGAAAGCGTCCGTTACGGCGCACTGAATTTACACTGTGCATTTCTACATCTGCTAAGTCAAAAGTATCATGCGCTTCTATAAGCTGCAGTACACTGTCTAATGAAGGGTCTGACTGTTTTAGAATTGTTGCCCTAATTCTGGGGTCCTGAATGTTCTGCGTAATCGCATCCCTCAACATCACGTCACTATAAGAAAGTCCACAAGAACAAGTAAATTTACATTGGCGGGTTAAGCCCTTCAATTCCGTAATCCACTGCTGGTGGGACTGCTCTGGTAATTTTTTCAGTCTGAAAAATCGGTACCGTGCCGCAGCTACGAGAACTTTTCTCTCATAATGAGCATTCAGTGCTTCTACTATTTGTTCAAAGTCTACATCACGAGGAGATGCGTGAGGGAATAGTTTCTGCAGTAATACGAAGGTCTGGGGGCCCACAATCGATAAGAAAAGGTTCTTCACTCTCTGACCTGTAATTTGATGAGCCGCGACGAGTTCTTGAAACTGTGGGAAGTAGTCGCTCCATTCTTCCTCACGTTCGTTATACTGGCGAAACGTAGGAAGCGTTGCGGCGGCAGGTGTGGGCTGCTGAAGCGGCGGCTGTTGTTGTTGGTTAGCTGCTTGCGCTGTGAGCTCGGCAACTGCTTGCAGGAGTTGTGTTATTTGCGCCGTTTGTAACTGAATAATTTCCATTAAGTTTGGGTTCGGGGTAGTGGCCATGCTGACCGATTAGGCGCCGCGCATACAAGTAAATTATAACAAAACACAAATGCAATATGAAAGAGGACACTCTGCAACAAAAAAGTCCACAAAACACGCAACTGAATATGTTCCCCCAAAATTCTTATAATAAGGGTGGGTGGGCGGGAGCAATTTCTGCGAGCTCCGACTGCTGCTGTCTGGCTGCTGCAAGCGGGCTGGTCCAAGGTTCTATCACTCCTCGTCGCCACTTTTGTGTCCCAACTTCGTCGCCGCTTTTGTGTCCCAGCCTCGTCGTAGGTGTCGGTGGCCGAGTGGAATGAGACCGACACAGGAACAAAAATAGCACGCTGGTGCAGGTACGGAGGGGAGCAGCCAGAAACTATAAACACTAGAGTAAATTAGAAAGAGATATATATTGCACAGAATGTAACAATACTTAACTTTTACATAGTACTGCAGAATGTTGATACATAGTTGTTAGAGGCCTGCCTAGTGCCTGTACGATAGCAAAGTCTTCACTGGTGCCTATCTGATTACGAAGGTCCTAACTGGTTGCTATCTCAGTCCCAAGTGACCGATGTCCTTCAGTGGTGGCCACGAGCGGAGTTGTCGCAGAGGGCGCTCGTGGCTGTCGTCGTGAGAATGCCGCGCCGTGCGTGCATGGCGGCGTGCGGCGATGTAGGTGGCGCGCACTTTGTACTTGTGCGACACCACACTTCCAAATTTGTAGTTCTTCTCCCTGCCTTCTTCAAATTTCTCCTTGCATTCCTTCACAGCTTGCACAAGATACAAATTGAATAACACTAGCGAAGAGGTACAACCCTGTCTTAATCCGTTCCCAACCACTGCGTCGCTTTCATACCCTTTGACTCTGATAACTGCCGTCTAGTTTTTGTACAAGTCATATATAACTTTACGTTACCTATATTTTACCACTACTATATTCAGTATTAAAAGAGTGTCTTGTATATAACTTTTCGTTCCCCATATTTGACCCCTACTATATTCAGTATTTAAAAGAGTGTATTCCAGTCAACATTGTCAAAAGCTCTCTCCAAATCTGCAAAAGCTAAAATCGCAGGTTCGCCTTTCCTTAAACAATCTTCTAAGGTAAATCGTAATGTATTTCCTCGCCTTTTCTACATTTCTCCTAAATTCAAACTGATCTTCCCCGAGTTCGGTTTTTACGTTTTCCTATTCGTCTGTAAATAATTCGTCTTATAATTTTGCTACCATAATTTATTAAACTGATGTGATTCTTCAGTTTCACCCGGCGTATTTGATGATCAAAATATCCACGGGTGTACTGCCGGTCTATAGTGTCCAACGGGCACAATATTTCGGCGATCATACATGTCGCCATCATCAGGTGAACTGACGGACTGAGCTCCTGGAAACGCGCCGGCACGGAGATCCGAACGCTACGGCTGCTCGAAGGGAACTGGGTTCTAGCCCGGTAGCGGGCCATTTAAATACCCTCGGCCCGCGGAGCGACCCCTCCGCGGTCCGCGCCCCGCGCCGCGGCCGCGCAGTGGAACCGATTGCGCCGGCGTCTGAGAAGACGTCGGTGTGAGGGCTCTGTCCGCCGTGGTCGTCACTTCGTTACGTTTGCTAGATTTACTCTTAATTAACCCAATCGCTGGTTCCCAAGCTTTGCTAAGATTATAGCCAGAGTCACGGTTTATGAGGTCGTCACTTGTGCGAATTTTAATGGCCTCTCTAACGACGCAGTCCCAGTATCTCGACGTCTGTACCAGAATCCTAGTGTGTTCATACTCCATGGCGTGATTCTCCGACAAACAATGTTCAGCGACCGCCGACTTGCTCGGATACATCAATCGTGTGTGCCTCTGGTGTTCAACGCATCGATCCTCGACGGTACGCATAGTCTGTCCAATATATGACTTTCCACACTGACACGGAATCTGGTACACTCCCGCCTTCCTCAAACCGAGATCATCTTTAGCGCTCCCCACCAGTGCACGAATTTTATTCGGCGGACAAAAAACAGTTCCAACCTGGTGTTTTCTCAAAATGCGGGCGATCTTCCCTGAGAGTGCGCCGGTATATGGAACGAACGCAGTGCCTACATCCTCCCTTGCGTTTTCATCCGTTTCCACAGGTTGTGTTGTAGTGGTTGGGCGGAGAGCCCGCTGAATCTGCCACTCTGAGTACCCATTTTTTCGAAATACAGTTCTCAGGTGTTCCAATTCCTGGGGTAGACTCTCTGCGTCGGAGATAGTGCGCGCCCTGTGTACTAGAGTTTTAAGTACCCCATTCCTCTGTGAAGGGTGTCTGAGTGTAAATACAGATCAGTGTGCGTTGTCTTCCGATATACACTATGACCCAGGGTGCCGTCAGCTCTTCTCTTGACCAAGACGTCAAGGAACGGCAATTTACCCTCCGTTTCAGTCTCCATAGTGAATTTGATGTTGGGGTGTATGGAGTTCAGATGTGTAAGGAAGTCAAGGAGTTTATCCATACCATGTGGCCAGATGACGAAAGTGTCGTCCACATAACGGAAAAAGCAAGTAGGTTTCCATAAAGATGATGCAAGGGCTTCCTCCTCGAAATGCTCCATGTATAAATTTACGACCACAGGGGAGAGTGGGCTACCCATGGCGACTCCCTCCGTTTGTTCGTAGTATTCGCCATTGAAAAGAAAATACGTGGAGGTCAAGACATGCCTAAAAAGTTCGGTGGTCTTCTCGTCAAATTTCTGACCAATCAAATCTAGTGACTCTCGAAGGGGCACCCTCGTAAACAACGAAACGACGTCAAAACTTACCATGATATCTGACTCATCCAGCCTGAAGTTGTTAAGGCGTTTCACAAAGTCACGGAATTACGTATGTGATGAGGGCATTTACCCACATAAGGACTTAATATTCCCGTCAAGTATTTGGCCAACAAATATGTAGGTGCTCTGATGTTACTGACAATGGGACGTAACGGCACCCCATCTTTGTGAACCTTAGGGAATCCATAAAGTCTTGGTGGTACCGGGCCTTGAGGTAAAAGTTTCTTGGCGACACCCTCCGGTAAATCCGCATCCTTGAGAAGCGCCTTCGTCTTGTTTTCCACCTTCTTTGTGGGGTCAACGCTGATCTTCCGGTAGGAATCGTCATTTAGCAGGCTCTGCATCTTTTCAGTGTAGTCCTTATGGGAGACAACAACCGTAGCATTGCCTTTGTTAGCCAGTAAGACAACAATATCAGGGCGCTCCCTCAGGTCACGAATGGCCGTCCTCTCTTTACTAGTGATGTTTGACTTCGTGGGCTTGGATTTCGTCAATGCACGACAAGTTTCACGACGTATTTCCTCAGCTGAATCAGACGGAAGTCGAGCTGCAACCTGTTCAACAGCACTAATAATTTCTGCGACAGGTGTGAACTTGGGGGTAGGAGCAAAGTTGAGTCCTTTCTCTAAAACTGAGACCGCATCATCACTCAACTCCATGCCACTCAGATTGATGACGGTCTTGCACGGAACCTGCAGAGGTGGCTTGTCAAGGAGGCGTGAGAACTTAGCTGTTTGACGTCCCGTGGCCTTCTTATGGGCGGAATTGGCTGCAACCGAAGTAACACCATCAATCCAATCCCAGGAAAAGGACGTGAAGTGACTAGCCAGTTGCAAGTGCAGATGGAATAGTTCCAGAGAGACGAACTCAAGACTATGGCGGGTGAAATGCACTCTCTCACGAAGCAATGCGAGGCCGGCCCATTTTTTAATTCTCTTGGCTGCTGCAGAATCGATGTGATGCGTAACCTTAGCAAAATTTGGAACAACATTCTCGGAACGAGAACCCAGTTCCCTTCGAGCAGCCGTAGCGTGCGGATCTCCGTGCCGGCGCGTTTCCAGGAGCTCAGTCCGTCAGTTCACCTGATGATGGCGACATGTATGATCGCCGAAATATTGTGCCCGTTGGACACTATAGACCGGCAGTACACCCGTGGATATTTTGATCATCAAATACGCCGGGAGAAACTGAAGAATCACATCATACACCTTTACGGGGAGGAGATGTATCGCAGCATGAAGAAATTTGAAAAGTTGCGCCACCGTAGATGTCGTTTGCTAAGTACTCTCGCTTTTCTAAAGAGATGTCGTTCCGAGAATGTTGTTCCAAATTTTGCTAAGGTTACGCATCACATCGATTCTGCAGCAGCCAAGAGAATTAAAAAATGGGCCGGCCTCGCATTGCTTCGTGAGAGAGTGCATTTCACCCGCTATAGTCTTGAGTTCGTCTCTCTGGAACTATTCCATCTGCACTTGCAACTGGCTAGTCACTTCACGTCCTTTTCCTCGGATTGGATTGATGGTGTTACTTCGGTTGCAGCCAATTCCGCCTATAAGAAGGCCACGGGACGTCAAACAGCTAAGTTCTCACGCCTCCTTGACAAGCCACCTCTGCAGGTTCCGTGCAAGACCGTCATCAATCTGAGTGGCATGGAGTTGAGTGATGATGCTGTCTCAGTTTTAGAGAAAGGACTCAACTTTGCTCCTACCCCCAAGTTCACACCTGTCGCAGAAATTATTAGTGCTGTTGAACAGGTTGCAGCTCGACTTCCGCCTGATTCAGCTGAGGAAATACGTCGTGAAACTTGTCGTGCATTGACGAAATCCAAGCCCACGAAGTCAAACATCACTAGTAAAGAGAGGGCGGCCATTCGTGACCTGAGGGAGCGCCCTGATATTGTTGTCTTACCGGCTGACAAAGGTAATGCTACGGTTGTTTTCTGAAAAGATGCAGAGCCTGCTAAATGACGATTCCTACCGGAAGATCAGCGTTGACTCCACAAAGAAGGTGGAAAACAAGACGAAGGCGCTTCTCAAGGATGCGGATTTACCGGAGGGTGTCGCCAAGAAACTTTTACCTCAAGGCCCGGTACCGCCAAGACTTTATGGATTCCCTAAGGTTCACAAAGATGGGGTGCCGTTACGTCCCATTGTCAGTAACATCAGAGCACCTACATATTTGTTGGCCAAATACTTGACGGGAATATTAAGTCCTTATGTGGGTAAATGCCCTCATCACATACGTAATTCCGTGACTTTGTGAAACGCCTTAACAACTTCAGGCTGGATGAGTCAGATATCATGGTAAGTTTTGACGTCGTTTCGTTGTTTACGAGGGTGCCCCTTCGAGAGTCACTAGATTTGATTGGTCAGAAATTTGACGAGAAGACCACCGAACTTTTTAGGCATGTCTTGACCTCCACGTATTTTCTTTTCAATGGCGAATACTACGAACAAACGGAGGGAGTCGCCATGGGTAGCCCACTCTCCCCTGTGGTCGCAAATTTATACATGGAGCATTTCGAGGAGGAAGCCCTTGCATCATCTTTATGGAAACCTACTTGCTTTTTCCGTTATGTGGACGACACTTTCGTCATCTGGCCACATGGTATGGATAAACTCCTTGACTTCCTTACACATCTGAACTCCATACACCCCAACATCAAATTCACTATGGAGACTGAAACGGAGGGTAAATTGCCGTTCCTTGACGTCTTGGTCAAGAGAAGAGCTGACGGCACCCTGGGTCATAGTGTATATCGGAAGACAACGCACACTGATCTGTATTTACACTCAGACACCCTTCACAGAGGAATGGGGTACTTAAAACTCTAGTACACAGGGCGCGCACTATCTCCGACGCAGAGAGTCTACCCCAGGAATTGGAACACCTGAGAACTGTATTTCGAAAAAATGGGTACTCAGAGTGGCAGATTCAGCGGGCTCTCCGCCCAACCACTACAACACAACCTGTGGAAACGGATGAAAACGCAAGGGAGGATGTAGGCACTGCGTTCGTTCCATATACCGGCGCACTCTCAGGGAAGATCGCCCGCATTTTGAGAAAACACCAGGTTGGAACTGTTTTTTGTCCGCCGAATAAAATTCGTGCACTGGTGGGGAGCGCTAAAGATGATCTCGGTTTGAGGAAGGCGGGAGTGTACCAGATTCCGTTCAGTGTGGAAAGTCATATTTTGGACAGACTATGCGTACCGTCGAGGATCGATGCGTTGAACACTAGAGGCACACACGATTGATGTATCCGAGCAAGTCGGCGGTCGCTGAACATTGTTTGTCGGAGAATCACGCCATGGAGTAGGATTCTGGTACAGACGTCGAGATACTGGGACTGTGTCGTTAGAGAGGCCACTGAAATTCGCACAAGTGACGACCTCATAAACCGTGACTCTGGCTATAATCTTAGCAAAGCTTGGGAACCAGCGATTGGGTTAATTAAGAGTAAATCTAGCAAACGTAACGAAGTGACGACCACGGCGGACAGAGCCCTCACACCGACGTCTTCTCAGACGCCGGCGCAATCGGTTCCACTGCGCGGCCGCGGCGCGGGGCGCGGACCGCGGAGGGGTCGCTCCGCGGGCCGAGGGTATTTAAATGGCCCGCTACCGGGCTAGAACCCAGTTCCCTTCGAGCAGCCGTAGCGTGCGGATCTCCGTGCCGGCGCGTTTCCAGGAGCTCAGTCCGTCAGTTCACCTGATGATGGCGACATGTATGATCGCCGAAATATTGTGCCCGTTGGACACTATAGACCGGCAGTACACCCGTGGATATTTTGATTATTAAACTGATATTTCTGTGGTTTTAGTACTTGATTTCTTTGGAATTAGAATTATTATATTCTTCTTGCAGTCTGAGGGTATTTCCCCTGTCACGTACATTTTGCACACAAGGTGGAACAGTTTCACCATGAGTGGCTCTCCCAACGATATCAGCAGTTCAGAGGGAATACCATCTACTCCAGGGACCTTCTTTCAACTCAATTCTTTGAGTGCTCTTTCAAATTCTTCTCGCAGTATCTTATCTCCTGTTTCATCATCATATGCCTCCATTTCCGTTTCTACAATACCGTCTTCTAGTTCATTTCCTTTGTATAGGCCCTCTACGTTTCAACTTTCCCTTCCATCTGAGCTCTTGATATTCATGCAGTTGCATTTTTGTCCCCAAAACACTTTTTTTTTTCCTTTATACGTATTTATCTTTCCCGAAGCTATACATTTTTCTATGGACTTCCCTCTAACCACTCCTGCTTAGCCAGCCTGCACTTCTTTTCAACATCATTTTTCAACCGTCTGTACTCCCTTTTGCCTGCTTCATCTATTGCATTTCTATATTTTATCCTTTCATCTCCTGTGTCATCCAAGGATTTCTGTTAGGCCTTCTCCTTCTATATACAAAATCTTCTGCGACCCTCACTACTGTGTCTCTCAGAGCTATTCTTTCTTCTTCTACTGTATTACTTTCCCCAGTTTCCGTCAATCCTTGCCTAATGCTCCCTCTGAAACTCCCAACAACATCTTGTTCCTTCATTTTATTCAGGTTGCATCTTAATACTTACCTTTTGTAGTTTTCCAAGTTTTAAACTACAGTTCCTAACAAATAAGTTATGATCAGAGTCTATATTTGCCCTTGGATATGTCTTACAGTTTAAAACCCACAGTTTAAAACCCACTGTCTCACTATTATAAAGTCAATTTGGTACCATCCGGTGTCTCCTGTTCTCTTTCACATATCAACCTTCTTTCATGATGATTAAACCAAGTGTCTGTGATGATTAAATTGAGTTGAGAAAAATTCTACCAGGCGACCTCTTTCATTCCTCCTCCCCAGTTTATATTCATCTACTATTTGTCCTGTTTCCTTTCCTACTACCGAGTTCCAGTCCTCCATAACAATCATGTTTTCCTCCCGTATAACTGTTTTAATAACTTCTTTTATCTCATTATATGTTTTTTTAATCTCCTCATCATCGGTAGAGCTAGTTGGCATAAAACTTGTATTACTGTGGGTTTTGACTTCATGTCTGTCTTTGCTACGATAATGGGGTCACTGCGCTGTTCATATATAGTTACTTACCCGCGTTCCTATTTTTTATTCTTTATTAGACCCACTCCTGCGTCCCCTTCCCCCCCCCCCCCCCCCCCCCACCAACTGATTTTGTATTTATAATACTATATTCCCCTGATCAGAAATCCTGTTCGTCCTGCTATCGAACTTCACTAATACTCTACATATCTATCTATCTTCAATCTATTTCTCTTTTCGAATTTTCTAGCTTACTTATGCGATTAAGGGTCAGAACATTCCACACCCCGATGTGTAGAATGTCCGTTTTGTTTTTCTTGACGACGGCATCCTCCTGAGTAGTCCCCGCCTGGAGAACCGAATGGGGTACAATTTTACGTTAGGAATTTTTTACCCATGAAAATGCCATCATATATTCATATGGTTGTATGTCCTGCGAAAAATAACTACTGCAGCAGTTTCCCTTTGCTTTCAGCCGTTCACAGTAGCTGAATGGTAAAGCCACATAAGCTGATGTTACAAGGCTAGATCAGTCAATCGCGCTGGAAACATTTACTTCCCCTCTTCAGGAACCACAAGTTTGTCGGGCCTCTCTACACGGACACGTCTCCTCTGTGGTTGCACCTGCGGTTCAGCGATCTGTATCGTTTAGGTTCGCAAACCACCCCATCTCGGCAATGTCTATGATTCATAGGAGAGGAGGCTGAACTGTGATATCATAAAGCCATTGCATAAAAAAGTGGATTGGTCTGTTGTCAACAACTACCTCCCAATCTCACTTCTGACCGCTCTATCCAAAATTCTTGAAAAAATAATGTCTGCAAGAGTAGCTCCAAATATTTGTAAAAATAAAGTAACAACAAAATGTCAGTTTGATTTTTAGAAAGGCTTTTCAACAGAATATATAATATGCTTTTAATGATCAAATATTAAATGTTTTTTAACTTCCTGATTCTTGGGCCTACAGTATTATAAATGTCATTGAATGATATTGTAATGAAAGTTCCTGATTACTGCTTATATTTTATTCAATAGCGCTACAGCTGTTTCAACATTTTGTCATTATCAAGCGCCTGCGTATATAAGAATTACATTAATTAATTACAAATCAAATAATGCAAAGCTATACATAAAATATTGTTATACATTTTCCTTATAACACAGGTCTACGATGTTTGGACGTTATATCCTGACATCTGGCGTAACTGTTGTATAAAGTGTATGGAAATATTCACGTATTTCGTAGTTGGATACGTTTTTTAGCTGACAGCTTTTATGCAGCTTTCTACGCTAAAACGTGAAATTAAAGAAAACTTATATATTTTTCGTAATTAACAACAGCTCTGCCAAAGATGTTTACATACAAATAGTAATCGACTAAGTTGTCAGAGACTTTTTAACGTTGACATTATACAAACGAAATACTTAATTAACACACTGATTTCAAACATAAAAATTATCTGGTTAATTTTATTGACCTTATCGATGAAAAAGGCTGAAAAGCAAAGATATTCTAAATGACCAGAGGTAGCTACGAAACGAAATAAGCCTCTCTGACCAATGTCAACGTTAAAAAGTCTCTGATAACTTAGTCGATTACTATATGTATGTAAACATCTTTGGCAGAGCTGTTATTAATTACGAAAAATATAAAAGTTTTCTTTAATTTCACGTTTTAGCGTAAAAAGCTGCACAAAAACTGACAGCTAAAAAACGTAACCAACTACGAAATACGTGAATATTTCCACACAGTTTATACAACAGTTACGCCATATGTCCGCATATAACGTCCAAACATCGTAGACGTAAGTTATAAGGAAAATGTATAACAACATTTTATGTATATTTTTGTATTATTTGATTCGTAATTAATTAATATAATTCTTATATACGCAGCCGCTTGATAATGACAACATGCTGAAACAGCTGTAGCGCTATTGAATAAAATATAAGCAGTAATCCAGAACTTTCATTACAAATATTAAATGCTCTGAACAGTTTGACATTTTTTCAGTCTGAAGACGCAATTACTGCGTGAAACGCATAGTGGCAATAAACAATTACAATTTTGCAACAGAAATTGCTTTATGGTAAAATCATCACCCAATGAGACTTTTTTTAGTGTCTCAAAGGCTTTTGATTATGTAACTCATGGTATTCTTCTAGATAAGCTCAAGTATTGTGGTATGAGTGGGACACTTCACCAATAGTTTAATTCCTACTTCTCACACACACACACACACACACACACACACACACACACACACATGCCAGAGGAAGGACTCGAACCGTAACGCGACTCTCCAGTCGCACGGCCATTCCCGCACGGCAATATTAATGACAGCAGGTGTTCCATCTCTAATGACAACGCCGGCCGCGGTGGCCGAGGGGACTGCGGCGCTCCAGTCACGGTCTGCACGACCACTGCGGTCGGGGGCTCGAATCCCCCCTCGGGCACGGATATTTGTGCCGTCCTTAGTCTTAGCTAGTTCATAAGTAGTTTGTAAGCTTAGGGACTGATGACCCCGTAGTTAAGTCGCATAAGTTCTACAAACATTTGAACATTGAATCTAATGACAGCGATGACGACGGGATGTTAAAACATAATCTACCTTTCTTTCTTCAGAATAAATCTTTCCCTTCCCCAATGATATCTCTTCCTCTACAAATATGCAAATCTACATGTCACCTGGAGAGCTGTCAGTTTTATGGCAAGATAACGCAACTTTTTGGAAATAAACCACTGGTGCTTACTTGAAAAAGAGGCAAAATAGAGCCATTAGTCAACATATCATACGTGAAATTTGGGATAAATAGGAAACAAAAGGAAATAAATCAATTGCGTCGGGTTGAAATAGAGTGCAATAAAATGTATCAAATCTCGAACGTATAGACAATAGAGTGAAATGAAAATGGGACGTATTCTACATCTTTTTACTCTTATTTTATTCATTCCTTCTCGTGACTGGTTTCATGCGGTCATCCATTTGCTCCTCTCTTGTGTCAACCTCTTCATCTCAGAGTAGAACGTCTTCATTTTTTTCTGTATTTTCCAATCTCTGATATCCCCTACTATTTTTCCATCTACAGCAGTTAGTCACTGCACCTTGATGCATGTTTTACGCTCTTGTCACTTCTTCTTGTCACTCTTTCCTATATAGAATTTTTCGACGATTCTGCGAAGAACCTTCTCATTTATTATCAGTCCACCTAATGTTCAACATGCTTCTGCAACACCTCATCATAAACACTTTGATTCTTTTCTTTCCCGATTTTCCCACTGTCCATGATTCGTTAAAACACAATGCTGCACTGAAAATGTGCATTCTCAGAAATTCTGTACCTCGTATTTATGTCGAATTTTGGAGCTGACAGTCTTAGTTTAGCCAGGTCTGTCCTAATGTCGTGAATGCGTCTGTTTTTTATGTCCTCTTGCTTTGTTCGTCGTATAATTCTGCCTTTTCAAGGTAGAAGAAATCCTTCACTTCGTCTGTTTCGTAGTTACCAGTTTTGAAGTTAAGTGTGTCGCTAATGTCATGTCTGCTCGTCCTCATGACTTTCCCTTTTCTTCGATTTACTCTCTATTCGTATTATTTACTCTGTTCAATCCAACTCAGCACATGCAGTTATTCTACTTCACCTTCACAGCGATGACAATGTCATCAGCAACTCTTTATCTTTGATATTCTTTCACCTTGAATTTCAATCCGACTCTTGAACCTTATTTTCCTTTCTTCATTGATTATGCGATGTGCAGCAGGAACAGCAAGAACGGAAGATCACATCCCTGCCTCTTTTCTATGTCAGTTATTTGAATGCTTGAGCCATTAAGCTGACTGTGCGATAACATTCGCGTTCTGCTGTTGTTATGTTCGAAATCGTGTAGATGATATTTTCCTAAAGTCTCCAGACTGATATATTCTATTCGCCAAATTGAGTAGTTTCTTGGTTGACGGTTTCCGCAGTAATTTAATAAATTCCGAAGGAATGTTATATGTGTCGCTCTCCTTTTTTTATCTTAAGTCTTAAAAATTTGTATTACATTCTTTTTCCCATTTCTCCCTTAATGTTATGAAACCTCCAATTCGTAGTGATCTTCAGTGCACTGTTTCTATCTCTCCACTGTTTCCTCTGCGTTCAACAATTAATTTCAAATCCACGCATATGGTTGACGAGCTTGCTTTTAATTTCACAGAATCAGACCCTTTGACGACCATTTCTTTTTCGACTTCTTCATATATACCGTGGATGGAATAAAGGAATTGGGCTAAATAAAAAGGGTTAACGGTCACAGATACTTCTACCTACCCCTTCTCCCGTCCTAAATGGCTGATTTCAGTTTCCAAATGCAGGTTCCCACCACAGAGGACTCAGCGTCAAGTTCCATCAGTGGCGTATTTTTCACAAGTTTGACTAAAGTCGTAATCTTTTTGTGGATACCGCATTTCGTAAGTCACCAAAGTTCACGTGGTTACGTCTCACACTACTCATACCTCTCAGTTTCAAATCACTGAAAGGGGTAATGTTTAGCGAATTTTGCGAACCAGATAACTGGCATATTACAAAGGTATCATTAATTTCCATTCACGTATATGGTCTCCAAACCACCATTTTCGGTAGCTTGATTCTTGTAGGGGCATAACAAATTGCAACTTAAATTTATTTACCACATTAATTAGAATCATTAAAAGAGGTAGCCTACAGCCAAAGTGTCCACTATGGTAATTTAGGTATGGATTTCGTGACACTTGCCTACTTTTTCTTTAATGCAAATGTACCTACTTCACTACTGCAGCTCTTGATAATAGATGCATTTTCTTCTTGCACTACATGCATATAATATTACACTCACGTCTGTATGTTTGAATGATGACAGCAATAATTTTTCGTCTTGTATAAAACCTGCCAATTATCGGGTGTTCACGCAGTACAACCTTAATAGGTTGTTGATCTGATATTCATAGAATTGCAAGCATTTCATCTGCTGTTGGTATTAATCTTCCACTCCTGACTGAGACAAGTAGTTCTGAGTGAAACAAAATTTGAGAAGGGTACATTTTGCATGCCTCGGTGAATGTATCGGATTAAATGCGTCACTGTTATAAAACACGACTATCAAGAGATTCGACTGTGTCGATGTTTGCGAACGTGATACGACAAAGGCTGTAAATCTCGTCTGAGATACGTAACTGAGATTAGGAGATACGAATCCACGTTATGGAGCCATTAAAACTGCTGCTTTGCGCCTCTGTGTGCTTAGAATACTTTCCATATCGCTTAAAACTTGTCATTGTTGGACTACGTCCTGACAACGTATATTACAGAAATAGTGAAGTCGGAGTTGAATAAGAAACTAAGAAATTGCACCTGCTGGAGGATCTGATGTTGTGTACGTGATGACGATTTTCAGTTTCATTTTGCTCTGTGTGTATGATTAGAATATAATATTGTGGTGAAATAGGCAGAGTCACGAGCGGCCACGCGACTCGGAATGCTCTCTCCATAAGCGGACCATGTTTTAGTGTTGTTGTTGTTATGGTCTTCAGTCTCCAGAGACTGGTTTGATGCAGCTCTCCACTCTACTCTATCCCGAGCAAGCCTCTACATCTCCTCATAAGAACGGCACCCTACATGTATTTGAATCTGCTTGTCTTAGTCTTAGTATTATAGGAATAAACAGGACTAGTTTTCACCCTCTTGACTTGCTTGTAATTTCCCCCTTATTACCTGCTGTAGTCAATGTGGTTTCCAAATGTTCAAATGTTTGTATAGCTTATGGGACTTAACTACGAGGTCATCTGTCCCTAAACTTACAAACTACTTATGAACTAACTAATACTAAGGACGGCACAAATATCCATGCCCGGGAGGGGGGGGATTCGAACCCCCGACCGTAGTGGCCGTGCAGACCGTGACTGGAGCGCCTCAGTCACCTCGGCCACCGCGGCCGGCAATGTGGTTTCCTCCGTGGAGTGAAGTTAGTTTTGCCACGAACAAATTGACTTACCTTCTGACTATTGTTATGTCGCCTGTTATGTAATGTTTTAATTGATTTAAATACATAGCACTCCCCCAAATATGAGAGTACAGTTTAAAGTACGTGCGATGGGTCTTATAGTGAGACGGAGGACGTCGTGTCTATGACGACAATCTTATCGATTTTTTTGGGCTCGACACCATTCCAGCCGGGGTGCGATCTAATATCATGCAGTGGGAATCGGCATAAGCAGAAGAGCCAAGATCGCTTGGTTAAAACTCCTTTATTGAGATCGGTTTCGGCTAATCACTCTTCAAGTCTGTAAGACATATATAACATAGGTACATACAAATTTTATGTCATCATCATCAGAGACTGATTATGCCCTTCAGCATTCAGTCTGGAGCATAGTACCTCTAATAAAATTCCTCCATGATCCCCTATTCAATGCTAACTTTGATGCCTCGTCTGATGTTATGCCTTTTACTTCAAAATCATTCTGCACCGAATCTAAGTACTTTCTTCTAGGTCTACCTCGACTTCTATTACCCTCCGCAGCCGAGCTCATGAGTCTCTTAGGTAACCTTGCTTCTCCCATGCGTGTAACATGACCCCACCACCTCAGTCTGTTCGCTCTAACTGCTTTATCGATGGTGTTCATTCCCAGTTTTTCTTTGATTTCCTCATTATGGACACCCTCCTGCCATTGTTCCCATCAATTAGTACCGGCAATCATTCTTACTACTTTCATATCTGTAACCTCCACCTGATGAATAAGGTAACCTGTATCCACCCAACTTTCACTCCCATACAACAAAGTTGGTCGAGAGATAGAGCAGTGCACTGCTAACTTAGTCTTGGTACTGACTACCTTCTTGCAGAAGAGAGTAGATCTTAGCTGAGGACTCACTGCATTAGCTTTACTGCACCTCGATTCCAGTTCTTTCGCTATGTTGCCATCCTGTGAGAAAATACATCGCAGGTACTTGAAACTGTCTACCTGTTCTAACTTTGTTCCTCCTATTTGGCACTCAATCTGTTTGAATCTCTTTCCCACAGACATTACTTTCGTTGTGGAGATACTGATCTTCATATCATAATCCTTGTACCTCTGATCGAGCTCTGAAATATTGGTTTGCAACCTTTCGATCGAATCGGCCATTACAATTAAGTCATCCGCATATGCGAGACTGCTTATTTTGTTTTCACCTATTTTAATCCCGCCCTGCCAGTCTACTGTTTTCAATATATGATCCATGAATAATATGAACAACAGTGGTGACAGGTTACAGCCTTGTCTTACCCCTGAAACTACCTTGAACCATGAGCTTAATTTGCCATCTACTCTAACTGCTGCCTGACAGTCTACGTAAAGCCCTTTGATTGCCTGCAGAAGTTTGCCTCCTATACCATAATTTTGAAGAACTGACAGTAGCTTCCTCCTAGGAACACGGTCATAAGCCTTTTCCTGATCTATGAAACATATATACAATTCCCTGTTCCACTCATAGCACTTTTCCATTACCTGCCGTAAGCTAAACATCTGGTCCTGACAGCATCTAAGAGGCCTAAATCCACACTGATTTTCATCTAATTTGTCCCCAATTAATACCTGCACTCTCAACAATACCTGAGAATATTTTGCCTACAACGCTAATTAAAGAGATACCTCGATTGTTGTTGCAATCTTTTCTGTTTCCATGTTTGAAAATTGGCGTGATTACCGCTTTCGTCCAGTCAGACGGAACTTGTCCCGATTCCCACGCCTTTTTAATTATCCTGTGTAACCATTTGAGACCTGATATTCCACTGTATTTGACGAGTTCCGGCTTAATTTCATCCACCCCAGCCGCTTTATTGCACTGTAGTCTACTGACCATTTGCTCAACGATTCTGTTTCCATCGTCGTTCCTATCCCTTTCTACCTGAAAATCTGACACATCATTGAACGTTTCACCTACATTGAGCAATTCTTCAAAATATTACCTCCATCTGCTCAAGGAATCCACAGGATTGACTAGCACCTTTCCTGACCTGTCCAAAACACTTGTTAATTCCTTGTTCCCTCCCTGTAACTGTAATATATTACACAGTAGCACATTTAACATAATTACATTCCTATTAATTTCTAAATATCACATAGTAATATTCATAATGTTCACTTTCTGTATGTGCTTGGAATGCGTATGTCGAAAATAAAACATGTTTATGTCTGTTGTAAAATATGTTGCACCCATTATGCAAGTCCATCACTTAGAACGACTGTTTACAAAGAACAAAAACTTGTTAGAGTATGGTATCAAAGGTCTTCTGCAATCAATTCATGCATTGCAAAATCGATGTATATTGTACACCCAGTGATATCAGATTTTAAACTAACCTACGTTAACATACGTAAAATAATGACTTTTTTATATCTACATTTACATAGATACTCTGCAAGTCTCATTGCAGTGCATGGCAGAGGGCTCATCGAACTGCTTTTATGATATTTCTCTAGAGATTCATTCTCTAATAGCTCGTGGGAAAAAGGAACACCTAAATCTTTCTGTTTTCGATCAGATTTCTCTTATTTTATTCTGATGATCATGTCTCCCTAAGTAGGTGGGTGCTAACAAAATATGTGCGCATTTGGAATAGTAAGTTGGTAAAAGAAATTTCGCAAATAGATCTTGCCGCAACGAATAACGCCTTTCTTTTAATGATTTCCACCCCAACTCGTGCATCATTTCCGTGGCGTCCCACCTGGTGTGGATCCCACAATGCGCAGCAATTTTCCAAAATAGGACGCACAAGTGTGGTGTAGGCAGTTTCTTTAGAAGAACTGTTGCATCTTCGAAGTGTTCTGCCAATAAAACGTAGTAGTTCACCTTCCCTACAATATTTTCTGTGTGTTCTTGCATTTACCGCACGTAGAAATGTCTGATTTTTCGTGTAACTGAAGTATAGGGGATTTATTTTAGTGGTCATATGGATGATTTCACACTTTTCATGGTTTAGGGTCAATTGCCAATTTTTGCAGCATGCAGATATCTGAATCATTTTGCTGTTGCTTTTGACCTTCTGGTGACTTTACTAACCGATAAATGACAGCATCATCCGCGAACAGTTTAAGAGAGCTACTCAGATTGTCTCCTAAATCGTTTATAAAAATAAGGAACAGTGGGACTCTATAACATTTTCCTGTGGAACGCCAGATTTCACTTCTGTTCTACTCGATGACTTACCGTCAATTACAACGTTCTGTGACCTATCTGACAGGAAATGACAAATCCAAGCGCACACCTGTGGCAATATTCCATAAGCACGAAATTTGATTAGAAGATGCTTGTGAGGTCAGTGTCAAAAATCTTCCGGAAATCTAGAAATATAGAATCGATCTGAGATCCTTTGTCGACAGCACTCATTATGTATTGTGAGTAAAGAGCTAGTTGAGTTTCACAAGAATGATACTTTCTGAATCTGTATTGACTATGGTCACTAGGTCGTTCTCATCGAGGTAGTTCATAATGTTTGAGAAAAGTATGTGTTCTAAAATCCTGCTTCAAACCGACGTCAGTGATATATGATAGTAATTTTCCGGATCATTCATATTGCCTTCTTCAATATTGGGTTGACCTGTGCAACTTACCAGTCTTTGGGTACCGGTTGTATATGATAGCCAGATGTAAATATATTCCAACAGCGTACTCTTAAAGGAACTGGTATACTATATGGACCGGGCGACTAGATTTTGTTAAGTGATTCCAGTTTCTTTAATACTCCAGGGGTATCTACTTCTAAATTACGTATGCTGGCAGCTGTTCTTGATACGAATGCTGGCGTATTTGCTTCGTCTTCCTTGGTGAAGGAATTTCGGAAAACTGTGCTAAACAGCAATTCTGCTTTAGCAGACCTGTCATCAGTAGCATCACCATTTCCGTCGCATAATGAAGTTCTTTATTGTGTTTTGCCGCTAGTATACTTTACATACGACCAGAATTTCTTAGGATTCTCTACCAGATTACGTGACAGGGTTTCTTTGTGGTAACTATTGCAAACTTCTCGCGTTGTAGTTCGAGCTAAATTTCTAGTTTCTGTAAAAGATTGCAAGTCTTGAGGGTTTGTGTCTGTTTAAATTTGTCAAGCTTTTATCTTTGCTTTTGCAAGAATGACCTAACCTGTTTAGTGTAGCACGGCGGGTCAGCCCCCTGTTTTGTTGTTTGGGATAAACCTGTCAGTGGTTGTCGATATTATTTCTTTGAATACAAACCATATCTGATCTACCCTCTCATTGTTAGTTTCGAAAGACTGGAAATTCTCACTCAGGAACGCGTTAATCGAATTTCGATATGCTTTTTTCAATAAATATACTTTCCTTTTAATTCTGGTGGTTTTGGAAAGTCCGATAATCAGTCTCACTGTAACTCTGTGTTCACTAATTCCCGTGCCTGTTTAGATTCTCCAGATTATATGTTGCTGAGAGGTGAAGTATGTTCGGACAACCATTTACTATTATAGTGGTTTCATGAACAAACTACTCGAGATAATTTTCGGAGTAAGTATGAACATTTTGCAATATTAAAGATATTTACGTTGTCATGGATAAAATGGCCCATTACAAATCAATTTGCTTTTACAAAGTCAGGAATAAAATAAATCATAAAAACACTATTAACACTGTCTCAGTATAAAACACGATGATACAATGAGAGCAAAAATTTAGTTTTCATGATCTGTATCTGTTGTGTAAAATAATAGGTGAAAACGTAATCAGTGTAAAACTGTGGTCGATTTACCTATGGAGATGTTAAGTGATGGTTGTAATAAATTATGTAATAATGTAACTGTGTTGCCTCGAACAAAGAGCCACTTCTTATAATATTCAGGACATAATAGCATATTAGTAGATATAAAAATGCCTATTTTTGTATCTAATGTGACATATCGTATTTTAAATTACGCTGGAGGTGAACAAATGGACATGTACAGTAGTGATCTGGTGCTATATGTTTTATTTTCGACATATCCATGTCCAATCATAGGCAGAAAGTAAACACGACGAACTGTTACTAGGTGATATTTAAATATTAATAGGTATGTTATTATGTTAAATGTGCTACTATGTAATATGTTATAGTAACATAAAATTTGTATATATTAGTCTTAAATATTAATGGACTTGAAGACTGCAATATAGATTTTCAATAAAGGAATTTTAAACAAGCGATTTTGGCTCCTCTGCTTATGCAGTTCTCATCACAACTTTAGCGATCCTGAGTAACAGTTTTTATTAATGTTACAGCCTCAGTATCCTAATGTGCAAATGCTATGTATGGGCAACAGAATTAGGGTTGTATTGGGGAGCCGAGTTACAGTCTGTTAGACACCAGTAAGAAATTCACTAAAAGATGAGTTCACTCATCGTATGTGTGTAGGAGTAATCGTATGAAGTATTTGAGATATTTAGTTGTTGAATGAACTTCTAGTTTTGTATTTTTTTTAAATACGTATCTTTTCTTTCACAGCTAATCAAATAAAAACATTTTAGGACACTGCCAAATGTCTTGTACTAAAATATCTTTTTTGTGACCGTTCCAATATCTCGTTTGACAACAACGCTGTCAGTGCTTCATTAGGTTTAGTTTTGAACACCGTTGTACAAGCAAGAATGAGCTAGGCGTGATAAATTTAATTACTTATTGACGACACTCCTTCCCTTCTATAGACAAAAACCAAATAATTACAGGAAAAATATGTAATTAAAATTGATGAAGGAATGATGGTTGGTAGTCAGCAAATCTGATGATAAAGGTGGAGAGTTATATGTAGATCAAGAATACGAACGCGATCATTTCACTTCTTAGAATGTATATAATATTTGAGCAGGAAACCAACAACGAAATTAAGATTCCAACATAAAGCAGTATAAAATTACTAGTGGAACGGTAAAAGGAAAAATCACGCAATATAGGAATAATCTATATCTATAAATGTGAATGTCTGTTCGGTGTACGTTTATCACGTCTGAACCACAAGACATAAAGAGCTAAAAATTGGTACAGTTACTAATGTCTACCAGGGGAAGGCTTTAGGCGTGGTTTTATGACGATCGGATAGCTATTTACCTATATATATATATATATATATATATATATATATATATATATATATATATATATATATTAATGTGAATGTCTGTTCGGTGTACGCTTATGACGTCCGAACGACAAAACGCAGAGACTTATTTGTACAGTTACTAATTTATACCTGAGGAAGGTTCTGATAGATATTTAATAATTTGAAGAATATAACGCGAAATGCAGAACAATAATTACTCTTTGAATATTATATTTACTCTTTGAAAATGGTTTTATTGGTTGCATTATTGCTTGAGGGCTGATAATGATAAAAGCGTGGAGTATATTGGGATGGAAAGTTATCGGTGTATATACAATTCTACGCGCGTGCGCGCGCGCGCGTTTGTGTGTCTGTGTGTTAATATTTCGCTCTGCAGCGAAAACTACAAAACGCAGACGAATGGTCTGAGTGTCATTGTTGTCCGAAGTTTCCCATAGCAGTTCCATGGCGACAGCTATAAGGGGATGGAAGATATGATGGTTCAAAGTCGTCAAATTATTAAAAAAATTCGGGCTGAAGGCCAGCGATGACGTTTGCGACTCTATAGCAAGGAGGTTACATACAGCGAAACGTGATGCCACAGACAATATCTTTGGTCTATGCGTGCTACAATGTCTTCAGCTCTTTCTGTGTAAGGGTAAGCATACGAATAAGGAAATATAAGAATAAATAAATAAAGCAGTAAAAAAGAAATTTCTTTTAATGCATCTCTTTAAAAAAATCGATTTGACGTTTCGCGCATTACATCAAGTGATCGATCGATCTTTGATATTATTACAATCATATTGTTGAATTTCATGATTGGATTCTCGAAACGAGAGCATTTTACGTGTGATTTGATCTACACTACTTACTTTCCTGACAAACGGTAAGTGCATAGACTTCTGCAATCTGATAGGAATAGTTTTCAGTTTGTTTCTAAAGAAGGTATTGTATTTCATTCCATCCTTCAAAACCAGTGTCATAGCACACTGTTGAAAGATAGCTTATATATTATAATAAATCAACACGAGAGCAGAGCCGCGGGTTTAACCTAGTATTATCTATAAAAATCCAATGAGTTGAAGATAAATACGAAATAGAAGAGCTAAAGAGAAGGTATAAAACAGAAGACGAAGCAAGAAAGAATCAAACAAGTAAATAGTAGTTGAAAAAAGAACTGGAAGAAGTTGACTATTGTCGATTTTGCTCATATATAAACGGGAGAGAGAATTATAATTGTGCCACAAAGGTATAAGAGAGGGAACATTGTGTAACAAAATACAAGTGACGGGGGAGACTGTAATAGTTGTATGAAGCTGTGTGAATGATCTAAGAGGGGATAAACGCAATGTAATCCCCCCGCCAGGTCCTAGGCTTTTTATCTGTCACTTTCCATTTCTTTCACCTCTGGCAGTATTGCTCATGTGAAAAATACCGAGTAGCACCGTGGTTCGGAACCCAAGTTAATCTGTAGGTCCCCCTATAACTGGCTGGGTAAGTCAGTTCGAAGATCGGAGGAAGGCAACGGCATACCACCTCCAAACAGGACCATGCCTAGTAAAGCACTATGGTGTTCAAACCAATCTTCGGATTGTTGACTGCTTTACCTGCTTTAATCTCTGGTGGGCTGAGACAGAAACGTGTGTTGAAGACTTGAATCGCAATTGCACGTTGTTTTGAAATACTAAGATTCACACTTAAAATTCTATGAATAGCAGTAGTTCAAACACTGTAGCGTATCTGTAGTCCAGACTGAGAGTGACACAACCAGTACTGACTGCTTTATATGACACAAATAATTCGGTTCAGTTGATCTTCGTAATTCTCAACTTTATTTATTTATTTTTATTTGGTTATTTAACCTGACCAGATTAGGGCCATAGGGTCCTCTCTTACATCTGATCAGGAACAACATAAACAAAGGATTTCATTACAAAAAACACTGCATTAATAATATTAAATAATAACAATATACGATAATACTAATACTAATAATGATAATAATAACACAAAAATCAAAGTAATACTAATAATAACAAGAGATAATCACATTTGAATTAAGTTTAATATAAACAGAAGAGAGAATATGGTTAGTGAAAGAGGAGAAGATTGAAAAATGACAGTGCTAATGGATGTGAGGAAGTGGAGACATATATGAATGGAGATCTCTGCTGGCGAAAGGAAAGGGAAACGTTTATGGGGGGGGAGGAGGAATTGACAACAGTTGGCTACAGACTGGTAAGTGGAGAAAAAGATAGCTATTGTGACAGAAGGTGAACCCTTAGTTGTCTTTTAAAGTTTTGAATTGATTTTATCTCTCTTAACTTTTGAGGAAGATTGTTCCACAGACGTGTTCCCGATACAGAAAATGATTTAGAGAAGATTGCAGTGTTATGTGAAGGTAGAGAGAGAGTTTTATTTTGGTAAGAGCGTGTGTTTCTGCTGTGCTGTTCAGATAGTAATATAATCGTTGAGAATAAGTATGAAGGTTTGCAATGATTGAGAAAGCGATGCAGCAAACATAGTGTACGATAGCTTCGACGCTTATCTGCACGTAGCCAAGATAACTGCTGGTATATGTAAAATGTAGCTCCAGTGGATGTAGGAAGAGGAAAAAAAACAAAGGGAAAGATAATTTGGTACTGGTCAGCAGGACAGTATGGTACGTGCGAGAGATCTGCTGCTGATTGTAGCGGCCCAGCGCTGTGAGAGCGCCTATCTGTGACGGAGTGGCCGACTCCCGCAGCCTGTTACGGTGACCTGCACGCGCAGACGATGATAACCACCTTACGTAACCACGTAGCTTTAACTTATCAGCAGTCTGCGCAACCAGCAACGGGATTCGTCACGTTCGCTGTGCTACAGAGGGATTACGTAGCAGTCCAGTCATTCCTTTCGTCGTGACAAGTCTTCATATAAGCTGTCATGTAGTCCGATAATGTTAGGTAATCGAATATGAATGTTGCTTCCCAGACATACGCTAGCAAATAAATAAATAAATAAATAAAAAATAAAAATAAAAAAATAAAAAAGTGGCCATATTCAGTAACTCAGCGTACAGGATACCAACGTAACAGAACTTGGTTATTGAGAACTTCGGGAGTTTTATTATTCTAAGGTATATTATCTGCTTATGCTTATTATCTATACCAGTGCGTAGAGAGGGTGTCACTATCCTTTCTCTATCGAGGGGGTAGCAAATCAGGAAGAATTGCGCTATTAGAGAATATTCCTGTACTAAAATGGGGCCGGCCGCGGTGGCCGAGGGGACTGAGGCGCTCCAGTCACGGTTTGCACGGCCACTACGGTCGGGGGTTCGAATCCCCCCTCGGGCATGGATATTTGTGCCGTCCTTAGTTGTAGGTAGTTCATAAGTAGTTTGTAAGTTTAGGGACTGATGACCCCGTAGTTAAGTCCCATAAGCTTTACAAACATTTGAACATTTTGAACTAAAATGGGCCCAGTTGAAAATTATTTCTGTTCAAATCGAATAGAACATTATTAGTTTATTTGAAACATTGTGAGCATCTTATGCTTTATAATAAACAAAGATGTATCTCATTAGAGGCGTGAATAGTGCGGTGACTGAAACTCATCCCATATATTTAATTTTAAGACAGCATTGTACACTGAACGTCGCCACCTTTTCGCAAAATATTTCCATTGCAATAACACTCAACGTCGTTATTTTAGTTTCTCAACTGGAATTATTTTTCAATTTTGTGGCACGGTAATGGAATTAACTGTATTTTATCTAGGTACACTAGTTAATGCCTTCAATTCTGCTTCAGCCTACAGAGACTCTTGTGTGAAGGTTGTAATTTTTCACAGCGATGTTTTGCTACGTAGACTCAATAGTTACCAAGAGACGTGGCGCATTGGTTATAAGACGACTGTTTCTGACATGCACAGTTTTATGTTTCGTGATTGCACTGTGAAAGGGTGTGGCCAATTTTCACTACCATCCCTAACACATTACAGCTTGAGGTTCGTTTCTTATGATCTCGTTGTTGACAGGACGCTAAACCCTTATCTAACTTCCTCTCTCCCTAGTTCCACTAAGAGCTTACTGTAGTTGTCATGGTGGTTTTATACAGAGGGGACTTTATATATTTGGCGGCTCTGCCACTTCGTAGCTCCTGGTGGAGTAGCCTGCATGTTGCGATTATCTCGCAACTGTGAACAGGTGTGAAGAAGTCTACATGGGGGTTATCGGCCTCTACCCTTCTACTGTCGATGAAATTTTGCAGTGATTTAGTTAGCCCGTCTTACGTTGTTAGACTAACAGGTAGAGGAAGATTTACTTGAATTCTCTTACTAAAAACAAACTGTTTCCGTGGAAATATGCCTCTACAATTGTACTCCACAAACCGTCTAAGGTGTGTGGCAGGTGGCACTTTCTGTACTACTGCCACATGCTCATTTTCTGATTCCCAGTCGCGTATAGTTCGCGGGGAAAAACACCATCGGAAATCCACCGTATAAAGTCTAATCTCTCTGATTTTAATCTCTGTTTGCGACATTTATGTAGATGGCAGCAATATTATAGTAGACTTTACGCTCTCTCAATTTTCACAGAAGCCTACACAGTGATGCAGAACGCGTTTCTAGCAGCGTTTATCGCTCAAATCCGCGACGCTTTCGTGATTACTAAATGAGCCCGTAACAAAGCGTGTTGCACTGCTTTGAAACTTCTCTATCACCTCAAGAAATACTATCCGGCGGACCGCACATGATAAGTGATCGTCGAGTATTGGCCGAATGAATGTTTTGTAAGCTACTTCCTTTTTTTGATGAACAACATTCCTGAGTATTCTTCCAGTGAATCTCAATTAGGTAGCTACCTCACGATTAATTTTATCTGGTCGTTCGACGTCAAATCACTCTGTATCCATAATCCAAGATAAAAGTAACTGCTTCCATCTCATTCCTTCTATATATTCGCAGTACAATGTATTTGTCTCTGTTGAGGGTCAATAGACAGCCACTAACTGTACTAAGCCTCGACACGCAGCAGATCCTCACGCATTTCACAATTGTCCACCGTTGCAACTTCTCGGTACACTAAAACTTAATTCGGGAAAAGTCTCATGGAACTTGCAGCGTTATCTGATACTACAGTGTAACGTGCACACTCCCGACACTCACTGCTGTGAATGTTGTTACCAGTGAGCTCAAAGATAACCTGGAGTTAGTTCTGTGTATTACGAAGTCGTGACTCTCGACGCCGTTTTGGTGAACGTATCCGTGTCATTCACTATCCACTTGTCAGTATTAAGTGCTTAGGAAGAATTTAACATTTTGAAATTTCTAATCGTTTCTACTAGTTGCTTACGTAGAAACTAATTCATATACAATGGGCATTATCTGTTCTGAATACTACTTATAAAATATCCTAGACATGTAATTAACCATACTCCTGCATCGAAACAGTAGAAAAAGACACGAGTTTTGTAAAATGTATACTTGAATTATACGAGGCACGTCCAGAAAGTAAGTTCCGTTTCAATTTATCTCCGCTGCAGCGCTGCGATTGCAGTTCCGCACATGCGCTGTAGACGATGTGTATCAAGGAGAAGAACGTGCGCCATTTGGACATCGCTGTCAGTTACGTACGCTTTGTTGTGCTTGTTTGAAATGTCGGCGTAGATTGAAAATCCCGCCGCCTGTGAAATCAGGTCGGTGATTCGGTTTCTGAATGCGAGGAAAGTGAAACCAAGTGAAATTTATCGGCAAATTTGCGATGTTTACGGACCAAATGCGATGAGTGATTCGATGGTGAGAAGATGGGTCCGACAGTTCAATGGCGGGCGTAGTGATGAGCACGATGAAGAACGAAGTGGGCGTCCACCTTTGGTTACAGAAGAACTGGTTCACGCGATTGATGACAAGATTCAGGACATCTCAAGTCTTTCCTTGGCGCTCATCACTTCACCAATGACGACGAGCTGAAAGAAACTTTTTCCAGCTGGTTGAAGACAGGCGGCAGATTTCTATGAAGAAGGTATACAAAACCTGGTGCCACGCTATGACAAATGCCTGCAAAATTTCGGCAGTTGTGTGGAAAAGTGGTTCAAGAGTTGTAGAATTTTGTGCAATAAAAATTTCTTTTGTATCTGTGTAAAATTTTATTTTATTTCCAAACGGAACTTACTTTCTGGACGCGCCTCGTATTTTCATTCAAAACAAGTGTTTCTCCTACGTTGCACTTAATGAATAAATTACACTGTGGTAGACAACTAAATAAAGTGTATTAACGACATATTCGAAGCTTATGATATATAGCATGATTTTCCACACAGAGTGTATATCCAAACCGTAAGCTCAGACGGAAATCAGTGCAGACAATAGGCAAACATAAAACTGAACATCAGAAATACCGTCTATAACAGTACAATTTATTCATTACATGAAATGTGATAGTAACACTAGTTACTGAAGAAAAATATAACTCATATATGGTTCTGAACTCTATTTCGTTTCCTTTGACTTACCTACAACCATAAGTGACACAAATTTCATCATTATGCATTTATTAAAGCAATCAATTGCTCATAACTTATTTTCAGAGGACGCAAATGTTCAAAACAACACGATCTATACGCACGGAGTTGCCAACATAACTATAACAGACCGGCACGATTTTCACACATCCAATCTGCTACAGTTGTGTATCCAATGTTAACAATTGAGATCACCGGTTGTTACCAACGGACAGTTGCAACGACTCTAGCGCTCCTTGTAGTGGGAAAGGTGCCCTAAAAGTAATGTTTGTTTTTAATTATTTTACTACATAATTAATCATATAGTTTCTATAATTGAGTAGCCTGTTATCAAAGGCGGACATCTGTCGTTTGCAAATAACTGAGATAAACACCATTTTTATTACGAAACGTAGAGTTCGTACGTATGCATGCTATTTTGGTGATCGTTAGCAACTAAATGATGACCAAACTAGCATGCATACGTATTAACTCCACGTTTTCATAATAAAAATGGCGTTTATCTCAGTTATTTGCAAACGACAGATGTCCTCCTTTGATAACAAGCTACTCAATTATTCCGTTCAAAGCATTATTAAAATATCGAGAGACAAATAAACGCGTAAAAATGTAAAAACGGCGATTTTCACTGATTCAGTGATATAAACAGACAACTTATTCATAAAGAAATATTTTCGAATATGTTTATATTTGCAGGTTATTGCGATGAGAGTAACAGAAGATAAACATACGAGGAACATAAATTCTTGTTACGGTTGACAGGCACTTTCTTTGACGTGTAACAATTCGCTATGGAGTCTAATGTTTCGAACATTTTTACTATTCACTCGCCTTTCGTTTAAGGGCACATACTTTTCAGCGCGATTACTTTTGCTTCTAAAGCGAACCTCTTGAAGATTCTTACTGTCTTTTGTTCAGAGGTACCAATAATTGTGGAGTGGTTTCTGCTTTGTTAGGTAACTGCTTTTTTCCCCTTTCGTTTTATTGTCGCGTTTGTGAGGCTTTTCCTTCAGCTACAGCAGTGAGCTGTGATGGCTGATCTGGTACATCAGATAATGGAGGTATTGCATTCGATATAAATTTCTGACGTTCAACACTTACTGATTACGAGGGAGAGACAGTAAATAAATCGCAAACTGAGGCAGGTACGCCAGTACTACGCGCTGTGTAGGGCTATTTCTCTACCACTACACGCATCCGTCTTGTGGGTTGCAGCAGTTTAATGAACCAAATAAAGTTACAGCTCAAGAGCGTCACTGGTATCATGCAAACGCTGCCACAAAAATTCCAAGGTCCAGTTAATAAATCACAATTCACCTATCTGGACAGTCTGTATTTGTTCTCAAAAGTATAGGCTATAAAAATGTACATAGAAATGACAGCCATTTAAATATATGAACGTTGACAGGGGAAGAACCATATAATGCTTTAATCTAAAAACATATTGTCTTGGCTCCGCAAGATGGCGGACTGGCTTCAATAGACAGATAATCTTAGCTTAGAAGCGCCGTCTCCCCTTATTTGAACCTCCTTGGTTCTGATACTTTGTACGTTCGTATTTTGTTCATTAGGTGACAGCGCGGAACAGTACAGAACACCTTCAGAAAGTCAAGGAACACGCCATTTACCTGAAAGCCTGACGTATTTAACCTTCCTACTGTGTTCGAAACAGAGACACACATATTGTGAATGGGTCAGTTAGACACGCAGTTAAAAAAATATATATATATTCTTCGATATTACTTCAAAATATATTTTATATATAGTTTTTTCTTGTGTAAAAACAGACATTGAAGCTTTCCGGCATTTATTGAACGTAATTAGTGCAGAAAATTATTACATTTTAGATTGTGAAACAATGATCATACAAGTTTTTATAAGTGAATAGTTGCATAAAAGTGCAAGCTAAAGCTTAAATTTTGTCACTTATTGCAAAAACTAATTAACGTAAAATTACAATGAAATATGATAATTAATTCTGAACAACAATATTTAGCTTCAATATATGCGTGTTGTATTAGCTTACACAATTATTGCAGTAAATATTTGCATGATCTTGGCATAGGAATGATTGACAAATGTTACATTTCTTATTAGTCTTTCGATCTTTCTTCGGTCCACGCTCTTTGTACTGGCCCCTTTTCTGTTCCTTTTCTCCAGAACTCGTTCCTGCAATATTTCGAAATTTAATTTTATCTTTTTAGGAATATTTTTGGACATTCTGTTTTCTTGCATTGTTCTCGTTAGCTCTCTTAGAAAAAGGCGTCTTTTGTACAATTTGTTTCAATAGTAGCCTGCGTTAGTGTGTACATGCAACACATAAGCATTTATTGCAGCAATGTCTAGCATGTTATAAAACAAACAGGCCCTCGC
The DNA here is from genome assembly GCA_026315105.1 of Locusta migratoria. Lineage (NCBI taxonomy): Eukaryota > Metazoa > Arthropoda > Insecta > Orthoptera > Acrididae > Locusta > Locusta migratoria. Next base: position 336,504,725 of record CM048745.1, read on the forward strand.
TTAGTACCCCTTTTGCAGGAATACGTACTGGCGAGTGTATCTGTCATGTCAACTCCTCCTTTCGTTTTGTTGTAATGCAGTGTTACCTCCAGCTTCTTATGCTCTTCTGCAGACACGGTAGAGTCATGGAGCATGGTAGAGAGTATTACGAAGCTTTATTCTTTTTTGGCACATACGAATCCCGTGGTATACACTACTGAATTCCAAAGATGATTGAAAACACTTGTCTACTGTTGTTTGTCAGCATTTCTTTCGGAATCTCAGCTTTGTTCTTTCTCAGGATTCAACTAATGTTAGAATTTTCTGCAGAAGTTGTTCGGCCAGAGTGTAGTCCGTAAAGAAATTATCAGTGGTAATGTTTCGCCCAGTTTTCTCAGTTCTTTCCACAAGCCTCAATACAACATTTCTACCTTGATTTACTTCTCGTGGTCCATTTTCCAGGTTTCCTGTATAGACTTCTGCTGCACAAACATATGCTGTTTTCACATCAGATAACAACCATAATTTTATGCCATGTTTTCCTCTTGGTTTTGAAATCATGTACTGACGGAAGGGACACCTACCTCTGATTGGAACCTGTAACTCGTCCACTGTGACATTTTCATAAAGAATTAACATTTTAGGAAACTGTTCCACAAACATTTCAAAGACAGCCAGTTTATCAAGGCTTCGCCTAGCTGGTCGATCTTCTTTGTTGTCATATCTGAGAATTCTGATTTTATAAAAGCGCTGAAGTGACACTGTTACGCGAAAAACTGGCCCACCATTCATGTTGTCCCATGGCTATTGGAGAGATTCTCCAGCAGATCTCTATACACCAGCTAATATAAGAAGTCTCAAATAAGCCTTCATTTCCTGATTTGTAATAAAAATTTATTATGCTCACCTTGGTTTTGACACAGCTGGAGGATTTGTAGACCACTGTGTACCATTGCGCGGCGTACGTACATTTCCAGTTACGCTGGTTTCTTTAGACAACAAAACCACGCTTTCGTCTTCTTCGATCACATGACTCTCCTCACTTCTAATCAACATCACTTGATGATTGACAGTATAATCTTCTGTTTCCTCTTATGACTCATTTACAAGCTTTTCTAACTGTTCATCACTTAGAAACCGACTAACAAAATCAGACTGTACACCTATATGCAGTCGTTATACAGAGTCCCACAACAATGTGAATGCCTTTGAGGCATTTTAGACCAATCACAATTATTTCTAACAATTTATTCGTAGAAACTAAATAAAAATTTCCTCCTGGGTCTAAAAGACCCATTCACAATAAGTGTGTCAAAGTTACGTATCTCCTAAAGTATTTTAGTTTTTGAAACGAAAATTGAGGATAACATAAATAATGACGTATTTGAGGAATACATAATGCCATGTTGCAAAATAAATAACATTTAGGGGTTTACGTTAATTTTAGTAAACGAACTGGGTCAGTTAGACCCATTCACAATAGGAAGGTTAAAAGAAGTGTTATAATATTGTTACTTTCCTACATCTACATGGGATACTCTGCAAATCGCATTTACGTGCGTGGCAGACGGTTCATCGAACCACCTTTATACTATCTGTCTCCCATTCTATTCTCGAATAGCGCGCGGTAAGAAAGAACACCTGAATCTCTCCGTTCGAGCTCTGATTTCTCGTATTTTATTCTGATGATCTTTTCCTCCTATGTAAGTGGCAGTCAACAATATATTTTCGCATTCGGAGGAGAATGTTGGCGATTGGAGTTTCGTAAGTAGACCACGCCGCAGCGATAAGCGCCGTTGTTGTAATGATTCCCATCCCAGATCCTGTATCATTTCCTTAACGCTGTCTCCCCTGTATCGCGACAATACGAAACGAGCTGCCCTTCTTTGAACTCTTTCGATGTCCTCCGTAAAACCCACCTGATAAGGATCCCACACTGGGCAGCAATACTCAAAAAAAGGACGGACAAGCATAGTGTATGCATTCTCTTTAGTAGTTCTATTGCATCTTTTAAGGGCTCTACCAATAAAACGCAATCTCTTGTTCACCTTTTCCACGACACTATTTACGTGTTCTTTCCAATTTAAGTCTGAAGTAATAGTAATTCATAGGTATTGTGTGGAGTTTACGACCTTCACTTTTGATTGATTTATCTTGTAAACAAAGTTTTGCGGATTTCTTTTCGTACTCATGTGGACGACTTCACACTTCTCATTATTTAGAGTCAATTGCCGATTTCTACACCATACTGATATCTTATTCAAATAGTTCTGCAGTTGGTTTTGCTCTTCAGATGATTTTACTAGACGGTAAATGACGGTGTCATCTGCAAACAACCTAAAGGAGCTACTTAGATTTCCCCTAAATCGTTTATGTAGATAAGGAACAGCAGAGGACCAATAACACTACCCTGTGGAACGCCCGATATCACCTCTGTTTTAGTCGATGCCTTACCAACGATTACTACGAACTGTGTCCTCTCTGACAGGAAATCCCCTATCCAATCGCAAATTTGGGGCGATATACCATAACCACGCAATTTGATTAAAAGCCGTTTTTGAGGTACGGTGTCAAAAGCCTTCCGGAAATGAAGAAATACGGAATCGATTTGCGAACCCTTGTCGATAGCACCCATCACTTCGTGTGAATAAAGAGCTAATTGTGTTTCGCATGAACGATATATTCTAAATCCGTCTTGACCTTGGGTCAATAGATTGTTCTGTTCGAGATAATTCATAATATTTGTATACAGGATATGTTCCAAAACCCTGCTGCAAATTGACGTCAATGAAATAGGCCTGATACGTTTAGATCGCTTGCATTGCGGATGTGACTGCAAGGCACAGCAGCGTTCAAACGCCATCTGCTAACTATTCAGAATGTAGCATCAATAAGGACAGGCGATATCACAGTCATATTTATTTGGGACACCACATGTAGAACAAACATTACGTGGCAGCCCGATGCAGTTTCCACATACAGTGATGTACCAGCGGACGGAGTGTCTGGCCCTGTTGTTACGCAGACATATCCGATAGGCTCCAAAGAAAAAGAAATCCAATGCAGTAATGCAGTCTAATGAGTGACGAAGAAGTCCGGAACATCGCATACCACGCGTGGTTCCGCTTTATCCTGTTGCAAAGTGGCCTTCTGCAAGCTGGAAGATTCGACAGTACAACAGGCTCCAACACTTCAGAGGTGTATTTCAAACGTGACGTGAAGTCCCTAATGAGGTATAAAAAGGACGGACAAGCGTAGTTTATGCATTCTCTTTAGTAGTTCTGTTGCATCCTTTAAGGGTTCTACCAATAAAACGCAATCTCTGGTTCGCCTTTTCCACGACTTTATCTACGTCTTCCTTCCTAGTGTACGTATCGTACATTACACTATTATCCTAAGTTTTTATTTTTGGCCGGCCGCGGTGGCCGAGGGGACTAAGGTGCTCCAGTCACGGTCTGTACGGCCACTACGGTCGGGGGTTCGAATCCCCCCTCGGGCGTGGATATTTGTGCCGTCCTAGTTCGTAAGTAGTTCATAAGTAGTTTGTAAGTTTAGGGACTGATGATCCCGTAATTAAGTCCCATAGACTATCCAAACATTTGAACATTTTTATTTTTGTTCAAGTGACATTGGAAACGGAAACTAAAGCGCGAATGACGGGTCTAATGTCAAACATCATTTCTATGCAGAACTTTTTCGTTGTTGGCACCAACTGTAATTTGTGACAGTGTGAGGTTTCGTTCAGCGTTGTTAGTTCTCCATTAGGCGTTTATCCTTGCAGAATCCTCGCCTTGGCGCTTATCGAGTAGTGGTGGTGTGGCGTGGCAGAAATAGCGCTGTGCTCAGGCTACCTGGTGGGCGCTCCTCGTGATACGGAGGCTGCGTGGGCGGCCCGCGGCTGCTCAGGTGACACGCAGATAAGCGCGCCCACGGCCAAAGGCAGCAGGCGCCGGCTCAAGTAGCAGCCGCGTCCACACCGCACCACGCCTACGTCCGTAGCTGACCTTCTGCCTTCCAGTTGCTGTTTAGCAAACCAGTCAGATACCAGTACGGTTTTACTAAGACCTCTACGGCTAGTTATATTTACTATAGTCGACACAATCGACTTGAAAGAGATAGCAGCTATAACGTATTACTTAAAACGATTCCCATTTTTTGATCGTCAACACTTTCGAATATTGGCCCACTTTAGGTTACGGTAGTAATACTAAAAGTGGGCCTTTGCGATCGTCTTTTGACAGCTCGAAATTTAAATGAAAATAACGGCTTAAGCATTCATCTGAGACGAAAACTGAATAACTGACTTTGTAAAGGAGAAAATTCTCTACAGCTTTGCTCTCTTATGTTTTTTTTCATATCTCGTATCGTTTCAGAGATATGTGCAAAAATAACAGCGATTTTGGGATATATGTCTGTCTGTCTGTAAAGTTTTCCCTGTTTTTAAGACGAACCGTTCAACCGATCAGCACCAAATTTTACAGACATGATTGTAGACCGCCAGAGACAAGAACCTCCCTTTTTCAAATTTTTCGGATAAAAAATGCGGTAGTAATACCAAAAAAAGCCGTTTCGATTTGACGATGCCTGTCTGTCTGTAATATGTTCCCAGTTTTTAGATCGAACCATTCAACCGATCGGCAACAAATTTTACAGACGTAATTGTTGGCTACCAGAGACCAGAACCTCGCTTTTTCAAATATTTCGGACAACAAATACGTTAGTAATACCAAAAAAGCAGTTTGTAATGTAATTTTAATTGCAAATAAACCGTTCATCTGTCGCGAAAGTTGAATAACCGAATTTGTAGAGGAGAAAACTCTCTACAACTTTGCTCTCTTATGTTTTTTTCATATCTCGTATCGTTTCAGAGATGTCTGTCTGTCCGTAACGTGTTCCCTGTTTTTAAGACGAACCGTTCAACCGGTCAGCACCAAATTATACAGACATGATTGTAGGCCGCCAGAGACCAGAACCTCCCTTTTTCAAATTTTTTTGCACAAAAAATACTGTAATAATACAAAAAAAAAAGTTTCGATTTGACGATGTCTGTCTGTCTGTAACGTATTCCCACTTTTTAGGTCGAACCGTTCTACCGATCGGCACCAAATTTTACAGACATAATTATTGGCTACCAGAGACCAGAACCTCGCTTTTTTTCAAATATTTCGGACAATAAATACATTAGTAATACCAGAAAAAGGCCGTTCGTAATGTAATTTTAATTGCAAATAATCCGTCCAAGCGCCGCAAAAATTGAATAACCGAATTTGTAGAGGAGGAAATTCTCTACAATTTTGTTCCCTTATTTTTTTTCATTTCTAGTATCGTTTGAGAGATATTTACAAAAATAACAGCGATTTTGGGATGTATGTCTGTCTGTCTCTCCGTAAAGTTTTTCCTGTTTTTAAGACGAACCCTTCAACCGATCAGCACCAAATTTTACAGACATGATTGTAGACCGCCAGAGACTAGAACCTCCATTTTTCAAATTTTTAGGATAAAAAATGCGGTATTAATACCAAAAAAAGCCGTTTCGATTTGACGATGCCTGTCTGTCTGTAACATGTTCCCACTTTTTAGGTCGAACCGTTCAACCGATCAGCACCAAATTTTACAGACATAATTGTTGGCTACCAGAGACCAGAACCTCGCTTTTTCAAATATTTAGGACAACAAATACGTTAGTAATACAAAAAAAGCCATTTGTAATATAATTTCAATTGCAAATAACCCTTCATCTTCAACCGAATTTCTAGAGGAGAAAATTCTCTACAACTTTGTTCCCTTATGTTTTTTTCATATCTCGTATCGTTTGAGAGATATTTAGAAAAATAACGGAGTTTTGACACCTTCCATTGAATTAACGAAAACCAGCCGTTCGCAGATGTCACGTGACATTCCTCGCCCCGAACTCTCTGTGATACGCCATCTTGCGTTGCGTATTTGGTGATTTTCTTATTGTAACTTACACGTTGTCATTTCAAAGCAATGACGCACTTAAGAATGAACAAAAACACGCCGTTCTTCGACGATAAATGGTAATCTAATGTCTAAAAGTACCATATCAGCATCAGTTAACAACAGGCATCAATAGTATGAGATTAAAGAACGTAACTTGCAATTGTTAGCTGTAGCGTAGTGGGCAATGCGTTGGACTGTGACGCTGAAGGTCGGTGGTTCGGAACCCGCCACTACATATTTTTTTTTCCTTAAAAGGTTTTCAGACACTCTTACTAATTGATTTTTTATTATTTATATTATTATTTTGGTCCAAAATGTTTGCAAAGACTTATAAAACTACAAATCTAAAGTGGGCCGTAAAACACGTCAGTGTGATTTTCTTTTCTTGTTCAACTGACGAACCCGACAATGATTCGCGACTGCTAAATACGCATGGGAATTAGATATACACCGTACACTCCCCTTGATTTCTCTACCCATCACTTCCTCCATTCTCTTCCTATTTTACCTTCCTCTGTATCCCACGTTCTCCCTACATTAACTAGCTAAAAAGCCAGCGTTGCTGGGCTATTTCTCTATTCCAATATTCAAAGAAAGTCTTTGTCAGTCAGTGCTTGGGTATCCGGGCCATGCAATATTGAGGGAGACTTCAATCATAGCAGTATAGATTGGGACCTCTCTAGTTTCATTTGGGGCGGTACAGACAAGAAGTCTTGCGAGCTACTGTTGGACACGTTTTCCGAAAACTGTCTTGAGCAGTTAAACTTGCAACCCACACGCAATGGAAATATTTTAGACTTTATTGCTACGAACAGGCCTGACCTTATTAAATATGTCATTGTAGAGACAGGAATTAGTAATCATGATATCGTCATAGAGTCAATGGGCGTGTTTTCTTCAGAAAGAGCCGATAATCAGTTGTTGGCATCGCACTTAGAAAATGAATGGACATCGTTTAGTTTCGGTACAATAGATGCAGAGGAATTTTAGACTAAATTAAATGCATTGTAAATAAAGTGTTAGAGAAATATGTTCCTGTAAAGTGGATTAAGGATGGTAAAGACCAACCGTGGTATAATAATAATGTTGGTAAGCTACTGAGAAAACAAAGACTGTCGCACTCTCGATTCAAAAAAGAACACGCAAATGATGACAGGCAAAAGTTAGTAGAGATTCGTGCGTCTATAAAAAGATCGAAGCGCGAAGCATACAATTACCACAGCCATACCTTAGCAAAACATCTTTCCAAGAACCCTAAAAAATTCTGGTCCTATGTAAAATCGATAAGCGGGTCAAAGCCCATTATCCAGTCACTCGTTGATCATTCCGTGGCAGTAATAAAAGAAATCAATGGTAAGTTGTTCTAAATTTTACCTTTAAGAAATCTTTCACGCAGGAGAACCACAGAAATGTACCACACTTTGATCAACGCACTAACTTCCAAATGGAGGACATAATAATACATATTTCTAGTGTAGAGGAGCAGATTAGAGAGCTAAATACTAAATTGTCTCATAGTCATGATGGTGTCTCAGTTCGGTTTTACAAAGAGTGTTCTGCGGCATTGGCCCCGTACATAGCTTGCATTCATCGCGAATCTTTAATTCAGCGCAAAGTTCCTAGTGATTGGAAAAAAAGCACAGATGACTGCCGTTTACAACAAAGGTAAAAGAACTGACCAACACCCCAATATCGATGACATCAGTTTTCTGTTCGAATATAGTAAATTTCCTTGACACGGAAAAGCTTCTTCCTATGAAACAGCACGGGCTTAGGAAAAATCGTTCATGTGAAACCCAGCTTACCCTTTTCTCAAATGACATCTTGCGGCCATGGATGAAGGGCAACAGGCAGATTGTGTTTTCTCGATTTCAAAAAGGCGTTTGACGCGGTGCCACACTGTAGACTGCTAACTAAGATACGAGCTTATGGAATAGTTTCACTGATTTGTGATTGGCTGTAAGACTTCCGAAGTAATAGAACACGGTACGTCGTTCTCGTTGGCGAGTGTTCATCAGAGACGAGTGTAACGTCACGCGAGTCCCAGGGGAGTATGATAGGACCGCTATTATTTTCTATCTATATAAATGATCTTATGGACAGAATAAGTTGTAATTTGCGGCTGTTTGCTGATGATGTATGGGGGTTGTCGTCTTTAATTAACCGTAACAGCATACAGGATTTCTAGTTGGTGCGAAAAATGGCAGCTAGTTCTCAATGTAGAAAATGTAAGATGACGCACATGAGTAGGTAAAACAATCCCATAATGTTCGAATACAGCATTAATAGTGAGCTTCTTGATGCAATTATTTATTTCAAATATTTAGGCGTAACATTGCGGAAGGTTATGAAATGGAATGAACATGTAAGGACAGTTGTGAGTAAGGCGGACAGCCGACTTCGGTTTATTGGGAGAATTTTGGGAAGATACACTTCATCTGTAAAGAAGACCGCGTATAAAATGCTTGTACGTCTTGAGTATTGTTAAAGTGTATGGGACCCGCAGCTGATCAGTTTAAAGGAAGCAGTTCAGAGGCGAGCAGGTAGGTTTGTTACTGGTAGGTTCGACCAATGCGCGAGTGTCACGGTAATTCTCCGGGAACTCGAAAGGGGATCGCTGGAGGAAAGACGACGTCCTTTCCGAAAAATTAGGTTGAAGAAATTTAGAGGGCTGTAATTTGAAGCTGAGTGTAGAACGATCTTCCTGCCACTTAATTACATTTCGCGTGAAGATCACAAAGACAAGATAAGAGAAATTAGGGCTCTTACGGAGGCATATAGGCATTCTTTTTTCCCTCGTTCTATTTGGGAGTGGAATAGGAAAGAAAATGCCTAGTAGTGGTACAGTATACCCTCCGCTACGCACTTTACAGTTGATTGCGGAGTATATATGCAGATGTAGACGTTGAGTACACGGTAACGCTGTTATAAATTAGCACTCCCTGCTGTCTATCTATCTATCCTCCCTCCTCTGTCTGCCTACCTGTGCCTCCTCCCCACCGCCGTCTCTTCCTCTTCTTCCTCATCGTCCCCCTCTCCATCCACCCATCCATCTCCCTGTAATTACCTCTCTCGCTCTCTGCCAGTCTCTCTTCCTGCCCCTGTATCTGTTTATCTCATCCCTCCACTGTATATTACAATTGCATATAGCTGCCAAATTTCAAGGCGGTCGCTCAAATTGTGTCGAAGTCGGGAGCAAGGTACCCTCCGCCATGCATCGTGCGAAATCTTATGTAGACAGTACGTGACATTCCTGCTCATTTTTTTCCTACTTGCATCAAAATCAGAATAAAACCCTCCGCCATGTATTGTAAGAATTATTATATGTTGGCTGGAAAACTTCTGAACGCGAAAGAGATGTATCGTCAAGAGTGTTAGGAACTGTAATGAGGCTGCTATTATGAATGATCTGAAGGGCGACAACAGCAATTTTCTGCAGCTATTTGCTGATAATGGTGTGGTGTACATGTACAGGCAGGTGACGTCGTCAATTGACTGTAAAAACGTAGATGATGAATTAGACATAATGTTTAGTTGGAGCGATGAACGGAGAGCTAGTTTACAAAAAAATGAATTAGTGGAGACGAGTAGTAATAACCACACTCCTGGAAAATAAAAAAAAATGGAGACCATGACCAGCGAGGAAAATATTATTGACATATTCTTGAGGATGTATACAACAGGCGGTCACGCAGAACCCTACCAGAGAGTGCGCAATGTCGATGCTAGTACCATGTATGCTCTCCTTTAGTAGCAGTGCAAGCTGTAATTCTTCTATGGAGACGATCGTAGACGTGCCGAATGCAGTCTTGCAGAATGGCCTGCCATACAGTTTCCACCTGGTGCCTCAGGTGGACCAGATTTCGAGCCGGTCGTGCAGACCGCACAAGATGACGTTTCATCCGGTCCCAAAAAAGGTCAATGGGGGACAGATCTGAAGATAGTGCTGACCGGGGTAGGTGGACGTGCATTTTGCTGTTGGAAAAGCATATTAGCCTTCTTGGTGCATGAACCACCAAAGAAACTGCCTATACTACACTTGTGTGTCCTATTTTGGAATATTGCTGCGCATTGTGGGATCCACACCAGGTGGGACTGACGGACGATTTACAGAAGGGCAGCTCGTATGGCATATTGCATATAGGGGAGATAGTGTCGCGGAAATTATGCATCTTTAAAACAAAGGCGTCATTTGTTGCAGGGAGATCTATTTGCGAAATTTCTTTGATCAACTTTCTCTTCAGAATACGAACATGTATTGTTAGCACCCACCTAGATAGGGAGACGTGATCACCATAATAAAATAAGAGAAATTAGATCGAAAACAAGATTTAGGTGTTCCTTTTACGAAGAAATGATGAACCCTCTGCCATGCACTTCAATGTGACTTGCAGAGTATCCATGTAGATGGAGATGAACGGTACCAGGATGTGTTCATTGATGGTTCCAATGTACCGCGCACTGTTCAATTTTCCTTCGGGGATCACCGAAGGAGACCTGCCAGTTAGAATATGGATCTCCACACCATGATGCCGGATAGCCTCTGTCGTATACAATACAGATTTTCGCGTTCTCCTACCTGACGCCACACACGCGCACGAACATCATTGTCACTGAGGCAGAAGCGACTCTCATCACTGAACGACACGTCTCCATTCGTCTTCCATAAGCGCCTATTGCGACACCACTGGAGGCGGGCTGAACGATGTTGGGGCGTGAGCGGAAGACGCACCAACGGCACGCATGATTGTGCATCGTGGTGTGGGAAGCCACATCCTACACTGACCATTCTCATCTGGTAATTGTCGAGAGAACATTGAACAGTGCACGGTACGTTGGAACCGTTATTCAATCCGTCATGCTACCGTTCATGCATCAACAAGGCGATGTGCTTTTCCAACAAGACAATGCGCGTCTGCATGGAAGAATTGCAGCTTGTATCGCTGCAAAAGTAGGGTATACACGGTACCAGCGTCGACATTGTGCAGTTTCTGGTGACTGTACTGATGTGTGTATGTTTAAATGTTTGTAAATCAGATGGTACTTAACTACTACGGTTATAGACCCCAGGCTTACGAACTAATTAAACTAAGTACAACATATACACACCCATGCCCGAGGGAGGACTCAAACCTCCGACGGGGAACAACCACGAGCTCCACAGCAACGTGCCTTAGAGCGCACGGCCATTCTACTCCGGGCATGTGCGTGTGGCTTTGTCTGTGTGATCGTGTGTTGTATACATCCTACAGAATGTATCAAAAATTTCCTTCTGCAGTTTCGACGAATTCATGGTGTTCTTTTTTATTTTCCAGGAATCCATATCATTTATTTCAAAGACCGCGTATAAAACGCTTGTACGACCACGTCTTGACTATTGCTCAAGTGTTTGGGACCTGCAGCAGATCAGTTTAAAGGAAGACATAGAAGCAATTCAGAGGAGCTAGGTTTGTTACTGGTAGGTTCGACCAATGCGCGAGTGTCACGGAAATGCTTCGGGAACTCGAAAGAGGATCGCTGAAGGAAAGACGACGTTGTTTTCGTGAATTTCTGTTGAGGAAACTTAGAGGGTCGGAATTTGAAGCTGAGTGTAGTACGATCTTGCTGCCGCCTACTTATATTTCGCGTCGTGATCAAAGACAGGATAAGAGAAATTAGGGCTCGTACGGAAGCATATAGGCATTCTTTTTTTTTCTCGTTCTATTTGGGAGTGGAATAGGAAAGGAAATGCCTAGTAGTGGTACAGTGTACCCTCCGCCACGCACCTTACGTGGATTGCGGATTGCGGAGTATGTATGTAGATGTAGATGTATGTAGATGTAGACCCTAAAATAAATAGACAGGGAGCAAATCAAAAACCTTTTAACTATAAAATATACCTATACAAAACATTTTAATTAAAATTGGTGATTCCAATAAAATAAATTATATAGTGTAAGATAAACAACGTCTACAAATTTCAAGTTTCTGTCGTCTGTAGATTCACTTTTCAGCGCCGTTTTCTGTCTTTTAGAAACGGATGGAGAAAGCGAAATTTCTTTCTTACGCTTTGGCATCTTTCTTGGTAGTTTTGCTTTTCAAACTACAATGTGGACTTATTTTTCTTTATCTTATGTTTGTTGCAGAAAAGCAACAGCATCACGTTTCGCTGCACATAAACTGTTTGCTATTATAGTGTCAAAAGTCATCGCTGGTCTTCAGTCCGCATTTTTCATAGGGTGGCGACTTTCAACCTCTATCTCTTCCACCCTCTTATAACTATAGACACGGTACTGCTATGGTGTACAACGGGACACTTTGTACTACAATAACACAGAGAGATCGTTCGTCTCCATTTTGTAGTTTTTTGCTAAAGAGCAAAATATTGACACCCACATGTAGAATTTTATATCAGTCGGTAATTTTCAACCTCCATAACTTCCACCCTCTACCACCATAGTGCACAATGGGAGACTGATACTTACTACCACATACAAATACTGTTCATTTGCGAAGTATAGTTTTGGCTGCAGAGTGAAATATAGGCACAAACAACTCAATTTTATATATATATATATATATATATATATATATATATATATATATATATATATATATATATATATATATATATTAAGATGAGATAATATACCGTTCTGAAAAGTAGCTGATCGATCACTTCTTAATATGGTATCGAACAATTCAGTTAGCAGTTGAGGTCTTATGGGCTACGCGCAGAAGGTGGAAGTGTGCAGAAAGAGGGGAAAGATATATGGATGGACAAAGAGAGGGAAGGAAGTGGGGAGGGGGGGGACAGCAGGGAGACAGGGGAGGGGGGAGATTCACTGACAGATGAGGATATGGAGAAAGAGACGAATCGGGAAAGTACTGTGAAATTATTAGAAATGTGTAACAAGCTACAGCAACGCGTATCCGGCTACAACTAGTTCTTTATAAAGTAGCATTTACATGGCATCATTTCTCTCTACTTTGAATTATTGCACAGAAAATTTTATTTATTTTTCATACGGTATCCAAACACGTAGTACATTTGATGCTAGTTTAAGAGTTGTTGGATACCGCCTTGATGACACTGTAAGTTTGAATGGTTGTCAGTGAATTTGCAGTGCTGGACTGTTATCGCAGGTTCGACGAGGAGCTGGTGCACACGGTGTGCGGCATCCTGGAGGTGAACTGCTTCGAGGTGCGGTGCGAGAACGGCGCGCTGGTGCGCGGCCTGTACCCGCAGACCGCCATCCTGTCCCACAACTGCGTCGCCAACACCGGACACACCATCGCCGCGCGCTCCGAGACCGCCGAGCTCTACAGGTCAGCCGCGCAACACACAGTGGTCGCGGGGTCTCACTGCATTATTATCTCTTATTATTTTCTTTAAACGAGGGTTGGAACTTTAATTGTGGCAACTATTTATTGACAACCGATACAAAAGCGTTACATGTTTGCCCCTGTTACTGTCCTTCAAAGTAGTCACCAGCGTTGTGTAGTACCCGTTGCCAGCGATGTGGAAGGCGTAGTATACCATTAGCAGAGCCTGTTCTGTTGATGGTGCGAATGGAACCGTCTACTGCTTGTCGAATCTCTGGAACAGTTCTGAAGCGAATCTTCGGAATCAAATCAAAGTCGCAAGGGCTTACGTCCGGGGATTGATTTGATTTGATTTTCTCAGGGAAACCAAAACAGTCTTGGTCCAACCCGCCACTGCCCGCACCGAAACTAAGTTTATTGTGCGGTATCGCTCCCTGTATATCTAGTAAAGCCAACCAGTGCCCTTTACCAGTTCTTTATTAGACACAATTTCTTCGGGTCTGGTTGTCCCAAATGTTCAGTGCCTTTTACTCTCCAATGCAATGCATTCGAAGATTAGATGTGATGCAGTTTCGTCACTGTCATCACATATCCTACATTTAGGGTCCTCTTCTGTTATTCCCATTGTATGTAGGTGTTTTTTGAAATTCCCATGGCCTGTCAGCCATCCAACCATGAGTCTAATCTCTCTCCTGTTCAGGCCCTGGATTGCAGAGCTTCTTTTAAAACATGGCTTTGGCATCATTACCTTGCCATGTTTTTGTTGATAGACTTTTGTCCAATATTCTACGTGCTGTCTTCTGAGCCACTTACGTAGCTCCAATTTGATCATTGCCTTGGTGATTGTCAGGACAGGTTCTGGTCCAATAAATGGAGTCTCTGCCCCCATACTGGCTAATCTGTCGGCATGTTCGGGGAGTACTTCCCAATACTAATCGACCTAACAGAGCTGCCACAGCTAGCGCTGTATGCGTCCGCGCATTGTCGAGCCACTGTTCTGTATGGCAATACCGATCCCCCGCTCTCCTCTCAAAGATGTTGATGACACTGTCGTGGTGTACGACCTCTGGCACATTCAATCTTCATCGAACTCCGTTGTTCCTGTTTCAAAAATATTGTGACACCATTACGTTAGACCGCTCGCTCACAAGTAAGTCTATTTCCCTCGATTGTGCGCACGCCGGTGACGTGGGACGGGCGAGTCCATTTGCTGCGGTGTAAGGTAGATATGTGAACAACGTGTGCTATCAGTGACAATACTAGATTCCGTTGCATACTATCTCTACATCAGTGTTGCCACTATTTGAGTTCCAACCCTCGTATTATTTTCTACTCGACAAAGCAAAGTAACGAGTTCTATCACTTCTTTTTTTTTCTTTTTTGAGGTTAATGTTTTAACACCCAGATCTTTAGGAACTGATATTCTTACTTTAGTCCCAATGAAAGTTGTTTTAGGCGAGACTGTTGCTTAAAATTGACCCTTGTTTTAGGAGTTACTTTCCTAGAATACCTGCTTAATAGTTGTGGACAAGAAATTTGAGAGTCCTTGTCCATGGGTGTTGCAAGGGTTAACAAAACTGTGTAGTACACAGTCTACACGGATCCGAGTGCTGGCCTTGGAACAATTTTTCATACTTCCATGTTGTTAAATTATAACATCTACTAAGGAGCTGAGACAAAAATACCCCAACTAAAATTATAAGCAGTTGCATCACTTACCACACAATTGTAAACCATCATGTCGAGGATTGGTGCTTATATCACTGCGGGTGATTATGAGTTCCGGAATCCCGGCGGTAGTACAGGGTCAGCTACGAGCCATGCAGGACAATGGTCAAAGCACGAGGACGTATGGTAATTTGTGTCGGACTGGGTGCGTGCTTGAGAAAGACGTTCAGCTGTGTAAAGCCCGTGTGCCTGGATAGTGCAAGGTATGACACAACTGCCCAATAAGCAGGAGACCGGGGTCGAGTTCCTGCCCCGATACAAATTTTCATATTTCCATGTTGAATGATTACAACACCTACCACCAGCTGACACAAAAATACCCCGACTTATATTTACAACAGGTACAGCATCACATTGCGACGTCTACTCTTTCTGACAGTCATTTGCATTCCGATCGATAATCTGTGCGTGTAATTACGTTTACGTTAGGTGAATACTTATTTGTCAGGCTGAATATGTCAAGATATTTCAAAGGAAACTACGCTAACGGCTGTCACAGTACCAATTTGTATCCAGGCATTACCTGTTTTATGGCCTAGAGTCACATTATGAGGAATACATAACACCTAGATCGTGATTGTCGCCATTTGTGCCTAACCGTCAAAATTAAAATCACATAGCCGCCAGGAAATATAATCCGTACCACGGCTATGTGTGTTTAATATACTCACGTAATGCAGTCACAGGACGTTGTTACGAGGGGTGTTCAAATGAAAAGGTACGAAACGACTTAACAAGCAAACCGGTTGAAATCTCAGTACGCCATTTTGGGATATAGTGTTACGTCTACGAACGCGAAGCATGCGTCGTCACCCCCCCCCCCCCCCTAAAATATTCAAGGCTGTGACCTCATCAGGCAAGTTGATGCTCACGATCCGAGCTCCGATACTCATCGAGTACCTCGAGCACGGAAAACCTTTAACAGTGACGGCGAGACACACCGTAGCCTATGCGAGACCATCAAGAGTAAACGATCTGGGCAGCTAACAGAGGGAGTGATCCTGCTCCATTATAATGCGCGACCACACGTCTCTAAGGTCACTCAAAGTGTACTGGCCAAATCCAGGTGGGAGCAGCTTGAGTATCCGCCATAAAGCCCGGGTATGTAGCCCTGTGACTGCCACCTGTTTGGTGCACTACAAAACGTCTCAGAGGGAAGCGCTTCAACTCGGACGACAAACTGAAGGCAGCAGTCAGTGACGTAGCCAAGATATTGATTGTCAAAAGGGGGGGGGGGGGGGGGGTCTGACTTGTTAAAACAAACCTAACATATTTTTTATATTTTATGTACTTAATTTGCATTTGTAAGACCTTTTTACAAATACTGCCATATTTTATATACAAAATTATGGAAAAAATTTCTTAAAAATTGTTTCAATATATGCCAGCAGAACTTTAAGTTGTTATTCCAAATGAAGTCAGATTATCAGAATGGGAAGTGTTTCTTTGTATTTGAGCACGCAACGAGACGGTAGCATGTCACCAAGCTCGCTGCCTGTCAGACACGACTGTAGCTCGGCGTTTCGAAAAATGTGCATTAATTTTTGCATCAGTATAAATGCCTTGCATGTTGATTCAGGAAGCGTAAGTCTGTAATTTTATTTACAAGATTATTGGTTCTTTTACTCTTGTTGGCACTGCAACGAATCCATTTTCTAGATAAAATATTACTCTCCAACACGTACTGAGTGTCTTATGCCTTATGATATACTGAAATATTGCCACTCCAAATAACGACTGCACTGCTGTAAAAAGATAAATAAGCTATTACAGTAGTACGTATTTTAACTTACCATAACGCTAGTGGACGAATGAAAGTCGGTTTTTGTCTTTTTTCTTTTTATGAACTTATTGATAATTGGAAGCTATCTTACCACCACAAAAGAAATAACGGCAGCGGCAGCCGCAGCATTCCACTGTAGTGCTTGACATAGCAATAATGGACAACGGCTAAAGGAGGACTGGGCAATAGCCGATGCTGTTACCGATGTATCGATAATTAAAATCTATAGCTGGCTTTGTTGACTGTTGATAGCGTGTATCCCTTTTTCGTCGTATGACTGATAACAATATCATTCAGTTTCACTACAAGGTAGCTAGGTCGTGTCTTATTTCATTTAGCCCCTCGGAGGTTCTCCACCATCTGGCATGGGTGTGTGTTTGTCCTTAGCATAAGTTTGAGTAGTGTTTTATCGTTTAGGCAATAGCGGGGGCCGGACCCTTAAGACCACCCCCCCCCCCTTTGGCTACGTCCTTGTAACAGTAGAGGACTAGCTCTTGTCACAACCACAGGAATTCTGTAAACAGGGAATCCTTCGGCACGCTGCTGATTGCTTCAATATTACCAACAGTGTCGTTTCCCATTTTCATTTGAGCACCCTTCGTAGTTAATTAGAGTACTGGTTTGAACTCAGTAGCCACACACGTACAAGGGCACAAAATGAAATGCCTCCGGCCGGTGTATTACACAGTGTATAGACACTAACAGAAACTTGAGGAACATTACTTCTCAATATACCTAAAAGGTACTAATTCTGTATATTCAAACTAAAATATACAGGAATGGTGGGACTCGATCCCAGGCTTCTTTGTTCGGCGTCCTACACTTTATCCACTACATCGCGCTGTTAGTGTCTTTCAGTCCTTCAATGGCAACAATAGTGATTATTGGGAACAAGTACTGCGCCATGGTGGCAGCCATGTTTTAACTTTATTTTCATTTCGTGATGTGGCTTTAGTCACAAAACCGGTGATGCTGCCGTCTTCAGACTGAAGAATACACCACGAGCTGCTACCGCTCGTCGACAGTCGGATCACGCGGAAAGACCCGATCTCTGACGGACGTGTAGACCCAACTGTCTATGTGGTAAACTTGACCAAGACAGCGTTTGTTTTCGACATGTAGCATGCCATTTGATCGTTTACTCATAATACAGAATTGCTGCGTCGACGTATAGAGCAGGGCTGTCAGCAGATATGACAGACCCCTGGAATATGGGAACGAGTCAGACAGGCAGTGATGCTGCCCATAGACGGCTTGCATCACAGCTCGTGGTAACCATTTTGCGCACCTTCTGTAGAGAACTGTACGTAGTAAATTACACTGTATCAACACAAATGACCAACCTGCATAGTGAAGTGATCTATGTTATGTACACCGCAACAAATGCCTGTAACACGGAAACTAAAGCAAACAGACCGTATGTGTACAGGACATATTCTGCTTATTTTCAGGTTCTCTGTCGAATCCCCATAGGTTTCCCAAATTTTTAGTTACACCCCATTAAAAATGTTTTTTGAGTTTTGAGAACCACACGTGAACATGGGAGTCCATTCAAAAAATGTTCAAATGTTTGTTACGTTTATGGGACTTAACTACGGGGTCATCAGTCCCTAAACTTACAAACTACTTATGAACTACTTACGAACTAAGACGGCACAAATATCCGTGCCCGAGGAGGGATTCGAACCCCCGACCGTAGTGGCCGGGCTGACCGTGACTGGAGCGCCTCAGTCACCTCGGCCACCGCGGCCGGCTGGGAGTCCATTGTCAGTCCGCATAATCCGTCAGCTTACTTGCTAAGACACCTTAGTGAGTCCCTGTTCAATAATGGCGGGTTGACGCTGGCCACAAAAACGAAGCCATTTGAGTTCCGTCATGGATATTCCTAGTGTCAATACCAAAAATTTGTATGGCACCATTCAACTGTCGCCACTTTTCCCCTTGCCACGAAGTTAAAGTCATTTGAACTTCGTGACGTTACTATTCTCAGAATCAAAACAAACACCTGTATAAAACTTTCTCGGTTGTTGCCGTGTCAATTCTTGATAAAATCTCAAGCTTCCTGACGAAGAAGCTGGAGGATATCTTCGAAAGCTTGAGATTTTATCAAGAATTGACGCAGCAAGAATTCCGAGAACGTTTTATATAGAAGTGTCGCCACGAAAAACTACGTACTCATAAAACACCTGCCATGTTTTTTTTTTTTTTTTTCAAGGATTCCAACGCTAATGATGTATTTGGTGTTTTCGCGTATTTATGCCAACGTTTTACGAACAACGCGCATTTTAATTGCACACCAAGTGAAAGATCGTTCCAAAATATGTGGTTTTATGTATGGTTTGTTGGGCTATAGAATTAGTGAAACATCGGAAAGGCAGATCAAATCTTTCATAAGCATAATATGGTTAAGTTACGTATTTCATGATTTTCTTATATGCAGTCTAGGCTTAAGATTTATCTGAGACTAAACAATTGTTGCTGAGTGATTACTGAAAAGTGATTTGTAGTTACACACCAGCCTACTTAATTCTAGATATGGTGAAAATAAATGTGAGGCTGGCAGTATATGCACATTTTGGAATTTTCCAGTTGGATTTCAGAAAGGAAATGGCAAGGTTCCGTTATAATTTTTGATTGAGTGTGCCTGTTAATTAAGAGAATGAACTGTATTACAGTGACTATAAGTGCAGTTGTACGAAGTTGTTGTTGTTGTTGTGGTCATCAGTCCGCAGACTGGTCTGATGCAGCTCTCCACGCTACCCTGTCCTGTGCAAGTCTCTTCATCTGAGAATACGTTCGGCAACCTACATCCTTTTGAATCTGCTTACTATATTCGTCCCTCGGTCTCCCTCTACGGTTTTTACTCCACAAGCTTCCTTCTAATGCTAAGTTGACAGTTCTTTGATGTCTCAGAATGTGTCCCACCAATTTATCCCTTCTCTTAGTCAGGATATGCCAGAAACTCCTTTTCTCCCCAATTCGGTTAAGCACCTCCTCATTAGATACGTGATCTACCCATTTAATTTTCATCATCGTTTGTAGCACCACATTTAAAAAGCTTCTATCATCTTTTTATCTGAACTCCTTTTTAAAATGTTTGTAAATCTATCGGACCAAACTGCGTGGTTATCAGTCCGTAGCTTACAAACTACTTAAACCCAGGTAAACTAACCTAAGGACAAAACACACAAATGCCCCAGGGAGGACTCGAACCTCCACGGCGAGCAACCGCGCGAACTCCTTATCGTCCACGTTACACTCCCATACAATGCTACACTCCAGACAAAGTTGTACGAAGAATAACAGCAAAATTCGCTGTAGATTAAAAGTGTGGACAAGTGTAGGTATTTTAGCTTTCAAATAAGCCTCCAGGATATAAGCATCCAGGACATAACGACAGAACACTCAACCTGTTTTGATGACAAAATACCAAATTTGAGGAGATGACAGGTAATGGTCAGGTGTCAAATATCATAATGACCCTTGCAGTATCACTTCAGCAAGTACAGCTTCTCCAATGTTAATAGCAGACTTTTTAACAGAGCTAGAAATTTACGATCGATATTCGTTATTGTTTCAACAATGTTACTTTGTTTATACCTGTTTTTATTGTCTAACTTGTTTCTACGTAAAACCCATTCCCAAAAGCAACATTTACACTTTCTTCCAACTAACTGAGATTTTATCTCAATTCTAATACAGTAACTTAAATGACAACAATGACTGTTCGAAAAATCTCAGCTGACGCCATATTGGCAGTCATACAACTATAGTCGAGCCGGAATAGCATGATCCCTGGTGCTTGCGCCAATCGGCTTTTGAGCGCCGACTGCGGCAGCAGACCATTGGAGCAAGTCGAACGCGAGCTTTGCTCTGCGCATACGCGCGTTCGGCTGCGCTCTGCACTGTTTCCAGTTCTGCCAGACAGCAGTGACCGTTAAGCTATACTGTCAGGCAGCGAACGAACTACTTGGCAACACGGCTGCTTTCAGTTTCCGCGGCTGGGGCGGTCTCCCAGTCCAGTAGGCGGAGCCGGGGATCATCGTATTCTGGCCCGACTATAGAATTCTGACAGCAGTGAGTGGAAATGGCTGCACACTGCACCACTTCCGTATCAAGCGTAATGCCACATGTCGCGGCGCTATTTTTGTGGCTAGGTAAATCAGCCTGTAACCATTTACGTTGGACTTAGAGGGGAGATATACGAAATGAGAGTATTTGGGTCGGGATTTCTAGTTGAACTATTCTCCTAATAGGCAACGGAAGCCTCACGAAAACTTTGTTTGCTACGTGTCGGAAGTATTGGTGATATTTGAATTTATCTTTGAGACAAATTTTACTATTGTCCCAGAGAGAAACGTAAATTTTACTCACGTTTTGTGTGTTTGTCAGTGGAGAAAGAGGGTTACTAGAGTAGAGCAGTGGTAGAAGCGAAATTTGTATTTGTATTTTGGTTAGTTCAAAAAATTTGCAAGTTGGTGAGTCTGGCAGGGCTGTAGCTATTAGATTATTAGAACATGAGAGAAGCTGGAGGTTGAAAAAGACAGATTCAATCTTTGCTGAACATCTGCTCAGAGAAGACCATAATTATGATGTAAACTGTGAGAACTTACATCCCCTGAAGAAAAGCAGAAAGATGGCACTAGTGGAAACATTGAAAATCAATAAACATTTGGCTAGTTTAGTATTAAACGATCAAATCCAGTTCCCCTCTACACCTCTACTGAAATAAGTTTTATTTTCAACCTTACTTTTCAACAAAAATAATCATATTAGTTTTGATTCTTTACTCATACTTATTATATTTTTTATATAAATGTTAATAACTTTCATAAATAAGTACTTTCGATGAACTTTCCTGTGAAGTATCGATTGTCTATGATAACATCTTTGTAAATCTTAACATCTTTGAAAACATGTGTACTACAGTCAGTTGTGACCTGATGATGGCCTAAGAAGCCGAAAGCCGGTTTGTGACCAATAAATAAGTTTTGCAGAACATCAGGAAGTTGTTCCTTTTTTATATTATTATCATGTTCTGTCAAGTACCGACGGAAAAATCAATTAATTAAATTTGCAAGTAATTGGTAATTTTTGCATGATCGATATGTGTGTAACGATTAGAGAATGTGGTAGAAAGTAAAAAAGAAATACACTGCTCAAAACAATTAGGGTAACAGTTGAGATATCATGCACAGTATACCTATGGTAACGTATTTTATTCAGATATTGGTAACAATTGTAATTTGTGCGTGATACAGTACACTTTTTGTCTCGACTCTTTACTTGAGGTTTATATGGCGTTTACGTAGAGCGAAGGACCATGGGGTCACTATAATACTGAAATAGTCGTTGTCCTCTTATATGGTATGTGATCACCTCGAACGACCAGTAAAGTAGCACACCTGCGTGGCAAGGAAGAATGAGGTTATTATTCAGCTCTTGAGGGATATTTTAGCCATTCTTTCATGAGTGTAATATCCAGCTCTACAACCGTTGTGGGAGGTTCTGGTCTGGCTGCAATGCGTCTGCCAAAGTGCATCCCAGACATGCTCCATCGGGTTTAAGTCCGGTGAAATCACCTTCAAGCATGTTGTCCTCCAATGCAGCTCTGTGGGGCGGTGCGTTTTCGTCCACCAGAAGGAATGCATGAAACCAGTGTAGGGCACAACGGAAGGGCGAAGGATCTCGTCCCTATTCCTTTTAGCAGCCAAAGAGTCCGTATGTCCGTCAATACTGACTGCTGCCCACAACATTCGTCCACCACCATGAGACGGTGATGTTTCCTGCACATAAGCAGAATTGTTCCGAGTTCCACGTTCTTTCCAGATGAGGGAACAACAATTGTCTGGCTGATGTTGATTCATCTAAGAACAGAACCCGGCGCCATTCAATATGACTTCAATCCTGATGTTTCTCCAGTATCTCGGAGCTAAACGGTGTCGTGGTTTTAATGGGACACACACCATAGGTCTCCATGCGTAGAGGCCACATTCCCGAAGGCGATTTCGGACTGTTTGATATCACGCGTCCCGTTTTTGCCTGGAGGATGCTTTGCACTGAGTTACGTTGAGCCTCCTGTTTTGACGTGCTGTTAACCGGAGATAATGATCATCTGTTGCTGATGCTACCCGTGGACGACCTTGGCCTTCCCTTTTTAACGATTCCAGTTGTCTGAAATCGGTCTAGTTCCTGGAAATTACACATTAGGACACTCCAATAGCTTCAGCCATCTCTCTCTGTGTCTGTCCCCTTTGCAAACCTCCTATGGCTCTCCATACCATAGCCTCTGGTAAGTCACATTGTTGCACTGCACTACCTGCTCAGTACACTATCTGAACCCAACTGCTTACGTAATTCGTTTGGTAGAGTAAACACAAGTCTGCGGCAACTTTTTTTATTATCACTATTTCGGTTGTCGTAATGTTTTTGTCTCGGTAGAACCGACAGAAATATGTCGAAGCATTTTATTTCATTCTGCCGATTACAATATTCCAGAGCCTAGATGTTGTTGTTGTTGTAGTCTTCAGTCCGAAGACTGGTTTGATGCAGCTCTCCACGCTAACCTGTCCTGTGCAAGTCTCTTCATCTGAGAAAACTTTCGGATCAGTTTACTGTACTCGTCCCTCGGTCTCCCTCTACGATATTTACCCCACACACTTTCTTCTAATGCTAAGTTGACGATCCCTTGATGTCTCAGGATGTGTCCCACCAAACTAACCCTTCTCTCAGTCAGAATACGCCAGAAATTCCTTT
The DNA here is from genome assembly GCA_026315105.1 of Locusta migratoria. Taxonomy (NCBI): domain Eukaryota; kingdom Metazoa; phylum Arthropoda; class Insecta; order Orthoptera; family Acrididae; genus Locusta; species Locusta migratoria. The sequence goes on from CM048745.1 coordinate 336,528,237, forward strand.
TCTCCCCAATTCTGTTGAGCACCTCCTCATTAGTTACATGATCTTCCCATCTAATTTTCATCATTCGTCTGTAGCACCACATTTCAAAAGCTTCTATCATCTTTTTGACTGAACTCCTTGTTGTCCACGCTTCACTTCCATACAGTGCTACACTCCAGACAAATGCCTTCAGAAAGGACTTCCTAACATTTAAACTAATATTGGATGTCAAGAGGTTTCGCTTCTTCAGAAACGCTTTTCTTCCCATAACCATTCTGCATTTTATATCTTCTTTACTTCGGCCACCAGAAGTTATCTTGCTACCCAAGTAACAATACTCGTCTACTACTTTTATTGCCTCATTACGTAATTTAATTCCTTCAGTATCACCTGATTTTCTGACACTACAATCCATTATCCTTGTTTTACTCTTGTTGAAAATGTTCAAATGTTTGTACAACTTATGTTGTAAACAGAATGCATAAACGAAACGATTTTAATGTATAAGAATCAAAAGATAGAAATGTATTACGAATGAGGTGGTAGATGAGTTTTGTTACTTGGATAGTAAAATAACATGCGATGGTCGCAGTACAGAGGATATAAAATGCAGAATGGCAATGGGAAGAAAAGTATTTTTGAAAAAGAGAAATTTGTTAACATCGAATATTAATTTAAGGGTAAGGAAGTCTTTTCTGAAGGCATTTGCGTGGAGTGTTGCCTTGTACGGGAGTGAAACATGGACGATAAGCAGTGTGGACAGGAAGAGGATAGAGGCTTTTGAAATGTGGTGCTACAGAAGAATGCTGAAGATTAGGTGGGTAGATCGCATAACTAATGAAGAGGTACTTAACAAACTTCGCGAGAAAACGAATTTTTGGCACACCCTGACTAAAAGAAGGGATCGCTTGGTAGGACACATTCTTAGACATCGAGGAATCGTAAATTTAGCATTGGAGGGAAGTGTGTGGGGTAAAAATCGCAGAGGGAGACCAAGAGACGCGTATAGTAAGCAGATTCAAGTGGATGTGGGTTGCCGTTCTTATGAGGAGATGAAAAGGCTTGATCAGTATAGAGTAGGGTGGAGAGCTGCATCAAACTATGAAACTTCCTGGCAGATTAAAATTGTGTGCCGGAACCGGGACTCGAACCTGGGACCTTTGCCTTTCGCGGGCAAGCGCTCTACCACTGAGCTACCTAGTCTTGCAGGTTTCGCAGGAGAGCTTCTGAGAAGTTTGGAAAGTAGGAGGCGAGGTACTGGCGGAAGGAAAGTTGTGAGGCGGTGTCGTGAGTCGTGTCGGGGTAGCTCAGTGGTAGAGCGCTTGCCCGCGAAAGGCAAAGGTCCCAGGTTCGAGTCCCGGTTCCGGCACACAAATTTAATCTGCCAGGAAGTTTCATATCAGCGCACACTCCGCTGCAGAGTGAAAGATTCATTCTGCATCAAACTAGTCTCCGGACTGAAGACCATAACAACAACATATTTACAGAGGTACTGTGTGAACAAAAGCAAATTGCTTCTGTGATTTTTAATGTATTAGAATCAAAATATACAAACGTATTACGAATTTTATATTTATAGAACCACTGCTGGAGGTCCTATGTGAACTAAAGCAAATTGTATATATACATGTGGCGTCTGTTCCGAAAGAACAAACGTCACTTCTAATCCTGTAGTTGTTATTATTTAATATTCACAGATATCGCAGTTGATATCATATAGCCGGCCGCGGTAGCCGAGGTTACTAAGGCGCTCCAGTCACGGTCAGCACGGCCACTACGGTCGGGGGTTCGAATCCCCCCTCGGGCATGGATATTTGTGCCGTCCTTAGTCTTAGCTAGTTCATAAGCAGTTTGTAAGCTTAGGGACTGATGACCCCGTAGTTAAGTCCCATAAGTTGTACAAACATTTGAATTTGAATTTGATATCATATATTCTGTGAATATTAAAGCAAATTGCTTCTGTGTCTTGAATTACAGCACGCGCATAGGACAGGAAGTAGCAAATGATATTTTGCACTTTCTAAGTATGTAAAGTGGTCGTACGTATCTTGCTGAAAACCAACGCCGCAAAACTGTAATCACAAATGAAAACATCAAACATGTGCAGTGTTCAGTGTAGTTTTAATAAAGATATACCGATCCGATTATCGATGTGCACCATTCAGAGACTCTTAATAAAGTGCGATGTGCCTGACACTGGCTCCAATGGGTCCGCGTGTCAGCTGTGTGAAAGCTAAGCCGAGGCATAGTAGCCCTCATGAAACGAAACCATCCCAGTGAGCGTGAGAGTGAAATGGTTTACCACACCGGAGCTTATGTATAGCTTATGGGATTTAACTACAGGGTCATCAGTCCCTAAACTTACAAACTACTTATGAACTACTTACGAACCAGGACGGCACAAATATCCATGCCCGAGGGGGGATTCGAACCCCCGACCGTAGTGGCCGTGCAGACCGTGACTGAACCGCGTCAGTCCCCTCGGCCACCGCGGCCGGCTACTCTTGTTGCTGTTCATCTTATAACCTCTTTTCAAGACCCTGTCCATTTCATTCAATTGCTCTTCCAGATCCTTTGCGGTAGATATGTCAGCTGATGCCCGGATTGTTTGGACGAGTGTAGTTGCGGCTGTGACGAGAGTTGACTAGTTGGTGGTGGTCGGTGTCGCAGGCTGAAGCTGCACGTGACGGTGCGGGTGCCGGCGGGCGGCGAGCTGTTCACGTCGTACACGCACTCGCTGGACCCCACGCTGGTTCGCCGCGAGATGCTGGCGGGCGGCAAGTACTTCGACTGCTGCTGCGACCGCTGCAAGGACCCCACCGAGCTGGCCACCAACATCAGCACGCTCAAGTGCAACAAGTGCGACAACGGCGTCCTGCTCTCCTCAGACCCTCTCGGTGAGTACCTCTGTCTGCGCCAGTGCTCGTGTAAGAAAATTGCCTGTTGGAGGTCGTCAAATAATCTCAAAATTTAGAATGCGTAATGATATGCTCTAGTAATAATAATTTTGTTATTGAATGTTGTAGCAAATCACAGCTAATGGGTCGCAACAACACTTTCGCAGAGTAAGTTAGAATTTTGAATAAATAAAAAAAATTGATATTAATTAACTTAAAACAGTCACTGTAGTAATTAATTAAGCTTGGCCCTATCTGACTTAGCATTGACTACAGCCTCCAACTAGCACCTCTTACGATTCTCGAACAGCACAACTTCACTAATAAATGTGTCAGAATTCATGTAGTGGTGATGACGTGTTCCTGTTATAATCAAAATCGTAATAGCTGATAGACTCTGATTGCAATGATAATAGCTGAGTACTGTGAAACTGCGTAGTGCAATGAACTTCACAAATACTACAGTTAAAGTTCCAAATTATTTTAATAATATTGTTTAAAGCATTCAACTTCCTTATAAAACTTTGCATGAACTATTTTTTGGTAAATTGGTTCCAGGCCCTGGATAGCGTACGCGTGTAACTGGCTGAGCAGAGTTTGGCATTTAACGTATTTCATAAAAAATTACTTCAGTCAAGTCTGGTAAAACTACTACAATAGTTTGACTACTGTTAGCCTGGTTACTTTCTACATAAATGAAACCAACTTTACTTTACTTGCAAACTCTCTTGCACTCTCTGGCACTTTAATTACTAGTCACTGTGGTTGAAACACGTTTAGCAATTCTTTAACTCGTCTAGCAATTTCTTTAAAACTGATCGTAATTACTTTGAAAATGATTGAACTTGTTAGTCAATGTACAGGCTTGCATAATCAACATAATCTAATAATGGTGATAATGGGGTGACTACATCTACTTACAAAATTAAGACTGGTTTCAAAATAAGTCATGTATAATTGAACCAAAGTTCTGATTGGGTTGACACTACATTTACATCCATACAAAATAAAATGTTACAAAAGTACTCATCTGTTTTCGTCGTCTTCGTCGTGAAGTCCAAACAAGACAGATATGATTACAATAGGTACTCTTACTACAACAACGATCACACTCGGTGACAATAGACTTGATACCAAACAATTACTTTTCTTGCACACATGAAAAAACATTACTTTGATCACTTTCGAGTATAAATAAACTTATTTCGCACTTCGTTCAATACATTAAACAGTACGCCTCTCAGGCTTATTGCAATTGCATAAAACTCGCGCCACACTGCGCCTACCGTGCCTCTGCACCATCAACAAAACATTTATGTGTTTACTATAGCGAATCCGCTCCGCGACTGCTTCAGCAGTGCGACACTCAAAGCTACTACTTCTGTATCAAAGACAGTCTTTACAACAGGTTCAACATTTCCCTGGCGCATTGCTAACTTACAGCATAAGAATGTCCGTGCATTCATGTGGGTTAACACATATAGTACATGTTTACACTAAATGTTTCAATATAGAAAATGACGTTACATAAGAAATATATCTAGCATACATGAAATGAAAAATACATGAAATAAACAAATTTAAGACAATATATAAATTACGTTAAATCAAACTAAGATACAGCGACAGGTGTACTCTTACACTCGCAAAGTTTCGTTCACACCAAAACCTGTTCAAGAACATCTCGCACTACCCTCCTCCTCCTCATCATCATCATCATTAGAGACTGATTATGCCTGTCAGCGTTCAGTCTGGAGCAAAGTACCTCCAATGAAATTCCTCCATGATCCCCTATTCACTGCTAACATTGAAGCCTCGTCTGATGTTATGCCTTTTAAGGTTGAAAACAAACAAACTGTTTTTTTTTTCTACTAAATTTTGTTTATTTACTAACTAGTTTTCGGCTTATTAGGCCATCGACAGGTAAACTGTTGACATGTGTCGACAAAGACGCTATTGCTTGGTTCTCAAAGATGGTAAAACAAAGATACAATACATAGATTACTTGGACTCTGGATATGACATTTGTTGGAATTACAAACAATATCTGTTGCCATGCAGAATTATGTTCACGTAATCAGTGGCCTCCTTAACATTTTTACACTGTAATTTGCGAGTGAACAGGGTGAAACACATTACATTTCAAATATTAATGAATTAAAAACTATGTTAACATTATTGACACTGTAGCATATGTTGGGATCGTCACTTAAGGTGTACATTAAATTTGTTTTCTACACTGATTTTACATTTTACTTACTTGCCAAATGCTGTCGAGTAAGTAAAATGTAAAATCAGTGTAAAAAACGAATTTAATGTACACCTTAAGTGACGATCCCATCATATGCTACAGTGTCAATAATGTTAACATAGTTTTTAATTCATTAATATTTGATATGTAATGTGTTTCACCCTGTTCACTCGCAAATTACAGTGTAAAAATGTTAAGGAGGCCACTGATTACGTGAACATAATTCTGCAAGGCAACAGATATTGTTTGTAATTCCAACAAATGTCATATCCAAAGACCAAGTAATCTGTGTATTGTATCTTTGTTTTACCATCTTTGAGAACCAAGCAATAGCGTCTTTGTCGACGCATGTAAACAGTTTACCTGACGATGGCCTAAAAGCCGAAAATTAGTTAGTAAATAAACAAAATGTAGTAGAACAAAAACAGTTTGTTTGTTTTCAACCTTAAATATGGAAGCGTTCTACCAATAAGCGACGGAAGAATCCATTGTTATGCCTTTTACTTCAAAATCATTCTTCAACGAATCTAAGTACTTTCTTCTTGGTCTACCTCGACTCCTCTTGCCCTCCGCTGCCGAGTTCATGAATCTCTTAGGTAACCTTGCTTCTCCCATACGTGTAACATGACCCCACCATCTCAGTCTGTTCGCTCTAACTGCTTCATCTACTGTGTTCATTCCTAGTTTTTCTTTGATTTCCTCACTCCTCCTCTCCTGACTCGATTTTTTTTTTTTTTTTTTTTTTTTTTTTTTTTTTTTTTTTTGTGTGTGTGTGTGTGTGTGCTTGTAATTGGAAATCTCTTTCTCACTTATATTTTAATGACGACTATATCCAGACGCTACTTTTCCAACAAAGGAAGTTGTTTTGTACTAATAGGGAACACCTTAAAAGCCCCGTTTACACCGAAGCGAACACAAGCGAACGAGCAGCAGCGAACGAGAATTCGCTTTGGTGTAAACGCTATGCGCGCGCTGTTCAGTCACGCTCGGCTCGCATTCGCAGGTGTTCGTTTGTGTTCCGCTGGGTGTCGGTTTCAGGGCGAACCATCAAAGGAAGTTCGCGTCCCCTCCGCCTCGGCGATAGCGTATGCTGGCCTTGCGGTAGTGTGCTGTTTTCTCTTCCGTTCGCTCCGGTGTAAACGCTTATTCGAAATTACAAGCCAATGTGTGCGCGCACAGGTGAATTCCTGGCGAATGCGCATTCGCCTGTGTTCGCTTCGGTGTAAACGGGGCTTAGACCTCGGAACCGCGCGAAACCACGCTTAGAATAAAACAAAACAATGGTGTGCGTCATTTCCATGCACCCCCCCCCCCCCCCCCCACTTGTCTACGCCAGAAGGCACAACATTTTGTGGAGGAAATGAACATGTTTATAATAGAGGAGGGTTTGTAGAAGGGTAATGTTTGGAACAGTGACCAGAGTCAATCCCATTATGAAATGTCTTCAGCATCAACACTATCCTACAGAGGAGAGAAAACTACAGGTAGTTCAAAAATGTTCAAATGTTTGTTAAGCTTAAGGGACTTAACTATAGGGTCATCAGTCCCTAAACTTACAAACTACTTATCAACTAGCTACAACTAAGGACGGCACAAATATCCATGCCCGAGGGGGGATTCGAATCCCCGACCGTAGTGGCCGTGCATACCGCGACTGAAGCGCCTCAGCCCCCTCGGCCGCCGCGGCCGGCACTACAGGTAGTGTATTGGAGTCTGTACACAGCTCTACCCACAGCTACACAATTGATTTGGCTTTATCAATGGCAGGCAGAGTAGCAAACAAGTTATACATCTCTTTTCAAGGGACTGGGTTCGATTGGGTTGTTTGGTTGGGATAGGGAGACTGAACTGCTAAGATCATCAGTACCCCTGTGGGAAGGAGAAGAAGTGAGGATAGGAAAGGAGGGGAAGGGGAAAGGAAATGCAATCCGGGAAGTAAAGAAGGAAGGAGGACTGCATTAGCTCGGGGCCCCGTTCTCGCCACGCACCTACTCACGAGAGAACCGTGAGCCCCCTGGGGAGGGGAGACACAAGGCGCTTTGCGTGCATGTGTTTTAAACAAACTTTAAATAATCTGTACACAAAACACTCATGTGAAGGCAAGAAAAATGGAAAAATGACTAAAGGGCACTTAAAACGTTTTCTAACTTCGGTCCTTAGCGAACATGTAACAAATGAAAAGAGCCTATTGCTGTATGATCCTTTGGCGGATCATACTGATCGTACCCTTTTAGAAACAAGTTTTCCAAAGAAAGATGTTACGTTGTAGATCTGCCACAGAAAACAACAAAATATTGCCAACTCCTTGATGTTCACTTCTTTCGGCAACATAGACTCCATATTAGAAGAATTACTGATTTTGTAACACTACAGGTACTAAACCACAAGTGAAGGTACATAATCGTTATTTCATCGTGAATCTTCACTCTGCGACTTACAATCAATTTGCTGCACCTACGTGTAAGCCTATGTTACATTATACTTGTCGAAAGCCACGGTATGGCACTGATATACCAACATCATCATTTGAAAACGTAATTAGTGTGGCTATGAAATGCGTGAATGCAAAAGTGATTTGGAATGTGATAGCGTGGCGATACTGAGGTGTGCACCCTGTTCTCTCCCACTTTGTTTCATCCACTTCATCGAAAGCCCGCATCTGCATTTTGAGGACTAATATAAGCACTTTCAGGTGTGTGGTACTGCTTTACATGTGTGCCTTGCGGTATTATAAGTACTTTAAGCAGAGATTTTGACGCTGCTGATTACCTTTAATTTCCTTCCTGTGGTATTGATATCTTGTTACTTTGTTTCTCTCTGTTAAAATGTTACTTGACGTACAATGCAATGTTTATGTTTGCCTGTTATTCCAAGCATGGTTTCGTGCGGTTCCGAGCATTTGAGCTCAAAAGTGTCCCTTGTAAGTAGCTACTGTCGGGCGCAAACGCATCGACGGCAGGTCATTATAAACGATAACCACCTAATCCGGCTAACGTTGTACTGCCATATATACAGGGTGTGTCACCTTACATTACCGCTGGATATATTTCGTAAACCACATCAAATACTGACGAACCGATTCCACAGACCGAACGTGAGGAGAGGGGCTAGTGAAATTGGGTAATACAAACCATAAAACATGCAATTAAGGAAGAGAACGTCATGGAAGATCGAGTTTAAAGTACGTGAACGTTTCCCGTTGATTCATTAGTTATTAGTCGTAAGATATCAGCCAACAAATGTTCTGCATAAATGGAAGCTGCTTCAGTGGATTCATACAAACCCCGACCAATACACAAGTTTCAGTTCTTCCAAAGGCAAACGTTTTACAGGAATTTTGTAAGCCGTCCCCAGCAGCTTCAGGAGTGACAAATGAGAGGACACTCCTTTATTTGACTAAATGGAAGCATTCGTACTGTTACTGTAGTCTCTGCAGCGATGATGTCAGTTTGAGGACGACCGTTACCATGGCCAATTGCTTTAGTTAGCTTTGCGAAGAGACGACTATCGCCTTGATTTCTGTCCTTTTACACGCGCGGGTCTTATCGATACCGTCTACGATTGCTGTAGACATTTCCAACTTTTTTCTTTGAGGTCGTGGTAATATAACCTAGCCGGCCGCGGTGGCCGAAGAGACTGAGGCGCTCCAGTCACGGTCTGCACGGCCACTACGGTCGGGGGTTCGAATCCCCCCTCGGGCATGGATATTTGTGTCGTCCGTAGTATTAGTAGTTCATAAGTAGTTTGTAAGCTTAGGGACTGATGACCCCGTAGTTAAGTCCCATAAGTTCTACAAACATTTGAACATTTTTGAACAATATAACCTATCTGAGTACAACACTGCCCAAACTACATTCATACGAAATGTATGTGAATACAACATTTCAGTAGCCTAATATACTTGGAAAACATGACAGTTCATTGTGTTAACGCGAGAGGCGTACGTACTGGTGTGCTAGGAAAGCCAGATGTTCTCCTGAAGAACATCGTGCCACAGATACTGGAAATGGGCCTGAGACGCCACGTGCGTTGGTGGGCCTCCTCATATGGCTACACTTTGGTGTATAGGCGGCAGATAAATGGATATAGTATGTCAGTAGGCCAAGGCAATGTATTGAAGTCACGTAGCCTATTAAGTTCGACAGTGAAAGACAGATGGTTGTATAACCTCCTGGCCATGCAGAAGAATCATCTACGTGTCACAAAGTGCATGGAATGATGAAAGTGGCAAATGAGCGTTTGTTTGAAACATTCAATTAGCAGTTAGAGCGAGGGAATAATTTCTGACCTCTCGCATAAAAGTAAGCAACAGTAACGACGCAAAGAATATTAAAGTACTATTCAAATAATCAATTTTCTCGTTAAATTGACGATGTTTACGCATTCATAAAACGAATCACTGTAAGAAATTTTGCATACGACAGCCATTCTACTCATAATTTTTCTCAGTTTTTTGACACTTCTTCACTGCTTCTACACACTTCAGAATTAATTTGAGCCAGAACGAACATTCTCTAGATGTTTACGCAGAAACAGAGCTGTTGTGCTTCATTAGCGAATCACACCAGTGGAACGTTCTCCACGAAGTAATGAGGGGAGAGTGCGAGGTGAGACAGCTTTTCATCGACACGACGCATGTGCTTATTATAGACTTACACGTTTAGCGTTTTTTTCCCATAAAAGCTCCCGAGTTACAAACATTTTTTTTTTAATTTTTGGTCTACTGCCGTTACTTCAACCCGTCCTATCAAATCAAATGTTCTAATGTTTGTAAAGCTTATGGGACTTAACTGCGGAGTCATTAGTCCCTAAACTCAAAAACTACTTATAAACTAGCTTATACTAAAGACGACACGAACATCCATGCCCGAGGGGGGATTCGAACCACCGACGGGGAACGGCCTCGCGAATCGTATCTACATCTACATAGATTCTGCAAATAACATTTAAGTGCCTGGCAGAGAGGTCATTAACCACTTTCATAACTTTTCTCTACCGTTCCATTCTCTAATAGCGCGCGGGAAGAAAGAACACCTAAATCGTTCCGTTTCGATCTGATTTCTCTTACTTTATTGGGATGGTCATGTCTCCCTAAGTAGGTGGGTGCTAGTAAAACATTTTCACATTCAGAAGTAAAAGTCGGTGATTGAAACTTCGCAAACAGATCACGCCGCAATGAATAACGTCTTTCTTTTAATGATTTCCACCCCAATTCGTGCAACATTTCCGTGACGCTTTCCCACCGGTAACGTGATAACCTTCTCAATATCTTCCGTCAGTCCCACCTGGTGAGGGTCCCACAAGGGGCAACAGTACTCCAGGAGAGGACGCACAAGTGTGATGTAGGCAGTCTCTTTGGTGGAGCTGGTGCATCTTCGAAGCGTTCTGCCAATGAAACGTAACCTTTGATTCGCCTTCCCCACAATATTTTCTATGTGTTTTCTCCAGTCAAAGTTGTTCGTAATTGTAACTCCTAGGTATTTGGTAGAATTTACGGCCTTAAGGTTTGACTGATTTATCGCGTAACTGAAGTTCAGCGGATTTCTTTAGTGGCCATGTGTATTACTTCACACTTTTCTTTATTTAGTGTCAATTGCCAATCTTCGCAACAAGTAGAAATTTTGTCTAAATCGCTTTGCAGTTGATTTTGATCCTCAATTGACTTCACTAACCGATAAACGACAGCATCATCCGCGAACAGTCTAAGGGAGCTATTCAGATTGTCTCCTAAATCGTTTATAAACACGAGGAAGAGTAATGGACCTATAACGCTTCCCTGTGGAACGCCAGATATCACTTCTGTTTTACTCGATGACGTAGCGCCTCAATGCGCTCGGCTGCTCCGCCGCGGCATCCGTCCTATCACACACCATACCATATGAAAAAAGAACAAAACAGAAGGTTCTCAAACTGAACGACTCTTTGCTGGAAACATAACAGAAATATACAAAAGGAGCAAATTCCACTCCTACGAACGGAGAAACCCAAATCCTTTGGGTTGATATTCCATTGCCCAATAAAGTACATCAAATATATATTCCATTAGTGTAATTCAGAAGTGAGAATCAAAAGTATGGAAAGGAGAGAAGGCTTTTCTGAAAGAAAGGTCACTAATGAACCCTAAGGTTGGGGGGGGGGGGTTCACCTGCTTTGTAATAGTCTGCAGGTAACAAGATGAATAAAACACAGAGAGACTTACTACGATAGGTCTTAAAGGAAAACGGTATCCAATTCCCGTAACACGAAGTGAAGAGAAACGAAAGGACTGGAATGCGATATGGCAGTTGGCATACTTCATATTATTCCAATCTGTGCCTTAAGGCCCGCGGGTGGGCTTGGATAAGTGCCACCGTAAGGTAGTTGGCGTAGAGTTTGTCGTAAGTGCGGAGTGTCACCTGTTGGTGGGCGTTCCACATATAAGTCATGTACTCCACACCGTCCCCGAGGCGGAGGGCGATCTTTGCAAAGGCTGATTACTCCTGAAACCATGGAGTAGAATTATGCCTCGTGCGTGGGTGCAGCTTTGTGTCCGGTGTGGTAAACCATTTCACTCTCACGTTCACTGGGATGGTTTCGTTGATGAGGGCTACTATGCCTCGGCATACCCACTGGAGCCAGTGTCAGGCACATCGCACGTTATTAGGAGTCTCTGAATGGTGCACATCGATAATCGGATCGGTATATCTTTATTAAAACTACACTGAACACTGCACATGTTTGATGTTTTCATTTGTGACTACAGTTTTGGGACGTTGGTCTTCAGCAAGATACGTACGACCCCTTTACATACTCAGAAAATGCAAAATATCATTTGCTGTTTCCTCTCCTACGCGCGTGCTGTAATTCAAGACAGTTATCACAGAAGCAATTTGTTTTAGTTCAAACAGGACCTCTGTAAATATAACATTCGTAATACAGCTCTATCTTCTGACTCTTATACATTAAAATTCGTTTTGTTTATGCATTCTCTTTACAACTTCTTTTTATATTTTTTCCCATCATTGCCAGCAGAGGTTGCATCCGAAATATGGATGCATTTTCAGAATTCGAGATTTATCAACTCTTAGGAAACCGTTATTTTTCTACATTTGCCTTCATTGCACTCCCCTTTACCTTTTAAAAAACATCGTGCAAGTTATATTCGTTGTTATTGTTGTTTTTGTGGTCTTCAGTCCGCAGACTAATTTGATGCAGCTCTCTACGCTACCCTATCCTGTGCTAGTCTCTTCATCTGAGAATAAGTTTGGCAACCTACATCCTTTTGAATATGCTTACTATATTCGTCCCTCGGTCTCGCTATACGATTTTTAACCCCAACACTTCCTTCTAATGCTACGATGACGATTCCTTGATGTCTCAGAATGTGTCCCACTAATTTATACCTTCTCTTAGGATATGCCAGAATCTCCTTTTCTCCACAATTCTGTTGACCACCTCTTCATTAGTTAAGTGATCTGGCCATCTAATCTTCATCATTCCTCTGTAGCACCACTATTCAAAACCTTCTATCATCTATTTGTCTGAACTCAACGTCCACGTTTCACTCCCATACAATGCTACACTCCAGACAAATGCTTTCAGAAAGGACTTCCTAACATTTAAATTAATTTGGGATGTCAACAAGTTTCGCTTCTTCAGAAACGCTTTTTTCCCCATATCCATTCTGCATTTTATATCTTCTATACTTCGGCCATCAGAAGTTATTTTGCTATCCAAATGACAAAACTCATCTACTACTTTTATTGTCTCATAACCTAATCGAATTCGTTCAGCATCGCCTGATTTTCTGACATTCCATTCCATTATCTTTGTTTTACTCTTGTTAATGTTCATCTTGTAGTCTCCTTTCAAGACACTGTCCATTCCATTCAATTGCTCTTCCAGATCCTTTGCGGTCTCTGACAGAATTACTACAGCATCAGCAAACCGTAAAGTTTTTATTTCTTCTCCCTGAACTTTAACTCCCTCTCCAAAGTTTTCCTTGCATTTCTTCATTGCTTGCTGCTTGCTGCTTCAGTGCCTGGCAGAGGGTTCATTAACCACTTTCATAACTTTTCTCTACCGTTCCATTCTCTAAAAGCGCACGGGAAGAAAGAACACCTAAATCGTTCCGTTTTCGATCTGATTTCTCTTATTTTATTGGGATGGTCATGTCTCCCTAAGTAGGTGGGTGCTAGCAAAATATTTTCACATTCAGCACTAAAAGTCGGTGATTGAAACTTCGCAAACAGATCACGCCGCAATGAATAACGTCTTTCTTTTAATGATTTCCACCCCAATTCTTGCAACATTTCCGTGACGCTTTCCCCCCCGTAACACGATAAAACAAAACGAGCTGCAGTCTCTAAAGTTTTAATCTGTAGTTCATAACCAATAAGTTATGGTCAGAATTTTTATCTGTCCCTGGATACGTCTTACAGTTTAATGTGGATTCACGTGTTTTGTATTCTGTACTGTATCTGTGTATGCACGTTTTCGCCGTACAGTATTCGCCATCTGTTTAATCGGATGGAAGCCAGAATCAGCACCTGCATTGCTGACGTTGTAGTCTACACCATGGTGTTTTAACGTGGATCGACGGCTGGTACCTCAGTACCGATTGCGCTATTGATCTGTAAATGTAATCATTTCATATACTTCGTATGCACTATTTGAGCAATAAATCTTGAGAGAAATGTTCAAATGTTCAAATGTTTGTTAAGCTTATGGGACTTAACTACGGGGTCATCAGTCTCTAAACTTACAAACTACTTATGAACTACCTTATACTAAAGACGGCACAAATATCCATGCCCGAGAGGGGATTCGAACCCCCGACCGTAGTGGCCGTGCAGACCGTGACTGAAGCGCCCTAGTCTCCTCAGCCACCTCGGCCGCCGCGGCTTGAGAGAAATGGAAAACTCTAAGAGGGTGTACTAATTTTTTTTTTCCGGCAGTGCTGTATTATTTGTCTTGTGAATATTCTCACTGCTACTGCGATCCTTATTCCCGATCTCGTTTATAGTTGACTATGGTTCACTGACTTCGCTTAGCAGCTGGATTTGTGATATATCTCATTATCACTTCTGGAGGCTCATCGATCTACATTTACGATTAAATGCGAAACACATTATCTGAAGGCGTTTCTTGTCAGTTAAGATATGTATCTTTGGACCCTTATCATCATGTTGCTTTATCGGTCTGAGTGTAAATTCTCACGTCTGCAATTTTTTTATTTTTTATTTAAAATTTGACACTGACCTTAACTGATATGCAGAGTGTAGCTACTGTTATTCGTCACTGATGTGATAATCACTATGAAAAAGCCACCGCAACTAACTAAATGCCCCAGAACAGACACACGAACGACATCGAAGACAATATCGCTATGTGACACATTAACTACAGGAAAGAAAATAGACTCATTAGAACAAGTTCAAATACATTTACACAAAGAAACGTTTTCCAAAAATATTCTAAAATTATTAAATCGATTTTCAACAACGATAGTTTTTTCTGGTACTTTTATAGGAAATGCATTAATACAGTTGTTGGTATTGACTACGTGGGGAAAGCTATCTGTCATATAAGGATAAAAATCCTCTAGGGCAAGATCGTAATCAATTTTTTTTCCTTTTTCTTTCTCTTTCCGTTTCGGTCATTTAAGGATCATGCGCCACTTTCAATGCTTCCTCCTTTGTTCTTTCTCATATTCTTTCATCTTTCCACTATGTATTTTTTTTTATCTCCTCAGACCATTTTGACTTTGTCTTATTCTCCCTTCTGCCTTAGAATCCTTCCATTTTAACACCTTCCTTTTAAAACTCTCTTTGTGTTGCATCCTTTTCACTTATGTTGTTTCTTTCCAAACGTTTCCTAGTTTTTTGAATTCGCTGCACGGGAGTAGCGGAGTGGTCTGGAGCGCCACGTTGCGGATCGCGAGGTCTCCCGCGTCGGAGGTTCGAATTCTCCCTCGGGCATGGATGTATTTGTGTCCTTAGGTTAGGTTAACTTAATTTAAGTAGTTTGTAAGCTACGGACTAATAACCACGCAGTTGAGTCCAATAGATTTACAAACATTTGGACATTTGAACTTTTCCAATTCAAGCTTTTTTTTCTTGTCGCAAATATATTTAAAAATTTGTTTGATTGATTTGTTTTAGTTCATTCTGTGTAAATACCCAAAATATTGCAGCCGCCTCGTTTGTGGTGTTTCAGTATGTTTTCTATGTCGTGATAAAATTTTTCATTACATCTTAATTTCCATTCCTCTGGGCAAAATATTTATCGAATAATTCTTTTTTCAAGAACTTCAAATTTGTGCAATTTGGAATTCAGTACTCCACATTCACTAACATAAAGACCTTCTTGTTTTACTTTTGTCTTGTAGTGCCGTATTTTCAAATATAGACTGAGACTTTTGTTGTAAATATTTCAGATTATACCACATGCTTTCTCCATTTTAAGTGCTCCTTCTTCTACAGACAACTTGTTAAGCCTTTTCTTGAATCATTTCTCTAGATATTTCAATTTATTTATCTCTTTCTCTTTTTTTATTTTATTTATTCGTTTGTTTTGTGAAGACTGGTTTAGGGTTCTTCGAGCTCTAGTCAGGTCTTTGAAATGCCATGACGGTTTAAGGCATTTTAAATGTCGTATGACAATAATGTAATTAATAATTGTTTCATTATAGTCGTATCGTGTTTGCCTTCGTTAGCTTTCGTTTCATATTATTTGTTTTAGGCTATGGGAATCTAATATTACTGACGAGAATACACACATGCCAAGCACTCAGGTACCCTCAACAGAGTTTTGAATTTTGGAGCTGCCTTCGTTTTGCTCCAAAGTGAATGAAAAACTGTTTGTAGGACCATTTACTTCATAATTAACGATATTTCAGTTTATTAATAAAGAAAGTACAACATTATTGGCATAATACATTTATTCTACAGTTCTTCAGTCTTATAGCTCCCATTCAGTCTCGTCAGGATCATTTGAAGCATCTGAAGTCAACTGGCCGTAAAACCACATTTACTTTTACCCAACTTACTTTCTGGCCAGCTCTTTGACACCTTTAAACTTTTAGCCTTTCAGTGGGAGGAGACAAAGTGGTCCATTGTCATGAGAATCACAGCCGGCCGCGGTGGCCGAGGGAACTGAGGCGCTCCAGTCACGGTCTGCACGGCCACTACGGTCGGGGGTTCGAATCCCCCCTCGGGTATGGATATTTGTGCCGTCCTAGTTCGTAAGTAGTTCATAAGTAGTTTGTAAGTTTAGGGACAGATGACCCCGTAGTTAAGTCCCATAACTATACAAACATTTGAACTTTTTTTATTTTTTATTTTTATTTTTTGAGAATCGCAAGTTCTTAATTGCAAATTTGCGTATTATCGTATTCAGTCATCTCTACGGTCGCACTGCATTGAACCTTTACCGATGTACGGCTGTTCATAGAGGAATATTTTGTACTTAGTGATTAAATATTTTCCTCTTTTCTTCAAATTCAAATGTTTGTATAGTTTATGGGACTTAACTACGGGGTTATCAGTCCCTAAACATACAAACTACTTACGAACTAGCTAAGACTAAGGACGGCACAAATATCCATGCCCGAGGGGGGATTCGAAAACCCGACCGTAGTGGCTGTGCAGACCGTGACTGGAGCGCCTCAGTTCCCTCGGCCACCACGGCCGGCCCTCTTTTCTTGTTAGATAATGATGCGTAAGGGTTTATTACAAAAAAATTTCTTCAACGTGTTAACAAATTTTAAAATAAATCTCTGGTCCACTTCAGTGACATGATATTTGGGGTTCTTCTGATAATGAAAGCATAGTCCACTGGAAGTAAAAGTCTTTCCATCTTCCTCAAACACTTTTCTGTATTACCGAACTCTCTGTCGCATGGCATAAAGCTGTGGCCCGGTTCTGGAAATCGATGAACGATGTGTTGGATTTCTCTGAAACTAATGGGTTGAGCTGCCTCTTTCTTGCACCAAACGAAGATTTTTTTATGTGATAGTCAACTCAATAGAGCCAAAAAGTGGAGCTGCCTCCGTCTTGCGCTAAACCCCTTAATTGCCAGAAATTTAACTTTTATGTATAGCGTGTTGGATCTTTCGGGCTCAGCATCCACACAAGAAAGAGAATTTTCTGGCCTTAGCTGCTTGAGACGCTGAAATACGAGTACATTCGGCCGTGACAGATCAAGTTATTCGCCTAACCGGGACTTTCGCACTTTACGCGAGTAGTGCCGTAAATACTTCTGCCCAAACTGAAAATTTGTGCCTGATCGGTTTCGGATCACAGTCCGCTACACATTTTCAACTGCCGTTTTTAAATGTATTTCGACACCCAAGACCAGGTAAGGTCAGAAATTTCTCTTTGATATTATAACTTACACGAACGTTACCGATACTGTTGTACCGTTTTGTGCATTTGTTGCTTAGTAGTGAGCTTCTTGATGCAGTCGCGTCGTTCAAATATCTAGGCGTAACATTTCAGAGCTTTATGAAATGGAAGGAACATGTAAGAATACTTGTAAGGCGGACAGCCGACTTCGGTTTATTGGAAGAATTCTGGGAAGATGTACTTCATCTGTAAAGGAGACCGCGTATAAAACACTTGTTACTACCACATCTTGAGTATTGCTCAAGTGTTTGGGACCCGCAGCAAACATAGAGGCAGTTCAGAGGCGAGCAGCTAGGTTTGTTTCTAATTCTATCGGACCAAACTGCGTGGTCATCAGCTAGGTTTGTTACTGGTAGGTTCGACCAATGCGCGAGTGTCACGGAAATGCTTCGGGAACTCAATTGGGGATCGCTGGAGGAAAGACGACGATCTTTTCGAAAATTTCTGTTGAGGAAATTTAGAGGGCAGGAATTTGAAGCTGAGTGTAGTACGATCTTGCTGCCACCTACTTACATTTCGCGTAGTGATCACAAAGACAAGATAAGAGAAATTAGGGCTCGTACGGAGGCATATAGGCATTCTTTTTTTCCTCGTTCTATTTGGGAGTGGAATTGGAAGGGAAATGCCGAGTAGTGGTACAGTGTACCCTTCGCCACGCACCTTACTGTGGATTGCGGAGTATGTATGTAGATGTAGACCCTGATTTTTTGCTAGTGACTGGCGAATTTATCCTAGAGCGGTGATAGAAGTCGCTTGTGGACTAGTAGCGGCACGGCAGCAGTGGAGCTCGCGGATGCTGACAGGAGCCAAGCCTCTGCAGAACGACTGCCAACGGCGCCTGACGTCACGGGACGAAGAGCAGCTGACGTAGACGATACGGCCGTGCGTGGAGCACACGTAATGTGTTACAAGGCCGCGCATCAGCTTACGGGCGCCGGCTTACAGAATTCCTGAGACTTCTGCCACTATCCTGCGAAGACACACCCTGTCCCAGTACTTATTCACATGTAATAAGCATCAAAACAGTCTCAAGTGAATTTATATATCACTGAACCTTTGACCGGTATACATCCTTCATATGACTGAAACTGCAACACTATCAGAGACAGTCGTGATCGCGAGTACAATCTTTTGATGAGACAGCTAGTATTATCTACAAGCAGGGAAATGTAAAAGGGATCTCACGGAACGTCGATTACTACATTGCATTCTGTGATTTACTCTATTACTATCGACGAAACTATGTCAGATGATAGTGTAATTTCAAATAACATACTTCGTGTAGAGCCGTCTCCTACAATATAGCAAATGTACCTTTGCTTCTTCTACTCACGAATGCCCAGTTTCATTCAAATACCCGTGACATCTATCTACTGCAGAATCCATGAACTTGGAACGTGGGTATATATGTGAAGCTGTTAAACTATTAAAAACAACGTAAAAATTCACAAACAGATGTTTAAAGTGCATGTATAAGAGTCATTTATGGCCATTCAGAATGCAGCACTAAGAAGGACCGGAGTTACCACACCTAAATTTATTTGGGAGATAACATCACTGTGTAAATAAGGAAGATGGTGAAATCTGTATTGAGTGCTCCGCCATTGTCAACTATAACCACTGCTACACATCTCGGCATTGTCACAGTCTAACAATCACAGTCGCGACACTGACTGTGTGAAAGTTGTTACCAACTTCCATTTACAGCCGCGGCGGAGTAGCCGAGCGCATTGAGGCGCTATGCTCCGATGCGCGCGGCCCGTCTCCGTTCGGGGTTCGAATGCCCCCTCGGGCATGGATGTTTGTGTCGTCTTTAGTATCAGGTAGTTCATAGATAGTTTGTAAGCTTAATGGACTGATGACACCGCAGTTAAGTCCGTTAAGCTTCACAGACATTTGAACATTCCAGTTGCAACGAAACTAGCGTCGCAAGGGTATCGTTTGTTTATAATAACTTTTCTACATTATTAACCAAATAGTCTCTGTCATTTTTGCGTTCCAAAGTATCAGTAAAATATCGAGAGACATAAATAACGAGAAATAAATGTAAACACCCGAATTTGACTGCTTCTTTTATACATACCACAGCTTATTTATGAGGCAATATTCATGAATCTATACATCTTATCAAATAGGCTGTATGTATGTATGTGGGTATGTATGTTCTACATCTTCTCGTAAACTACTGGACCGATTTCAACCAAACTTCATACACATGTTCCTTAGTATCAGGCAACAATCGCTGTCGGGGTAAGACAACACCGTTCTTGATAGAAGGCCTCACAAGAAGTCCGTGTCACGTCACACCGATAGGCTGCCCTCGCAAGCTCACTCTCGGAAGCTACGAGGCAGTGGGCTGTGCCAGCACCCCTTATAGAAGAAAGCCTGCGCACGCGTCACAGCATGGCGGCGGTGAGAGGCTTAGAGTCCTCTGAAAGATTGTAAACATTAGCAGTGCTCGCTGTTTTAGCGCATTCTTTCGTTCAGGAGTGTATTTATTACGTAAATTGGTGTTGTGTACGGTGTGATCGCTACGCTGGACGATTTGTGTGTGTGAGAACAACGTGTTATCTGTTTTACTGACAAAATGCCGTTTCGGCGTTCTGTGCCGACATGTAGAGGAAATTACGACTGTGGCCCAAAAGTCACCGTCTTTAAACGTCCGGAAAGAATAAGCTAATGGGGGTGGTTACGTAAATAAAATGAGTCGCAATATCCAACGGTAAACAGTCATGACTTAAAACTCTTTTATAAGGTTAAACAAAAACGATAAATTCTCATTAACTTGAAGAAGGATCCAAGTTATCCTGGGACTTCTAGATAACCATTTCTTCTTCTCCGGGCGTTTAAAAACGGTGACTTTTGGGCCACAGTCGTAATTTCCTCTACATTTCGGCACAGAACAGCGAAACGGCATTTTGTCAGTAAAATAGATAACACGTTG
The DNA here is from genome assembly GCA_026315105.1 of Locusta migratoria. Taxonomy (NCBI): domain Eukaryota; kingdom Metazoa; phylum Arthropoda; class Insecta; order Orthoptera; family Acrididae; genus Locusta; species Locusta migratoria. Next base: position 336,548,694 of record CM048745.1, read on the forward strand.
TTCTCACACACATAAATCGTCCAGCGTAGCGATCACACCGTACATAACACCAATTTACGTAATAAATACACTCCTGAACGAAAGAATGCACTATAAATAGCGTGCAATGCTAATGTTTACAATGTTTCAGAGGACTCTAAGCCTCTCACCGCCGCCGTGTTGTGACGTCGTTCAAATGTTCGTAGAACTTATGGGACTTGACTACGGGGTCATCAGTCCCTAAGCTTTCAAACTACTTATGAACTAGCTAACACTAAGGACGGCACAAATATCCATGCCCGAGGGGGGATTCGAACCCCCGACCGTAGTGGCCGTGCAGACCGTGACTGGAGCGCCTCAGTCCCCTCGGCCACCGCGGCCGGCTGTGACGTCGTGCGCAGGCTTTCTTCTATAGGGGGTGCTGGCTGTGCCCCAGCGGCCAGCCACTGAGCTTGCGAGGGCAGCCTATCCGTGTGACGTGACACGGACTTGTTGTGAGGCCTTCTATCCAAACGGTGTTGGGTAAGAACCATCTACGACACATACGTAAGGAGATACGACGTCATAAACAATGACAGTCGTGAAAAACGGCCGCATCATGTAATAATAGTCTACATCTGCTCCTAAACTAATGGAGCGATTTTAACCTAATTTGGTACAAATATTCTTGAACGTCAGGAATCATTTACTATGGTTGCAAAAATTACCTATGATACATAGTTCATACGAGGTCACGGGTTCACAGAGTCGGAGCGTTCTATCCGGCCTGATTTCCTCATTACTGATCGTGTTCGAATGAATTACTTCAAGTAGTGTCTACAAAGAAATAACCCTAATAATTTTTTTAACTTTTTTATTCAATAACTTTCGTGAAACGTTTCCCTTCCTTCCCGTTCCCGCCAGTTGGCGTTATAGATGTACCTCCATCTTGATCCCGTTAGAATCGGCACATTGATTTGATAGCACTAGACCGCCCTCCTGTTGCTAAGCAGACCTGTGAGTAAAGAGATAGTCGTGCGTGGCTGCAGAGGAAGCGGGTCAGTTAGGCCGCTATTAGCAGCAGGGCACGGAGGCACTCTCTCCTGCAGGCCGCGTGGGCGCCTGGGCAGCCACCGCTGACCGGTTCTGCAGCAGGAAGTGAACTGCACGCGGAACTCACTGCACCAAACAATTCGGCACTTCCATCCCAGCCACTAACGCTCCTACTGTTACAACGTTCATTGGATGACAGTTTTTGGTTTAGTGCGGACTTCGCCCATTTGTATAGCCATTACAACCTGTCCTACTGTAGCCACCTTACAGTAAACAGGGTGTCCCATTTTCATCTATTCCGAGAGGTATCTCTGCAACGGCACAATTCGGCAAAAGAAAAAGTCTCTTAAGTTGTAAGGATCGAAGAGGGGTCTTGGAATGGTTATCTCAGAATGACCTTCAACACTTTTGTCAAGGTCAAACACATTTTTCCAAATGGTAACCCTTACTTTTTATTCCATGTTCGTACTCTACATAAAAAAACACGCATTTTTTTGTGGGGAACATTTTTTCTTTCTTTTTTCGAAAAACAAAAGATTTATTGCCGGGAGACCGTAAAAATTTACAATTAAAATATTGCATCGTTTCTGAACTCTGTCCACTGATGAAAGTTCCATGAATTTGAAATGACCTTGAAAATTTTTCCCGATCTTGCTTCCATCTATATCAAGTCATCCGGGAAACTTACAATGAAGTACCCCCTCGCGACAAATCATTGGTTTTCGTAAAAAAATGTTCCCTACAAAAAATGTTTTTTTTTTTTTCACTTATAATAAGAATGTGGAATAAACAATAGAGGTTGCCATTTGAGAACCGAACTTGACCTTGGTTTGCCCTTGGGAACAGGTTTCAAGGTAATTTGGAGATAACCAGTCCATGACTCCCTTCTAACCTTACAACTTTTACAAGAGAGGTACAGATTTCAGTGGGACACCCTGCATAAGCACATCTTGAGTCAGGAACCGGAGCTTGCTTACATGAAAATTATTCGAATATATTTTTATTTATTTATTTATTATTATTATTTTATTCTTTATTTTTGTTATTTATTTTTTATATTATTTTATTTACTAATTTTTTTTTCCAAAATATATCATTTGGCCTGAAATTAATGCACCGCTAATGGCATCAATTTTAAGTGCACCGTAAGAATTTTATTTTACATGCAAAAACATGTGCGGCCTAAGGCGCCGTGACACTGAATGCTTGGCCACTCCCATCGGAGGTTCGAGTCCTTTCTCGAGCAGTTGTGTGTGTGTGTGTGTGTGTGTGTGTGTGTGTGTGTGTGTGGTTTTGTCCTCAGCGTAAGTTAGTTTCAGTAGTTTGTAAATCTACATCTACATGGGATACTCTGCAAATCACATTTAAGTGCCTGGCACAGGGTTCATCGAACCACTATTTATCTCCCATTCCAATCTTGAATAGCGCGCGGGAAGAAAGAACACCTGAATATCTCCGTTCGAGCTCTGATTCTCGTATTTTATTCTGATGATCATTTCTACCTATGTAGATGGGAGTCAATAATATATTTTCACATTTGGAGGAGAATGTTGCCAATTGTAGTTTCGTAAGTAACCCACGCCGAAGCGATAACCGCCGTTGTTGTAATGATTCCCATCCCAGGTCCTGTATCATTTCCGTGACGCTGTCTCCCATGTATCGTGACAATACAAAACGAGCTGCCCTTCTTTGGACTCTTTCGATGTCCTCCGCCAAACCCACCTGATAAGGATCCCACACTGGGCAGCAATACTCCAAATGAGGACGGACAAGCGTAGAGTATGCAGTCTCTTTAGTACTTCTGTTGCATCTTTTAAGCGTTCTGCCAATAAAATGCAGTCTCTGATTCGCCTTTCCTACGACATTAACTAGAAAACGATGACCTTAGCACTTTGGTCCCCTAGGAATACAAACATTTCAACTATTTTTTGCGTGCAAAAAACATTGTTTTTGTGAGGTTGGAGGTTTTGAAGCGCGTCAGTTTATGTGAGCACATCATATATTAACGGTAGGCATGGATGTTGATACACGAGCATATTTTACACTACCAACAATATATATATTATATATTTTCACATTATTTTTGTACCAACAGGAATTAAGGTTTTCAGTCGATTAGCATCGCTATATGGAACAAAGTAAAAGTATAGTACTTAACTATGACGAGTACTTGTATCTGTATTGGTATTTATATCTGAAAGATTAACTACACTTCATATTTGTACGACTTGGATTAAAATTGCTGTCGAGTTATCAAGTTTTAAAGTGGCGCTAAATTTACCACGTCTAAATAATGGTGGAGTTAAAATCTATTAGTATTTTGACAGTTAAATATTTTGTTGCTTAGGCCCTATACGTTAATTCGCGTAAGTTTTTAAGTAACTATTATAAAATAATCGTAACGACGGCGGTTATTTAATTTTCCGTGAATAGATTTTGAAGACCAATTAATTCTCAATCCCTGTCGACTACGACAGCTACTCAACTATGGTAAATTAAAAGTTCAGATACACAATGGAAAAAAAGAAAGAAAGAACTGCTGTCATAACACAGTAAAAGGCCAATATCTTCTGGTTAGAGTCACTGATGTAAAAGAGGAGGAATATGTTTGCGACTTACCTGGAAGCTTCAAAAACATTTAATCACAAAATGTTGACATATTTGCGCTTTATTACGGGTTAACCCTAACTGCCCACCGCAGTAAGCTCTCGAGGGGATGCGTCGGCGATAGCAAGTATCCCTGAGAGGTGTCCACTCATTCTAAACTGGAATGGCATGTAGTGTCTTATTGCACAACATGAGAAGTGCCATGTTGGTACACTATGGATGTTATTATACGTGACATTATGAATCTTACTACAGTATAAATACGCGAATATTTAATTTAGTAAAAGTTTTATTTTATGTTTAATTTATAAGTCCTTGAAGCTGACAGATAAATGGAGAAACAAGTTCCCCCCTTTTACATATTGACCAGGATACATTCGCCTTCTGTTGTGCTGTGATATGACCATTTTTCATCCTAGTGGTTTACTGAATCCAATCGCAGAAGACTAGTACGCAGGGACTTCAGTAAGTAAGTTTCGCATATCTACATGCACGAGTGACGTTGTCAGAACCGAGTAAATTTTGTAGGGTTTCCCCTACAGACGGCTCCGCTCTAGTAGCGAGGACAGGTTCCTCACACTGTCCGACTACAGTGACACGACATTTGGAAGTGAACTCTACAGATGAAATCCTTGGGATGGTATGCTTCTTATGAGCAACAGTCTGAATTGAACACAGTCACCGTTCAGTTCTGGCAGTATATGAACCAAACGGTATCTCGCGTCCACGCGCAGTGAAATGGCCAAGGCCTCACAGTAGGGAGTGGTGTTGTCGGTAAGTGCAGATGACACACCACGCGATTTCCACCTTTCAGGAAGATGAAAGGATTTCTGCGGGAAAAAATATTCACGCAACTGTCGTCGAGTGGTTCCGAGAGCAAGCACCTGATTTCTTTATTCGATTAAATGTGCATTTCGACAGTTACTCACAGAGACTTGTTGATTATTTTAAAATATTGTATCAGGTATCTGTGTTTTTCGAGGTATAATGCATCATTCAATACAAGTTACTTGACCTACCATAATAATGTGCAACATGTGTTTTGAAGCCTCCCTCCCCCTGGTAGAACAGTGTATAAGCAATGCGTAACGAAGCGGCCTGTGAGATGCTCTTGTGTTACGAAATTGGCGGATTTTCTAACTAAATTCCTAATCGATTTACATATATGGCATTGTATGTTACTTTGCTGTTGAAATAACGAAATTCATTGCTTAGTTTTCTGATCTAATTCCCTCAGCATAGCCTGACTTAATCCAAGTATATTCCATTACCTCAACTTTGGTTTAGTTGATGTTCGTCTTATATCCACCTTTCAGGACACTCTCCATTCCATTCAACTTATCTTTCAAGTCCTTTTGCTGTCTCTGACAGAATTACTCTGCCATCGGCAAACCTCAAAGTTTATATTTCTTCTCCCTGAACTTCAGTTCTTTATCAAAATTTTTCTTTCGCTTCCCTTACTCCTTACTCCATGTACAGATTGAACAACATTTGGAGTAGTTTACAACCTTGTCTCATGCTTCTCTCTTGTAACTACCATCAGGTTTCTGTACAGTTTGTATACAACGTACCGTTCCGTAGATTTTACACCTGCCGACTTCAGAATTTCAAAGGGTGAATTACAGTAAACATTGTCAAAAACATTCTCAAAATCTGCAGAGGTTGGCCTTTCCTTAAACTATCTTCTAAAATAAGTAGGAGGATCACTATTGCCTGGCGTATACTTGAACTTCTGTTGAAACCAAACTGATGTTCCGCAATATCGGGTCCCACCAATTTCATTCTTCTGTAAATAACTTCTGTTACTAATTTGCAACCTTGACTTATTAAACTGAAAGTTCTGTAATATTCTCATCCGTCAACGCCTGATTTCTTTGGCATTGGAATTATTGCATCCGTCTTAAATCTAAAAGTATTTCGCCTGTCTCCTACATCATGCACACCAGTTCACCAGGTGGAATAATTTTATTGTGATTGGCTCTACCCAGGATATCATTACCTCTGCTCCAGAGGCCATGTTTGGACCTCTTTCAGTGCAGTATCTTCTATGTTATTTTCATCTAAATTCTTGTTTATACTGTTAGCTTCAATTTCGTTTCCTTATAAACCCACCTAATATATTCCTTCCATCTTTCAGCTTTTCCCTTTTTACTTATTAATGGGTTTACATGTGCGCTCTTGACATTTATCCAGCTGCTTTTCTTTCCTCCAAACGTCTTTTTCATTTTTCAGTGGGTTAATCTATTTTCTAATATTCACAGAATATATGACATCAACTGCGATTGGGCAAAGCTGAAAATGTGTACCCAGCCGGGATTCGAACCCGGGTCTCCTGCTTTCTAGGCAGTTGCGCTGACCCCTACACCACTGGGGACACAGTGATCACTGCACCTGCAAGGACTACCTAAGCACGCCTCCCATCAGATACAAATTCCCAGCTTCACCCTGCCCACAGTACTCAAACTCGTAGTTATGACACTAATTCCCGTAAGAGTAAGGGCTTCAAACTTTCCCACCCCTCCCCACTAACGATAAGATCATTGCCTGTCACCGGCATATTATATATATATACATGTGGCGTCTGTTTCGAAAGAACAGACGTCACTTCTGATCCTGCTGTTGTTATTATTTAGTATTCACAGAATATATGACATCAACTGCGATTGGGCAAAGCTGAAAATGTGTACCCAGCCGGAACAGACGCCACATGTATATATATAGTATGCCGGTGACGGGCAATGATCCTATCGTTAGTGGGGAGGGGTGGGCAAGTTTGAAGCCCTTACTCTTACGGAAATTAGTTTCATAACTACGAGGTTCAGCTTCGCCCAATCGCAGTTTCATATATTCTGTGAATATTAAATAATAACAACTGCATGGTCAGAAGTGACGTCTGTTCTTTCGGAACAGACGCCACATGTATAAATATCATCTATTTTCTCCTAGTTATTTGTGCTACTAAAATCTTACATTAGAACTCTAGTCGTTCCTCCTTACTTATCTTACACTTTACGCAGTTTCACCCACAATATCCCCGGTTAACAGGGCTTAAACTGTTAATAATATCTCCTCACAACGTATTTCTTTCTTTTTTACATTATTTATGTCATTGATAGTTTATATACACATAAAAGTTCCAGGACAAACAGTTGATAGTCACAATGTCTTTTCTGCAGATTTACATGTTTTTCATTGAATGCTCAGGGTTTCATCAGAAAGAATAACTGCTATCTAACCGGTCGGAACTCCCAGTGAGGCTAGTGGATGGAGGTAGGCCAGCTCGCGCTGGTATGGCCCGTGAAGTGGACGAAGCTGGATTTAGCAGCCGTATAACGGAACGGAACGGGAGGGAGCACAAGGAACCCGCTCTCACGAGTAGGCCGTTCCATAAATCAGAGAAAGCTCTCGTGGTCTGCTAAGGCGCAGCGCACTGTAAAACAGGTCACGTTTCACCTCTCTGCTAAATCAAGACGGTTGCTCAGGAGTGCGAACAACAGCTAACAAGCTAAAAGAGATGTAAGTTTTCTTACGATCTTGCGATGTAGATTTCTTGCGACCAATATTTTTTACTTTCTTTACCTCATTTATGTCTTGTGTTTCTTTTATAAAAGAACCTCTTTCTGTAACGAAAGGAACTAAAAGTCACAGTCTGCCTTTTCTCTTTTGTACTGAACGGACCAGCTATAGAATATCGCGTGTTTTACAGCCCACTTTGGGGTTTCATGTGGTTTTATGATTTTTGCCAATTTTAGGACAAAAAATAATAAACTATAAATAATAGAAAATCAAGTATAGAAAAAATAATATACTACCTGAAAACCCGACATATTTATTTCCTCAGTCCCTCTGTTTCTCCTGTCCATCTCTTTATTATGTATCCTTCTTCCCTCTCTTTCTGCTCGTCTCCCTCTCCCGTCTTTCGGTCCATTTCGTCTCCTCTATCTATCCATCCCCGCAATCCCTAACATGGCATCCCAGACCGATCTTCCGTTCCCGTGCGGCTGGATGTAGGCAGTGACATTCCTCTTGTTTTGAAGTTTAAGTCTTCAGAATTCATCAAGATCGGATTAAAACTGTAGATTTTGTCGAGGTCCGTAAGTGAAGTACCCTATGTCACGCTCCATATGCATCTCATGAGTTATGTGTTTATATGGTTCTTATTCCTACCGCAAGTTTTACCTCATTGTAAGGAATATGTGCATCAAATTTAGTTGAAATCGATCCTGTGGTGTAGGAGGAGATGTGCAACATTGTCGTGTGATGCAGCAGTTTCACGCGCGTATCATTGTTTCTGACGTCATATCTCCTGAACTACGTAACATACTGTGATATAATTATATCCTTTACCTTCGCGGAAGTGCAAGCAATATGTTAACAAAGTTTTATCGCAATCGGATCAACGATACAGCACAGCATAAAATACGAAGAAACATACAAACAAACAAATAACCATTCATTTTTGTATCTTAGATGGCTAAAGTTTAATAAAATAATACAAAGTTAAATATATAAAAATAATAATAAAGTATATAAAATTTTCATATATTTCATATTATATTGCTTATATTTTTACCCGTTCGGTTAGCCATATGGTCTAAGGCAGCGCTTTCCTAGACGGTCGTGGTTATTTATTAAAGAGACAGCGAAAAGCACGTTGAACTCCAGTATCAACTTTGTTAACTACAGCACACAAAATATTTTTTCTTGCTCTATTGCTTTTGTGCCAACTACAGATCAACTTCATGACAAGCAACAGAGGCAATTCGGCCGAGTATGATAAGCAACAACGCCAATGCGGTCGTGATTGGGACTTTTACACAGATTGTTTAAGCTATACAATGTTGTCAGTCCAGGTACGTTGGAATTATCGTTTATCTTCTTTTTTTGGAGGATATAAATGTTTGAAATCTGCTCCTTCTTTTTGAATATCCATCTATTTCTTCCATTAGTCCAAGAAGGAATGTTGGTAGTGAATAGCAGGAAACTACACTGCTCAAAATAGTTGGGAGATCAGGTGAGATATCATACAAAATATACGTATGGTAGGGAATTTTATTCAGGTATTGGTTACAATTGTAATTTGTATGTGATACAATACGACATTTTGCTGTCTCAACTCTTTACTTGGGGTATACATGGCATCAACTTGGAGCAAGGCACCGTGGGGCTTCCATAACAATGAAAACCTCATATTTATTTCCCTCTAAAATGGCGTGTGATCAGCTCGATCAGCTCGGACGGCCAGTGCAGTTGCACAGCTGCTTGGCGTCGACAGTTTGAGTGGCAGCTCTGCAACCGTTGTGGGAGGTGCTGGTCTGCCGGCCGCGGTGGCCGAGGAGACTGAGGCGCTCCAGTCACGGTCTGCACGGCCACTACGGTCGGGGGTTCGAATCCCCCCTCGGGCATGGATATTTGTGGCGTCCTATTTCGTAAGTAGTTCATAAGTAGTTTGTACATTTAGGGACTGATGACCCCGTAGTTAAGTCCCTTAAGCTTAACAAACATTTGAACATTTTTGAGGTGCTGGTCTGGCTGCAATGCGTCTGCCAAGTACGTCCCAGACACGCTCAATCGGGTTCTAGTCCGGTGAACAAGCTCACCGCTCTATTCGTTCAATTCCCTCAGCTTCAAGCATGTCGTCCACCAGTGCAGATCTCTGGGGACGAGCGTTGTAATCCACCAGGAGGAACCCATCTCCTATGGCACCAGTGCAGGACATAACAGAAGGTTGAAGGAACTCGTCTCTCTACCTCTGAGCAATCAAAGCGTCATTCTGAAAGATATAGACGTCCGTACGTCCGCCAATACTGACTCTTGCCGTCTTCATTCGTTCACCACCAAGATATGGTGATGTTTCCTGCACATAAGTTGGATTGTTCAGAGTTTCACTTTATCTCCAAATGAAGGAACGACGATTGTCCGACTGAACACAAAATCTTATCTGTGTACAGAACGCGGCGCCATTCGTTGCAACTCCGATCCTGATGTTCCTCCGCTCAGGTTTTGCGGGCTAAACGGTGTCGTGGTTTTAATGGGGAACACACCATAGACCTCTGTGCGTAGACACCACATTCCAGGAGATTTCGGACTGTATGTGATGATGTTGCGCTTCCTGTTGCTGTCTGTAGGGTGCGTTGCATTCGTCCTCCTGGCTCGGCGGTCTGTTAACCGGAGATAACGGTCATGTCTTGCTTATGTTACCCGTAGACGACTTTTGCATTGCCTTCTTTCAACGTTTCCTCTTGTCTGAAATAGCGTACAGGTCCTGCAAATTACTTTTTGGGACACTCCAATAGCTGTTCAAATGTTTGTAGAGTTTATCTTTTCAAAAATTTACCATTTACGGTTTCTCCAGTTTCTGCGAATTCTATCATGAATCAACAGATATGCTACTTCAAGGTGACTCACTCACACGTGGCATCTGGCAGTCACTGGCGAATATATATATATATATATATAGAACTTATGGGACTTAACTACGGGGGTCATCAGTCCATAAACTTAGAAACCACTTATGAACTAGCTAATACTAAGGATTGCACAAATATCCATGCCCGAGGGGAGATTCGAACCCCCGACCGTAGTGGCCGTGCTGACTGTGACTGACGTGCCGCAGAACGCTCGGCCACCGCGGCCGGCTCCAATAGCTGCAGCCATCTAGCTTCCTATGTATCAGTCCAGTTTTCAGCGTTCCTATGGCTGTCCATGTCATAGCTTCGGACAAGTCACGTTATTGTTGCATTGCAGTTCCGGCTCACTACATTATGCAATCCAACTGCTTCCGTAATTCATTTGGTAGACTAAACACAAGTCGACACCAATGCCCTCTGCAACAATTTTCTGTTCTTAAAACTATTTCGGTTGTCGTAACGTTGTTCTCTCCACTGTGTAGAATGGACAGAAAGACGTCGAACCGTTTTAGTTCAAAAATGTTCAAATGTCTGTAAATCTATCGGACCAAACTGCGTGCTCATCAGTCCGCAGCTTACAAAGTACTTAGACCTAGGTAAAGTAACATAAGGACAACACGCACACCCATGCCCCAGGGAGGACTCGAACCTCCACGACGAGCAACCGCGCGCTCCGCAGCGAGACGCTTTAGACCGCTCGGCTACTCCACCGCGGCAAACCATTTTAGTACATTCTGTCGATGACAATGCCTCAGAACCTAGATATCTGGGCCGGCCGCGGTGGCCGAGGGGACTGAGGCGCTGCAGTCACGGTCTGCACGGCCACTACGGTCGGGGGTTCGAATCCCCCCTCGGTCATGGATATTTGTGCCGTCCTTAGTATTAGGTAGTTGATATGTAGTTTGTAAGTTTAGGGACTGATGACCCCGTAGTTAAGTCCCATAAGCTTAACAAACATTTGAACATTTTTTTAACCTAGATATCTGGACTGATCCCCTAATTGTTTTGACCAGTGTGTAAAAGAGAGAAGTAGACAGGGGAAACGTACTGTAGAGAGTCTGGCCAGTGGTCTAAACTTGCCTGCCCTCAGGCACAGCACCCATCTTAGCCGGTGAAAGAGGTGATGGCGCCTGCAGCAATAGTGGCGTTGCGAGGAGCGTGAGCCATCAACAGCTGTCGGCCAGAAGCGGCCGCTGACAAGCCGTCTGCAGCCGCAGGAGGGCGGTACTATTCCTGGAGAGCCGCCCGCCGCTGCAGCAGCCGCCTCTCTTGGAGGTCGTCCTCGCGCTGCTGACACTCGCAGCCACGTGCAGCGCGCCGCTCCGCCTCTACCGCAGGCGCCGACTGCGGGTATGCTCGGTCGCCCAAGCATATGCTCGGATTACCCCACAGAAAGTTTTAGTGTTACTTTTTCTTTACGTTATATTTCTTGACTATTATTAAAATCGACTCTCTCCTCCCATTGACGGACGGCTGGCTTCTGTAAAAAATCATAAAATTCGCCTGTTCGATACCTATCGTTTCGATTCTTAACACCTTCGATATATATCGTTTGGAGGTCGAAGCCTCGCTATAGCCGCGCTATACAGAACATCTGCGAATTTACCTTGTAATATACCGCTGTAAAAAGCTTATCTTAAGCATCTAACAAGTAAAGTACATGGGCGCGAACAAACGTATCTGCATGAACGTTTGCTTACAGGATCTCTACGTACACCTCAATGTGCTGGTTGGTGTCGTTTTTCTGCAAAACTCTGCAATCATGCACTGTAGATATAATTGTAGACGTCATACGTAATGCAGATATCTTAACTATAACTTATGTAATAATATTCGTACATGTTATCTAGCGAATTGTCATCAAAAGCCGTGATGATAGTTGCAACTTTAACCTTCTTCTCGGAAGACTGTTGGTATTCACTGCCACAGCTTCCATCGCCTCTTCCCGCACTTACTGTAGCACTACCGCTTGCAATGAGTTGTTCATCATTATCAACAGTATGTGTTAGTGTTACAACAGTATCTAACTTATGCTCCTATTTCTGCACCATAACAGAGACGAGAAAGCATGCGAATGATTCATCTTCTACACTAATACCATCTTCACGAAGAAGGATTCTTCGTAACTTCATCTCAACTAATCGAAATACATTAGCAGGATTGATTACCAATCGCCGCTCCATCTGACGTTTCACCACACAAATAACATCACAAAATGTAACTTCGGAGGCACACTGCACCGTCCCTACTGGCGAATGACAGGTCAGAGTGCAATGTGGCAAGGCACACGCAGAAGCCTCTGACGGACGACTGCAGAGTTTTGCAGATGCAGGAATATCACTAATATTAACAATAAGGGATCTTTACATAATCTCTCATACGATTTTGGTGTATATGTGTTTGTTCGAGCCCAAGTACTTTCCTTGTAAGTGAATTCGTAGGCATTAAAATCCACGTTGACATGTGAGTGAAGTGACCGTTGTCTAAATAGTCCGAATGTCAATGTAACGCTGCTTTTTAAGTCAGTATTGTAAACTGAAGGCGGCAACCTTTAATTGTTGTATTAAATAACTAGAAATGAAGCGGGTTTGGTACGATAGCATGAAAATGTTTATACTACGAATTTAATTCACAGTATCTTTTAAGATAACCTTTTGACACCCACATACGTTACCAGTGAGCCGACATACCGCTGCGAAGAGTGCCCTATCCCTCCTACCTAATACATTCTGTAAAAAATGTTCAAATGTTTGTTAAGCTTATGGGACTTAACTACGGGGTCATCAGTCCCTAAACTTACAAACTACTTATGAACTACTTACGAACTAGGACGGCACAAATATCCATTCCCGTGGGGGGATTCGAACCCCCGACCGTAGTGGCCGTGCTGACCGTGACTGGAGCGCCTCAGTCCCCTCGGCCACCGCGGCCGGCCATTCTGTAAATAGACAGTCGTCGTGGTGAGGACGCCGAATATTACTACTTGCGTAATATATACCAAGAAAAAAAAACATGGAAAACAAACAATAAACACATTATAAAAGAAACAACAACAACCAGAATCTAAAGAGTAGGAAAAGAATCGTAAGTACTAACAGAAATGACGCATTTTCTCGAACCAAAATTGGAAAACAATTTAAACTGTTTGTTATATTTGCAGATGACAAGTTTGTAAGAAAAACTATTACCACAACAAGAAATAAGTAGGCTACTTAATGATTTATACGTAGCCTAATGTAAAGGTATATAAAAATGTGATACTCGTATTTCTAGGCCAAATTTCAGAAACTGAAATTCATAACGCATGAAAATGCAGAAATGTGTTAGATGTACCCGAAAAGTCAATTGTACGGTAACTATAAGTTTTGAGAACAAAAATAAATAAATAATTAAACCACCCCACTGATGATAGCACAAAATCTGCTGAAAAATGTTTGGGAAAAATAATTAAAATCAATGTTTGGGAAAAATAATTAAAATCAATGTGGTTTATGTAGATGCAGATGCACTCGTCACGGCTCGTGCTCACGACCATAGTTCTGGCAGTAAATTAAAAAAAAAATTAAATCAAATAATTGTAAACCCAATGCTCGAGGGAGGAATCGAAACTCCGGCGGGAGCGAGTCCGTACGATGGTGCCTTAGACCAATCGGCCACTCCAGCACGGCAGTTCCGCCAGTACCGTGGAAACATCTTGGCTGTAGCAAAGTCAAGTGTCAACAGTATTTCTTCTACGAGTGCTAGTCCTACAACGTTCGCAGGACAACTTCTGTGAAGGTTGTAAGGTAGGAGGCGAGGGGTACTGAGGTTGTGAAGACAGGCCGTGGAACGTGCACAGGTAGCTCAGTAGGTTGCCGGCGTGGTAGCTCAGCACGTTCAGGTAAAGGGGCTCGTCGTCCTGTGCAATATAAAGCCGAGCCAACAACTGATCGATCAACAATAGAACAATACAATTCAAGGAATAGAACTTTTCGAAGATAAAAGAAAGATCGGCAGTGCTTGGCCACGAAATGCTAAGGTCGTAGATTCGAATCTCGGTCTGGCTCAATTTCATTGTATGTATTGTCTGAACATTTGAATTAAACAATTTTGATTAGAAAATAGAAGAAAGAAGTTTATAGTAACGAAATGTTAGACTTTCAATGCACTTTTCTTGTAGAAAGCCGGCCGCAGTGGCCGAGCGGTCTGCGGCGCGCCAGTCAGTCTGCATTGCCGCTACGGTCGAGGGTTCGAATCCCCCTACGGGCATGGATGTTTGTGTCGTCTTCAGAATAAGGTAGTTCATAAGTTTAGGGACTGATGACCCTGCAGTTAAGTCCCTTAAGCTTAACAAACATTTGAACATTTCTTTAAAAAATCAAACGAAATGATACCAAGACTTTTACACAGTCGCAAACGTCAATGATGTATATTTTATTATTAAAATTGGAAGAAGCAGCTTTGGCCGTATTGAAATCTTTATTTTTTATATACAATACAGACTGATTTCGGTCAGAGTCTGACCATCCTCAGTGCATGAATCCAAGCTCTGTGAGCCCACAAAAACTTGCACTTTGCATATTAACATCAAGCAGGCAGAATGACGTTCTACGTATGTACTGCCTACTTGGTGTTAATATGCCTGTGGAACGCCCTGTATCACAAAAATGTTCAAATGTTTGTATAGTCTATGGGACTCAACTACGGGGTCATCAGTCCCTAAACTTACAAACTACTTATGAACTACTTACGAACTAGGACGGCACAAATATCCATGCCCGAGGGGGGATTCGAACCCCCGACCGTAGTGGCCGTGCAGACCGTGACTGAAGCGCCTCAGTCCCCTCGGCCACCGCGGCCGGCCCCTGTATCACCTCTGTTTTAGTCGATGCCTTAAAATCGATTTCTTTTAAGTATGGAGGACAGTACGTGGGTTGAGTCCGCACGTTCGGCCTGTTAGTAGCTTTAATCGATTGTTGGATTGTTAGTATGTGGCGTTTCCAGGTTCGTTTTAGACCGAGGATTAGTGCGACGTATTCCAGTGATAACTTTTGGTGATTTAGACGCTGTGTGAGTATAGCGGCGGGTGCCTAGCTATTGACGGCGTGTGGCTGGGCGGGCGTCGCGGCGCCTCGTGAGGCCGCATTGGCGCGCTTCCAGCGGCGGCGCACACCAAGTCGATACGGCGGGCCGGGTCGCCGTCGGGACCGCACCGCGCCGCCTAGTCTCCAGACGCTCGTAAAAATATTACCGCCCTGCTCGCCGGCCACCAGCTTCTCATAGCCGCATCGGTCGGCGTCGAAACCATTTTCCATAATCCCTGCCGAGCTTTCTGTCCAATTTACTTTCTACCGCCTTCGTGCCACTTATCAGCGCGTCTAGGAGGTGCTAGTGCATCCTATTCTGGACTATTGGTGCGCATTGTGGGATCCACACCAGGTGGCACTGACGGATCTTCTTCTAATATATAAAGCAGAGTGTCCGTACGTTTGTACGTGTTGCAAGCAAATCTACAGTTTTGTTCCAATCTTTATGAAATTTTGTACAGGTAAGCTTCAATCCATGAGGACGGTCGCCGTAAGTGTAAGAATCACATACGATATATAGTTCACGAGATATGACGTCATAAACAATGAGATGCCCGAAAAACTGCTGTATTTAGCGGCAATGATGCTCATATTCACCTAAACAACTGAACCGATTTAAACTAAATTTGGTACACACATTCCTTATACTGAAGTAATAATTGCTACAGGGATGAGTATCACATGCGACACATGGTTCAGAAGATATGGCGTCATAAACAATATAAATCGCAAGAAACTGCCACATAATCCTGCGAGACTTTAAAAATACGCTCGATAAGAATGAGAGTACTTAGCGACTTGGAACAAACTTTAAACATAACTTCAAACCTTTATTAAACTTTTTCTCGCTGACAACCATACCAAAGTGTTGAAAGGAAAAAACTTTCTCGCTAACTACTTTTCCGCTGTTCATGGAGTAAAACTACGGCATTCGGTATGACGTTAAAATGTATTATTTGAATACCATAAATTTTAGCCGCAGGAAATTTTACATGCAGTATACACACATATATTTGAATGTACCTTCGCCGGCCGCGGTGGCCGAGGGGACTGAGGCGCTCCAGTCACGGTCTGCACGGCCACTACGGTTGGGGATTCGAATCCCCCCTCGGGCATGGATATTTCTGCCGTCCTTAGTATAAGGTAGTTGATAAGTAGTTTGTAAGTTTAGGGACTGATAACCCCGTAGTTAAGTCCCATAAGCTTAACAAACATTTGAACATTTTTGAATGTGCCTTCTAAATTGTATCACATTCTGACACGTAGTTCGTGAGATATGAGCACATAAACAGTAACGTTCCGCTGTTCATGGACTGAAACTACGGCTTTCGGCATGACGTTACAATTTATAATTTCTACACTACAAATGGTACCCGCAGTAAATTTTACAGACAGTACACACGATATACTTGAGTGTACCTTCTAAATTGTGTCACAGTACGACACGTAGTTCATGAGATAAGAGCACATAAACAGTAACGTTTATGGAAAGTCGTCACATCACGCGCCAAGTTTTAATCTATTACTTCTTTACTACTAATTGTATTCGCAACACATATAAAAACATATAGCACTTATACAAATGAATACTTTCCTGAATAATTATATAGTTGTACAACATGTGCCTCAATAAATATGAGATGGTACACATTTTCTATGTCATTTGTATTTTGATTACTATCTTTCTTTGTTTGGATACTGTACTCATAATTTTGTACATTATGCGAGACAGCCTTATTTCTGATTAATTCGCCGATATATATAGCATGTTTTTAGAAAAAAGGAGATGAAAAGTTAGGCAGGGATAGGAGAAGTACTAACTCAAGGCAGCAATAAATAAATAAATACCCGGGCAAAGCCGGGTTTTCAGCTACTTATTTATAGAAACATCAGAGAGTGACAGCTCATTTTGTATTCTTGCGATATAGAGTGAGAGTGTCACGGAAAGGATGTACGAGTTGGGGCGGAAATCGTTAAAAGGAAGGCGTTATTCGTTGCGACGAGATCTATTTGCGAAATTTTCTTAGCACCTACATAGGGAGACATGACCATTATAATAAAATAAGAGAAATCAGATCGAAAACAGAAATATTTTATGTGCCCGCGCGCTGTTAGAGAATGGAACTGTAGAGAAATATCATCTACATCTACACAGATACTCTGCAAATACATTTAAATGCTTGGCAGAGGGTTCATTACCCACTTTCATAACCTATCTCTACCGTTCCATTCTCTAATAGCGCGCGGGAAGAAAGAACACCTACATCGTTCCGTTTTCGATGTGATTTCTCTTATTTTTTGGAATGGTCATGTCTTCCTATGTATGTGGGTGCTAGAAAAATATTTTTACATTCACAAGTAAAAGTCGGTGATTGAAATTTCGCAAATAGAACTCGCCGCAACGAACAACGTCAGTCTTTTAATGATTTCCACTTCAAATAGTCTAACGTTTCCGTGACGGTTTCCCCCTGTAACGTGTAAAACAAAATGAGCTGCCCTGCTCTGAACCTTCTCAATTTCATCCGTCAGTCCCGCCTGGTGAGGGTCCCATAAGGGCAACAGTACTCCAGGAGAGGACGCACAAGTGTGATGTAGGCAGTCTCTTTGGTGGAGCTGGTGCATCTTCGAAGCGTTCTGCCAATGAAACTTAATCTTTGGTTCGCCTTTCCCACGATATTTTCTATGTGTTTTCTCTAGTTTAACTTGTTAGTAATTGTAAATTGTAGGTATTTGGTGGAATTTACGACCCTAAGGTTTGACTGATTTATCGTGTAATTGAAGTTCAGCAGATTTCTTTTAGTGTTCATATGTATTACTTAACACTTTTCATTATTTAGTGTTAATTGCCATTTTTTGCACCATGTAGAAATTTTGTCTAAATCGCTTTGCAGTTGCTTTTGATCCTCTGTTGACTTCATTAACCGATAAAAGACAGCATCCTCCGCGAACAGTATAAGGGAGCTATTGAGATTGTCTCCTAAATCGTATATAAACACAAGGAAGAGTAGGGGACCTACAACGCTTCTCTGGGGATCGCCAGATATCACGTTTCCTTTACTCGATGACTTACCGCCAAAACGATTTGCATTTGCTTCACAAATGTTTCACGAGTTCGACATCGATGAACAATTCCTAAAGAGAATGGTGTCTAGTGATGGGGACCACATGCCATATCTGTGGTCACAATCATTGCTATAACGTCATCAGAAATTGGACTGCTGAAAATCCTCTGCCTTACATTGGGTACTAACGTAACTCTTGTAAGGTGAACGTCTATTGCGTCCTCAAGTAGACTAATATCATAAAAGCGGATGGTGTGTAGTGATGGGAACCACATGCCATGTCTGTGCTCACAATCATTGCTATAACGTCATCAGAATGTGGACTGCTGAAAATCCACTGGCTTACACTGGGTACTAACGTAACTGAGGCGCTCCAGTCACGGTCTGCACGGCCACTACGGTCGGGGGTTCGAATCCCCCCT
This sequence comes from Locusta migratoria, assembly GCA_026315105.1. Taxonomy (NCBI): domain Eukaryota; kingdom Metazoa; phylum Arthropoda; class Insecta; order Orthoptera; family Acrididae; genus Locusta; species Locusta migratoria. The sequence goes on from CM048745.1 coordinate 336,567,272, forward strand.
CGGGCATGGATATTTGTGCCATCCTTAGTCTTAGCTAGTTCATAAGTAGTTTGTAAGCTTAGGGACTGATGACCCCGTAGTTAAGTCCCATAAGTTCTACAACTCTTGTAAGGTGAACGTCTATTGCGTCCTCAAGTAGAATAATATCATAAAAGCGGTTGGATGAAACCTCTGCTTGCACTTCAGTGTGACTTGCAGAGTATCTGCGTAGATGTAGATATGTTCCTTTTCCGCGGTATGATCGCTGTGTATCTCGTACGCCCGGAACCATGCTTCGAATGACAAGCAATCATGAGCAAAACAGTGATGTGCATAATTTCCATGCAAAACGGCGCACATGTCACTAGGTGGTGGTGAAAGGAGCCTATTGTTATGTGATTCTTGGGCTGGTCTTACTGATTGTATCCTTCTAGATGCAAGAAGATCTTGCCACTGAAAACAACAAAATATTGCCATCCCCTTGACGTTTACTTCTTTCGGCAATATAAACTATATATCAGAGGGATTACTGATTTTTGTGAGACTACAAGGTCCCAAACATCAAGTGAAGGTACATGGTCGTTATTTCATCGTGAAACTTCACTCTGTGATTAACAATCAATTTGCTGCACCTACGTATAAGTCTATGTTGCAATATGCTTGGTGAGAGCCAGGGTGTGACATTGGCATACCAACATCATCATTTGGAAATGTAATTAGTGTGGTTTTTGATATTGGACTACTTGAATGGGAAAGTAAGGTGTGCACATTGTTCTCTCCCACTTTGTTTTAACTACTTCATCGAAATCCCGTATCTGTACTTTATGGACTAATATAAGCACTTTCTGGTGTCTGGTACTGCTCTATATGTTTGTTCTGCGCTGTTATAAGTACTTTAAGCAGAGAGTTTTTGTCGCTGCTGATAGAGAATGTTCAAATGTTCAAATGTTTGTAAAGTCTATGGGACTTAACTACTGGGTTATCAGTCCCTAAACTTACAAACTACGTATGAACTAACTAAGACTAAGGACGGCACAAATATCCATGCCCGAGGGGGGATTCGAACCCCCAACCGCAGTGGCCGTGCAGACCGTGACTGAAGCGCCTCAGTCCCCTCGGCCACCGCGGCCGGCGATAGAGAATGTACTGATACACTGACACCATTAAATCTAACATATAAAGCAGAGTGTCCGTATGTTGCATACAAATCTACAGTTTTGTTCCAATCTTTATGAAATTTTGTACACGTAAGCTTCAATCCATGAGGACGGTCGCCGTAAGTGTAAGAATCACATACGATATCTAGTTCACGAGATATGACGTCATAAACAATGAGATGCGCGAAAAACTGCCGCATTTTGCGACAATGCTGCTCATTTTCTCCTAAACAATTGGACCGATTTCAACCGAATTTGCTACACACATTCCTTACCGTGAGGTAACAAATGCTGCATGGTTAAGAATCATATACGACATATGGTTCAGAATATACGACGTCATATACAATAGGAATCGCAAAAAAATGGCACATAGTGCGGCGAGACGTTATAAATACGCTATATGAGAATGAGAGTACTTAGCGACTTGCAACAAACTTTGAACATAATTTCAAACCTTTATTAAACTTCTTCTCGTTGGCAACCACATCAAAAAACTGAAAGGAAAACAGTTTTTCGCTTACTACTTTCCCGCTGTTCATGGACTAAACCTACGACATTCGGTATGACGTTAGTTCAAATGTTCAAATGTTTGTAGAACTTGTGCGACTTAACTACGGGGTCATCAGTCCCTATATGACGTTGGAATTCTTAATTTGTACACTACAAATAATAGCCGCAGGAAATTTTACAGACAGCATACACACATACAGTTGAATGTACCTTCTAAATTGTATCACAGGAAGACGCGTAGTTCATGAGATATGAGCACATAAACATTAACGTTCCGCTGTTCATGGTCTAAAACTCCGCAATTCGGTATGGCGTTACAATTTATAATTTCTACACTACTAATGTAGCCTCAGGAAATTTTTCAGACAGTATACCCACATATAGTTGAGTGTACCATCTAAATTGTATGACAGTACGACACGTATTCCATTCTATATGAGCACATAAACAAAAGCGTTCATGGAAAACCGCCCCATCCCGCACCAAGTTTTAATCTATTTCTTCTTTACTACTAATTGTATTTCAAAGAGCTTTTACAGGCATACAGCCCTTATACAAATGAATATATACCTGAAAAATGGCAGGAATAAAGAGCTAAATACCCCGGCAACGCCGGGTTTTCAGCTAGTTACAAATAATTTCCCTCCTATAGCTTTCTATCATCTTACATTATTTCTCTCTGTTAAAATGTTACTTGAGATAAAATACAAAGTTTTGCTTGGAAATGAGGCTCACCACTCTTCTGTTTATAATTTCATGTAATTCCAATCATTGTTTCGTGCGGTTCCGAGCGTTAGAAGACAAATGTGTCCCTTGTCAGTACATTACTTTGGCTGTTAGTTGTTTGGCCGTATTTTCGTTCAGGCTCTGGTCTCCGTTTTCATGAACGAAACTTACTATTCCATAGAAAATACCGTCTGCACTTTTTGTGGTTGATACGTGGGGCCTTTTCCTTCTCCTGAAACGCCCCTCCCGCCGGCCACGCAGAAGTAGCCGTGTGGCCTGGAGCGTCAGGTTACTAACCGCAGGGCCTCTAGAGTCGGAAGTTCCACTCCTCCCTCGGGCATGGCTGTGTTGTCTTAATTCAGTTTAAGTAGTTCGTGAGTCTAGGGACTAATGAGCACAGTAGTTTGATCCCACTGGATTACAAACATTTGATTTAGTTTTCTCCTTAACCACATCTTTGGATAATTTTAGCTTGATTTATTACTTTACGTGACGACTAAATTCTGCTTTCGTTTCAACTCAAGGAAATGGCATGAATGTGCACGTACGAATTCACGTTCTTATACTTGACATTCATTATCTACTTGATACACGCCCGTGCGTCGGTATCGAAGTTAAGGAACGTTCTGTTCCTCAATTTGTGGAAACGGAAACCTTATAGGATCATTTTCCATAATTTCATTTATCCAGACCAAGGGCTCATGATTTAATAAAACCCATCGAAAGAAGCAAAGAAGTGTCGTTGTGTTTTTAATTCACAAAGCGAAATCAGTAAATTCATATATCCTACTTAAGCAAATCTAATGTTAGTTTGTACTCGTAAAGATACGATTGCGGCACTTAATTCCGTCGCTGATATAAATATCCTAAAATACTACTGTCACAAATACGACATAAATAATCTAAGAGCGACAGCTATAGGTTCTTTGGTGTACTAAGAAGTCAAGCGTATAAATCTATTGGTTTTTTAGTGTACTACGGTATACTACAGAACAGAACAGAATCCTAAAACTTCAATTACGATACCTCTTCTTTCCCTATCCAGATTATAATATATATCTTGCTTCAAGATACGCTTAATTACCTGTGACAAACCCGTGGAAATGTTTGTAATACTTTCAAAGGTTAGCATATTCAAATAGAGATAGGTACAGGTACAGAACAAGTGAAACTTTGTTTGCGATAATTTTTCTTTCACACATTCGATTATGCTGACTTATGTTGCCCCAAGATTCGTTCATGAAAATTCAGGTCGCAGTTTTCCAAATTAGCGTGTTCAGTCACTATCTCTTTTCTCTGCGTCGTCAGACAGATTACCGAAAAATTTAACGTCGTCCGGTGTTCTTTCACTAACGTGACACGGATCTGTAATATATGGATACAGGAGGAAGCGTTTTGTGATGTTATTTGTGTGGTGAAGCTTCAGATGGGGCGGCGATTGCTAATCAATCCTGCTAATGTATTGCGATTAGTTCAGATGAAGTTACGAAGAACCCTTCCTTCTTCGTGAAGATAGTATTAGTGTAAAAGATGAATCATTTGCATGCTTTCTCGTATCTGTTATGGTACAGAAATATGAGCATAAGTTAGATACTGTTGGAACACTAACACATAATAACGATAATAGGAATGAAAATGACGAATAACTCATTGCAAGCGGTAGTGCTACGGTAAGTGCGGGAAGAGGCGATGGAAGCAGTGGCAGTGAATACCAACAGTCTTTCGGGAAGAAGGTTAAAGTTGCAACTATCATCACGGCTTTTGATGACAATTCGCTAGAGAACATGTAGTATGATTATTACATAAGTTATAGTTAAGATATCTGCATTACGTATGGCGTCTACAATTACATCTACAGTGCTATCTAGAGCATGGTTGCAGAGCTTTGCAGAAAAACGACATCCACCAGCACATTGAGGTGTACATAGAGATCCTGTAACCAAACGTTCATACAGATATGTTTGTTCGAGCCCATGTACTTTCCTTGTGAATCAATGCTACAGGCATTTCCGTTGACGATGGCGCGATGAAAGACGGACATGGGTAACCGAATGGATGATATTGTTTTATTGTTTTTACCGACGAATCCCGATTCTGCCTTTCCACCTCGATTGTGGTATTAATGTCTGGAGAGACCGTGGTTACAGTGCTCACTTCTTGCCATACTGGCCCTTCGCCCGTTATTACATTTTGAGATAACACACGTTCCGATTTTATCGCCGCGGTGGAGTAGCAGAGCGGTCTAAAGCGTCTCGCTGCGGAGCGCGCGGTTACTCGCCGTGGAGGTTCGAGTCCTCCCTGGGACATGGGTGTGTGTGTTTGTCCTTAGATTAGTTTACCTAGGTTTAAGTAGTTTGTAAGCTACTGACTGATGACCACGCAGTTTGGTCCGATAGATTTACAAACATTTGAATATTTTTGAACCGATTTATCGTCCGACCAATCAACTGACCAGCTAACCAAACAAATTCGCAGCAGCCTACACACGTTCCGACCAACTGCACGCAGCAATTGCAGCGGCTCTCAGTTCTGGTGTCTGGTTGCCGAACTGTTATTGTTTTCGCGTGTTCGCTGTGCAGACAGCACACGATCGCAGGCTGGAAGTTGGTCGGGTAGTGCTACTCACGGTACAATTTGTCAGGTGAGTGGTGGGGGGGGGGGGGGCGGCTTCGGATGTCGGACGGTCAGGCCCCACCAACCATCCGGCCGGGAAGCGCCTACACACATCCAATTTATCGGACAGCCGATAATTTGGTTTCCGACAAATCGGAACGTGTGTAGGGGCCTTTAGTTATTTGCGACACGATCACCGATTTCTTTGAAGGATAATCAACAATCCATATAGGATACTATTCCCCCATCGTTGAATTCCGTAATGTCCTCGAAAGATCGTTTATTCCTGCGAGGCACACTGGTGCTACTTGCACTAAAGAACCGCACGAGAGAACAGTTTCAGTACGTCCACACGGTCCTAACCCCCTCCCCACCTCTTCTCTTACACAGCGCCTGCGCTGAAATGGAGATCTTGTGCATCTCTCGTCGCCGCATGCCGCACGTTGCACCAGATTTGAATGCGTCCTTCAAGGTGCTGCATTTTGGGAGGCCATCGGTATATAATGATACCTCCAGTAGTAATCGAAGGCTCTGAGACAGTGACTGCAAGGCTGTTATTACGAAGCATCTACATCACTTTGTGTTGATGTAGCCCTTACGGTTATGGCATTGTCGAGGATACATATTCGCATAGAAAGGGCAGTGTCGTACTACACTCTTGGAAAATGAAACAAGAACACCATGAATTCGTCAACTCAGCAGATCGAAATGTTATTAAGACATTGTTGACGATGTATACAACACACGATCACGCAGTCAGAACCATACGCACGTCAGTACAGTCACAAGAGCGTCCACAATGTCGACGCTAGTATAGTGTATGCCTTCCTTTTGCAGCAATTCAGGGAGCAACGTTCTCATGAAGACGATTGTAGAGGTGCCGAATGAAGTCTTGCGGTATGGCCTACCGTGCAGTTTCCATCTGATGCCTCAGTTGGACGAGATCTCTTGCCGGTCATGTAGACCGCGCCAAGATGACGTTTCATCCTGCCTCAGACTTGCTCAATGGGGGGGGGGGGGACAGTTCTGGGGATAATGACTGGCAGGGTATATCTAAAAGAGCACGTTGGGTTTTATGGGATACGTGTGGACTTGCATTGTCCTGTTGGAAAAGCACATCGCCTTGTTGGTGCATGAACGGTGGCAAGACGGGTTGTATGATGGTTTTAATGTACCGCGTACTGTTCAATTTTCCCACAACGAGCACCAGAGGAGAACGGCCAGTATAGGATGTGGCTCCCCACACTATGATGCCTGGTATCGGCCCCATTTGCCTCTGTCGTGTACTCTCCAGATTTTCGCACTCCCCTGCACGATACCACACAAGCGAACGACCATCATTGGCACCGAAGCATAGACGACTCTCATCACTGAAGACGACACGTCTCCATTCGTCTCTTCATAACCGCCTACCATGACACCATCGGAGGCTGGCAAAACGATGTTGGGGCATGAGCGGAGGACTCTAACGGCACACATGATCGTGCATCATTGTGAGGAGAGCGATATAATACACTCGCCATTGTCCTTTAGTGATCGTCTAGAGAACACTGAACAGCGCACGGTAGGCTGAAACCATAATCTAACCCATCTTGCTACCACTCATGCACCACCAAGGTAATATGCTTTTCCGACAAGACAAGGCAGATCCCCATCTATTCCGTTCCACCCAACGTGCTGTTCAAGGTGTAAGTCAACTACCCTGTCCAGCACGATCCACAGATCTCTCCCCCATTGAGCATGTTTGGGACCGCATGAAACGTCATATTGGGCGGTTTGCATGAGCGACACGAAATCTGGCCCAACTGAGGCTTCCAGGTGAAAACTGCATGGCAGGCCATTCCACATAGACACATTCGGAACCTCTACGATCATTTCCATGACAGAATTACAGCTTTCGTTGCTACAAAAGGAGGCTATACACGGTGCTAACGCCAACACTGCGGACGCTCTGGTGACTATACTCACGTGCGTACGGCTCTGCCTGTGTGATCGTGTGTTGTATACAACCTCAAAAATATGTCATTAAAATTTCCCTCTCCTGTGTCGTCGTATTCATGGTGTTCTTTTTTCATTTTCCAGGAGTGTACATTGGTTTTAGGTGCATTACAGTGAATTCATATGAATATCTTGACCAAGTTCGAATAGGCCACATTCGTACGTTTGCTTCGCGCGCACAAATTATCAGAACGTAACGTACGGGAGTAGCGAGAAATATGCATAGGTATTTATTGCCACGTTTCACCGGAAAGCTACAAAGGATTTATTACTCTGCCCCACGCAGAAACTCTGTTGTATTGCGTTCCACAGGTGAACCAACAGGCTATTGAGCAGGTGATAGCCCATTATTCCATTTGGAGAGTTATCAGCGGGAACTTGAAATATCTTTTAACAGTCACATTCGCTGCGACCCGCGCACAATGCCAGCTGTCGTCATCCTGGTTGCGGGCTTTCGCTGCAAGAGTATATCTCAGCTTCCTGTTTTACGCGCTTACAACTTTCTGCTACCTTGTTATTCGGTCGGTAAAAACACTGCTGGAAATAAAAATTAGTACACCTTCTTCGAGTTTTCTAAATCACTTACAATTTATTTTTGAAACAGTGTATAAGGACTGCATAAAGTGATTAGATTTACAGATGAAAAGCTCGAATGGTACTGAGGTACAAGATGTCGATCATTGCTGAAACAGTCAGCCTCCGCGCATAACAATGCAGGCACAGATTCTGGCATCTACTCGATCACGCAGATGGCAAATACTGTCTTAGGACCCATTATTCCACGCCTGATCGACCAGTACACGTAATTGCGGAAGAGCTATGGGTTGACGAGTCACTCGTCAGTTGTCATTGCATCATATGCCACACGTGCTTGATTCGACAAAAGTCCGGAGGTCATGCTGGCCAGGAAAGTTGGTCTCACAACATTCTACACGTACAGAGCGGTGCACAGCGTTTCCTCTACAAACACCGAAGGTGGACGAATGTTGTAGTTATTGCACCACAGACCATAAGCCGTGGCGTGGGAACGGTGTATCTTGAAAGAATGCAGTCCACAAGACAGCGTTCTCTAGATCTACGTCGTACGAGCTAACGACTGTCGCTTGTGTGGACGCAGTATTTGATTTCATCGCTGAAGATACCCGCCATTCCAAGTGATACTCTAACGGCAGCAGTCGAACTATGTACGTGGAAGACGGGTTTAATATGTGTATGCTAGTAACCATTTGTCAACAGTTCATATTGACATTTCTGCGCTCACAAACACACTTATTTGTGCTGCGGTAGCTGTACGATCTGCCAGTGAATTTCATTTTATTATTGATGCCACACTCATAAGAGGTCTCTTATCTTCAACTGTATCAGTAAAACAAAACTTTAAATGCAATCATCTATATTGTAATACTAATATAAACCAAACCTGCTTGTAACACTAATATACACCAAATTGATTCTAGTAATAACACTGATACTGATAACATTGATGCTGATAACATTGATGCTGAACTAAAATTCCATACCTAAACCCAACCCTAAAACATTGCGTTTTGCCGATGACATTGCAATTCTGTCAGAGACAGCAAAGGACCTGGAAGAGCAGTTGAACGGAAAGGACAATGCGCTGAAAGGTGCATATAAGAGGGACATTAACAAGAGCAAAAGAAGGGCAATGCAGTGCAGTCTAAGAAAATCAGGTGATGCTGAAGGAATTAGATTAGGTAACGAAACAATAAAGGAGGTAGATGAGTTTTGTTACTTGGGCAGCAAAATAACAAATGATGGTCGCAGTACAGAGAATATAAAATGCAGAATGGCAATGGGAAGAAAAGCACTTTTGAAAAAGAGAAATTTGTTAACATCGAATATTAATTTAAGTGTAAGGAAGTCTTTTCTGAAGGCATTTGTGTGGAGTATTGCCTTGTATGGGAGTGGAACATGAACGATAAACAGTGCGGACAGGAAGAGAATAGAGGCTTTTGAGATATGTTGCTGCAGAAGAGTGCTGAAGATTAGGTGGATAGATAGCAAAGCTAATGAAGAGGTACTGAACAGAATTGGTGAGAAAAGTTATTTTTGGCATACCTTGACTAAAAGAAGGAATCGCTTGGTAGGACTCAATCTTAGACATCGAGGAATCGTAAATTTAGCATTGGAGGGAAGTGTCTCGGGTAAAAATCGCAGAGGGAGACCAAGAGACGCGTATAGTAAGCAGATTCAAATGAATGTGGGTTTGCCGTTCTTATGAGGAGATGAAAAGGCTTGCTCAGGACAGAGTAGGGTGGAGAGCTGCATCAAACCAGTCTCCGGACTGAAGACCATAACAACAACAAACCCAATTATATAACTGTATAATCTTTTTACTATAACTAGATAAATGATTATATTATTATTAATGAAAACCTCAGATGATGTTTAAGATGTATCTATTTCTATTGTGGACCCTACACTCATATAAGGTACATTAGATTCAAATGTAACAGTGAAACCAATACTAAATGCAATTATCATTACAGAGTGTTACAAAAGGTACGGCCAAACTTTCAGGAAACATTCCTCATACACAAAGGTAGATAATATGTTATGTGTACACGTGTCGGGAAACGCTTAATTTCCATGTTAGAGCTCATTTTAGTATTTCTCCTTAAATGTAAATTGAAATAATTCGTGCAGACAATTGTCAAAATACCCAATTGTTTCGTTAGTATGTACTGTAATTCCTCGATCACGTCATCAACACAGATTTTCTGTGAACGTTTGGGCAGAAATTGTTGGTGATGTCATGATTGGGCCTTTTGTTCTTCCACCTACGCTCACTGGAGCACGTTATCATGATTTCATACTGGATACTCTACCTGTGCTGCTAGAACATATGCCTTTACAAGTACGACGCAACATGTGGTTCATGCACGATGGAACTCTTGCACATTTCAGTCAACGTTCCATGGCCTCCACGCTCTCCTGATCTCAACCTTCTTGACCTTCATTTATGGGGGCATTTGAAAGCTCTTGTCTACGCAATCCCGGTACCAAATGTAGCGACTCTTCGTGCTCGTATTGTGGACGGCTGTGATACAATAAGCCATTCTCCAGGGCTGCATCAGCGCATCAGGGGTTCCATTCGACGAAGGGTGGATGCATGTTTCCTCGCTAACGAAGTGTTTGAAGTCACGCTGGTACGTCTGTTGCTTTGTGTTTGCAGTCCATGATTAATGTGATTGACTGAGTGATTGATTTTCTCAGGGAAACCAAAACAGTCTTGGTCCAACCCGTCACTGCCCGCACCGAAATTAAGTTTATTGTGCGGTATCGCTCCCTGTATATCTAGTAAAGCCAACCAATGCACTTAAACAGTGCAAGGAGTCCCTTTACCAGTTCTTTATTAGACACAATTTCTTCTAGTCTGGTTGTCCCAAATGTTCTGTGCCTTTTACTCTCCAATGCACTGCATTCGAAGATTAGTTGTGAGTAAGGCGGACAGCAGACTTCGGTTTATTGGGAGAATTTTGGGAAGATGTACTTCACCTGTAAAGGAGACCGCGTATAAAACGCTTGTACGACCACGTCTTGAGTATTGCTCAAGTATTTGGGACCCGCAGCAGATCGGTTTGAAGGAAGACATAGAGGCGGTTCAGAGGCGAGCAGCTAGATTTGTTACCGGTAGGTTCGACCAATGCGCGAGTGTCACGGAAATGCTCCGGCAACTCAATTGGGGATCGCTGGAAGAAAGACGACGTTCTTTTCGTGAATTTCTGTTAAGTAAATTTAGAGGGCCGGAATTTGAAGCTGAGTGTAGTACGATCTTGCTGCCGCCTACTTATATTTCGCGTAAAGATCACAAAGACAAGATAAGAGAAATTAGGGCTCGTACGGAGGCATATAGGCATTCTTTTTTTCCTCGTTCAATTTGGGAGTGGAATAGGAAAGGAAATGCCTAGTAGTGGTACAGTGTACCCTCCGCCACGCACCTTACGGTGAATTGCGGAGTATGTATGTAGATGTAGATGTAGATGTAGATGTAGATGTGAAGCAGTTTCATCACCACCATCACAATCCTACATTTAGGGTCCTCTGCTGTTATTCCCATTGTATGTAAGTGTTTTTTGAAATTCCCATGGCCTGTCAGAAATCCAGCCATGAGTCTAATCTCCCTCCTGTTCAGGCCCAGGTTGCAGAGCTTCTTTTAAAACATGACTTTGGCGTCATTACCTTGCCATGTTTTTGTTGATAGAATTTGGTCCAATATTCTACGTGCTGTCTTCTGAGCCACGTACGTAGCTCCAGTTTGATCATTACCTTGGTGATTGTCAGGACAGGTTCCGGTCCAATAAATGGAGTCTCTGCCCCCATCCTGGCTAATCTGTCGGCATGTTCGTTGCCACTGATCCCCGAGTGGCCAAGGACCCACAATCGGTTTACTCTATTGCTTTCCCCTAGCTCCACCAGAACCCTGTGACATTCTGCAACAATTTTAGACCTTGTTGCAGGAGCTGCCAGTGATCTCAGGGCTGCCTCGCTGTCTGAATAGATACAGATGCTACGGTCTCTGTAGCACCTACGCAAATTCTCCTCCACACACGACCTGATGGCAGTGATATTAATGTGATTTGAAAAGAAGTAATAAAATGAGCTCTAACATGGAAATTAAGCGTTTCCGGACACATGTCCACATAACATATTTTCTTTCTTTGTGTGTGAGGAATGTTTCCTGAAAGTTTGGCCGTACCTTTTTGTAACACCCTGTATATTGAAATTACGTTGTATCACTAATGTACACCAAATTTATTTTGTATTCAAAAAGTTAGCTAAGTTGCAAAACAAACACAATGAAAGAGGGCAAACTAGTCCACCTCCACGTGGTGGGACAAGGGCAACGCCAGACCTAACAGACATTGTATATGCTAGATGTGACTGCTAAGACACCAGCCCATAAATGTGAGGCAACGACACATTTTATGACAAAAGATGGCGGGTCATCAATATGAGTAGCAGCAGTGAACAAAATTTCGCCCATCTGGGGGACCACTATGCTGCGTGGACGACTTTTGGGTGTATGCTGACATGAGCATTGAAAAAAAAAAAAAAAAAAAAAAAAAAAGTTTGTTAAGCTTAAGGGACTTAACTGTGGGGGTCATCAGTCCCTAAACTTACAAACTACTTATGAACTGGCTTATACTAAAGACGACACAAACATCCATGCCCGAGGAAGGATTCGAACCCCCGACCGTAGCGACCGTGCAGATGTTGACTGGCGCGCCGCAAACTGCTCGACCACTGCGGCCGGCGAGCATTGGAATGAATATCGTTCCAAAACAGTGGCAGCGCGTCCAGCTTGTGTGACAATTCTCTGAAAGGACCCTGCTGCTTTTCGGCAGGCCGCAGTCTGACGCTTTTCAGAATCGCTCATTGGGCCATAGGAAGCACGACCGCCCCTACGTGACCCGTGGCATGGCACCTGTGCGCTTCACAAGTTGATGCCACACTGAGCCTCATGGCTGTAAGCTGTCTCTGTTGAAGGGTATGCTCAGATGTCGCTTCGGCAGCTGTATCCCAACGCTATCTCTTGGCGGACGATGTTGAAACCATTTACTGTCCCACAGGTGGCATGTGTAGTCATCGGATCCAAGTCGCCGTAGTTTTCCCAGGTGTACTGATTTATTCCAGCAGTGTAGAAGACTGACTTATTTGGGTTTTTGTGTCTTAGCCCAGTGGTTCCCAATCTGTGGGTCACGATCTATTAGTGGGTTGTGGGATCTCTTCGGGTATGTCGCCGGACGACTTCAAAATATCAAAGTAAAATATCTGTTAAAATTCTGCACGCAGTCCGAGCGAGTGTTTACACGGTTCATAGGTTGGCAATGCACTAGATTTCGCATAGTGAATGGCGTGGCAATATGATGTAACCAATGAGAAGTGAGGAAGAATGGATTGAATTAATACCGCGGTACGGTATGTGAAGCCAGTGTATGTTGTTGTGTTTGTGTGTAAAATGAGGATTAAGATTTTTAAGGGGACTAAACAGCAGAGTACACATTCGGTGTTTAATAATTTCTGTCAATATACAGGCGACTCTATCACATGATTGTACTAGTGTGTTATACTGTGCGGCGACATGTCAATGTTTTTGGGTCAATTGGAGTCCGGGATACGACCCGTCGGCTTTTACCAATGACTTCATATCTGAGTTAAAGACGATACATCTGTCTTGACTCCATCATACAATTTTTTTACTAATTATTAATGCAAAGGACACACCAGTTGTCAACAATAAAATTTATAAGTCAGCGCGACATGTTTAAGGGCGACATTATCCCATTATCAAGCTCTGTAAACCAAGGAAACATAAAATAAAATTGGGCGCTATATATCGACGACTCAACTACAAATATTCAAATTAAACTAACATACTGACCTACCATAAAACTTATCATCCGCTAGGCAACATAATCAAGAATACAAAATCGTCGAGCTCAGTCACATGTTCATCAGATGGCACAAAATTGTGCACTAACGGACATCTTCAAAGATTATCCACATGCATAACAGCTGTCATTGGTGACCAAAGATATTATTGTCCATACATCTAACACTTATTCATAACCACTACAATTAAAGGTGTTGTAATGGTAATACGCCCTAAGTTACTCAGCAATGTTAAAAGCAAGACGTCGACATTTAAAACAGAAGAACATGTCAGTGGTTATAAAGGAGGAGATTACTAAAATGTTTCCAGTAATGACATTTAGATAGTGCTGTCTTCTCATTGAACACGTTGGCAGAATCTTCCCTCAATGCAGAAAAGATGTCAATTTGTTCCAAATTGGATTACAACCAACATTTGTCCTCATAGTGTACGACCTTCAAAATGTCATTTTTGGAGCCCAATGAATGTTGTTCAATTTTCAGGTCTTTCGCTACTGCACACACCACCTTCAGTTTTAGTGGTTGACTTTACGAATAAGTGTTCGATGTCTGGGCAATAATATCTTTGGTCACAAATGCCAGCTGTTATGCATGTGGATAATCTTTCAAGTTGAGAACTACTATCCATTAGCGCACAATTTTGTGCCATTCGATGAACATGTGGTTCAGCTCCACGATTTGTTTTTGTCAAGTACATATGCTGCTGTTATTACATTTAATGATGTTGCCTAGCGGCAGATAAGTTTTATGGTACGTTAGTTTCATTTGAGTATTTGTAGTTGAGTCGTCGATATATAGCGCACTATTTTATTTTATCCTTTCTTGGTTTACAGAACTTGATAATGCGATAATGTCGTACCGAAACATGTCGAGCTGACATATGAATTTTATTATTGACAACTGGTGCTTGATTTGCATTAATAATTAAAGACGATAGTTTGTTTACAAGCAGAACATAGATTATAAATTAAGATTTTCTGTTTAAAAAGTGATCTGTAGCTTCTCTCTTATAGTGAGGTAAAGATTAACAAAGAAATTTTTTACTCCCCTGAATGGCGAAGGCGCAAATTTCGGGGTGAGACCTGTGATCGATGGTACATTCTGTTGTGGTAATCTGTATTTTAGGAGCATAATCGCAGATTATTTATTACTAGTATTGCCTGTGGTAGAAAATCGACCAATTGTGTTTACAATGGTCACTGCGGGTAAAATTTTACTTATCATGTCGGCGGCCTCGCGTGATTATGTTGGCAACATCAACAACACGATAGAAAATCTTTGCCCATTTGTTCGAACCACATAGAATGACTCGATTAGTGTATCGTACAGACCATGAAGTAAACAAATAATGGTGTTCCTGCTTTATGGTTGACAGGTTCTTGTATGTACCCTCGTCCGCTCAGCAAAAATAATTACCCTCGTAAAGTGAACATTTCATGAGGAAACATCAGTGTTGTCAAGCTATTGGCTAAAATGAAGACTCACAGGATTGTCACGATTCAGCATCTGTTGCCAACATTATCATAGGAGGCCGCTGGGATATTTGATAATATTTAATCGGAACTGGGAGGTATGAAACGGTATCTTTTACGTGTTAAGGAAAATGCCTGACACAATAACAACAAATAAAAACGGAAGTATATACTTCTCATGCCATTTTCGAATTATATAACTTTCATTAGCCTAATATTTGAAATGTAACTACAATTTCGGTGTTTGTATATTTATACAACGCCAAGAAATAATGTTATTTCGATACTGCGATATTCAGAATTCCAGAGCTAACAACATGTCGACTTCGTAGTTCCACCTGTGCACCGCTACATACCTCTCCCGACGCATCATCATTTATATAGGCATTCTCGACTTCGTAGTTCCACACGTGCACCGCTACATGCCTCTCCCGGCGGATCATCATTTATATCGGCATTCATATGAAAACATCAATTTTCTTTAACCACTCTTAATCACTGCAAAAATGAAGCATTTGAACGGCACAAGAAAGTGAGTTGGGAGCACTCCATGTTTCGATATTCACTTATTTTATTACGTTATTTTAATACTGCAGATGCATTGCATTACAGCGTCTTTGGTCGAGGCGAATAGACAATCAGTGGGCTGATTGTTGGAGGATGTAGAACTTGATCCAAGCTGTAGATAGGAAAATTTCTACTTCCTTTTACCACTTTTAATGGCTAAATGCACACGTAATATTTATATTCGTGAAATCTACGACAAACAATCTTTCGAATTATGTAACTTTCATTGGCCTTCTTGTACGAATAAATTAGTAATCTGTACCACAATTTTCGTGTTAGCGTATTTATATAATGATCTGCGATACATAAGAATTGTGATGTCAGTGTGAGACGGCTGTCTGACTTACCGCACATATGCAAACAACCCACTCGCACTGCTACGCCCCAGTATGCCGCGCTACCGCTGCCAATAACAATTAATTTGTATCGCCTCTTGATTTAAAATTGTAATAGTTACGGGTTAATTCTTTAACATGTAGATTTTAACAAACTGATTTTTTTTACATTACGCACACAAAATGTTGCTTGTTTATGCAAGACTGTTATTCACAATTAATCCCTGTTTTAGGAATTACTGAAAAGGCTAAAATATTATCTTCTTTTGAATAAAAAGGAAGAGTATCGAGTACTTGCAGTTATGGCTTTGAAGGAATTAATCGGATGCACAACTAATTACTTACGCGACAGTGTTGTTCCGACATTTTGTTTAATATAGAAGCAAACATTGCGTGTAAAACGATCAACTCCTGAAACTGACAAGTCTCAATACAGATATAGAACGTATCATCAGCACCAAGACTAAAAATTAAAAATTATAAAAGAATACCATCGATCTTACTGAGCTTACCATTTAACTTCTGTAAAAAGAATTTCTTATTGGTTAAAACTATACGAGAGACGTTTGAAAAGTCCGTGCAAAAATAAAAACTACTAACGTGTTTGGAGAAAACCATTTTTATCTTTCAACATAGTCTCCTTTCAGACTTATACATTTCGTCCAACGCTGTTCTAATTTGTTGATCCTTTCCAAATAATAGGCATTGTCCAAGCCTACAAAATAGCTATTAGTTTCTGCAATCACCTCCTCGTTTGAATGAAATCTTCACCTCGCCAGCCATTTCTTCAAATTGGGAAACAAATAGTAGACCGAGGGATCCAATTCTGGAGAATAGGGGGGATGTGAAACGAGTTGGAATCTTATTTCCAATAATTTTGCGGCCACAACTGCTGAGGTGTGTGCGGGTGCATTGTCCTGATGGATAAGGTCTTTTTTGTGGGCGTTTTTCTTGTAGCTCGCTTTTCAGACGGCCCAATAACGATGAATAATATGAACCTGTTATAGTTTTGCGTTGTTCCAGGTAGTCGACGAGGATTACCCCTTGCAAATCCCTAAAGACCGTCACCGTAACCTTTCCAGCTGAAGGAGCAGTCTTCGCCTTTTTTTATGCAGATTCTCCCGTAGTAACCCATTGTGTAGATTGTTCTTTGGTCTCAGGAGTATATTAATGTATCCACGTTCCATCCACAGTGACGTGCGGATTCTTCCTGAACAGCTGCAAACCTTCCTTGCAACACTTAACACGATTCCGTTTTTGGTCAAGCGTGAGCAATCACGGCACCCATCTTGCAGATGGCTTTCTCATGTCCAAATGGTTATTCAAAATATTATGCACCCATTCATTCGAGATGCACACAGCACTAGCAATCTGACGCATCTTAAGCCTTGTGTGATGCATCACACATCATTGATTTTATCAATGATTTCTGTAGTCGTAACCCCCACAGGGCATCCAGAACGTTTGGCGTCACTTGTGCCAATATGGCCACTCTGAAAATTTTGAAACCACTTATAAACTTTTCTAATCGAAGGCGCAGAGTCACCATAATGTTTGACAAACTTCTCTTTGGTCTCCTGGGGCGTTTTTCCTTTCATAAAGTAATGTTTAATCACCACACGAAATTCATTTTAGTACATTCTTTGATAATCACTCGACATCCTTGATTCACAAGAATGCCAAACACAAAGAAATTGACCAATATGACTGAAACTTGGTGTGCGTTCTTTCCAAAGATGCTACTAACTGAATATGACCTCGATATGCGCCGGTCGTGTCCTATCTCGGACTTTGCGCGGTCTTTTCAAACACACCTCGTATTTTCTTTAATAAATTTCCGTTCGTCATTTGTAAATCATAGACACCAGCGATAACTGCCCCTTAATTTTCATGTTACATAAAAATTTTGGTTTCGTATTAATTGTTGTATGGCAGCTGTTGGGGCTATAATGGCTCTGCTCCCCTTTTCTCCATTCCAGTTTTTATTTTGATGAATCGTGTTGACTCACAAATCTAGCAACACGTCACCTGTGTACTCACCAAGAGAGAGGTTTTATGCTTTTCTTCATTTCCATTTACGTTTGTAACTTTATTCGAAGCAACAGAAATTGTGATTTTAGCGAGAAGAGGCACCTTTATATTTTGTTTCCAAACAGGAAGCATGTCTTTATTTAACTTTAATCAGGGTTAAAATTTTGTTTTGCTAGAACTTTTCGTTTTCAGAATGAAACTTTCACTCCGCAGCGGAGTGTGCGCTGATTTGAAACTTCCTGGCAGATTAAAAATGCATGCCAGAAATGGGACTCGAACCTGGGACCTTTGCCTTTCGCGGGTAAGCGCTCTACCACTGAGCTATCCCAACACGACTCACGGCCTCACAACTTTACTTCTGCCAGTTCCTCGCCTTCTACTTTCCAAACTTCACAGAAGTTCTCCTGCGAACCTTGCAGGACTAGCACTCCTGGAAGAAAGGATATGGCCACAGACAAATATATACAGACGGGAAATCTCAGTAAGGGCCCGGTCACACGCTCAGGGGTGCGGGGAGGAAGGGTTTCCAGCAGTTCCGTAAGATGTCCCATGATGGCGCTGCAGTCAGAAGCAGCTCTTTAAACTGGCCAGAGCAGGCGGCAGGTAGCGGCTGCCCCCGCCACCACTTCCCCCTAAACGCCGGCTCACCAGACACAGCCGTGGCCCCGTGGCAGGCGGCACGAGCTCTCCCCTCACCCTCCCTCCCACGCTACCCTCTAACGTGCGAGAGGCACCCTAAGCCGGCGAACCGCTTGACACCTGCTAGCATCTTACGGAACTATGAGGGCAACGTAGGACAGTGGTTTAGGGGGGGGGGGCTTCTCCTATGTATATGTTACTCTGTGATATGGCGGAGACACGGCTTAGCCACAGCCTAAGGGATGTTTCCAGATGAAACTTTTATTACTCTGTTTGGAAAGTAGGAGGCGAGGTACTGGCAGAAGTAAAATTGTGAGGACGGGCCGTGAGTCGTGTCGACACTGCGTCCTAACCCGTAACCCAAAATATCAACAATATTTTTCCAACTTCTTAGGGAGTGCCTTTCATGATCCACCTCGCAGCTGGAATGTCCAAGCCATGAGAAGATAAATCTTAACACGACCAACCTGAACTGAACAGAACCCACAACCGAACATATCAATGAACGAGAAGACAAGTTTGGACGCTTCTCCCTATGCCAGTGGCAACACTACGGCGCAACTCTTATTATATATATAAACAATAAAAATAAAATAAAAGAAATAAAGCGTACAAAAAAGCATAGCTCAGTGGTAGAGCGCTTGCCCGCGAAGGGTAAAGGTCCCAGGTTCGAGTCTCGTTTCCGGCATACATTTTTAATCTGCCAGTAAGTTTCACGTTCTTTTTTTTTTTTTTTTTTTTTACATAAAATAAAAAAATGTGAGTTATTCGGAAAAAAGTGAGTAACTCGGGAAAAAATGTTAAAAAAAAAGAAAAAAAAAAAAAACACTAGGATCTGGAACCACGGCGTTAGTGTGTTGCATTGATTTTGTATGATGTGAGATGGCCGGCCGCGGTGGCCGAGGTGACTGAGGCGCTCCAGTCACGGTCAGTACGGCCACTACGGTCGGGGGTTCGAATCCCCCCTCGGGCATGGATATTTGTGCCGTCTTTAGTCTTAGATAGTTCATAAGTAGTTTGTAAGCTTAGGGACGGACTGATGACCCTATAGTTAAGTCCCATAAGTTGTACAAACATTTGAACATTTGATGTGAGATGTTTCAGCAGACGGTTAAGACGTCGGTTGTGTGCCAACAGACCCAAGCGCGCAGTGGCGGTGCACGCACTGCGAGTTCTGCACGCGCGGCGAGGCGGTGCGGCGTGTGCTGCACCTCATCTCCCGCGAGCTGCAGATGGTGGAGGCGGGCGACAGCGTGGAGGCGCGCGAGACGCTCTTCCGCAAGTACCGCAGCGTGCTGCACCCGCGCCACGCCTACATGTCGCAGATGCGCCACTCGCTCTGCCAGCTGTACGGCCGCGTCGACGGCTACCTGCTCGACGACCTGCCCGACGTGCTGCTCGAGCGCAAGGTCGACCTCTGCCGCGACCTGCTCGCCGTCGCCGACGTCGTGGAGCCGGGCATGTCGCGCCTCAGAGGTCAGCACCCGTCTAAAAGTCACTCGTTGTTGCCGGCCGCGGTGGCCGAGGGGACTGAGGCGCTCCAGTCACGGTCTGCACGGCCACTACGGTCGGGGGTTCGAATCCCCCCTCGGGCATGGATATTTGTGACGTCCTTAGTGTTAGCTAGATCATAAGTAGTTTGGAAGTTTAGGGACTGATGACCCCGTAGTTAAGTCCCATAAGCTATACAAACACTTCAACACTGGAACTTGTCACTCGTTGTTGTTTTGGTCTTCAGTCCAGAGACTACTTTGATGCAGCTCTCTACCCTACTCTATCCCGAGCAAGCCTCTTCATCACTGAATAATAACAGCTACACAGAGCCATTTGGACCTTCTTACTGTATTCGTCTCTTGGTCTCCCTCTGTGATATCCCCATCCCCCTTCTCCTCCTCCCTCCCCCACACAAGCAAATACTCTCTTCTCTCCAATACCAAACTGACTATTCCATTATGTCTCAGAAAGTATCCTACCAATCTATCCCTTCTTTTAGTCAAGGTATTCCAGAAATTTCCTTCCAGTTCAGTGCTGCTCGGCAGAACAGTGGTCGAGTCTCAAACTATGAATCCGAAGGTTTCGGTTTCGATCTCCGTCAGGTCCTAGGATGTAGGGGACAATCTAAGTAGCTGTGTTAGGCTGTATGCAGATGACGCCGTCATTTACCGTCTAGTAAAATCATCTGAAGATCAAAACCAACTGCAGAACGATCTGAATAAGATATCAGTATGGTGTAAAAATTGGAAATTGACTCTAAATAATGACAAGTGTGAAGTCGTCCACATGAGTACGAAAGAAATCCGCAAAACTTTGTTTACAAGATAAATCAATCAAAAGTGAAGGCCCTAAACTCCACAAAATACCTAGGAATTAATATTACTTCAGACTTAAACTGGAAAGAACACGTAAATAAGGTCGTGGGAAAGGCGAACCAGAGACTGCGTTTTATTGGCAGAACCCTTAAAAGATGCAACAGAACTACGAAAGAAACTGCGTACACTACGGTTGTCCGCCAATTTTTTGGAGTATTGCTGCCCAGTGTGGGATCCTTATCAGGTGGGTTTGACAGAGGACATCGAAAGAGTCCAGAGAAGGCCAGCTCGTTTCGTATTGTCACGATACGGGGGAGACAGCGTCACGGAAGTGATACAGGATCTGGGATGGGAATCATTACAACAACGGCGCTTATCGCTGCGGCGTGGGCTACTTACGAAAATCCAATCGCCAACATTCTCCTCCGAATGCGAAAATATATTGTCGACTCCCACTTACATAGGTAGAAATGATCATCAGAATAAAATACGAGAAATCAAAGCTCGAACGGAGAGATTCAGGTGTTCTTTTTTCCCGCGCGCTATTCGAGAATGGAAAATAGTATAATGGTGGTTCGATGAACCCTCTACCACTTAAATGTGATTTGCAGAGTATCCCATATAGATGTAGGAGGTTTATCTGTCACTTTCGAATTCTTTCACCTCTGACAATGTTGCTGATGTGAAAAATATCGAGTAACACCGCACCGTAGTTCGGAATCCACGTTACATTGTAGGTCCCCTATAACAGACTGGCTAACTCAGGAGGAAGGCGTTTAGGACCATGCGTACTGAAGCACTGTGGTGTTCAAACCAATTTCCGATTGCTGACTGCTTTACCTTTTACCTCTCCATTAGTTACGGGATCCACCAATCTAACTTTCAGCATTTCAAAAGCTGGTCTCATCTATTTATTGGCCTCATAAATACCTTCAAATAGACTTTCTAACACATTAATATTAGATGTTAGCAAATTTCTACTTTTCAAGAACGCTTTTCTTCCCATTGACCTTCTGCATTGTATATCCTCCGTACTGCGACCATCGTCAGTTATTTCACCACCCAAGTAACAAAACTCATTTACCATCTTTATCGTCTCGTTACCTAATTAAATTTTTTTTTACCATCGCCTGATTTTCTTAGATTACACTCCTTACCCTCGTTTGCTCCTGCTCCTCTCTTTGAGTTTCATTGCTGTCTCAGGCAGAATCACAATGTCATCTACATAGAAACTCTGCAATTCACACTTAAGTGCCTGGCACAGGGTTCATTAATCACTTTCATAACCTTTCCCTACCGTTCTATTCTCTAATAGCGCTCGGGAAGAAAGAACACCTAAATCGTTCCGTTTTCGATCTGATTTATTTTACTGCGACGGTCATGTCTCCCTATGTAAGTGGGTGATAGAAAAATATTTTCACATTCAGAAGTCGGTGATTGAAATTTCGCAAATAGATCTCGCCGCAACGAATAACGTCTTTCTTTTAATGATTTCCACCTCAAATCGTGCAACATCACCGTGATGATTTCCCTCCTGTAACGTGATAAAACAAAACGAGCTGCCCTTCTCAATGTCTTCCGTCAGTCCCACCTGGTGAGGGTCCCACACTGGGGAACAGTACTCCAGGAGAGGACGCACAAGTGTGATGTAGGCAGTCTCTTTGGTGGAGCTGTTGCATCTTCGAAGCGTTCTGCCAATAGAACGTAACCTTTGGTTCGCCTTCCCACCAATATTTTCTGTGTGTTCTCTCCAGTTCTAAGTTGTTCGTAATCGTAACTCCTATGTATTTGGTAGAATTTACGACATTAATGTTTGACTGATTTATCGTGTAATTGAAGTTCAGTTAATTTCTTTTAGCGGTCATGTGTTTTACTTCACAATTTTGATTATTTATAGTTAATCGCAAATTTTCGCACCATGTACAAATTTTGTCTAAATTGCTTTTCAGTTGCTTTTGATCCTCTGATCCTCACTAACCGATAAACGAAAGCATCACCGCGAACAGTCTAAGGGAGCTATTCAGATTGTCCTCTGAATCCTTTATAAACACAAGGAAGAATAGGGGACCTATAACGCTTCCCTGGGGAACGCCAGATATCACTTCTGTTTTACTCGATGACTTACCGTCAATTACTACGAACGTTTTCTTTCTGATAGTTAATTGCGAATCCAATCGCACAGTTGGGGCGATATTCCATAAGCAAACAATTTCATTAGAAGCCTCTTGTGAGGTACAGTGTCAAAAGCTTTCCGGAAATCCAGAAATATGGACTCAATTTGAGTTCCCTAGTCGGTGACATCACTTCATGTGAATAAAGGGAAAGCTGTGTTTCGCAAGAGCGTACTTCCTAAATCCGTGTTGACTATTGGTTAATAGGTAGTTCATAATGTTCGAACAAAGCATATGTTCCAAAATCCTACTGCAAATCAACGTCAATGAGATGGACCTGTAATTTTGAGGATCACTCCTATTGCCTTTCTTGAATATTGGAGTGACCTGGGCAATTTTCCAGTCTTTGGGTACGGATGTTTCGCTGAGTGATCGGTTGTATATGTATGGAGCTATTGCATCAGCATATTCTGAGAGGAATCTAGTTGGTATACAGATTTGTTTTTGTTTAGTGACTTAACTAAACCGCAAAGTTTTTATTTCATCGATCAGAACTTTACTCCCCTTAAGTGATTCAGGAAAATTAGAGAAAATCTAGCCACGTGGGAATGACTGTGTAGACTAAGGCGGCTTGCCACGAATTGCGCGGCCGCTCCCGTCGGTGGTTCGTGTCGTACTTCGGGCATGAATGTGTGTGTTGTTCTTAACGTAGGGTGGGCACGATACAATATTTTAATAATTTGATCTCCAAAGTAAGATTGTCTCTTCTTACTACATTTATAATGTTCCTTACTGTGTTATTAGAAGTTATGTCATTCTTCTGAAAGATTAAATTATGTATTGAAATGATCTTTAATATGACTTGTTACTCAAATGTCTCTTCCGAGCTCTTTTTCAAACTGGCCAAAAATAAACTATCCCATTTACAAAGGGTGTTTCACTAAGTGTGTTTGCCTCTGTAACTTATAAAATAATAGGTGACGGGAAATTTTAATTCGGTAGGTCAACACAAGAAATGTTACACTTTCTGCGGAGCTATGATCATAGTTTATTGTATCATTTTACAAAGAGTTACAGCACTAATATATAAATTTTTAAATGGAACAATAGTTTTTTCTATCGTGCACTGTATTCGTTGAAACCAGCTGCGTACAAATGAATTTAAACTACATTCCTATCACTGTTAGTTTGGGAGCTGTAGCCCTTCAAAGTTTCAGGGGCAGATACCACAAACGCTGCGCATAATGCAATGCGCCTTCTAAATGTGGTGCCGCCGAGTTGTAACGTCGCCGGTGTCACGGAGCGAGAAGCTTCCTCGATGCGCTGTTAGACTCCCGACTGTCGCCGCACACGGCCGTATACCCGACAGTTGGAGCCACACAAACAACCGGGGTTCAATATACCACAGTTACTGAGATCGGATGACGATGGCATACCCGAACAACGAGTACGTTGACATGTTGCTGATGCTCGGCGAGTGCCGACACGATGCCACTGAAGCAGCCACCGCATATGCCTTGAGATATCCTAGGCGAAGAGCCCCGGCAGCCATTACGTTCTTACGTGCCGAACAACGACTTCGGGAAACAGGCAGCTTGGTAATGCGCCGCAGTAACAGACGAAGACCTGCAAGAAGTGAGGAGACGGAGCTGTTTGTTTCAGCTGCACTACACCACGATCCTCATGTTAGCTTACGAGCCGTTGCTGCAGTCGCTGGTGTCAGTCTCACACCTGTGTGGCTTATAGTACACGGCCACAGGTTTCACCCGTACCCAGGAGCTGCATGGGAACGATTTCTGTGCAAGAGTGACCTTCTGTGAGTGGGCCATGCGTAATTTCACGCTGGAGTCTTTACAAAGTGTTATGTTCTCTGATGAGTCCACGTTCACAGATTATGGTGCAATGAATCGCCATAACATGCACTACTGGGCCGCAGACAATCCTCGGTGGGTACGACCTGTCGACCGTCAACATAGGTGGTCTATTAACGTTTGGTGTGGAATCCTTGGGGATGAAATCATCGATCCACACTACTTCACAGGTACACTGACAGGTGAGTTATATCGCGCTTTTATAGCCAACAGTTTGGGTGGTCTCCTTGAACATGTGTGTCTACACACGAGAGTCCACATGTGGATGCAGCACGATGGTCACCCAGCCCATTCTGCGCGTGCTGTTGTGGAAGAACTAAACAACAGGTTTGCAGGAAGACGGTTGGGGGGCCATGGTCCTCATTCATGGCCCGCAAGGTCGCCCGATTTAACACCAGTAGATTTCTTTTTGTGGGGATATCTAAAGGATCGTGTTTGTGTCACTGAGCCCACATCCCCAGATGATCTAAAACGGCGCATCGAGGACGCATGTTGCTTCGTCACACCGGCGATGTTACATCTCGTCCGCAGATCCTTTCGATGGCGCATTGCATTATGCATTGAAGAACATGGACACACATTTGAACATCTCATGTAAATCAACTTCCCACCGCCATAACATCCATCACCCACCACACAGCCATGTATTATGTACAGCGTGTGGTATGTGCCCCTGAAACTTTGAAGGGTTGTAGCTCCCAAACTAACAGTGATAGGAATGTAGTTTAAATTGATTTCGACGCAGCTGGTTTCAACGAATCCAATGCACGATAGAAAAAAAACTATTGTTCCATTTAAAAATCATATCTTTGTGCTGTAACTCTTTGGAAAATGATACAATAAACTATATTTATAGCTCCGCAGAAAATGTAACATTTCTTGTGTTGACCTACAGCATTAAAATTTCCCGTCACCTATTATTTTATAAGTTACAGAGGCAAACACATCAAGTCACTTCAGGATCGCACCGCTGCACGGGGCCCTGAAGGAACACCTTGAACAAAGATAAAGAAAACACCCACAACAGAACATATTTTAAAATAAATTAATAAATCTAAATTATCCCTAAACTTCCTTTCAATAAATACATTTGATCGTTTATTACATCTTATGGAAGTCTGATCCCTTACATTAATTTCTAAAGCCCTTTCTACACGGAAAGTGATAGCTTACGAGATTACCCATGATGCACCGGTCACGCCGTCCGCGTACAGTGTAGACGCGTCCACTTTCACAAGATGCACGCATACCTAGTAGACGGAATAGAATGGATCCTATTCTCACGCATATGGAAGTGCTTCGCGCATGCGCAGACGACCGAATGGGGAACCAAAAGCTCGAATATAAACTAAAATTATAACTGCGTCAATGGAGGGGCGAAACGGAAAGAAGAATATAGAAGCGCAGGTCAGAATCCGAGCCAAAGGTTCATTACACTTCTGTTCTTATGGTTGGTTGTACATGTCGTCCTTCCGTACGATTACTGCTACCACAGCCAGGAGCGCTTCAAGAAATCGATCAAGGGTGGGGTGGGGGGGGGGGGGGGCATGGAATATCTCTGAACAAATGTGGAGTTGCGATTCTTTTCATACGAACTAGTAAAATTTGGTGTTGATTAGTTTTTGGTAACTACTTTGGGCTTCAGGAGGAAAAAATAAAGAAAAATATTATTTTCACATAGGAGATTGTATGAAGTACATAAACCATAAAAAGAGGTCAACTACAATAAATATATTTTCATAATTTTTTTCGTACAGAAAATGACATGAATGTAAATACTTAAATTTTACATGACTATAAAAAATTCTGTAAAAAAAAAATCACTGCATATTTCCGTCTTGTGTCCAGTTTTCATGCTCATTCGTCTGTGTTTCTTTTTACTAAAAGATGTCAATGATATTTTCAATGTCCATATCGCTATCTTTATGGATATTTGCAACAGCCAATCCATTTACTCTCACTGCCCCTTGTGCTTCGAAAATAAGCCTTTATTTTGATATATTGTCTCTTTCACCTTGTCGGTTATCAATGTTTCGTTTTTTAAAAGTTTACCATCAGCTGCTGAGCTATGATTTTATGTATCGACCTATAAGTGAACTATCAGTTTTTAACACGTTTAAAAATACATAAGAAGCAAATTGTAAAAGTAATTTTGTAACAGCCTGTACTTTTATCAGTAGTTGATTGAGACAGCGAGAATCCGGCAACAATTGGCCATCGCATGCTCCGTGAAGCCGCTCCCTCCCGCCAGACAACTGAAGATTTTGAATGATATTTACCTTCCAGTCACTGATCTGTATTGAAACTGACTTTAGTCCATATTCCTTTCTACAATTTATATTTTGGTCGGTTTGGAACGCAAGCGACGATGTATTCCCCCTCTACTCTCCTGCCCGCGCTTCCGATGCCACATCGTGGCCATCTGTCGCCTTATCGTCTACATAAAATGTATGCCCTGGAAAAAATACGATTTCACCCAGTTGTCAGGCGATTGCGAAATTTTTGTCTGGGGTCAGGAATTCAAATGATGATAAGATGATAAGCCTAACTGTCATGTTTAAAGTTTTTGATTATTGTGAGTGATGTATGAAATGGAAGACGAAGTGGAGGAAGATGAGATAGGAGATATGATACTGCGAGAAGAATTTGACAGAGCGCTGAAGGACTTGAGTCGAAACAAGGCCCCTGGAGTAGATGATATTCCGTCTGAACTACTGATATCGTTAGGAGATCCAGTCATGAAAAAATTGTATCACCTGGTATGCAAGATGTCTGAGACAGGGAAAATATCCTCCGACTTCAAGAAGAATATTGTAATTCCAATTCCAAAGAAAGAAAGTGCGGACAAGTGTGAAAATTACAGAACTATCAGTTTAATAAGTCATGGTTGCAAAATACTAACATGAATTATTTACAGACGAATGGAAAAACTTGTGGAATCCGACCTCCGGGAACAACAGTTTGGATTTAGGAGAAATGTAGGAACACGGGAGACAATACTCACATTACGACTTATCTTAGAAGATAGGCTAAGGAAAGAGAAACCTACGTTTTTAGCGTTTGTCGATTTGGAGAAAGCTTTTGACAATGTCGACTGGAATACACTCTTCCAAATTCTGAAGGTAGCAGGGGTAACATATAGGGAGCGAAGAGTTATATTCAACCTATACAAAAACCAGACAGCGGTTATTAGAGTCGAAGGGCAAGAAAGGGACGCAGAGGTTGGGAGGGGAGGATGACAGGGCTCTAGCTTTTCCCCAATGTTGTTCAACCTGTATACTGAACAGGTAGTGAAGGAATGGAAGGAGAAATTCGGAGAGGGCGTTAAAGTGCAGGGAGAAGAAATAAAAACATTGCAGTTTGCCGATGATATAGTAATTCTGTCAGAGTCTGTAAAAGATCTGGAAGAGCAATTGAATGGAATGGACAGTGTCATAAAAGGAAGATGTAAGATGAATATTAACAAGAGTAAAACGAAGGTAATGGAATGCAATGTCAGAAAATAAGGCGATGCTGAAGGAATTAGATTACGTAATGAAACAATAAAAGTAGTAGATGAATTTTGTTATTTGGGTAACAAGATAACTTCCGATGGTGGAAGTAAAGAAGATATAAAATGCTGAATGGCTATGGGAAGAAAAGCGTTTCTGAAGAAGCGAAACTTGTTGACATCCAATATTAATTTAAATGTTAGGAAGTCCTTTCTGAAAGCATTTGTCTGGAGTGTAGCATTGTATGGGAATGAAACGTGGACGACAAGGAGTTCAGATAAAAAGCTTTTGAAATGTGGTGCTACAGACGAATCATGAAAATTAGATGGGTAGATCACGTAACTAATGAGGAGGTGCTTAACCGAATCGGGGAGAAAAGGAGTTTTCGGCATATCCTGGCTAAGAGAAGGGATAGACTGATTGGTCACATTCTGAGACATCAAGGAATTTTCAACTTAGCATTAGAGGGAAGCGTTTTGGGTAAAAATCGTAGAGGGAGACCGAGGGACGAATATAGTAAGCAGATTCAAAAGGATGTAGGTTGCCGAACGTATTCTCAGGGGAAGAGACTTGCACAGGACAGGGTAGCGTGGAGAGCTGCATCAAACCAGTCGGCGGACTGAAGACCACAACAACAATAACTTATGAATATACATCCAATGTGTTTGAAATACATTACAAATACCATTGTTACATTATTATTAGAAAACTATTGAATCTGGTGAGGTAATACGAGGGTTGGAACTTAAATAGTGGCAAATATTTATTCACAATCGATACAAAAACGTTATATATTTGCACTTGTTTCTGTCCTTCAAGTAGTCACCAGAATTGTGTATAACCCGTTGCTAGCGTTGTGGAAGGCGTAGTATACCGTTAGCAGTGCCTGTGCTGTTGATGTGCGAATTTAGCTATCTACTGCCTGTCGAATCTCTGGAACTGTTGTAAAGTGAATGCCACGAAGTGCTTCCTTCTTCTTCAGAATCAAATCAAAGTCACAAGAACTTAAGTCCGGTGAGTATGGTGGATGGGACAGTACTTCCCAGTCCCATCTGCTGAACAGAGCAGCCACAGCTTGCGCTGTATAAAGTGTTGGCGCTTCTTTCGCAAAGCTGGTCGCTGGCGATGCTCCAAAAACGAATAGTACTACTGTTGCAATAACGGTCTGCCGTAGAGGAACGTAATGCGTTAGGATAACACCATCACAATCGTACACGAGACTCACCATAACTGTTCTGTGCGGCAATGCTGACCTTAGTCAGCGCCTCTTGAAGACACTGTCATACTTCACGGCTTATGAGCCCGGAAGTTTTAAATGAAGTTGATGCCGGCCGTGAAAGTTTACATTGTATGAACACTGTCATACTGTACGACCTCTGGCACATTCAATCTTGATAAATCCAAATAATAAATGTAATTACCATCAGCTGTAAAGTTTGATGATTTATTTAACTACCGGTTTCGGTATTATAATAACACCATCTTCAGGTTCTATGTCATAATAAATATCCAATAAAACTCTTGAAATAGCCTTATGCACCGGTTTTTTAATATCTCACAGGTTCCGAATAAACGTGTGTTTTAACACATGTCACATGTGTGTGTTTTAACACATGTCACATGTCACATGTGTGTATTAACACACGTTTATTCAGAAACTGTGAGATATTAAATAAACCGGTGCATAAGGCTATTTCAACAGTTTTCTTGGATATCTATTATGACATAGAACCTGAAGATGGTGTTATTATAATACAGAAACCGGTAGTTAAATAAATCATCAAACTTTACGGCTGTTGGCAATTACATTTATTATTTAGATTTAAAATAAACCAGCCACAGTCCCAAATCCAGAAAAACATGGAGCCACATCATTCAATCTTGATTCTACTCTGTTGTTCCTGTTTCGAAAACATAGTGACACCGTTACATTAGAAAGCTCGCTCACTATAATCCGCATGACGTAGGAAGGCGGCCCAGTTTTCAGCCTCCCCCCTCCCCCATTGCCTCACTGACAGCCAATGATATTCTCTAGGTGCGTGGCTGGCCGCGAGTTACTCAGTGCTTTTGCTTCAGGCTCAACTGTTGACGCTCGGCCGTACCTCCTCCCCTTCACGCTTCCCCTATCGCTCGGCGTCTATGCGCGGAAGCCCCTTCTTACATGGCGCCAACTATAGTGACTGTCCCACGCCGGCCGCAGTGGCCGAGCTGTCTCCGGCGTACCAGTCACGGTCTGCATAGTGCCCTGTATTAGGAGAGTACCGCCAACCGGGCGGATGCCGCCATTGTAGGCCTATCTCACAATAGCAGCGCTATGGGAGCCACTGTTAAATTAGCATTTATGATGAAGGGAACCGGTCTGTACATCGACGTGGTATGACAGTACGTTAAGTAAACAACGAAATAGAGTTTTTAATCGTTTCATCATTTCTACTGCAAATATTAAGGAAAAAATGGTAATCTGAGATCAAATTCTTTTATTTTTGAGCAAACCAGTTGTAAAATTGTTTCGTACTAAGTTTTGTCAAAAGTATATATGCTTTAATGATAAGAGACTTCAACTCGTTTGAGTTAACATAATTGATATTAAGTACTGGTACTTCAGTTATTTAGGCTGCTAAGGAAAAGAATAAAAAATTGCAAAATTACAAATTACTTTATTTGTCTAAAAATTTGAAAGATAATTCACCTACATCGTAAGTACGTCTTAATATATCTTCACTGCATTCATCATACTACCACATTTTGCTGTGGAATCCTTCTCTGCCTGGCGGTTCTATTTTCTCAGAAGAATAAATATATTATAGTGCTTAAAAATACGTGAACAACTTTTTCCACAATCCTGTGACATGACGGAATATTTTGAAAAAGTTCATTGATTGATTTATGTAGGATTGTTCACTATCCGGAAATGTGTAAAAAAAAATGTCGAAATACATTGTGATAAATTTACGTAAAATCAGTAAGATGCGAATCTTTTTTAAATACATACAATATATGTAAACGGTACCTGGTTCTGCCTGTGCAGTGTAAGTGCAGTCATTCACTTTGCATACCCCTATCTTTTGATGGCTTTCGTTCCTTACTTTGAGGACGATGACTATACTAGGTAGCGCATTAGGTTTTATTTTCTTAACGCCATCCTTGCGGTTTGTCTCAACTGATCAGGCGTAAAATGAAGTTGAAAAATTAAAACCCATGTTAAGCTATAATGTAATAGTTAGAGGTGGGAAACTGAAACATCTGACGGTTCCGGGAGATATGAAACCGATATACCCACAATTCGCGTCTTTTCGCATTTCTTTCGCCCTGTGGAATGCGGAAAACTTGGTACCTCGAACTTAGTATAAGAATTCATTGCACAACACTGCGCCATTATTCACCATATAAGAGTGGAATATGCTGTTTTAAGCTCTTAATTTAATACACAATGAGTCTACAGATATCCAACACCTCTAAATGCAAAAATGTTCCAATGTTTGTATAGCTTATGGGACGTAACTACGGGGTCATCAGTCCCTAAACTTACAAACTACTTAATACTAAGGACGGCACAAATATCCATGCCCGGAGGGGGATTCGAACCCCCGACCGTAGTGGCCGTGCAGACCGAGACTGGAGCGCCTCAGTCCCCTCGGCCACCGCGGCCGGCTAAATGCTAAAATAACAGCTAGTTAAGTGAAATATGCCATTTACGCTGATGGTTTGCTTAGGTCTAAAATGGCGGACGTGCCGCACCCGCGCTCAACTGACCAACAGCACCCGGCGGTTGTCGGCTAGCCACACGTAAAACGTTGGCGCTACTCTCCCAATAAAAGGCTCTAGGTCTGCACGGCCGCTGCGGTCGGGGATTTGAATCCCCCCCTCGGGCATGGATGTTTGTGCCGTCTTTAGTATAGGCCTAAGCTAGTTCATAAGTAGCTTGTAAGTTTAAGGACTGATGACCCGATAGTTAAGTCCCACAAGCTCTACAAACATTTGAACATTTTTTGTGTTTCCCTCGATTGTGCCGGTAAAATGGGACGGGCGAGTCCATTTGCTCGGAAGTAAAGTAGGTGTGTCAACAACGTGTGCTATCAGCGACAATTCCCTTGCATAGTGTTGCCACTATTTCCAGCCCTCGTATATTAGCTGAGTTCTGAAGCCATTTTATCCAATGTAATATGATACTCTTGGGGGTGGGGGGTTCTATAGCCCCCCCCCCCCCCTTTGGCACCGTCCTTGACCACATCCATGTTTATAGCCGTGTGACTGGACAACAGGGAAGCGTGTGTGCGGGAGTATGATGCGGAGTGTGTGTTTCAGGGGTGGTGCTGTACGAGCTGCAGTGTGTCAACAACGTGTGTTATCAGCGACAATAGGAGATTCCATTGCATAGTATCCCCACAGCAGTGTTGCCACTATTTCCAGCCCTCGTATATTTGCTGAGTTCTGAATCCATTTATCCGGTGTAATATTATACTTTTGGGGTGGGGGAGTTCTATAGCTCCCCCCCACCCCTTTGGAACCGTCCATGGCCACATCCATATTTATAGCCCTGTGAATGGACAGCAGGGAGGCGCGTGTTCGAGAGTATCATGCGCCGTGTGTGTTTCAGGGATGGTACTGTACGAGCTGCAGTGTGTCAACAATGTGTGTTACCAGCGACAATAGGAGATTCCATTGCATAGTATCCGCACAGCAGTGTTGCCACTATTTCCAGCCCTCGTATATTTGCTGAGTTCTGAAGCCATTTAATCCAGTGTAATACGATACTCTGTAGCCCCCGGCCCCTTTGGCACCGTCCCTGGCCATATCCATGTTTATAGCACTGTGAATTGACAGCAGGGAATATGATGTGGCGTGTGTTTTTCAGGGGTGGTGCTGTACGAGCTGCACGCGCCGCTGATGTACCTGGCGCGGCACAAGGAGGAGTTCGGCGAGATCGACTCTAAGGAGATGTGCCGGCGCATGGAGGAGGCGGCGGCCTGCCTGTCGGAGGCGGCGGCCATCCTGGCGCTGGAGGACCCGACCACCAGCGAGGCCGCCATGGGCCGCGCCGCCGCCGCCGGCCTGCTGCAGCTGCGCGCCTCACTAGACCACATGCGCCAGCAGCACGCGCAGGGACAGTAGGCGGCGGCCGCGGGCTGGTCTAACGCACCTGCTATAAACCACTCACCGACTGTCATCGTGGCAGCAGCCAATCGCTTATGCAGTTCATCTCTGACTCGCTCCTTTCCTTAAAACTACTCCCACCTGTACCAATTCCTCGTGTAATGATGCTCCTACTTCTCGAATTAATCTCCATTTATTTCTACAGTTGGATGTTTATCTCGTCGCCATTATATCTGCCGTGAAATCGAATTTTTTAAAAGTCATTTTCATTCTGTAAGAAGCGAAGTGCTCAGTTTGACATCCGGCCTTGTAAGAGTCGCGGTTATATTCAGTCAGTCATCACACAAGATGATACTGAGCCAAATGGGGATCCCAATTGGGAATAAATGGGAGGGGCTTATCAGTAAGAGTCGCAGTTATATACAGCCAGTCATCATACAAGATGATACTGTGCCAAATGGGGATCCCAACTGGGAATAAATGGGAGGGGCTTACCAGTAAGAGTCGCAGTTATATTCACCCAGTCATCATACAAGATGATACTGTGCCAAATGGGGATCCCAATTGGGAATAAATGGGAGGGGCTTTCCAATAAGAGTCGCGGTTATATTCAGCCAGTCATCATACAAGATGATACTGTGCCAAATGGGGATCCCAATTGGGAATAAATGGGAGGGGCTTTCCAATAAGAGTCGCGGTTATATTCAGCCAGTCATCATACAAGATGATACTGTGCCAAATGGGGATCCCAATTGGGAATAAATGGGAGGGGCTTTCCAATAAGAGTCGCGGCTATATTCAGCCAGTCCTCATACAAGATGATACTGTGCCAAATGGGGATCCCAACTGGGAATAAATGGGAGGGGCTTACCAGTAAGAGTCGCGGTTATATTCACCCAGTCATCATACAAGATGATACTGTGCCAAATGGGGATCCCAATTGGGAATAAATGGGAGGGGCTTTCCAGTAAGAGTCGCGGCTATATTCAGCCAGTCATCATACAAGATGATACTGTGCCAAATGGGGATCCCAATTGGGAATAAATGGGAGGGGCTTTCCAGTAAGAGTCGCGGCTATATTCAGCCAGTCCTCATACAAGATGATACTGTGCCAAATGGGGATCCCAACTGGGAATAAATGGGAGGGGCTTACCAGTAAGAGTCGCGGTTATATTCACCCAGTCATCATACAAGATGATACTGTGCCAAATGGGGATCCCAATTGGGAATAAATGGGAGGGGCTTTCCAGTAAGAGTCGCGGCTATATTCAGCCAGTCATCATACAAGATGATACTGTGCCAAATGGGGATCCCAACTGGGAATAAATGGGAGGGGCTTACCAGTAAGAGTCGCGGTTATATTCACCCAGTCATCATACAAGATGATACTGTGCCAAATGGGGATCCCAATTGGGAATAAATGGGAGGGGCTTTCCAGTAAGAGTCGCGGCTATATTCAGCCAGTCATCATACAAGATGATACTGTGCCAAATGGGGATCCCAATTGGGAATAAATGGGAGGGGCTTTCCAGTAAGAGTCGCGGCTATATTCAGCCAGTCCTCATACAAGATGATACTGTGCCAAATGGGGATCCCAACTGGGAATAAATGGGAGGGGCTTACCAGTAAGAGTCGCGGTTATATTCACCCAGTCATCATACAAGATGATACTGTGCCAAATGGGGATCCCAATTGGGAATAAATGGGAGGGGCTTTCCAGTAAGAGTCGCGGCTATATTCAGCCAGTCATCATACAAGATGATACTGTGCCAAATGGGGATCCCAATTGGGAATAAATGGGAGGGGCTTTCCAGTAAGATTCGCGGCTATATTCAGCCAGTCCTCATACAAGATGATACTGTGCCAAATGGGGATCCCAACTGGGAATAAATGGGAGGGGCTTACCAGTAAGAGTCGCGGTTATATTCACCCAGTCATCATACAAGATGATACTGTGCCAAATGGGGATCCCAATTGGGAATAAATGGGAGGGGCTTTCCAATAAGAGTCGCGGTTATATTCAGCCAGTCATCATACAAGATGATACTGTGCCAAATGGGGATCCCAATTGGGAATAAATGGGAGGGGCTTTCCAGTAAGAGTCGCGGCTATATTCAGCCAGTCCTCATACAAGATGATACTGTGCCAAATGGGGATCCCAACTGGGAATAAATGGGAGGGGCTTACCAGTAAGAGTCGCGGTTATATTCACCCAGTCATCATACAAGATGATACTGTGCCAAATGGGGATCCCAATTGGGAATAAATGGGAGGGGCTTTCCAGTAAGAGTCGCGGCTATATTCAGCCAGTCATCATACAAGATGATACTGTGCCAAATGGGGATCCCAATTGGGAATAAATGAAAGCGGCTTACCTGTAACGCGATAAGCCTTTCAACCGAGGGAAATCCCCCGAAAACTTTGGCCGAAACCGGGAAATTCGGATCAACGTAATTTATTTCTGACACGTTGTTCCAATCGAAAAGTGAAGTATCGGGACAGCGTGATAACCAAAAACTGGCCGTCCCAGTTACATAACGAGTACTCGCAGAGATCAGCTCGATTTCCTACCTGCAGGAGCGCCTTCGGGAGCGCGGTAGTCTCTGTCAACTGGAATGCTGGATTGAACGCCAAAATGCTTAACTAGCCATCGTCTCAAATGTTCAAATGCTTGTAAATCTATGGGACGTCTTTGGTCATCGGTCCCTAGGCTTGATTTGATTTGATTTTCTCAGGAAAGCCAAAACAGTCTTGGTCCAACCCGCCACTGCCTGCACCGAAACTAAATTTATTGTGCGGTATCGCTCCCTGTATATCTAGTAAAGCCAACCAATGCCCTTGAACAGTGCAAGGAGTCCCTTTACCAGTTCTTTATTAGACACAATTTCTTCGGGTCTGGTTGTCCCAAATGTTCTGTGCCTTTTACTCTCCAATGCAATGCATTCGAAGATTAGATGTGATGCAGTTTCATCACCGTCATCACAGATCCTACATTTAGGGCCCTCTTCTGTTATTCCCATTGTGTGTAGGTGTTTCTTGAAATTCCCATGGCCTGTCAGCAATTCAACCATGAGTCTAATCTCTCTCCTGTTCAGGCCCAGGATTGCAGAGCTTCTCTTAAAACATGGCTTTGGCATCATTACCTTGCCATGTTTTTGTTTATAGATTTTGTTCCAATATTCTACGTGCTGTCTTCTGAGCCAGTTACGTGGCTCCAATTTGATCATTGCCTTGGTGATTGTCAGGACAGGTTCCGGTCCAATAAATGGAGTCTCTGCCCCCATCCTGGCTAATCTGTCGGCATGTTCGAAGAGCAAGATTGTCTCGGGAACGGACTGGCAACGATGGGAACCATAGCTCCATAGTGGATGTCATGTCCGAACAGTCTGTTCATTCTCGTTTCTTTCCATACAAAACTACAGATTATGAAGTTTGTAAAAGATAATTGTAATGAGTCGTAATTATTTTTTCGTAGCTCAGTAGATAAGGTCAGTTACTAACATGCGGGGGACCGGGTTCGTTTTGCGGCAAGGAATTGGATGTTGCATGTTCTCCTTGTCACCGGCACGCAAGTCTCCCAGGCGGCCGAAGACCCCCAGATGGGGGCAACAGGCCGGTAATACAACACGACATTTCATTTTTATTACAGAACTAAACTTCAGTGGGTTAAACTCATTTTACGCGCTGAAGATGAAATCTAGATCTGCAATAAAAATAGTTGCGACTAATTGCTGTTTTCTTTCAGATACATGTGCTAAGTGTTCTGATAACTTTAAGCGGACCCTTACTCTTTTCTTCAAGAAAAGATGCTGCGCGATTTTCAACTAATATACGGTATCTACGAATGCAGGTTTTGTTCACCAAATTTGCTAGTGAAGGTTATTAAAGTTTTCCCGATTATTCGCTGGTTGACACGCCTTTATTGAACTAATGACACTTGCACCAGCAATTTGGATTTCTGAGTACACCCGAACGGTCATATCGAGAATAACCGAATAATTGAGGAAAATAAATAAAATATTATTAATATGTAGTTTCATCGAGGTGCAAGAAACCGTTTGGAGCTATTCCAAGCAGAAATGAGTGACAGGCTTAGGTGATTTTGAATCATCGCACAGGCAGCTATTTTTTGGGGCACAAACTGGTAAAAGCCTTCCGAAGAGCACAGGCGAAGCAGCTCTAGAAACGGCAACGAAATATTGAGTAAAAGGTCTGTAATTGCTATCCTTTTTCCCACTTGAACTCGTCCTCTGTTTCCAGTTACCTCCTCCTTCGTTCTTCGTAGCTTCCTGGTGATCGAACGAAGACAGAGATACACTGCACCTAGGTTGTAGCAACATATATAACGCCAATATTTTGATGTACACGTGTGCACAAGGTATCGTAACAAAGATGGCTAGTGCCAACTGCGTGTGCAAACGGTTTCATAAACAAAGATAGCTGCTGCCAACTGATGTCTTACTGCAGTATTTCGTCCATAATCTCAATAACGTGCCAATATTCGTACTTCATAGAAATGTCGCGACAATCTATTGAGCGAACCTGGCTGCACTCCAAATGCAGGCAATGTCTTTCGCAACTACTGCAGTTTTATATTTAAATCGCGTGATTGTCTGTTTTCTGACACCACGTCCCTTTGTAGTGGTGCCAAATCGACAAACCGTCAAGTATCGTAGAGAAATCTTCCAGAAACGATGCCCTATTAGATTTTGAATTACAGGACACTGTATCTCGCATTTTTGTTTCCCTTTGATCCTTAGCTCCCCTGGGTTCAATTCAAGCTTCCCTTTACGTGGCCCTAAATCCGTCCGGAGAGCCAAGACTACTGCAGCTCCAAACACTGGTCTGAAAGCTCCGACGTTGTTATCCGAATGTGAACTAGTATTAAGATAATCACTATTGCAGGCTCGTATATAATAATGCTGTCTATAACACACGCAGTCAGTCTTCGCAGGAGAGTAATGTTGGATATTCAAAACCCAAAGTTGTCCACACAACTCAAGACGATGACGTCTCCATTAAAAACTGACTGCAGCTCATCTATTTGTCAGACTTTAGATACATCCAGAACAATTACTGTTAACATTCTGTAGAACATAGTTCTTATGTTTTGATGTACGGACGTTTGACGGATGTATAAAATACCACAGGCACTTAATGAGCTATTAAATCAAACTAGAGAGTTGTGACTAACTTTATGCTGTAGAGGTTGCAGCATTCTTCCTCTCTAGGCGCACGAAGGACAATGTGATGTGTAAAAAAGACAAGTAGTTTAGAGTAGCAAGACAAGGAACGTTACGATGTAACTCTAACGAGATTAGTGTTTTTAGTATGCCTCGAATTGTACACATTTCTTTTTCATTTTCTTTTGTAACAAATGTCACATTCATTTTTATTTCGTATTATTTATTTTTGTTAATTACTTATTTCCAGTTGTTAAATAAATAGTTTAAAGCTTGTGTTCTTTTTTTCGCATTATATTTCCCTTCTTTAACGTATCTTGTCTATGTCCTGCATTCGCAGCAACAAAAACTCTTAATTCTCTTGCCTTACACATTTGTAGTTCAAGAATTACATCTAGCAGATAAACATGGATTCACCATCATTAACCGTCAAAGTTACAAATAAGTTGGGTTTCGTAACTGACGACCGGTTTCGTGGTTGTGTACTTAGGAATTGTAGGATTTGTAATTATTTATTAAAAATATTAAGTTAATTAAGTTGCTACCTGAGCCATCCAGTACGCTGAAGGTAAGTAACTATGGATAGATTGTACACAGTTAACATCGCCTCTCTGGTGACAATATTTCAAATTTCATAGCACCCATACCTAACATATGTTCTAAGGTGGCACATTCTGCCACAATATGATATTCATTTGCTGTATTATACGGCAGCGCCTATGATAGTAGTTTCTTAGCATCAGAGATGTCACGGAAGCAAGTAAATATTTGAAAAAAATGTTAATACTATTACTGTGTGAATTAGTTCTCCACTTTCGCTAGTTATCTGGAAGATTTACTACAACCAGCATGTAAGATGTTCGTGGGAATTGATCGATATTTGAATGATAACATGCATCCAAATGGAAACATTTAGAGGAAAGCTGCATAGCATCAAAAACACTAAGTTGAAGTTCAAGCCTGTTTCGAAATTCAAGATGGCGGCGGGGAAAACCCAG
The DNA here is from genome assembly GCA_026315105.1 of Locusta migratoria. Taxonomy (NCBI): domain Eukaryota; kingdom Metazoa; phylum Arthropoda; class Insecta; order Orthoptera; family Acrididae; genus Locusta; species Locusta migratoria. The sequence goes on from CM048745.1 coordinate 336,606,779, forward strand.
CCCACACCACTGGGGCCTCTACCGCGTGGGTCTGGTGGCCTGTTCCTCTGACAGGCTGAGACTCGCCTGGCTGCCCTCACTGCCGCCGGTGGTCACACACTCGAGACTCGTCTGCCTCTGGCCAATCCTCTGCTGCCCCCCCCCCCCGCCCCCCGATGGTCGTGTACTTGCGATCTGCCCACTCACGTGAACATGGAGGTGAGACTGATAGGTAGGATAAGGTCTGGGATGGGGGTTTGTCAGGTTTCGTGAACATTTAGATTCGGGACATCTTCGACGGCTTGGGGTAGGAGCTGGTTTGTAGAATTACATTGTAAAGGGAGGCGAGGGCAGATTGGAATGAGAGGAAGACAGGCCCGAAAGTGCCTGTAGGTTAACCGGTTGTGATTGGAGGCGGTGTTGCGTTTAGCGCGAAGTGTAACTTGGATGTCATGGGCGGTGACTGGCGTGACTAATTTGAGAAAAGGATGCGCTCCAAGCACTGGAAGCCAGGGACGAGCAGGGAAGAGGGGGTGTCGGTACGCCCATGAACTTCAGGGAAGAGGAAGTAGTCAAAGTGAGGATTGTCTGGGATGGAAAAGATATCAGATAGGCAAAATGTTCGGCCTTACTGGCATTGCCGGTGAAAGGAGCCCATTCACTGAGACCAGTACTACACACACTGCAAAGTCTCTATACTCAGTTTTGGAAACGTAATAGAAAGAACTTTAATTATGGATCATATTGCATGCAAATTTACAGTCACATATAGAGGAAACGTAAAGAAAATAATCTGTAATGCCACAGGTATGTACTCTAATTGCGTTAATAATTATTTAGAGTTTTCAATTCACACACGTGGTAAGATCTGATAGCTGCCCTGTGGAGGATGTCGGTGACTAAGGCAGTTCGAGCTGCTGACAATAGACAACTCTGCTACCTGTTTCTCCCCTCCATTTCTCCCTCCAGACGTAGCCTTTCTAACACACAGCCAAGTTCGGCGCACATCAGACTCCACTCTCTCTCTCTCTCTCTCTCTCTTTTCCCCTCAGGCCAGCACAAACACACACACAGTGTTCTATTTGCAAGCCACATAAAACGTATCTTACAGTCCTATCAATAAATATATGCTAAATGTTTGAACAAAATATCATAACGTTTTATTATTATTTTAAGTATTCTCAAGCAAAAAGCTTTAAAGTTCCACCTCCAACTGATCTAAGAGGCAGCAACACCTTCTATCGACACATACGCGAGACCTCTTTGGACTCCACTTTGACGGCATAGTGTGCACTGCGTGTAAGGAGTATTAATTTAAACGCGCCACGAAGGAGCTGCGTTAGGCTAAGCGCCCCTGCCCACTGTTGCAGAGCCGGTCCGCTATACATGGAAGCGCTCACTTGTGAAAGTCACTTCCGCAGTCAGTCCTTTCACCGAGATGCTCCATTGTATAGACAGACTTGTGACAACTGTGTCTCATTATACATAAGATCATCAACACTTTGTGCCCGCTCTTAAAACAAAATTATCAAGTTCTGAAATTTAATACTGTCTCTGTCTCTAGGGACCATACACTGTTACATTATTGGACAATGCAAATGATTCTTTTTCGAAATATTCCAAGAAGTGGCGTATCCAGGGGGGACTGTCGGGCTGCAGCCCCTCCCCCCCCCCCTCCCAGATCCTCCTGGTGCTTCCCCCCGCCACCATACCTTGCTTTAGCCCCCCTAGAGAGAGAGAGAGAGAGAGAGAGAGAGAGAGAGAGAGAGAGAGAGAGAGAGTGGGGGGGGGGTGAGAAAAAAAGGAATATGTGTAAAGGCGCAGCCCTCCCCCCGCCTTTTTATTATTTTACCTTTTTGACCTCAGCCCCCACCAGATCACGATCCTGGGTATAGCGCAAACTTGCAAAAACCCATGATTGAGCTCTCCACAAGACGGATAACATCGTTCTTTCTTTAGTTTTAAAGGAAACTAAATCCCATTGTACTATGATATTTCCTTAGATCGACATTGATGTATTCTATTTCCTCTACCCAACCAGTAATTCGACAGTTAAGGGAAGGTAAGTTTTCAAACTCCAATATGCATCGTCATATCTTCCTGCAATCTGCGGCCCCCAGCCCGCTAATGGCATATTTTCAACCCAACGAAGAAGTAAAAGTTTCCCACAAACGTCTGTCTGGACACTATATAAAATCGATAATGTGATTACTGATCGCTTTATTGACACCAAGACTCGCGATTTGATAAATAAATTTATTATATATTTTTACTCGGCAATTCGCCGTCAACCACGTTAAGCAAGTCGATTTTAACTGCATTGTCCACAATCACGCTGCTGTTCCCAGTGCAACCTTCTTCCATGCGAAAGTCATGGATGGAAACCAGGTACTCTCACATTTCCACTTTGTTAAAAATCCTTGCGAAATCTTGTGTGGTGTCTAAATCCAGGAGATAGAAGTCACCTACACGAAGCTGTTGTAGTGTGGATGGGAGCACCTCCATTAAAACATCCAGTTGCATTCATTTTTCCACTTTACTAGGTACAGCCACTGGATTTGGATATTTCCTCGAGATTTTTTATCCATTGCTTCGTTCCCCAGATTCTTCAGTATCGTTCTTGCTGCCACAACGCTGCCGCCATGTCGGAGAAATGATAACGTCGCCTTAATTCCATGGCTTGCTGTGAGAAAATTTTCGAATTTACTACGCAGGTATGAGTTAAAAGATCCACACATTTCCTTCTTTAACATAACAGACCGCTTTTTTTCTGCCTCCTCCTGACACTCCACTTGATCGCAGATTTTAACTGTAATAACGTCGCAAAAAGCTTCTGTAATGGGCGTAGGCACATTTAAGTTCTTCTTGCTGAGGAACGTAACATTTTCGGTGAAAATTTATGTTACCAATGTCAGTAACAAAATTGTCCAGGTTTTCCAGTAATCCAAAGCGTTCATCTGTTGGAATTATCTTCCTTCCCAGTAACAATGAAGAAAGCTACAAAACGTCAGACTTTCTAACGATTGACTATATCACGCGTTCTTCGCATACCATTCTTTAATATCGATAAACGCTCGCAGTACCACAAAGTACGTCTTTAAAAAATCAAATACACAGTATACCAGAAAAGACCTATCTATGCAGCAACACCAAGTTCTTTCTTTTATCAAGTCATTCAGAGCTCCAGTGCACTGCATTTTAATCCGAATCGACCTAATACCCTACCTACACACTACAGAAATGACACCCTTTACGACATAAATACCACTAGCAGACGATCAAACAGGCCACGCTTCGACGAAAGATCAGATAACGTACACAGTACATATTTTTACAATCACGCGATCATAATCCTAAGTTGAATACCTTAGAGCTGTATTGCAACAAATCATCATCCACAACTGGAACAACACCCTGCATCGCATATTCAGAGTATCTCAAACATTTTTTACTAAAATTCTAACCCAATTAGCAAATGTTCAAATGCTTTGTATAGCTTATGGGACTTAACTACAGGGTCATCAGTCCCTAAACTTACAAACTACTTATGAACTTATACTAAAAATGGCACAAACATCCATGCCCGAGGGGGGATTCGGACCCCCGACGGCGAACTGCCGCATGCACCGCAACACGGCGCTCCAGTACGCATGGCTACTCCGCCGCGGCGATCGGTAACAGTCAAGATCCCACACAACGTAGACTGTTTCCATCAACACAATTTAATACAAATAAATTACCAACTGTCGCCTATACATTTTTCCAAAGGCGCTTTAAAAATCGGTCATGAGGTGAGCAACGATTTTTCTTCAATATATAAAAAAATTTTATTAACTCAATGCTGACTGGTTGAAATAGGGTTATTTATAACTTTATTACCGGTTTAGGGCGCAGCCCATCAACAGATACTCTTCGGCATAATGCATTGAGTTCATAAAAAATTTTCTATACATTTTTATCAGCGTCCTTAATACAGTCAATCAGGGTAATTTTGTACCAGTCAGGGTATCTTTGCACCGCTTAATATTTGCGTTTCAAATGGCTCACGTTCCACTTATTGGCTATATTTTTTTCTAAAGGTAATATTTTAATACCGCCGTTATAAATAATTCCCCAGTAGGTGAAACATCAGCCATATGAAAGCCAAATATTAAGTGGTATAAAGATACCCTGACTGGTAAAAGGTTACCCTGACTGACTGTAGCACTGTTTAATAACTGAAATTCAGGAAATGGGCGCAACCTCTTGAGGGACGTCATGCCATGTCTGAAATTCTCGATTTATCTTTGCAAAATATAGACAGATATATCGGCTTTTTCTGGCCCAAAACTAAAGGTATGAGTTTAATATATTATCCACTCGCAAGTACACTACATTTAGTAGCAGAAGTAATAAATTGTAACGTCGTGCTGAATGTAGGTGTACTACATGAACAACGGAAAAGTAATAAGTGATAAACTCCTTTTTATTTATCATTTTGTTAAGATTATCACTTCCGTAAAGGTTTTAAATCGTATGTACAGTTTTTGCTAGTTTCAGTGTTTATGACGTCATATCTCCCGAATAACAGCTGAACGTAACTTAGTTAGCTATCGACAATTAATAACACCTTGAAATTAGAGAGAGTGTGTGTTAACAATTAGTCAATAACAAAGCTGTTGACCATCATGTTATGTTCTTTGATACCGACGGCGAAAACACTGAAAGTAAAGTGACGTTTCACCGGCTTACGTAAAAAGTAATTAAAAAATATAAGCGTTAATCACAGAGTTTGGCGATTAGCACCCAGGAAACTTATCTTTAATTTTTGGGTTTCTGCTTCAATGCCTCAGTTGTTCTAGTCATAGGATCCAGTTACCAAATGTTCAAATGTTTGTTAAGCTTAAGGGACTTAACTGCGGGGTCATCAGTTCCTAAACTTACAAACTAATTATGAACTACCTTATGCTAAACATCCATGCCCAGACCGCTCGGCTACTACGGCCGGCCATTACCAAATAAAGACAATTCTTTTTCTGTCGGTTTTGACGTGTATTTTGAAATCGTCAAATGCAACTAAATATTTGATTAACGGATGGAAACCTTGCGACTGACTGACTAACCACAACCAACAACAATAGCTCCAAACTGTTTCTACAGTGTGCGTGTTCTACAATTACTGGAGGAAATTCTGATTACTGAAATTATAAAAATAGCTGAGTTACAATTAAATATCTAAAATTCGTGGATTGTCAGTACTGCCTTTTATATGAATTCTTAAGTTGACACACAGTAATGATATTCGCAGCAACCATTTTACAACTGGTTTTTAAAGAAGCAGCAATAAGTTAAAGATGAAATGATTTTATTGTAACCGGTTTCTGGCACTTAGCGTCCTTCTTCAGTTTCTATACAGAAAGACAACCATATATTAGTGCAAAAATAGAGTATAGATTTTTAGGCGAATTTTAAAATTAAATTAATGAAGTAAAAGGATAAGAAAATTGATGGCTTTTTACATATTGGTACCCCTATAATTATGGTGTTCAGTCCGAACATGGTGAGAGGTCACTGCAGTGCAGATGATGCAAGAACTGTCAATATTCAACTGCTGACAAGTGTATCTTTGGGTGACTTTCAGAGTGGAGGATAAAAAGGAAATAGAAAATTTATGGCTGTTTACATACTGGTGCCACTATAATTATGGTGTTCAGTTCGAACATGGTGAGAGGTCACTGAAGTGCAGATGGTGCAAGAACTGGGAATAATCAACTGCTGACAAGTGTATCTTTGGGTGAGTTTCAAAGTGGAGGATAAAAAGAAAATAGAAAATAAGGAAATTAGACAAAACACACACACAATTATTGGGATAGTCATAAAGTACAAACGGAAATAAGTATCCGGACCTGGCCTATCAACAGCCTAATACAGCCCTAGATTTCAGTATTGAGTAAAAGAAGCTAATTCAAGACATGTGGTGCAATGAAAGGAATAATACAGAACTAATTGCCGAAATAGTTTTACTAACGCTGGTGACATATTAGCAGGGCACCGGACAATAAAAACAAAAGTACCAATCGTATCATTGGGATATAAACATTAACATAGGTAGGGTGAGAAACAATTCTCAAACAGAAACTAAAATTTCAGGAAATTACTATACAGGACAGACGTCATAGACATAACTGCATACTAGTATTACAGAAAGAGATCTGGTGTAGAAACACACGCAGAATCGTAAAAATGTATTGAGAAGGTTTTGTCATTAGCGACATTAATACCATATTCGTGTCAATATATAATAAGGGTGTGTTGCACATCCGAAGGCTTCTTTAAACCATTCATGTCCTGCAGTTTTAAAAGCTGGGAGGTGGTAGAAGGGGGTTTGACTCCAGTTGGTTCTGTGTGAGCGCAGGGGGAGGAGAGAGGGTGGGGATTATAGGAAGTTCACTTATGCATCCTGACATCCAGGAGTGCATGGACATTGTGACCTTGAATAAAGCAGAGTCCTTGTATACCTGATACCTACTTATCAAGCGGTCTTGAAACTGTGCTCATATGTCCACCTTAGAACTACTAGTATACTGTGGCTATTGCACTTTGAATCATTCCTTGTCATACAGTTACACATTTTATAGATGTGGTTGCTTCCAGTGATTCATGGGCAGCGTGCATGCGCTACATTTATTTATAATGACAGCGATTTTTCAGTACCTGCAACATGCGCCGATTCTCTGTAGCTTTTCCCGCCTCTCGCTGCAGTTTTCAACGGCATTATTCGTGAAAAGCTTAATTTAGGAAAGGTTGTGTATCTTCAGCACTGGCATTGGAGAATTTGGGTTTTAAGTTCTACGTGGGGGATGTTCAACTAAGGCAAATATTTTGGAGGACCTGTATTATGTATTTTAGGTTAAAATTTAAGCAGAGTTTAACTGCTGAGTCTAAGAACTTCACAACACGCTGTTGCTGTAAGGTACACGACAACTATGAAAAGCCAACTGCCTTCTGTTCATAGCCCACCAACAGATTCCTTAAACTAGGTTAAATTTCCGAAAAAGGTGGATTTCTTTAATCATGCTACCTGTGTTCTCTCGTCGCTAAGTATGTTTCTAAGTTATTGTCCCAACTCCTAGTGGCCTATTTAGACTGTGTTCGTGTCTGCGCATGTATGTTTTTGACAACAACAGCAAACTACTTGACAACCATAATGAGAAAACACTGAAACTAAAGAAAAGAAGTTCGTTAACAGGCACAGCCCAAGGACTTACACTCCATCAGCAGCCTGGCGAGGACAAGTTCGGATACCATGTTGGTACACGCGCTCTAGAGTTCAGCTCGTCAGTCCCTGATCGCCGAAATTTTGTGTCCATTGCGCGCTATGAACCGGTAGTAGTTCTATAGACTGTTCTATCATGCTTTGTAAGTTACCATTCTACCATAATAGTACAAAGATTTTTTTAAATCACTTAAACTAGGTTTTTATAATTAATTATCTTCTTCAGGAGGATGTGAATACAAACTAAATGAAGTAGGGAAGCAAAAATAAGCGTGTAGTGCTAACGACACTTGCGGAATGTAGTCGTAACAGAATGATTTTAGCCTGAGAATTGGAAAATTACTGAACAGAATTTTATAATTTGACTAGCTGAAAAGTCAGCGTTTTTATTATTCCATTCTCATGTTAATTCATCTCATTCTCATCCTTCTGTCCAGCGCGTTATATCCCATAATGTCCATTTTACTTGTATCTGTCGTGAATTTCAGGCTATAGTGTAGTTTTCAAGTAGTTCAAACTACATGACGTCATTGCTCCTGAAAAAATGTAATTTTTCACGGGCGTAGAGTTTAAGATTGAAACTGCAAGTCAATATTTTTGCGAATAGAGTTAGTAGTGAACATGTGCAAATTAAAGCCTTTGGCGCGAGAGGGAGATTTGTCATGCCTCTGATAGTTTATGACATCATTTCTCTTGACCAATGCGTCCTCCTAGGTGGTTCATATCCCTACAGCAATTACTACCTCACGGTAAGGAATATGTGCGCCAAAGTTGGTTGAAAATATTCTGGTGGTTTAGCAGGAAATGTGCAACATTGTCGCGTGATGCATCAATTTTCCGCCTATTCCTTTGTGACATCATATCTCCTGAACTATGTGTTGTGCGTTATTCTGACACCCATCGTGACTATCCTTTTGGTATGAAGGTCAAATGTACAAAATTTCTTCAAAATCGGAGGAAAACTGTGGGTTTTGTCGAAGACCATAAATAAAGTATCCTTGCCATGCACCATTTGAAATTGTATATGGACAGTGCTTTTGTTTCAAAATGGTCAAATGTTTGTAAATCTATCGGACCAAACTGCGTGGTCATCAGTCCGTAGCTTACAAACTACTTAAACCTAGGTAAACTACCCTAAGGACAAACACACACACCCATGCCCCAGAGAGGACTCGAACCTCCACGGCGAGCAACCGCGCGCTCCACAACGAGACGCTTTAGACCGCTCGGCTACTCCACCGCGGCAATTAAAGTATCCTCCGCCACGCATCATATCTCCTGAACAATGTGTCGTAGCAGGTTCTTACCGCAGCAGTTGTTACCTCATGGTAAGGAATATGTGCACCAGATTTGGTTGCAATCGGTCCAGTGGTTTAGGAAATGTGCAACATTGTCGCATGTTTGCAAGAGTTTTTCGCGCATCTCATTGTTTATGACATCTTATCTCCTGAACTATGTGCTTACGTGATTCTTACACTCAAAGTCACCGTCCTCTTTGATTGAAGGTCCAAAATGCACAATTTCATAAAAAACGGAGCAAAACTGTGGATTTTGTCGTATTCCGTAATTAAAGTACCCTCCTCCACGCACCATAAGCGTCATACCGCCTGGATAATGTTATCTCATTGTAAGGAATATGTGCAACAAATTTGGTTGAAATCGGTACAGTGGTTTAGAAGGAGACGTGCAACATTGTCGCGAGTTGCAGCAGTTTTTCGCGCATCTCATTATTTGTGAACTTTAATAACCTTCCTACTGCGTATAGTCTTCACGGATTTTCCGCCTGATAACGTTGTGTAAACCCCACAATATTTCTTCGGAGCAATTGTCCGACATCTTCAGGTGGTTGCACCTTGCTGATGGCCAAGTACGACTGACGGTATCTGCCGGATCAGATCGAATTGGATAAGCCCAAATAAAACTGAAGTATCAGGAAATGTTTCTCCGACTTCTGTCTGAATTAGGTTGTTTTGGGATGATTGGGTTATGTGAAGGGTATTTTGGTGTAGGTATGATTTATGTGTGATGTCGAGTGTAGAACATGATGTGTATTTTGCTTTACAGGTTTGGTCCGCCTTGAGCAAACACAACACAACACAAACCCCAAGATGTGTATTTTGTTTATTTCGTATTTGTGTGTTCTTGTTAAAATGTGCAATTACGCGTGATGGTTTGTTTTGGTCTTTTATAATCAATATTATGTTCTGTGGTACAAAGTGCGGCTATGAGAGTGTGGGGAGATATCTCGGATTTTTCGTAGAAAGAGGTGAGTCTGGTTTTTGGGAGTGTAGTGATTTTGGGTATGTTGAGGTCCCGGGGTATGTGTGTGTTTGGCATACACCGAGGGGCGTCGCCCGTATCCCGGATGATGAATTATCAGATGTATTTATATGTATTGCTTATTTAGTGACACAATCCCAAAAGGATGAGCCGGCCGCGGTGCCCGAGCGGTCTGTGGCGCAACAGTCACGTTCTGCACGGCCGCTACGGTCGGAGGTTCGAATCCCCCCTCGGGCATGGATATTTGTGCCGTTCTTAGTATTAGCTAGTTCATAAGTAGTTTGTAGGTTTTTGGACTGATGAATGTTCAAATGTTTGTTAAGCTTATGGGGCTTAACTACGGGGTCATCAGTCCCTAAACTTACAAACTACTTACGAACTACCTTATACTAAGGACGGCACAAATATCCATGCCCGAGGGAGGATTCGAACCCCCGACCGTAGTGGCCGTGCAGACCGTGACTGGAGCGCCTCAGTCCCCGCGGCCACCGCGGCCGGCTGGACTGATGACCCCGTAGTTAAGTCCCATAAGCTCCTCAAACATTTTTTGAACAAAAGGATAAAGCCGGGGATAAAATTTCTGTCTTCTCATAAAATTGCGATGTCCTGTGTTCAGACAGTGTTCTGCAATTGCCAACTTCTCTGGTTGATATAGGCGTGTATGACGCTGTTGAACACAGCGTTCTTGCACTGTGAGACATGTCTAGCCTATGTATGCCGCTCCATATTGACAAGGGATTTTGTATACTCCACGTTTCCTCAGGCCAAGATCATCCTTGACCGATCCTAACAAGTTTCTCAGTTTTGGAGATGGTCGAAACACACACTTAATTTCGTATCTTCCAAGGACTCTTCCAATCCTCGACGACATGGTACCCAAGTACGGCAAGAACTCCAAGGTGGAAAGTGTATTTGTGTCTTCATTCTGCTCCGTGAAATGAACTCTCTTGGGCCTGAATGCATTATTTATATGTCTCTCAGAATATCGGTTTTGTCGGAACACTGTTTGCAAATGTTCCATTTCACTTGACAGGCTTTCAGGATCAGTTACCACACGTACTCTATGAACCAGCGTACGTAATGCACTACCACACTGTGCAGGATGGTGGCAGCTTGTGGTCCGCAGATATAGATCTGTATGCGTTGAGTTGCGGAAGACGCTGTGTCTCAAGGTCCCATCACTTTACCTTTTCTTGATGTCTTGGTACGAAGGAAAGCAGATTTTTGAGATTTTAAGATTTATTTCAACTACGAAATGCGTACATTTAGAGGACAATTAAAAATTTGCTCATACTGAAATTTAATGTTTGGCAGAAACAACGTCACTACTTACTCACATTGTGCCACGTAACCGTTTATCACTATCAGACGGCATTTTATGCAAATGATCTTGTTTATGGCTACGGGACATATTTCCAAACTAATTAGCTGTGGTTACGAAAAGTTTATGATGTATTTGAGCCGACATGAAGCACGGCACTCCCACCTGCTGCTGTGCGGTTTCTGCCTACTCCTGGACCGGTGACTGATGTTCTCAGGCTGGGCATCTTTCCAGCGACAACCTCTCCGCAACATATACTCGCCGTTTAACGGGACATTACGCAAGGGCCGGCCGCAGAAATGACAAATTCGTCGCCGGCGCCGACTGCTCCGACTCGTCGGTCGTACCTCTCACAGGTGCTGCTGTGATCAAGGAGCTGCTGGTAGCTAAGGGGCGCAGCTAAGAGCCACTCGCACTGCGCAGTCAAGATAGACGTCATAACTGCCGGAAACAAAAATATGTTCATTTTTCAACCAAACATTTCCTCCTGTACATGTAAATTTACATATCTGAATCTACGATTTAAAAAAAATGAAAAATTAAGAATGATTAGGGTTTAATTTCCCGCCGAGAACGTGGTCGTTAGACATGGTATATGATTATAATACGGACCAACAATTAATTAATAATTCTCTAAGAGACATGTAATTATACCAATAAGCCGCTATAAAGTTTTTTATTATAATGTTGTTATGGACCCATTTCGACACAATTAGCCATCGTCAGACAATCTGCGAAATACACAAAAAAATTTATATGTAATAATCATCGTTTTGTTATATATAGTTAAATAAAATTTTAAGATTTTTTATCGTAATGTTCTGACAGTTGGCCAAAGATGTTACATGTTTACAGTTGGCAGTTGCTACGGTAAAATTTATACTGCAACAAATTTTATATAGGACAAACAGGACGAAATTTCAGTATTAGATACCACGAGCACACTAGATTAACCCATCTACAGGGACGCTCTCCGTCGGAGGTTCGAATCTTCCCTCGGCCATGGATGTTTGTGCTGCCTTTAGTAACAGTTAATTTATAAGTAGTAACTTTAGGGACTAATGACCTCACAGTTAAGTACCATAAGCTTAACAACACACACACACAAAAACAACGGCTTGGTTCTTTTCAAAGAGCACGGCTGATTTCCTTCCACATCCTATACATCTACATCCACATTCCACAACCCAACTCACGGTGCGTGGCGAAGGGTACTTTGTGTATCACCGTTACTTCCTCCATTCGTTATTGCATTTGCATGTGGTTTTCGGGAGTAAAGGCTGCAGATATGTCTCTGTGTGAGATCTAGTCGGTTTGGTTTTATTCCGAACGTCATGTAGTCGGTTGATTCTTCAAAACACGTATCTTTTCGGAACTTTGACAGAAGCACATACCGCGTCATGGGTCTCTCTTGCAGTGTCAACGACACAAGTTCCGCCGATCATCTTCGTGCCAGTTTCACTCTTACTAAATGAACCTGTAGTGGTGCGTGCTGCTGTAATTTGGATCTTCTCTGTTCCTCTATCAACATTACCTAATGAGTAATATTGAAGTATTGGTCTAACGAGTGTTTTATAAGCATCATTGTTGATGGACTAAATTCCCTGAAGATTCTTCCAATGAATCTCAGTCTAGCATCTGCCTCACACACGACTAATTTTATGCAGTCGTTCTATTTCAGATCACTTCATATCTGATCTTGAACTCAGTCTCTAATGACCACGTTGTCGGCGGGATGTTAAATCCTGATCTGTCTTCCTTTCTTTGATAATTGACACTTCATGTGTTGACCCTGGTTACTTCCAATCAGAACGATGAACGTCTCGCCCAAACTGTTCGCAGTTTACAAATTGTCACACCAGTCTACTTCCAGTTCTCTTCCCAGCTTCCTTTCATGTTTGGATCGTGATTTTTAGGTGTGCCCCTTCTATTTTAAATACGGGTACACCCACTGGGAACACAGCATTTAACAACACTGTTGAGTCCTTTGGCAGAAGAGGCAGTTCAGCACCACACAAAGACAAACCTACATTAGACACGCTCATACCCCATTTTGTGAAGCTGAAGTTTGTCAAGGCTGCAGCTCATTGTTAAGACCGCGGCATGAAGATAATAAATATATCCATCCAGTGTAATGCAGTCTCGTAACCCAATAGTTAATATGCAATCTTAAATGCCTCACCAAATGCGTTGAACTTTTTTACTTCTAAAACCAAATTGGCTTTTTTTACTTTTGTATTGTTAACTGGTTAAAGTATAATTTTTGTATTTCCAGTACTTAGCTGCATTATTTTCATCACGTTACTGCCTTATTTATTTGCTCCTATTTTCCTTGCTATCATTCTGTTTACATTTGGTACCTTCCTGTATCGCTTATAAATTGAAACCATGCGCCATCCGCATCGGTAACGCGAAACTGTATATAGCCAGTGTGAGTATAGCTTCAGGGAACCAATAATAGCGAGAAACTTGATTTTGCTATGAGCGCTAGAAATGATGTGTCTTAAGTGTGCTCTAAGAAGTTTGCTTTAATCACCTTGAACAAAGCATCCGCTTACCGCGGTTTTGTCGGATACATTGCACATCATGAGATTGTGGTAAGATTAGAACATGGATTTCAGTTCAGAGGCAGAAAAAAAGAAGAAAAGGGGGAAAATGCAGGTATGCTGTAATTCATCCGTCACGTAAAATTAGCTGTCAAGGAGTGTGTTGCATGAGCGTGTTACCTCGCGATGGCAACATCTAGTTCAAAAAAATGTTCAAATGTTTGTAAAGCTTATGGGACTTAACTACGGGGTAATCAGTCCCTAAACATACAAACTACTTATGAACTACTTACGAACTAGGACGGCACAAATATCCATGCCCGAGGGGGGATTCGAACCCCCGACCGTAGTGGCCGTGCAGACCGTGACTGAAGTGCCTTAGTCCCCTCGGCCACCGCGGCCGGCGCCACTTCTAGTACTGCTTCGCCTTACATATTAAACCTGCGTCCACATTTTCCTCTTTTCATCGTTCAATGTTGCACTTACGCTTACATTTTCAATGCTGCAACTACACATGCGCATTTGTCAATGCGACATTTTCTGGAAGTCGAGGCCATTAGTAACGGAAAGCACAATGCTCACCAAGTTCAGTTGCGATATCTTGAGGTAATAAGAGACGACATGTAGAAAAATATACAATTATGTATCTCTGGTTGAGCGTGAGTACCCCTCCCCCCACCTCCCCCCATACACAAACAGGTGGGAGGGGGGGGGGAGTGAGAGTGAGAGGGAGAGGGAGGTAGAGAATGAAGGGGAGGGCGAAGAGGATAAAAATAAAAATATCAGTTTTCGTTAAATATTTTTCAACGTATTCTACCTTTTGGATTCCACTCCTCTTTCTCAGCAGTGAAGCTGAACCAAGGACAAAATGTTTACGGGAGTGAAATATCTGCTGTTGAATCACTAATACAAGCTGCCTGAGGAATGAATGCTGAGTGGCCGTCGGTACCGTCATCATAGCTTTCACATCGACCAGAATAGCAGCAGCTGGCCAAGTGTTTGGGAGCCGCTGTTCGAAACACAGCGTGTGGCACGCGAACCCCATACAGACGGCACTTGCTCCACTAACCTACGAGAGCTATCCAGAAAACAGCAGACGTTTACAAATAACAAGTTTACAACAGGGAATACCAAATTATACTATACATTTAAAAATACACTCTTCACCTATTTTTTTTTTTAGTTAATAGCCATTCAAATTAAGGTACTCATCTTGCCGAAACACAAGTTTTTCAATAGCGTCACTACAGGAAGCTGCCACCAGCGATTTGGACCACTTGTTTAGACCGTCATGCAGTTCGTCGTCAGTATCACAACATTGTGTAGTGAGTAGCGAGTTCCTTGTGAAGGGTGACAACATTTCACAAGGCTAGTCCTACCACTGCGGACTTAATCACGCAAAGTGGTATGGTCATTAGTGAAAATGTTCAAATGTTTGTGAAGCTTATGGGACTTAACTACGGGGTCATCAGTCCCTAAACTTACAAACTACTTATGAACTACTTACGAACTAGGTCGGCACAAATATCCTTGCCCAAGGGGGGATTCGAACCCCCGACCGTAGTGGCCGTGCTGACCGTGACTGGAGCGCCTCAGTCACTTCGGCCACCGCGGCCGGCTCTATGGGACTTAACTACTATGGCTATCAATCCGTAGACTTACAAACTGCTTAAACTAACTTACACCAAGGACAACACACAGCCAAGCGCGAGGGAGGACTCGAACCTCCTTCGGGAACGGCCTACCAGTCTCTAGCATGACGCCTTACATCACTTGGCCTTCCCGCGCGGACATGTTCAAGATTTTAAAATTTAGTTATAACAGCAAAATTAGAGCTGCAACTAGAAAAAATCCGTCGTCTCGAGAAATAAAGCTGACTGCCAGTTGGAGCAGACAAATCTATTTGCACAGACTGGAGCATCGCAACCAATTTATGAATAGATAGTAATGTTTAGAATTCTGCGGTTATTTAAACTTGAATAAAATTCGTTCGGTAGCAGTGTCGCGTCGTGGAGAATTGTAAAATTTTAAAATACGTATCGATGTTTCGTCTGAATAGAAAAGTTCGTATTACAATGGTTTGGAATGCCAAACGATCGAGAAAAGACCGACACAACTTCTATAAATCGTTAAATCGTTCTACAAACCACTACGTACGTGTTTCAGTTAGGGCACCTGGATATAGGACGGGCATTCGCATCCACCATTTTTGTTCCTTCGCTTCGACATGCGATTGAAGAATAGGACAGCCAATACGCTTTCAGCATGTTGGACTGTGCAGCTCTGAATTGTTTTCTAGTCGTATATATATTTGGATTAAAAATTAACCTTGTCGTAATAAATTATTGTAATACGATTTAACAAATCGTTAAATTATGTTTTCTGGTATTTGCCCACCTGGGTGTGTATTGCGAGCTAATCTTTCGCATTCGACAGCTGAATTTTATGGGATACCAAATGCACTAACAAAGCTGAGCTAACATGCGAGAAATCTCCGTTTGAGAATGCCATAAATTTGCTTCAGAATACACTCCCGGGTCGCTACTTTTTACGGCGTATTTTTCAGAATTCATATAAAATTCCTTTTCAATGCAGAAGACATATCACCATGATAAACTAGGATGCAGCAAAACATTTACATAAATATGAGATATTTTCTCATTTAACAATTTACTTTCTCAATGGTCAATTTTACTTACGGCCTCAGCGGCGTAGTGCGCTGATGTTGGCAACGACCTTCGAATGCTCTTTGCAAACTCGAACAGGTAGAATGAGAGAAAATGTTCAAATGTTTGTTAAGCTTAAGGGACTTAACTACGGGGTCATCAGTCCCTAAACTTACAAAGTACTAATGAACTACCTACAACTAAGGACGACACAAATATCCATGCCCGAGGGGGGATTCGAACCCCCGACCGTAGTGGCCGTGCAGACTGTGACTGAAGCGCCTCAGTCCTCTCGGCCACCGCGGCCGGCTAGAATGAGAGAAAATAATTGTTTATGTTTACCATCTTCTTGTATGTACACTCGTCCGGTCAATAAATTAATTATCCTCCTAAAGCGAACATTCTCTTGCCAACATTAGCAAATTACGCCACCGATGTCGTAACTAACATCGCAGTAGCTTCAAACATCGTTACGAGCCGTATCAGTCATTATAACTAGTAAAAAACAATGTACATCATTTAAAAGTTATTAGTATTGTTATCGTCTAAATGTTGCTACTGTTTTAGTTCGTAGCGTCGAATCCTTCGCTAAAAAAGAAAGGAAAAAAAAAGAGAGTCGAAACCTGTCGTTTACAACGTGTAGAAATTGTCTATAACTACAAATGAATTAACCCACCTCGCATAGTTTTGAAGACCTTTGGTATGTGTATTAGAAATGAAGCAAGCGACATTTGAAAGCAATAACAGCAGAAAAACTCCGCCTTTCACTTGATCACGCTATCGCCGCTTGGAACGAAAATGGCGGCGGGAGCTGTCGCTATAGCAGAAATTGATGCGCATGGCCGTCTATATCCAGGTGCCCTAGTTTCAGTTTACTACACGAAATGGATCTGCACCCTAAAGAATTTTCTTAATTGTTTCGGCAGGACCTGTTTTCAGTTTCAGTTGCAAACGGAACTTTTATCAGGACTCTGTGCTTGCTTCAGTTAAAGCCCCTTTTAGATGGTCGACTTTCTTGTCTCAGTTGACTACTCGAAACGAGTGGGTCTATTGCAGCGTCCTTGGGTTATATTACTATACTGCTTCCCGCATATATCGAGTGATCGTTTTCGTTTAGACGTCAGCATGAAAGCGGTAGAGCTGTCTGCTATGTAATCTGGCATCCAAACGATGAAGTGAGGTTATGGGGCACTTTTTCGTAGGAGCAGGAGATGATACTGAGTTTATTACAGACGAAATGGTAATACATAGTTGATATTCTTGTCAAATGTCATGTCGTAAATTCTGTACACTACTGAGGAGGTAAAAATAGGAAAAGTGTCGTCGAAACATTTCAAAACTTATACATTTATTTGCTGAAGAAAATTTAGTAAACACATCAGACAATACGGAAAATGCAGTGAAAAGCGACTGTTTACTTTAGTTCACATATCTTATTTTCTTGCTAGCGGTCAAAGTACGTCGAAAATAATTTTGTCTTCTAACAATTATGAATCTTTCACTGCTGAAATAATTTTCATTAAAATACGTTTGTATTTTTACTTTCGCATTTATGCATAATTTAACCTTTTTCCTGTAAAACATAAATATCTTTCTATTTTTAGATATTTTCTTTCTTTTGTAGGAGAATGCAAATAGAAAAAAAAACACTAGGCTCAGTTGCAACCTTTTCTGTGTGATGAATGCACAAAGCTGACAACAGGGTAAATTTTAAGAAGATCCGAAAGAATTTGTACAATGTGAATGAGGTCGACCAGAATAGGTTAATCCCCGAAATTAGTAGACGCCAAAACGGTTCATTGTTCTGCGCATGCTCATTCTGAAACACAATCGGAAATTTAGAACTCCACACTCGGCACAATCACTGCGTTCATGAAATAAAAGCCGTAACATAGCCATGATGACGTCTACATATACATCTACATCTACATGGGATACTCTGCAAATCACATTTAAGTGCCTGGCAGAGGTTTCATCGAACCACAATTATACTATTTATCTCCCATTCCATTCTCGAATAGCGCGCGGGTAGAAAGAACACCTGAATCTCTCTGTTCGAGCTCTGATTTCTCGTATTTTATTCTACCTATGTAAGTGGGAGTCAGCAATGTATTTTCGCATTCGGAGGAGAATGTTGGCGATTGGAGTTTCGCAAGTAGCCCACGCCGCAGCGATAAGCGCCATTGTTGTAATGATTCCCATCCCAGATCCTGTATCATTTCCGAAACGCTGTCTCCCCTGTATCGTGACAGTACGAAACGAGCTGCCCTTCTTTGGACTCTTTCGATGTCCTCCGTCAAACCCACCTGATAAGGATCCCACACTGGGCTGCAATACTCCAAAAATGGACGTACAAGCGTAGTGTATGCAGTTTCTTTTGTAGTTCTGTTTCATCTTGTAAGGGTTCTGCCAATAAAACGCTGTCTCTGGTTCGCCTTTCCCACGATATTATCTACGTGGTCTTTCAAATTTAAGTCTAAAGTAATAGTAATTCCTAGGTATTTTGTGGAGTGATCATTTCTACTTATGTAAGTGAGAGTCAACAATATATTTTCGCATTCGGAGGAGAATGTTGGCGATTGGAGTTTCGCAAGTAGCCCACGCCGCAGCGATAAGCGCCATTGTTGTAATGATTCCCATCCCAGATCCTGTATCATTTCCGAAACGCTGTCTCCCCTGTATCGTGACAGTACGAAACGAGCTGCCCTTCTTTGGACTCTTTCGATGTCCTCCGTCAAACCCACCTGATAAGGATCCCACACTGGGCTGCAATACTCCAAAAATGGACGTACAAGCGTAGTGTATGCAGTTTCTTTTGTAGTTCTGTTTCATCTTGTAAGGGTTCTGCCAATAAAACGCTGTCTCTGGTTCGCCTTTCCCACGATATTATCTACGTGGTCTTTCAAATTTAAGTCTAAAGTAATAGTAATTCCTAGGTATTTTGTGGAGTGATCATTTCTACTTATGTAAGTGAGAGTCAACAATATATTTTCGCATTCGGAGGAGAATGTTGGCGATTGGAGTTTCGCAAGTAGCCCACGCCGCAGCGATAAGCGCCATTGTTGTAATGATTCCCATCCCAGATCCTGTATCATTTCCGAAACGCTGTCTCCCCTGTATCGTGACAGTACGAAACGAGCTGCCCTTCTTTGGACTCTTTCGATGTCCTCCGTCAAACCCACCTGATAAGGATCCCACACTGGGCTGCAATACTCCAAAAATGGACGTACAAGCGTAGTGTATGCAGTTTCTTTTGTAGTTCTGTTTCATCTTGTAAGGGTTCTGCCAATAAAACGCTGTCTCTGGTTCGCCTTTCCCACGATATTATCTACGTGGTCTTTCAAATTTAAGTCTAAAGTAATAGTAATTCCTAGGTATTTTGTGGAGTTTACGGCCTTCACTTTTGGTTGATATATCTTGTAAACCAAGGTTAACGGATTTCTTTTCGTACTCATGTGGACGACTTCACACTTCTCATTATTTAGAGTCAATTGCCAATTTTTACACCATACTGATATCTTATTCAGATCGCTCTGCAGTTGGTTTTGATCTTCAGATGATTTTACTAGACGGTAAATGACGGCGTCATCTGCAAACAACCTAAGAGAGCTACTTAGATTTTCCCCTAAATCGTTTATATAAATAAGGAACAGTAACTCCCTGATGTGGCAGTGAAGTATAAGCCTGAATGGGCTTGAGTGTCGTGCTGACACGCCGGCCACAGCACGCTACCACGCGACGCGCGTGCCTGCTGTGTCGTACGTAATGCGGCCAAGTTCAGCGCACGGGGACCGCGACCCGCACTGAGGCGGGATTAAGGCGCCTCATTGGTAGGTAGGCATATGAAATGGATTTTGAAATTATTCCAGACGTCGGCCTGCCAATTAGATGCCTCAATCCCGCCTCAATACATGACGTTATCACGGGTATACTACGGCCTTGATCATTGACGTCATAGACGCAATCGTGATTCGGTTGATGGCTGATTTACACGCAGTCACGAAAAGTACACGCACTTCAAATCAAATGTTTGTTACGCTTATGGGACGTAACTACGGGGTCATCAGTCCCTAAACTTACAAACTACGTATCTACTATGAAACTTCCTGGCAGATTAAAATTGCGTGCCGGAACCGGCACTCGAACCTGAGATCTTTGGCTTTCGCGGGCAAGCGCACTACCGACTGTGCTATCCCGACACGACTCACGATGCCGCCTCACAACTTTACTTCCGCCAGTACCTCGCCTCCTACTTTCCAAACTTCACAGAAGCTCTCCTGCGAACCATGCAAGACTAGCACTCCTGTAATTTGCGGCTGTTTGCTGATGATGCTGTGGTGTATGGGAGGGTGTCGTCTGTAACTGACTGTAATAGCATACAGGATGACTTAGACAAAATTTCTAGTTGGTGCGAAGAATGGCAGCTAGCTCTCAATGTAGAAAAATGTAAGGTGATGCGCATGAGTATGAAAAACAATCCTATAATGTTCGAATACAGCATTAGTAGTGAGCTTCTTGATGCTGTCGCGTCGTTCAAATATCTAGGCGTAACACTGCAGAGCGATATGAAATGGAACGAGCATGTAAGGACAGTTGTGAGTAAGGCAGACAGCCGACTTCGGTTTATTGGGAGAATTTTGGGAAGATGTACTTCACCTGTAAAGGAGACCGCGTATAAAACGCTTGTACGACCACGTCTTGAGTATTGCTCAAGTATTTGGGATCCGCAGCAGATCGGTTTGAAGGAAGACATAGAGGCGGTTCAGAGGCGAGCAGCTAGATTTGTTACCGGTAGGTTCGACCAATGCGCGAGTGTCACGGAAATGCTCCGGCAACTCAATTGGGGATCGCTGGAAGAAAGACGACGTTCTTTTCGTGAATTTTTGTTAATTAAATTTAGAGGGCCGGAATTTGAAGCTGAGTGTAGTACGATCTTGCTGCCGCCTACTTACATTTCGCGTAAAGATCACAAAGACAAGATAAGAGAAATTAGGGCTCGTACGGAGGCATATAGGCATTCTTTTTTTCCTCGTTCAATTTGGGAGTGGAATAGGAAAGGGAATGCCTAGTAGTGGTACAGTGTACCCTCCGCCACGCACCTTACGGTGAATTGCGGAGTATGTATGTAGATGTAGATGTAGATGTAGAATAAAGAATATGGTGGAGACATGGCTTAGCCACAGCCAGTAGCTAAGCCATGTCTCCACCATATCCTTTCTTCCAGGAGTGCTAGTCTTGCATGGTTCGCAGGAGAGCTTCTGTGAAGTTTCGAAAGTAGGAGGCGAGGTACTGGCGGAAGTAAAGTTGTGAGGCGGCATCGTGAGTCGTGTCGGGATAGCACATTCGGTAGTGCGCTTGCCCGCGAAAGGCAAAGGTCCCAGGTTCGAGTCCCGGTTCCGGCACGCAATTTTAATCTGCCAGAAAGTTTCATATCAGCGCACACTCCGCTGCAGAGTGAAAGTTTCTTTCTACTTATCTACTACCTTACACTAAGGACGGCACAAATATTCATGCCCGAGGGGGGATTCGAACCCCCGACCGTAGCGACCGTGCTGACCGTGACTGGAGCGCCTCAGTCACCTCGGCCACCGCGGCCGGCTCACGCACTTCGAGTAGTCGATTTTCAGGAGAAAGTCGCTCGTGTAAAACGGGCTTAAATGCAGCGCCGCGTACAGCAGCGACAGTAAGTGTGTCAGTAGGGGGCCAGTGACCGGCCTCGTGGGAGAACTGTCGGGCTTCCCTCCATCGCCACCCTGGGGGTCGCGGTCCCCGTGCGCTGAACTTGGCCGCGTTACGTAAGACACAGCAGACACGCGCGTCGCGTGGTAGCGTGCTGTGGCCGGCTGTGTCAGCACGACAGTCAAGCCCATTCTGGCTTATACTTCACTGCCACATCAGGGTGTTACTGTAATGTAACAAAGCGGTAGCTCACAACGCGAATTGTTAGAGACCAAGTTCAATTATACTCTACATTTCCATATAATTCTAAAGCGTGAAGTTATAAAAGCAACACAACTAAACATTCAACACTATATTGTAAATGTATTTTGCCACCCTTAATTGTGTTTTGCCTGTCATTTAACTAATTACCGTACCAGTTTAATTATGACGGCACTGAATCAAATGCCGTGAATACACAATCTCTATATATCTACATCTACATCTACATACATACTCCGCAATTCACCGTAAGGTGCGTGGCGGAGGGTACACTGTACCACTACTAGGCATTCTCTTTCCTATTCCACTCCCAAATTGAACGAGGAAAAAAAGAATGCCTATATGCCTCCGTACGAGCCCTAATTTCTCTTATCTTGTCTTTGTGATCTTTACGCGAAATGTAAGTAGGCGGCAGCAAGATCGTACTACACTCAGCTTCAAATTCCGGCCCTCTAAATTTAATTAACAAAAATTCACGAAAAGAACGTCGTCTTTCTTCCAGCGATCCCCAATTGAGTTGCCGGAGCATTTCCGTGACACTCGCGCATTGGTCGAACCTACCGGTAACAAATCTAGCTGCTCGCCTCTGAACCGCCTCTATGTCTTCCTTCAAACCGATCTGCTGCGGATCCCAAATACTTGAGCAATACTCAAGACGTGGTCGTAAAGCGTTTTATACGCGTTCTCTTTTACAGGTGAAGTACATCTTCCCAAAATTCTCCCAATAAACCGAAGTCGGCTGTCTGCCTTACTCACAACTGTCCTTACATGCTCGTTCCATTTCATATCGCTCTGCAATGTTACACCTAGATATTTGAACGACGCGACCGCATCAAGAAGCTCACTACTGATGCTGTATTCGAACATTATAGGATTGTTTTTTCTACTCATGCGCATCACCTTACATTTTTCTACATTGAGAGCTAGGAAGTGTCCCGATTGACTGACTGACTGACTCATCATCGCCCAGCGCAAACCACTGAAGATAGAAACTTGAAATTTTTGGAGAGTGTTGAGCTTACTCTGTAGGCGTCATTTAAGAAGCGATTTTTCGATATTCCATCCATAAGGGGATGAAATAGGGGATGAAAGGTTTTTTGAAAATACGTAGCTATTTAGGCAATTTTGAAGCTACAACTACAAAATTTCTGATTTTAATTCAGGGTTCGAATTTAAAAGACACGTGTTTCTGCATTTTTTGAAATTCGACAAATAAGGGGGGAAAATAGGTGACGCAAAAAATTGATTTTCAAAAATATGTTGCTGTTAAATTTCAAGCTGTAACTACGAAACTTAGGGTATTGACTCTTGATCAGGATTAAAAAGACACGAGTTTCGGTATTTTTGGAAATTCCAAAACTAAGGGGGGTAAAAGAGGGGATCAAAAATTCTTTTCAAAAACACATTGTTGTCAAGACAATTTTGAAGCTATACCTACAAAAATTGGTATTTGTATTGTTCGTTATGATTTAAAAAATAAGTGTTCGGTATTTTTGGAAATTCGACCATTAAAGGGGTGAAATACGAGATGCAAAAATTGATTTTAAAAAATATGGTGCTGTCAACTCAAATTTCAAGGTATAACTACGAAACTTAAGATACGGATTCTTCATCAGGATTAAAAAGAAACAACTGGTGCAGACCAACCAGCCTACGCATGCGAAGCAGCGGGGATTCAGCTAGTCTGGCTATATAACAATGCAAAACGAAACCCAACATATCACAATGAAACGCGGCATGAAAATTATCGGAAAATTTGTTGGCATTTATTTTCGTCCAGCTTATTCTATGAAATCAAATGAAACTGTAATTGTCACTGTTACAATTATATATAATTACATATTGCGACATTTATAGTGCATTTAAACCAAAACTCATTTATAAGAATATCTATTTTGGGAACATATACTATGTTTAAAACATTTTTATGCGTCCATTGTAATTGTAGTTATGAAAATGTTCTGTTGAAATACTGCAATCAAATCATGCGTAATTGTTGTACAGATATGTAAGCAGAGTCAGAGCGCGAAACGAAAAATCAATTTTCCCGTATGCATCGACGTAAGATCTATGCACTAAAATGTTAAAATGTCTTCACGAAATTATTTAATGGCAACAATTTATTGTGATGTGAAATAGTACAAAATAAATTAAGCATTAAAATGTTAAAATGTCTTCACGAAATTATTTAATGGCAACAACATTTCACGTACAACAAATTATACGACTTGACCAGCAACGAGTACATGCAGCATCAGTCAGAAGCAGAAAAAGATAAATAGTCAAAGTTAATCGGTAGATGTCAGCGACGGAATTATACCACTTCCGTTTAGGACCAGAGACTATACACCAGTGCACAATCTGACACTTTTCTGTTCAGGAACGTCAAGGTTTCCTCGCCACAATTCCATTACAATCGGTGAGGGTGGAGCATAGGAAAAGTATATAGAATGCAATTACTACAGTATTTAAGTTACCAAATCAGCCACCACTGCTGTAGCTGAACGAAAAACGTCACAGACGTGGCAATAAAACCTCAAAAGCCATCAAACTGTTTTCCAACAATTCTTGCCACAGCAGAATCACAAATGACAAGAATCTTCAGAACACTTGCTTTTTAAGCTAAATTAATTACACTCAAAAGTATATGCGGTTATAAGAACAACGAGTGAGGTGTAAAAATGTGCGAATCACTAGACTCTACACTGAATTGATACGCAACAATAAACTGCCTGTCATAGTAACAACAGATCACAATAGAAATTTATGTTCCTCTTATGTTTATATTCCACTTACTTTCAGCGTAATAATCAGCAAATATACACATATTCCTATATATTTGTTCCTGACGAAATTGTCGTTTACACCTCTGAATCAGTTAAAATCGGCTGTTTTTACAATAATTTCCATATTATGTACGTCTCTTGATAATTTACCAATTCTTTTAAAGCAAAAATTATACAAATTAATTCGTTAATTACGTACAAAATAATTATGAACAAGCATTACTCGTTCGGCGGCTTGCCCGCCGTTAGGAGAGCTGGAGTCGTTGCAACTGTCAGTTTCTGACAACTTCCACAACAGTGAGTGTCGCGACTATGTATGTTACACTGTGCACCAGTGTCAAACGATGTTAGGACATCGTTAGGCAGGTCGTACAAAGATGCATGTAAGTACTAGTTCACCTATTAGACCCTCTTCACATAATTCGACACACTAAAATTTGTGTGCTTAGCAGGGGTCTAAAGATGACAATACTGTATTATCGGAACTACTCATTAATAGCTTTCATAAGGTTTACGGCTGAAGGTGTTTATGTATAAAATTAATAATACAGTCGCAGCCGCAGTACGAAATCATCGTTGGTCAAGACGAAACATTTTTCGTGTGGTTAATTACAAAGGCATTCCCTTGGCTTGGAAACGGATTGTGAATCTTCTGCCCGTTCTCTCTAGATGCTGGGCAGGACAACACGAACACGGTACTTTATATATGCCACTGTTGTTTTTTTAAACATTGTTCTTATGTTGTGAAATCTGCCAGAATTTCTCACTTCACATTCCCCTCTTTTTGCTAAAGTCGTTATGCGTCATTGAGACTTTGAGGCTGCAGAGTACAGTAGCCTAAAGCCTCTTCTTCTCTTTGATAAGTATTAATTTTTGTTGTTTCATTCTGTGCGTCAACATTTACTGCCTGTACTCTGTGCTGAGAACATGAAACGTCATCAGTATCAGCGATCAGTCTGGCAGAATAAAAACAAGACTATACTATAATTGTTTTAATTGTAATTATCTGTTGTTTTAATTATTGTACAAAGTATTTGCAATAGTTATTGGTTCTTGTTAGTTTTTACACTATTTCACGACAAGCTTATTTCGTCATTTTCGCCATTTCCAAGTGTACGTTCATAAATCATTATGGAACGTAATTTTCTGTCACGTATTAAGATGTTACGGTAATTTGTTTTTCTTTTACAGAAATGCCGGTTTTCCTTATTACTTTTTCACGCTTACTCCATTTCCAGATTTCTTTAATGAAGTACCTATCATGCGTGACAGATCGATAGAACAGGTAGACCAAGGTTGCAATTCAATCCGATGGGCACGAAGAAGTCTTTAAAATTACATGCCGCGAATGGTCGTGCATTATCCTGGTGCAATATGGCTGTCAGCAAGTTCCGACGGTATGGCAAGACAACAAGCTCCAACACTTCCGAGATGTAACTCCGGCGTATTAGTATACTGGCAATCCGTACTACGAGGGTTCGGGAGTAGATTCGATTAGATTAATACTTGTTCCATAGATCATAAATACGACATTTTGCAATGATGTGGAACGTATAAGTTTAATAAATGGTGTCTATACTTGACACTCAATATTTTAATGATTTTTTTTGTGAAATTACTAAGTTTTATCTAAAAATTCATATTAAATGTAGAAGGAGTTGTCACTCAGTGGAATCCAATACCACGCCAAACGATTATACTGGCTGCAGGACCATTACGACGATACAACAGTTGAAAAAAATACCACCATTTCTCCGGAGTCCAGACTCTAATCCCACCATCGTTGTGGTGCAGGCAGAATCGGGATTGAAACAAGATTGTTTTTGTCGACGAATCCCAAGTCTGTCTGCACCACCACTATGTTCGAAAAGGTCTGATCGACGATTGCAGAAGGACTAGTTCGGAGTACATCACTCACTACTACACCATATCAACTTTGGCAAACGTGGAAGCATCATGGACTGCTATAGCTCAACAACATCCAGAGGCTCTTTTAACCAATGCCGAGACGTTTAGTAGCGGTTACAGCCATCAGTGGTGGCAACGCTCAATATGGATTTCATCATCTTACTTTATATGGGGCCGCATTTTCACTCGTGTGTTCTTTGTACAGCGTGTTATATCCCAAATCAATTCGGCTGTGATATCTCCAGTCCTTTTCTGGTGTTGAATTTTGGATGAGCAGAAGTGTACTTAGCGTCTTTGCTATTATCGTTTCGGATTGTGAAGTGATACTTGATGAGAGCACGCAGCCACTTCCGGTGCGTACAAGATCTCTTCCTGAGCAATTTGCCCTGTTGTCGTTTAACTGCGCCATAAAACAGCTGTAGCGGCAGGAGCAGCAGCAGCAACAGTCAATATGAATCTTTGCCAAGAGGTAACTGAAAACTGTTCTTTCCCAAGAAATACAAATTGGCTGCAGCTGGATCTAAACGTGTGAAAATAGGCCTAGCACATCACAGTGACTTCGATAGGGTGACTGATTTAGAGAACGTTCAACATCTTGGTACTAGGTACCGTATTGTAGTACCTGTGTTGTATGATACAGTTCATAAGAGATAAAAATATCGACTGAACAAAACTCACTGCATGCTCCTTCGAATGTCAATATGTTAACCGATGAGGCATCAGTCATCACTATGCATTGCGTTCTTCACCTAAAATATAAGAGTGTTGGCATATACATTCAGCATTCTAATTTGGTAAATTTAAACAATTAGTACAACGTTTTACTGCCTGCAGTAGACAGACTGAGCTAATCGCGTTCTTATTTTAGAAGTGCATAGACTTAGCGGCTACTTGCACGAGCATGGTGCGAGTATAAATCGATTAGAACAGTGTATAAAATTCTGTATTCACCCAGATCCAAAATGTGCCTCTGAAAAAATGCAAGCATAATCTATGGTGGTTGAGTTTACTGAAGACATGCTTTTCTATGTCATTACACCTAAAGGTCTGAATACGATCCAGACTGAATTTAAGTCATATAGAAACCAATTATTTGGACACTATCAGTAGGCACACTGCAGAACTGAATCAATGTGCGATGATGATATATGTGGTGATTATATATATTGTGGATCAATAAAAAACATTCTACAAATAATTGTAATTATTTGTTTTACCCTACCAATATCAGCAACGGTGAAAAACTGTTAGTGGTTTTATGTGGTAGCACTGTTATAACAATGTAACTTGTACATTATTGTCATTAACAATAAATATTTCAAAGATACTAACTTGTCATTAAAATGCTGTTCTCATTTTTTAAATATGTACATTATATATGGTGTTGTTATTGTGATCTTCAGTCCGCAGACTGGTTTGACGCAGCTCTCCACACTACCCTGTCCTGTGCAAGCCTCTTCATCTGAGAATAAGAACGGAAACCTTAGGGTTACCAGATGTCAGCGCTCAAAAAAAAAAAAAAAAGAGGACACTTTCAGAGTTATACAAATGAGCATAAGGATCAGTGGCGGACTAAGGCTGTCTGAGGTTCGGTGCGGCGGCAAAACAAAATGAGGCCCCCTGTCCACTTGGAAACACATGTATTACTATAAAATAAAGTAAGTTCAAAGATTTGGAGCCGCCTTGGACGGGGGCACGGAACAGTAAAATAATAATAATAATAATAAAATAAAAAAGCTTTCGAGATTTCGACGCCCCAAAACGAGAGCCAAAGTGCACTCAAAAAAGCTTCCGACGTATTTGGAAGCCCCCAAGGAGCGAGGCACAGAGCGGTCCACGCCCTTCGCTCCCCTTTAGTCTGCTACTGATAAGGATTATAATTTGAAATTATTAGAAGCTGAGTTATCTTGTATATTTGCATATGTAATTCCTTTATCTGGCCGCCTCGCAACTTGTATTATGCGCTAATTACAACCATAATTATTTAAAATTCTCTGAAATCGTTAAGTTGAGCTTGATGCACGGGCGACATCAAAAGATGATAATCTAGAAAAAAAATTAGTGTTGGAAGAAAAGTTCTATAGAGTTTTCAATTATGAGAGTTCAAAAGATCGTATTTTTGCATTTTCAAATTGAAGCAGTTGTTCTACTTTAAAAATAATAATAATAATAATAATAAAAGGACATTTCCCCATTTTGCAGAATATCCGCCCGGACCATTTTAGGGTCCAAAAAAGAGGACCTGTCCGGGTAAAACAGGACGTCTGGTAACCCTAGGAAACCTAAGTCCTTTTGAATCTGCTTACTGTATTCGTACCTCGGTCTCCTACTACGATTTTTACCCCACACACTTCCTTCCAATACTAAGTTGACGATTCCTTGATGTCTCAGAATGTGCCCCAGCAACCTATCCGTTCTCAGAAGTCAGGATACGCCAGAAACTGCTTTTCTCCCCAATTCTGTAGAGCACCCCCTCATTAGTTCCGCGATTTACCCATCTTATCTTCATCATTCGCCTGCGGCACCACATTTCAAAAGCTTCTATCAATTTTCTGTCTGAACTTCTTATCTTTCACGTTTCACTCCCATACAATGCTATATATGGAGGATTATCTAAAATTTACAACGCAAAAATTGCCCAATTGTTCAATGCCTTTGATGTGCGGTTTTCATAGGATGAATTGGTAGACATGCGCTCGTATTGTTAGCCAATAAAAAAATTGTGTATTTTTGTGCAAACGTACACATTTTATATGAAACAGTGCCTGTTAACATTAACAAACTAAAACCAGGGTTAATTAGAATGTCAGTGGTGTTTGTTGCATGACTGTAGTGCCATTAGAGGTATGTAAGTTACCAATCAGACATTTGTTTTGCCCCATGCAACCTACCAAGTTGCTTTGTATGTGTTATGTTTTCTTTCATGGTGCTTCTGTGTTCCTTGAGTGTACTGCGACTTAGTCAGTTGGTGTGAAAGTTCAACCAGTGGGTTGTAAGTGGACGATGGGATTGCCGGCCGCGGTAGCCGAGGGGATTGAGGCGCTCCAGTCACGGTCTGCACGGCCACTACGCTCGGTGGTTCGAATCCCCCTCTGGCATGGATATTTGTGCCGTCCTTAGGATTGGCTAGTTCATAAATAGTTTGTAAGTTTAAGGACTGATGACCCCGTAGTTAAGTCCCATAAGCTATACAAACATTTGAGCATTTTGACGATGGGATTTACCAATACAGGAAAGGCCGACAAGCTCATGATGTATCGATAGTGTAGGAAGAACGCAGTTCGTGCTTGTAGGCTGTATGTGGGAATATATCCCAATAGATGTCATCCACCTCTTCAACCAGTTAGGTGACTGCGGAAATTGCTACAGATGGCGCGGTAGCTCCTCCCGGAGGTTCGAGTCCTTCCCCGGGCTTGGGTGTGATTGTCCTTAGCGTAAGTAAGCTTGTTTTTATGTCGGCGGACCGATGACCTTTGTAGTTTGGTTCCTTAGATTCACAGACATTTGTACATTTTGATTGTGGTAGTCAGTGGCGTAGCGTGGGGGCTGCCGGGGGGGGGGGGGGGCATGGCCCCAGGCGGCATATATTTCGGGCCGCAGGGAGCAGCCGAGCTGCGTCTTACTTGGCGATGGAGACTATAAAGACACTTACAGATTTCATATTCACAGAATATATGACATCAACTGCGAATGGGAAAAGCTGAAAATGTGTACCCAGTCGGGATTCGAACCCGGGTCTCCCGCTTTCTAGGCCGTTGCACTGACCACTACACCACTGGGGACACAGTGATCACCTCACCTGCAAGGACTACCTAAGCACGCCTCCCGTCAGGTACAAATTCCCAGCTCTACCCGGACCACAGTACTCAAACTCGTAGTTTTGAAACTACACAATTTCAGCTTTGCCCATTCGCAATTGATGTCATATATTCTGTGAATATGAAAGAATAGCAATTGCAAGATCAGAAGTGACGTCTATTCTTTCGGAACAGTCGCCACATGTATATATATGCCGTGACGGGCAATGATCCTTCGATAGTCGGGAAGGGTGGGAAAGTTTGTGGCCCTTACTCTTAAGGGAATTAGTTTCAAAACTACGAGTTTGAGTTCTGTGGCAGGGTAGAGGTGGGAATTTGTATTGGCGGGAGGCGTGCTTAGGTAGTCCTTGCAGGTGCGATGATCATTGTGTCCCCAGTGGTGTATCGGTCTGCGCAACGGCCTAGAAAACTGGAGACGGGGGTTCGAATCCCGGCTGGGTATAAATTTTCACCTTTGGCCATTCACAGTTGATGTCATATATTCTGTGAATGTGAAAGAATAGCAACTGCAGGATCAGAAGTGACGTTTGTTCTTTCGAAACAGACGCCACATGCATATATTCTTACTGATTTGTCAGGAAATTGCATCGTGTGTTGCATTATAACTTTGTCAAGCTCCCCTGGTGTAACCGAAAGTTAGAAGGCGGGTAATACCGGTTCGAATCGCAGCTAGGAACAAATTTTCGTATGTCTCTACTGGGTAGTACATCTATATCTAATAAAGGAGACGGAAATTTGACATTGCGAGTAAACTTTCGATTTAAATTATTTCAACCACTGTAATTCGTCAACATCGAGGATTAGGACGTAGTGAAGTTGTGAAGCTCCTTCCATGTTTTCGCCACATCCACCAGACCGTCCGTTGTCCTCGTCACTGCGGTCGAAGTGAAGTGAGACGCACTTTACTTCGTTATGTAAAGTAATCTATGCTACATCACTATCGGCAAAGGAATTGTTAATACGGTTTTCATTGGTAGCTCTATAAATACTTAAAGGTTCGCCCTAATTCTGTAGAGAAGGATATTTCGTCACCACTAATCGCCTCTTTGCCCTAGCTACAAACAAATCTCTTTCTCTCAATGAAAAGCTAACAAAACCATTAGCGCTACAAAGTAACACATGGATACCAGTGAAAGATCTACAGTCAACCCAGAAAAATGATGTGGCCAACGTATGTGTTGTAAAACTTAATTTAATTTACTTGAAAATGGGCTAAAAGATTCGAAGCTGGTAAGTCTACAAAATGGAGTGTGTGTGTCTACACGCAGACTCATGTAGTGGGCACTGAACTCCTACTGACAAAAAACTTTTATTCGCCTAATACATATGAAAGCATTCACCCGACTTTTATACTTATTACTATGAACGTTCTGCAGGCTCATAAATTTTATTAAAATCACTCCTCTCCATATTTTAGTGGCGCTGGCACAGCTATTGTAATAGATATTTTGATAAAAAAACAGTCTTGGTAGGACAAAATTGATGTTTCATTTATTTCTACATGACGCGTTTCGCCTCTTCTGGGCATCATCAGACGTTTAAAGGGGGAAAAATTTAGAAACTTGTTTAAAAACAGAACTAAAAATATGTAAAATCTTTCCTAAGCCCGAAATATTAGAAATAAGGTAGGCGCAGACTGATAAAACTGCTGGCTACATGACCACGTTCTCGTTTTGGCGTGGGGAGAATGAAAACTGAACTAATAAATACAACTAAAGAGCATAGTTTAACAAATAAAATTATTTATCTCTGAGGTTGCAGAGCGTCAAATTATTAAATTCAATAAAACAGAACCTTTACAACAGATGTGGGTAACTGTAGTTCAAGAGTGGGGGGAATGAAGTCAATGGTAAAACCTAATTTAGGCGCGTGAAGCTTTGTTTACTCCCTGCCACAACGGCGGATCAAAATCTCTTGTAAAGGTTCTATTGTAATGAATTTAATAATTTGACGTTCTGAAACTTCACAGATAAGTAAATTCATTTGTTAAACTATTCTCTTTAGTGGTATTTATTAGTTCAGTGTTCATTCCCCCCACGCCAAAACGTGAACGTGGTAATGTGGCCTGCAGTTTTATCAGTCTGCACCTTCCATATTTCTAATATTTCTTGCTTAGGAAAGATCTAAAATATTTTTAGTTCTGTGTTTTAAACAAGTTTGTAAATTTTCCGTCTTTCAACGTCTGATGATGCCCAGAAGAGGCGATACGCGTCATGTATAAATAAATGAAACATCAATTTTGTACAACAAAGACTGTTTTTTATCATCATAAATTTTTACTTCAAAACGGGATAACGCACAGGAGTCACTCATAAGCAACATCCTGTATATGATTTAACGTAAAGAGCCTTTGACTGAAACTAAAATCAAAGAAAAGGACCATTATTTTAATTTATCCCTCTTTTCTGAGTTAATGGCAAAAGATAGGATAATTTCCGATTAAATTTATAACTGAAGTAACTTAAAAAGGAATAAAATTATCTTTGAGTTAAACCCGAACATATTTTACCACATTCATCATTCGTAAATTAAGTCATGTATCAGTGAATATATTTTTAAGTTGAAGAAAAATAAATCCAAAATACCACTAACGGCACCACCAGCACTTTTGATCCAACAGTAAATTTAATACAGTTGAAATTAAAATTAGGGCGTCTGAAAGTGTTGGTGTCCAGTCAAACTAAAAAATATTAATCCAGATGCCCCCCACCCCCGTTGTTGTCTAAGTCACTGGCAGCCAGAGCTGGATACTCGCGCTATCGCTGATTGCTTTTATTGGTTCCAGAACCTTCTTTTATTCTAACCTCTTCCGCCTGTTAGTGATCACGCAGTTTGGGAAGGTAAATAGGCTACTTAATCAACTGCAACTCGCAGTAAAGAAAATCTCGTAACCAGAGTTCAGAGTCAGCCACTATTAAAAATCACACACGAATGTCTCGTTGCTTAAAATTTTCCCGCAGGATTCAAATACGACTGCTGTGTTTAAGTTACAAAGTCAACTCCCAGGAGGTCTGACCAAAGATACAAATTGCCGTAGACGATTGAATAATCCACTTTATGAGTTACACCTCTGTCGGTTAGTAGCCAACAATAGTATATTTTTCTCAAAACGACAGGACTTCCCTTTTTACTGCAGATAACAGATCGAAACTTTTAACACGAAATGATTCATTATATTGTGCGGAAAGTTTCCCCAGATTAGTGTCATAACATAAGTTCATACCTTTCACCAGCGTCTAATAAATTGTACTTCAATTCCCGCAGGAAAGGAGTAGGGGAGACCGGGGCACATTTTCCATAGGGGCAAGTTTTCCAACTCGTTTTAGTTTCGAAACATTCCGTTAGATGGTACCACCGGCGATACTGTAGGAAGCAGCAACAAAGCACACATCATTTACGAAAGTTTCAGTGTTGTACCAGTAGTCACATTGCCGGCAGGACTGTTTTTGTCATTTTTGCAAAGGTGACTAGAAATTTCACGTTTTTATTGAAACTTAAAATAAACATACTAGTGTTAAGCTTATTAGTTTGACACTGCACGTACTAAAAGTCGGTTTCTTTCTTCACGTAACTGTGCATTTGTTTCGTAAATAGCTTCCACGGATAATCATGGACGTAGTGTTATAGTTCCGAATATGCCGACGGGGCACTTTTTCCCAGAGCATACGGGGCACATATTCCTGCACGTGTCTCGTTGGAAAACGTGCCTCGGCCTAGAACATCTCGTATTATTCCTTTAAATATGTATTTATTGTGTAATAAATTGTGCCAAATAGCCCTCTTTCAAATGGTTCATTGTAAAATGTGTTTTACAGACTTAAAATGGTCCGAAATTATACAGAGAAGACCGAGAGGGGTTCGTACACTCCTGAAGTAATAGATGCTGGTCTATTGCGTTTAGAGGCTGAGCATCCATGGACTTGAATATTCCACATAGGACTCAGAACAATTACTTGTTGAAATTCCCTACTTTACAAACAGACCAGCTCCTACAAATTTTGAATGCCTAGCATCCTGGATTAGATTCAAACTTGCCAGAAAAAACGACTGATCACAGCCTCCATTCGAGCCCATAGAATTCATCAACTCCTACTACACCAACAAACACCTTTCCTGTTGCTTGTCAAGAAGGCGTTACGTCTACATCCACAATATCTTGACCAACACCAGAAGAAATTAGGCCTTTTGAGAAGGCGGCACCTAGGAAGCAAACAACGTGGAAGAAAAAAAAGGAAGTCAGCTGTATTGACTGATAGTCCAGTTAAAAAACCAGATGAAAAAAATAAATTATCCATTTAAAGTATAATTGGAAAACTTGCCCCTGTACATTTTAAGTAAGCTGGAAAACTTGCCCCGCATACGGGGCAAATTTTCCAACGCAACATGGTCAGACAAAATCATTTTCTGCCAAGAAGGATATTTGCTATTTTCAAAAATATTTCTACAAGACTGTAGATAAAAGTATAGGAAATACAATGATCCGTTGTTTACATCAAAACTGATAAAAATCGAAAGAACAAAAATTAAAAATATAAAAAGGTGGAAAACATGCCCCGGTCTCCCCTACTGAAATCTCCGCAGAAAATTATTCGTCAAATACTGTAAAACATGAAAAACTTTTCACTAAACAAATATTGCCCATGCAGCACACGCAATATTTATTCGATCATATGATAAGATAACGAGCAGTATTGATGCCTAAAATATTTTCCGGGTTGACAATATTCGTTATTCAGATTTTGACAGCGTTTCGCGAAACAGCCTCAGGGCGCTACCGTCTATCGCATAACTACTTTTTTTAATGTTTACAATTTTCCATTTCTACCTCTATACGCTTTGAATGAATTTGATTCGGGCACCAAACATGAGTAAATAAGTAATGGTACAGTTTATCTAATGTTACAGGAGCAATCCATGTCTCTGAACCCAGAAATCAGTTGATTACAAGGATATAAGCTTAATGGTTCTAAGCAGTTACTTGTAATTTATCACCTCTAGTATCCGGAAGAAAAAATAGGAGACGTTACAAAGAAAATTGTTTTCCATGTTTTAGTGAGAATTTTACTAATCGTGTTAACGGACATAACTGCACTCAGACCTTCCTGTGGCCAAAATTCGTGATGTTACACTTAATCTTTCATCGGTTGGAATTGCGGGTCTCATCATTGTATTTTCTTTTTAGATTGTCTCGTAACGTAAGTAATTTGTCGTATGATTCTGGGCTCATTCGAAAATATTTTAAGAAATCTTTCAGGTCAATTGTTCGGGTTTCCGTCAGCCGGATTACATGCGAAAATTTATTCTATTTGTTTAACCACACAAGACCAAATTTTTCCTTTTCGCGTCCCCCCCTTTTTTTCCCTTAAAAAGCACACATTTTCTCACAATCTGACAAAAGTTTAGTCTTCACGAAATCATATTACCAACTGAACAAGGAGATGGTGTGAGGACCACTGAAATATATTGAAGGTTTGACCATATATAGTAGACTATATTATTGTCAGTAAGTACTGAACATGTGAGGGCCCCTTGAGACCGTCAGCTATTCACCAGTGTCCTGGCGTAAATCCCACAGCTGTTGACGGCATCTCTTGGAGAGAATGGGAGTGACGCTGTTGTTGATGCGCCCGCCAATTGCGAACGTTGTGTTTGGCAGCCCCCTCCGTGCTATTCGAGAGTTGTGAGCAGCACATTGGCCTCGATTTTCATGAGCTCCTTGTCTCGCCCAACATATTCATTGTAGTCCCCTGTGGTAACATAGACAAACTTCACACACAGCACGCACGCTAAGCAGAGAAGATTTCTAGCTATTTACCTAGACACAGATCTTCGCTAGGCAAACCATATTAATTATGTAATTGCCTGCCACGTTTCGCCTGCTGGGAAGCGATCATTCCGTTCTTTGTGTGTAGCTTAATAACATATCTGTTCTATATATAAATATCGTTAGTTTATCATATATAATTAGCTAGTTATCAAAAGTGGTCTCCATGTTGTTATTGTGGTCTTAAGTCCGGAGACTGGTTTGATGCAGCTCTCCACCCTACTCTATCCTGAGCAAGCCTTTTCATCTCCTCATAAGAATGGCAACCGACATCCATTTGAATCTGCTTACTATATGCGTCTCTTGCTCTCCCTCTGCGAATTTTACCCCACACACTTCCCTCCAATGCTAAATTTACTATTCCTCGATGTCTAAGAATGTGTCCTACCAAGCGATCCCTTGTTTTAGCCAAGGTATGCCAAAAATTCCTTTTCTCATCAATTCTGTTCAGTACCTCTTCATTAGTTACGCGATCTACCCACCTAATCTTCAGTATTCGTCTGTAGCACCACATTTCAAAAGCCTCTATTCTCTTCCTGTCCGCACTGTTTATCGTCAATGTTTCACTCCTGTACAAGGCAACTCTCCACACAAATGCCTTCAGAAAAGACTGGTCTCCATACCCGTCACAAAACAATTCATCGCGGGAAAATTTTTTATTCAGATGATTTATGGAATAGAAGTATAGAGCTGTGATTCAGATATTCACATGAACAGAAAATTAATCATGCGCAAAAGAGTAATCAGTATTACCTATGGAATTAGATATTGAGTGTCATGCATGGAAATCTCTGTATAGCATAAATACGCATGGAGGTTAGAATAAAAAGAGATGCCATTATCTATGACGAGAACATACATCAGTTGGTGCCTGTCCACCATCTTGGTCAGTTTTGGAATGCTACTCCGCCGTTAAAACTTCGCGTTAAGTCGAACCTCTTATTGTTAATGCATTGAACTGACAAGCAATGCAAAGTATGTACTTTCAAATAATATACTTTCTTGAATAAATAGTAATAAATAATCATCATAATATAATAAGAATACTTACTTTTTAACGGTTAATTTGAACTTGCACACGGCAAAACCTTCGGACGCTTTATTCCTGTTTTAAGTGACATAAAACATTAGATCTGCAATACGAACACTTCTCCAAAACTTAGCAATATGGCGAAAGCAGGCTGCGCTTTTTCAGCATAAGGGCGTCTCCCAGTATTCTAATCTCCTTGTAAATACGTAACTGTCTGCCACAGACATATATTACTAGAATGGCGATGCCGTATTCAATATCATTGGTGTCAATGAAGTCTCGCCGCCATATTTCTATACTATAACGTGCGAGCAGACGTGTGTGTTATTGCAGAAAGCAGTCGTAAAAATATGAATGAACTGAGGTAACTACGCTGTCTGTAATTTTTTTCAGCTGGAATAAGCTTCGACACGTACAGTTATGATTTGCATTGATTTGCTGTTATTATTAATCTGTTACCAATTTTAATCAACTTCGTATTTTCTTTTAGTAGTATGGTCATTATAAAATTGTTGTTATAGTGGATAACACGTACCCTTAATCTTTTAAGAATTCTTAAGAAATCCACAGTCTGCTTTGACACACACACACACACACACACACACATACACACACACACACACACAAATTAGTCGCAGTTCCTGTTTTTATTAACCTGTTACTAGTTTCAATCAACTTCGGCTGCTCTTTTTATAGTAAGACCGTTATAAATGAGCTATTTGTCGTGGATAACACTTATATTTACTCTTCTTAGTGTTTTTCAGATAACTACTACTGCTTTAACTGTACGTAAGGGGAAAATTTTACCTACCATCCCAGCGGTCTCTCCTGATTATGTTGGCAACATCGACAAAACGGTAGAAATTCTTTGCCAGGATGTTAATATTCTTAGAAATCCACACAGAGTGACTTGATTAGTATTTTGTATAGACGATAAAGTAAATAAATAATGCCTTTCATGGTCTACGATTGACAGCTTCTTGTATGTACGACTCGTTCACTAATTAATTGCCCTTGTAAAACGAAGATTTCGTGACCAATGCTTTTTCGCAGTCACGAGATTGGCTAATACCAACGTCACCTGATTGACAACACAATTACGCCAGGACGGTAAGTAAAATTTCACCGTACATAACATGTTTTTCTCGTAACACGATTCGACAATGTAGGCCTATGTGGTAAATTCAACTATTGCGGAAGTCTTACCTCAAATGCAAATGATGTTCAAACCAACAAGTGAAGCTTACAACGTCGTGTCAGAAGATCGTAGTAGTACCGTACGGAAACTTCTTGACGTGAGGTGAGGCAAGATGGCGGCATCAGGATTCAGTCACAGAGGCACGATTCCCAGTCTAGTAATGTATGTCTGTGCTGTCTGCTCACTGCATCTTTAAAGATTGATTACAGCTTTTGTGTCACAGCGGCCTAGCGGTACGGTGCCTCAAAGGGAATAAATCCACAATAAAACTGAAATCTTTCCTGATCGATAAGTGACTGCATTTATTAAGTAAATATTAATACGAAACAAAATTGACAGCTTTTGAATATGTGTAATAATAAGAAACGGTATTTCGATTGTGGCACTAAGTCTGCTGATATTTCAGCCATCTGTAGTCATTTAAGCTCATAAAAAAGTATTTTTTTCCTGTAATTCTTCATGCTTTCCCGGCGAGATCTTGACATTTTGGATAAACGGGATTACTGCCGGATGTATGCGTCGTACTGGCACAATATTTCGGCCGCGTAACTCGCTGCCTTCTTCAGGTGCTACCTGAGACTGCCTTTTTTGGAGGACCTGGTCCAGTATTTATGCCCAGCAGACGCTAGGCGCTCTGTCTGCGGTCCGCGCCCAGCTGGCGCTGCTTGTAGGGTGTTGTCTCTTCCCTGGCGTTCCGTCGGACGTCCGCGCCCCAATCGGCCGCCATCTGTGGCAGCGGCAACTCTCTGAGGCCCCTCCCACGTTGGCTGCTCACTCTGCGGTCCGCGCCCGTCTGGCGCTGCTCCTGAGGTGTTGTGGCGCGGACGTCCGTCGGAACAGCAGGGAGGTTTCAACACCTCAGAGGAAGCGCCATGCGGGCGCGGACCGCGAATGGAGCGCCCAATGCAGGAGGAGTCTCAAACAGCTGTTATAGCAGCAGATGTCGGCCAAGGCGGGCGTGGACATCCGTTGGAGCATCTGCACAGCCACAATATCTCAGGAGAGGCGCGAGGTGGGCACGGACCAAGATCAGAGCGCCTGACGCCAGAAGGGCCTCAGACAGCTGCACCGACCACAGATGGTGGACAAGATTGGCGCGGACGTCCGTCGGAGCACAAGGGAAGCCACAACACCTCAGGAGCAGCGCCAGACGGGCGCGGACCGCAGAGGGAGCAGCCAACGTGGGAGGGGCCTCAGAGAGTTGCCGCTGCCACAGATGGCGGCCGATTGGGGCGCGGACGTCCGACGGAACGCCAGGGAAGAGACAACACCCTACAAGCAGCGCCAGCTGGGCGCGGACCGCAAACAGAGCGCCTAGCGTCTGCTGGGCATAAATACTGGACCAGGTCCTCCAGGTCCTCCAAAAAAAAAAAAAAAAAAAAAAAAAAAAAAAAAAAAAAAAACTATCGTACGAGTGTCCCAAGCGACCAAAGGTGGCCGACAGCGTCGAGCTGCAGGCCCCCATCAAAATCATTGACGAGCCAGCGCCACTACCTGCCACCGTAACAGAGCTCGAAGAAGAAGTCACACTACGAGAAGACACCATCCGCTTCTTCGCAGCTGTGCTTCTGGACGTCTTCCAAGACAAACGAGAAACAATTACCAACTCCATCCGCTACGCCGCAAAGCAAATCCTCGAAAAGAATGTAGAGGTAACGCAGACGAGGAACAAACTCCACATAACAATTAGTGGCCAGTGGCACCCAGAAACAAGATTACACATGCCCGACCAATCAACGAACACACAAAACACGCCGCTAACCACACCCAGACGCCGCGCACCCCGACCCACACCAAGACACCCTCCGTCACAAACACAGGACACTCCCCAACGCCCATTACAACACACAGACAAAGACACACCAACACACACACCACACTAACACTACACACACTAACACAACAGTCCAAGCCAAAAGATGGCTGACACACCGACGCTAAACTTCCTCTTCGTTAATACGAAGGGGATAAAGACCAAACGTGCGCTACTCATGCACACGTTACATGAAAACAACATACACATAGTGGGTGTAGCGGAAACCTGGCTGACAGAGAAAATAAAATTCGACCTGTCAGGGTACAACACATACAGGAAAGACAGACCGGATGGCAGAGGCGGAGTGGCCATCTACACCAAGAACACTATAGCAACAAAAGAAATTCCGCTGCCACATGAACACGCCAACATAGAGGCAGTAATCCTTAAGATTACAGACAGACAGAGACACACACTACATGTAGTATGCATCTACAACCCGTCAGGCACACCCCTTCCCACTCCCTTCATAAGGTACGCCATGACGCTAAACAGGGTCATAATCCTAGGAGACCTAAATGCCAGACACCACATGTTGGGTGACACGGCCGATAACGGCAACGGTAGGCGACTGTTCGACCTACTAACCACAGAACCGCTCGACAGACTACCAATAAACCAGCCAACATTTATAAGCCATCAGGGAAAATCTACACCGGATCATGTACTCTACAGTCCCAATATAAGCGACACAATACTAAAGCTGACAGTAGGAAACACCATTACCAGTGACCACCTACCAATAATTTTCTCAACCACCGCCAACATTCCGCCAGATCGCACTCCCAACAGACGAACCATAAGAAAATACACGAATGCGAACTGGGAAAGATATAAAAATATCCTCTCAGAAAGCCTAGCAATACCCCTCGCCATAACAGACGACGACGACTTACACCAGGCAACCACAAGACTTGAAAATGCCATCCAGCAGGCGACTAACGACGCAATACCGACTATAACAATAGATAACTGGAGGCCATCCATCCCCCAAAGCGCTCTAGACCTCATACGACAGAAAAAACGCTTATACAGACAAATACGACGAAACGACAACCAGGAACTTAGGGGACAATGGAACAGACTAAATGCCAGAATAAAACGCATTATATCAGAACACAGACAGAGACAATGGGATGACACATGCAGACGACTAGATTACAGACAGGGAGGAAAGTTCTGGCAAAGCTTCAAAACCCTGACAGGACAAAAACAGACGACCAATCTCATGCTAACAATAGACAACGAACCCACGACAGACAAAAACGAGCTGGCAGAAGCCTTCCGAAATGTACTACAAGACGTCTACTCATTCCCACAAGACAACCACTTTGACGAAAACTTCCGACTAGAAGTGGAACAAACCCTAGCCCGAACCCTAACTATACCAACCGCAGATACAGAAGACGAACATGAACTAAACAAAGACAT
Organism: Locusta migratoria; assembly: GCA_026315105.1. Lineage (NCBI taxonomy): Eukaryota > Metazoa > Arthropoda > Insecta > Orthoptera > Acrididae > Locusta > Locusta migratoria. The sequence continues at coordinate 336,648,577 of CM048745.1, forward strand.
CACAGACACAGAAATACTGAATGCAATCCACACAGGACGAAACTCAGCCCCAGGACAAAACGAAATAAAACGCATCCACCTCCAAAAAGCACCCCCACAACACCTAATCCCAATCCTGTCCCTCATGTTTAATTACTGCCTTGCCAATGAGACCCTCCCCCCATCCTGGAAAACAAGCAAGACAATAATGATTCCGAAACCCGACAAACCTAGAACAGATCCTCGATCATACAGACCCATATCCCTACTAGACATCATCGGAAAGACATATGAACGCATACTGACCGACCGACTCAGAAAGTACGCTGAACAAAAAGAACTTCTCCCCATAATGCAATCAGGATTCCGACCTAACCACTCCACGAATGACCGCCTACTCAAACTGACTGACGGAATAACTCGAGGACCCAATATAGGACATTGCACGCTCGCCGTCTTTCTCGACATAGAGCGTGCCTTCGACAAACTCTGGCACGACGGGCTACTAATAAAACTAATAAGACTAGGCCTCCCAACAAAAACAGTACGACTAATTCAGACCTATCTAAAAGACAGGATATGTAGAGTACATGTAGCCGGTGCGGTGTCCCACGAACTAACCCCACAGGCAGGAGTCCCACAAGGAGGTATTCTTTCTCCGCTACTGTACGCGCTATATACTGCAGACATACCCACTACGAATACCGCAACAGAGACAATAGGACTTTATGCAGACGACACGGCATACTGGTGCACAGAACTTAGGACTACCACCATACAACGAAAAACCACGGCATACCTGCAACGTCTGGAACGGTGGATGACCAAAAGGAGAATCCGACCCAACCCCACAAAGACGCAAACAATACTATTTAGACACAGACACCTCTTCAAGAAGCGACAACAACAAAACGACGACATACAACTTACACTATGGAACATGCCACTCAGACTAGCTGACGAAGCCCGTTACCTAGGCGTATATCTGGACAAATACCTAAACTGGAAGAGACACCTCACATACCTTCTCAACAAAACTAGGAAAAGACAAAACCTCATAAGACGAGTACAAGGACAACTATACGGATGTGACGACCAGACGGCCATACACACATACAAGACTTACATCCGACCTGTACTAGAGTACGCTGCGGCCCCCCTAGGTGGAATACACGCAACAGTTGCCGAACGACTATACTCGACAGAACGACGACTCCTACGAAGCATAACGAGACTACCAAGGACAACGACAAGCAGCCTTGTCTACGAAATCACGGGGATTGAACCCCTACAAATCCGACTAACACGACTAAGAGCAAACTATGGACGTCACATACTGACCAAAAGGACGGACATGGAGGACATCCTAACGACAAGACCCCGCACAACAAGACGACCGAGATTTAAATACACACTACCAGCGCGTACAGTAGCGGACAACACCTCAACGGAGTTCCCGGAGTTAGCCCCAACCATGGCACCCTTATCAAACATCCCAACACCGCCGCATCTAAAGAGAAGAGAAAACATATAAAAACACCACACAAACACATAAAAACGCAACAACCCAATCTGAACTTACACACACCATCACCACACCAACCCCATCACCAAACACTTCCCCTCTGCAACACACACATGTATATGACTTGCAAATATACATGTTTAAGAAAAAAAAAAAAAAGGAAAAAAAAAGTAAATATGTATATATGTTTTTTTCCCTTATTTATGTATTATATTTTCTTACTTATGTATCCTTAATTCCCTCACCTTTATCTTGTAAATATCAACTTTTCATCAAGAATTGTACTCTACTTACCAAAATTATCAAAAATGAAAATAATGTAACTTAATATAGTAAATTCAATTATTGTAAAATCTGTGTTAAAAAGAAAAACTTAGCACCAAGCAAAAGGAATAAATAAATTGTAAATAAAATGTAACATCCCCAAGAAGGCTGAAAAGGGTACTCGCAAGCCCTCAAGCAGCCCGCTCCATCCCCTCAGGATGGAGAATGAAAAGTGCAAAAAAAAAAAAAAAAAAAAAAAAAAAAAAAAAAAAAAAAAAAAAAAACCTCCAAAAAAGGCAGTCTCAGGTAGCACCTGAAGAAGGCAGCGAGTTACGCGGCCGAAATATTGTGCCAATACGACGCATACATCCGGCAGTAATCCCGTTTATCCAAAATATTTCTTTCCTGTTTTTAAAAATTATATTTGCAAAACAGCAGGTGATTCCACTTAAAAGTACAATAAATTAATAAATAAAAATATAAGAATCTATACTAATAATAAATCTGTAAATGTAGGCCTGACGATGTTCTCTTCAATCTTCAATACTACTGAAAGAATCTTCAAGCGGTTTTCACAGGAATCATGAGAAAAGTTTGGGCCAACATATAGGCATAATATTATCAAAATCAGATCACGAAATAAATATCGTAATTTTAAGTGTTTTCAGTAACCATCGTGTCTGTTTTTTCAACTTTTAAAAACCTCTTATCACCAAAACTACTTCACGAATTTGCATGGGGTTTCCACAGATAAATTGAGCGTAACTGGACAATATATAGATTTCGTTTCATAAAAGTCGTTTCACGGAAAAAAATCGTATTTTTAAATTTTTTTATCTACGACCGTTATTTCTGTCTCTTTGAACACGTATATCTCCAAAACTACTTGACGACTTTTCGTGCAGGTTTCGCACGTAACTTTAGAACATCGTGCGGTTACATAAAGGCTTCAATAATTAAAATCAGATCACAGAAAATAAAGATATCATAATTTAATCATTTGCTTAAAAGTCATCGTGTATGTCTATTTGTTGAGGGTAATCTCCAAAACTACTATACGAAATTTCATGGGTTTCCACAGGTAAATTGAGAATAGTTTGGAGAGTAATATAGACTTAGTTTAATCAAAATCGAATCAGAGGAAAAATATCGTAATTTGAAGTTTTTGTGTATATTATGCTTATAATTATGGTGTAGTACAGCAAATCTCCAAGAGTACTACACGAACTTTCATGGGGTTTCATAGATCAACTGAGAGTTCCTTGGCGCAATATATAAGCTTCATTTCATCAAAATCGGATCAGGGCAAGAAAAGATATTGCAATTTGTAGTTTCTGGTGTATGCTATGCTTGAATTGCAGCGTAATATAGCAAATATCCGATAGAGGCACTGTTACGGATATGGTATATCAAATAACTAATAGATGGCGACGCTGCGTTGTTTATTCTCATATGTGGAATACACTGAAACAAGGGCTATGATTTTCCTTGCAGCAGCGGTGTAGTCTATTGATGTTGGTAACGGCCGTTGAATCCTTTTTGAAAAATCAGTCACAATAAGGGGAATAATTCTTAGTGTTGATAATGAAATAAATAATTAATGTTGTTCCGATCAGTTAATTAAATATCCCTATAAATCGAATATTTCGTTGCCAACGATAACATACTAAACCGCTGCCACTGCAAGTAAAATTTAACCCAGGTACGGCAAAAAAATCTTTTACCAGCTGTATCCAGTATGCCTTGCAATGCCATGGAAATTTAAAAAAAAAAAAAAAAAAATAAAATAAAATAAAATAAAAATAAAAAGGTGCTTCCTTTCGCGGCTATCATTTGAATTTAAAACATAACGACATTCCTTCGCGTCTGTCGATGCTCTAATTTACATAAGAATTCTTTGCAAGGAAAATGGAATTTATGTAGTTCCTTTCTGATTTCGGTGTATCCTCATTACATTCTGAGTGCGTTCTGTTTAGAAATACATCGAAAACGCTATCGTTCAACAAAGGACAAAGTGAGGCGACGCTAGTTACATAGTACACCAAATAACTAATTATGGCGTTGCTGCGTTTTTTTTTTCATTGTCATTACTATGGTATAATACAGTACAAGAAGGGGTACAATTTTACTTACGGCGTCGGCGTTGTGCGCTGATGTTAGCAACGGCCGTTGAATGCTTTTTCAAAAATCAGTCACATAGAATAAGAGGAATAAGTCTTTATGTTCACAATGAAATAAATAATTTGTGCTGTTCTGGTCAGTAAATTAATCATCCTCCTAAAGCGAATAGTTCGTTTCCAACGATAGCAAACTAAACTGCTGCAACTGCAAGTAAAGTTTAGCCCAGGTAGGACACAAATATTTTTTTCTTCCTAGCTGTATACCATATGCTTTGCAACGTCATGGAAAGAAAGAAGTGAATCTTCGACGGGTATAACCACTAAATTATACATAGAGTAGCAATATCTATGGAGTGAGCATTGGCTTCTGTGCATCTTCTCAACATTAAGCGGGAATTACCATGTGATACTGAGACAAATCCACTGTTTCCACACATTTATTTGCTCTTAGGATTGGTTTGTACCACATTGGCTGCAAAGAAGCACCATCTCCTTTTCGTAGAGCAACCACGAAACATGAAATAATATCTAAATAAATGTGTCACAGAAGCAACAAAAAAGTTGAGGAACCGTCGCTAAAAGGGCCATTTACACATAGTCCAGGTGATTTCCACCTTAATGTTGAGGTCAGAAAATCTGTTCTGCGCATCTGAATGCTCACTCCAGAGATATTTCTGCTCTATGCCTGCCACTAGAGATAATATACACATGCGAGCGACAAACTCATCAGAAACCTCTCTGTTTTCATAATTGTTCGGTACAATATTGTGATTAAAATTTGTAATTACTTGACAATTTTACTTAAAGTTACAATCCGACTTTTGAATATATAGTTCTATTACACAAAATCGATTTCAACTTCGTGCTTTCGAAGTAATCACTGCAGGATGTGAGGCCATGTATTAGCTGAAAGAGTGGCCGATGCTGCTAACACAGTCAAAACAATTCACTGAAAACACTATATTTTAGGGAAAGTTCTATACAAACGATTAACTGACGCCATTCCTTCAAAGATTACCCAGACTTGCTTTATCGCACATTGACACCAGCATGACGTCTTACTTAAAAAGTTATGAACTGCTCTGTTGATTGAATTACCAGACTTTCAGTATTCGTCGACTTTTCGATAATATGGAGCACTGCATACAGAATAACTACATTGTCCCCAGTGCAACACTTCAACATACTAGTACTTCAGTATACACTTACTGTGAGAGATAAACAGTTTAGTACTACGCCGTCGAACCAATACATGGCTCTTTAATTATTATTACTATTTCTCATCTCAACGATAGAAGTGTTTTCAGAAGTTTATGCCAGACAGACAATTACACACCTCAGTCTTAATTTTATGAACACAAACTAACAATGAATTTACATCGTTCCGGAGTACAGACTTAAATTAATATCACTTTTTGTATGAGAAACTTTATGGACATTCATCGTTTTCGACAATGACTTATACTTAAATTTGACATCTTGGCTAGGAGAACTGACTTTATTGACAGATCGATCCAACAAGGATTCTGTTTTTGCTGACTTAGGTCCGGAACCCTAAAAAACCATGATACACAAAGGTCCCTCTTTAACAACCGTTGCGAAGCACGGGCATATAAACTAGTATGAATATAAAAATAATAAAAGGTACCCATAGGACGGAAGGGAGGAAACATTGTTATCCTGGGATATACGTTCGACATGGAGAAGACAATTAGGAAAAATAATACAACAAATACAATGCAATAAATTGTGCAGAGCACAATTTAATGATCACCAACAGTTGGTTTAAACATCATGAAAGAAGGCTGTATACGTGGAAGAGACCAGGAGACACTGGACGATACCAGATTGACTTAATAATGGTAAGGAATAGATTTAGGAACCAGGTTTTAAATTGTAAGGCATATTCAGGGGCAGATATAGACTCTGACTATAACTTATTGGTTATGAACTGCAGATTAAAACTCATAAGACTGTAGAAATGTAGAAAGTTAGGAGATGGAACCTGGAAAAATTGAAGGAACCAGAGGTGGTGGAGGGTTTCAGAGAGAGCATTAGGCAAGGATTGGCTGAAATGGGGGAAAGTAATATAGTAGAAGAAGATTGGGTAGCTCTGAGAGATAGGGTAGCGAAGGCTGCAGAGGATCATATAGGCAGAAGAACAAGGTCTAATAGAAATCCCTGGATAACACGGGATATATTGAACTTGATTGATGAGCGGAGAAAATATAAAAATTCAGCAAATGAAGAAGGCAAAAGGGAGTACAGACGTCTGAAAAATGAGGTTGACAGGAAGTGCAGACTGGCTAAGCAGGAGTGGCTTTAGGAGATACAAGACCGTAAAGAATGTATAAATAGGGGAAAGATAGATACCGCCTACAGGAAAATAAAAGAGACTTTTGGAGACAAGAAAAGTGGCGGTATGAATATCAAGAACTCAGATGGAAAGCCAGTACTAAGCAAAGATGGGAAAGCTGAAAGGTGGAAGAAATTTATAGAAGGTATGTACAAAGGAAATAAACTTGAAAGCAGTATCCTAGAAATGGAAGATGATGTAGAGGAGCATAAGAGAGGAGATACTATCCTGCGAGAAGAATTTGACAGAGCACTAAAAAATTTGAGTAGAAACAAGGCCCCTGGAATAGATGACATCCCGTCTGAACTGCTGAGCCGCGGTGGAGTAGCCGAGCGGTCTAAAGCGTCTTGCTGCGGAGCGCGCGGTTGCTCGCCGTGGAGGTTCGAGTCCTCCCTGGGGCATGGGTGTGTGTGTGTTGTCCTTAGGTTAGTTTACCTAGGTTTAAGTAGTTTGTAAGCTAAGGACTGATGACCACGCAGTTTGGTCCGATATATTTACAAACATTTGAACATTTGAACTGCTGATATAGTCATGAGGCACTCATGAGGCAGTCATGAAGAAATTGTTCCACGTAGTACGCAAGATATATGAGACAGGGGAAATACCCTCCGACGTCAAGAAGAATATAGTAATTCCAATTCCAAAGAAAGCCAGTGCAGACAAACGTCAAAATTACAGAACTATCAGTTTAATAAGTCATGGTTGCAAAATACTGACACGAATAATATACAGACGAATGGAAAAACTGGTGGAATCCGACCTTGGGGAAGATCAGTTTGGATTTAGGAGAAATGTAGGAACACGGGACGCAAACTCACATTACGACTTATCTTAGAAGATAGGCTAAGGAAAGGCAAACGTACGTTTTTAGCGTTTCAGATTTGGAGAAAGCTTTTGACAATGTCGACTGGAATCCACTGTTTCAGATTCTGGAGGTAGCAGGGGTAAAATATAGGGAGCGAAGAGTTATACTCAACTTATACAAAAACCAAACAGCGGTTATTAGAGTCGAAGGGCATGAAAGGTACGCGGAGGTTGGGAAGGGAGTAAGACAGGGTTGTAGCCTTTCGACATTGTTTTTCAATCTGTACATTGAGCAAGCAGTGAAGGAATGCAAACAGAAATTTGGAGAGGGAATTAAAGTTCAGGGAGAAGAAATAAAAACGTTGCGGTTTGCCGATGACATAGTAATCCTGTCAGAGACTGCAAAAGATCTGGAAGAGCAATTGAATGGAATGGACAGTGTTTTGAAAAGAAGTTATAAGATGAACATCATCAAGGATAATGGAATGTAGCGTCAGAAAATCAGGCGATGATGAAGGAATTAAATTAGGTAATGAGACAATAAAAGTAGTAGACGAGTTTTGTTACTTGGGTAGCAAGATAACTTCTGATGGCCGAAGTAAAGAAGATATAAAATGCAGAATGGCTATGGGGAGAAAAGCGTTTCTAAAGAAGCGAAACTTGTTTACATCCAATATTAATTTAAATGTTAGGAAGTCCTTTCTGAAAGCATTTGTCTGGAGTGTAGCATTGTATTCTGACACATGAAGGATCTGTGAAGTTAGTATTAGAAGGAAGCGTGTGGGGTAAAAATCATAGAGGGAGACCGAGGAATGAATACAGTAAGCAGATTGTAAGGGATGTAGGTTGCCGAAAGTATTCTCAGATGAAGAGACTTGCACAGGACAGGGTAGCGCGGATTGCTGCATCAAACCAGTCTGCAGACTGAAGGTCACAACAACAATACAACTATGTCTAATGAGTAATAATACCAAGAAAATTAACAAATATGAATTTTGATCAAACAAGTAACACAAGGGAAAAATATTAAAAAGGATAGTAAAATACAATGTACACTCTCCTAATTCATACAACATTGTACACTCTCCTAATTCATACAACAAATGAATTAAAGAGCACATAACATTATGATCTATAGGAATAATTAAAAAGAAAAAGAAAGAAAAGTTTGTTAATGGGTTAAGGTGTACAATGCAGACATTGCATCCAAACAACACGCTGAAGATCAGTGAGGCTTCTCCTATGATGGCACTATGGTGTTCGTCATTAGTTACGCAAGACCAAATGGCGCCCACCCCCGGTTTTTATTTTACGCGCGGTCAATATAAGTATATAGCGCTGATGTATTGTGCGGCATACATTTAGATACAACTATAACAGTTTCTCCATTTGCTACAAAAATTTCTCCAGTGAAATCTTAAAACCATTAATTCTAGCTCAGTCGATTCCCAAGGAAAAGATTTTCCCAGTAATGAGGCCGGCTTAGTATAAATCGAATAGAATTCAACTCTCATATTGTTTGCTGTGTTGGATTTGTGGCATCCTAAAGGTATTCTCTTAAACTTAAATCATTAACAAATGTTAGAAATGCTATCTAACGTCTCTGCCACGTGTAGATGGCCTTTATCCTAACCACTGAAAATATCCCAAAAAAAGGTCTTCCATTTTGTCAGTGCAGTTCGGATTGACTTTCTGTATCAATCAAGTTCAAAAATGTTCAAATGTTTGTTAAGCTTACGGGACTTAACTGTGGGGTCATGAGTCCCTAAACTTACAAACAACTTATGAACCAACTTTTACCAAAGACAACACAAACATCCATGCCCGAGGAGGGACTCGGACGCCCAACGGGGAACAGACTCGCGCATCGGAGCATAGCGCCTCAATGTGCTCGGCTACTCCGCCGCATCAATCAAGTACTTCAATTTGTCAAGACACAGAGGAATTAACAACGTTAGCGCTCAATGGCCACTGAATAGGGAAAGTTATAATTTACGCTGAACAGGAATTCGAACCTCCTTTTCACTAGGAAGACACGCCGCCTAGTGCCCATTATGCCGTTTAGGCACAGTAGTCATTACATCAACGCGGACTACCCTAGTACACCTGCTGTCGGAACCAAATTCGTAACTTAGCCACACTACTGACTAGTGCCCTTCCGTATTAGCAGTTTCTTCTCCGTTGTTTCACGGATTTCTGTAAGAAAGTAAGGGGGAAAGGAGAAGAGAGTTTAAAATTTTGAAGACAGTGTTGTGTTGAAATGTTTGTTAAGGTTAAGGGACTTAACTGCGGGGTCATCAGTCCCTAGACTTACAAACTACTTATGAATTACCCAATACTAAAGACGACACAAACATCCATGCCCGAGGGGGGATTCGATCCCCTGAGCGTAGCAGCAGGGAGACTGAGACTGGCGCGCCGCAGACCGCTGGAAAATTTCGTAGACAATGCAGTCATCAGACAAAGCACAGCTGGGATTGTTTTGACAGAGATGGGGAAGAAAATCGGCCGTGCTCTTTCATAGGAACCATCCCGCAGTTTGTCTGGATCGATGTAGGAAACTGTAGGAAAACATGAATATGGATAGCCAGAGGCGGATTTGAACCGCCGTCCTCACAAGGGCGAGACCACTGTGACGACCACTGCGTCACCTCCCTTGGTGATTTCCATAGCAGTTCGAGCGTATAGTCCATGTCCGCTGAAGGGCTTATTAACCTGTTGTCGACTTCATCTTATTTTATCTTAATAATTATTTGCGTACATTCCCATTAAGGAGAGCGCTAAAAACACAAAAATCTAGCTTTTATTCCCGTCTTTCTTCTTCTTTTTTTCTTCCCAAAAACCTTTCATTCTTTCACTTTGTGCCTTCTTTTGTTCATCTGTCCATTTTCGTCTGTTGTTTTTGTGTTGTGACTTAAAGTCAACTTTTTGGTTTCTGATTTTTTCCCTACAGGTTTTGCGGTCTTGTATGTCTTCTATAGAGATGTTTAATGATTTCAGGTTTTCTATGGTTTCTTTGTACCAAGATGTGCCCAGTTTCGATGTAGAAATTATGTTGAATATTCTTTTAGTTAGTCTGGTGTCATTCATTCTGGCGATATGCATGAAAAATTTTGCTCTCCGTTTTCTGATATGTGTCGTGATTGTTTCAGAGTGTCTGTATAGTTCTTCCGCGGGTCTTTTTCGCCAGATATTTTCTCTAAAACTGCACCATGGATTTTTCTCAGAATTTTCCTTTCTTGTTTTTCAATCTCCTTGATTTTTGCCATTCCTTTGGTACTCGTAGTTTCTGAAGCGTAGAGAGCTTCTGGTAAGACTACTGTGTTGTAGTGTAGTAGTTTTGCGGCCGTGGAAATACATTTTTTATTGTAGTGGGACCAGGTGAGTTTATAGGCTCTCTGTAATTTTAGGACTCTCTCTTCGTTTGCTTTTGTGTTTAGCCCAGATTTTTGCATTACTTCGCCTAAATATTTAAACTCATTGACTTGTAGAATTTTTCCGTACTTTGTTTTTAGTGGGAGTTTATCTGCTGATTTTGTATCAAAAAATTGTATTTTCTCACGAGTAGACCGGTTTTCATGGCTATCTCGTGGAGTTTTTCTAGTGCATGTTATGCTTCCGTTCTGGTATTCGAGAGTATGGCGATGTCGTCTGCAAAAGCCAGGCATTTTATGTGGGTTATCTTTTCCTTATTTCTGCCTAGTTGAATTCCTTTGACTTCTCCGTCCCATGTACGAATAATTTTCTCTAAGACTGCATTGAATAGGATGGGTGAGAGACCATCGCCTTGCCGGACGCCGGTTTTGATTTCGAAGGGCTCTGATAATTCTCCCATAAATTTGACTTTGGATTTGGTGTTGGTTAGGGTCTCTTGAATTAGATTCCGGGTTTTAAGGTCAACCTTCATCTCTCTTACAGTCTGAAAAAGTGTGTCTCGGTCAGTGGAGTCATAGGCTTTTTTGAAGTCCACAAATGTTACTGTAGTATTCCTGCAGTGTCTTACGCATAGGATTGTGCGGAGATTCCAAATCTGTTCTCTGCAGGAACGGTTTTTTCTTAAGCCCGCTTGATATTCGCCGATTTGAGGGTCAATCTGTGATTCCAGTCGGTTTAACGGGTTTGGAGAAAATTTTGTAGGTGACTGGGAGCAGGGAGATTCCTCTGTAGCTGTTTGGATGTTTTGTCTCCTTTTTTGTGAAGTGGGTGAATGAGAGCCGACGTCCACTCTTCCGGGATTTTTTCTGTGAGCCAACAGTTTTCAATAATTTTGTGGATTTTGGGTGTGATTTGTGGATGATCCAATTTCCAAATTTCTGCGATCAGACCGTCTTCACCGGGCGCTCTGTTGTTTTTCATTGCTTTCGTTATTTCAGTGATTTCATGTAGGGTCGGTGGCTGTGAGTCTGGATTGGGCTCAGGAGTTTCAAAGTGCAATTTTTCTGAGGGACTTTTGCAGTTGAGCAATTTGTTAAAGTATTGAGCAAGAATTTCACAGTTCTTCTTCGTGTTAGTTTCCAAGGATCCATCAGGTTTTTTAAAACAGAGATTGGGTGGTTGGTATCCGGTCATGTTTTCCCTGAAGGTTCTGTAGAAATTTCTTGTGTTGTTTCTGGTGAAATCTTCTTGGATCTCTCTGAGACGGCTGTTTTCGTAGATACGTTTCTCCTTGCGAATAGTTTTTGAAGAAAGTTTTCTCGCTGACTTAAAACTTTCCCAATTTTCAGATGATTTGTGACTGTTAAAGTTCTTCCAGGCCAAGGTCCTCTGCTCGATCGCTTGGTCGCACAATGCGTTCCACCACCTGTGTTTTCGTGGAGGTTGGCCTAGTTTTATTAGGTCTTTCATTTTCTGTGAAAGTTCCGTCCAGTTGGTTTCTGATATCTTGGAGATTTCTTGTGTTATTTGTTCTTTGTTAATTTTCAGATATTCTGGGTCTGTTCTGAAGACTGTTTTAGTTTTATGAAGTTTTCTGTCTGGGATAAATCGTGTTTTGATTTGAAGCAGATGATAATCCGAGTCAAAAAAACCTTTTCTTGTTTTCACATTTAGGATTTCCTGTGAATTTCTCTTAGATATAGCGAAATGGTCTATCTGAAATTCACCCAGGGAATTGTTGGGTGATTTCCATGTTGTCAATTTCCGGCGGGGTTTCTCAAATTGGGTGGACATGATTTTAAGGTTGAAAATTTTACAGAGATTTATCAGCCTTTCGCCGTATTTGTTTGTGCATTTGTGGGCGGTATGTTGTCCTGTGATGTTACTGTATTTCTTTTCAAAAAAATGTTCAAATGTTTGTACAGCTTATGGGACTTAACTACGGGGTCATTAGTCCCTAAACTTACAAACTACTTATGAACTACTTACGAACTAGGACGGCACAAATATCCATGCCCGAGGGGGGATTCGAACCCCCGACCGTAGTGGCCGTGCAGACCGTGACTGAAGCGCCTCAGTATTTCCTTTCCTTGCCCAACTGGGCGTTAAAATCACCTAGAAGAATATTCACATGTTTGCAGGAATTTTATTCGTGGTCTCTTCAAGGTCTTCCCAGAATTTTTCTACCATTTGTGGGTTTTCCCTGTTCTGATCCATTGTAGGTGCATGTACATTGGTTATTGTGTACATTTTGTTTCCTACCTTTATTGTGAGGGTGTACATTTTCTCGTTCTTGGAGTGGAGATTTACTATGGAATCTTTGACGGATTTGTGTACGACGAATCCTGTATCAAAGATATATCGGTTTGAATTGGGAATTTTACTGGCGGGTTTTCCTTTGAAAATTGTATAGTTTTCCGAGTCGAAGTGATTTTCGTCTCTGAATCGTTTTTCCTGTGTAGCACAAATTTTTATGTCAAATTTATCAAGGGTGTCCGTGAGGTTTTTGTGTTTACCAACTTTTTGCAGTGTGTTTGTGTTAAGTGTGCCGATGTATGCTTTTCTCTTCATTTTCAAGGTTTTTGAGAAGCTCCGATTCTTCTCTTCATGACAGGCCTGATCCCCCGGAATCGGATGATCAGGTCCATTTCTCAGTTTCGTAACCGAGGCCCGGGGTAGCGGATTCTTTTCCTTATGTGCTGCCATGATTTTTGGTTTGAAATGGGTTTTGTGGTGAGCTCCGAAGAGAACACAGGCTTACGACTGGAGTTTTGAAGTCCTGAAGAAAGAAGCAGCCGCGCCGACTCAGCGAACAGACGCTACCAGAGTACCGGTGAATCTAACACAGACGCGTCTGGATTTTTGTGCTAGTTTTTGTCCGCCCTGAGTATTTCATTTCCCCAGTACCACCCATATCTGGGAGGCTTTCCCCTATCCGCAACCTGGGGAGGCGCCCGATGGGGGATCTAGTAACCCCGCATAATTGAGGTTCTTGAGCCTATATTTCACTCTGCAGCCAAAACTAAACATCGCAAACGAATAGTGTCTGTGTGTGGTAGTAGGTATCAGTATCCCATTGTGCACTATGGTGGCAGAGGGATGATAACGATAAGTGGGTGAAAGATATGAGAGTTGAAAGTTACTGACGTTTATAAAATTTACGTGCGGGTGTCGATATTTTTCTCTTCAGTAAAAACTACACAATGGAGACGCAAGATCTCTCTGTGTTGTTCTAGTACAAAGTCTCCCCTTGTGCACCATAGCAGTTCCGTGTCGATAGCTAGGGTGGAATATTTAGTGGTTGAAAGTCGTCAGCTTATATAAAATTTGGACTGAAGACCAGCGATGACTTTTGACACTATTATAGCCAGGGGGTGCCCTTACGCTGCAAAAGTGAAGCCTGACTCCACCATATTGCTAAGTTTTGGTGAAGTGTTCCTATTGTAGAGCTAATGTTTTATGTCACTTAAAACAGGAATGAAACGTTCGACGGTTTTGCCGTGATGCACAACGTGTTAAAATAGTGTAAATTAGCCGTTATAAATTAAGTTTTCAATTATATGATGAGTATTGATTACTATTCATTCAAGAAAGTATATTGTTTGAAAATACATACTTTGCAGTGACTGTCAGTTCAATGCATTAATAGTAATAGGGTCGACTTAACGCACAGTTTTAACGGAGAAATAGCATTCCAAAACTGACCAAGATGGCGGGCCGGCTTCAACTGACGTATGTGCTCGGCATAGATAACGCCATCTCCCATTATTCTAACATCCTTGATTATAGCAATGAGGTTATATACAGCGAAACATGATGCACAGTCTTCAGTTGTTATTCTACGACAAGCGTACGAATAAACAAAAATAAGTGCATACTGCAGTTTGAAAAGTGAAACTACCAAGCGTGAGAATGAAATTTCGCTTTCTCGCTCCGGCACTGAAAAGTGAATTTACAGACGATAGAAACTTGCGATTTGTCGACGTTGTTTATCTTAAACTGCGGCATCAGCGATTTTTCGATATTCCCATCCCTAAGGGGGTGAAATAGGGGATGGACGATTTTTTGATAATACGTTGCTTTTAAGGCAATTTTGAAGTAAGAAATACAAAACTTCGGATTTAGATTTTTGATCGGAATTTTAAAAACAGGTATTTCAATGTTTTTGGAAATTCAATAATTAAGAGGATGAAATAAAGGAAAAATTTTTAAGGGTGCTACTAACATTATTTTGAGGCTAGAAATCGAAAGTTTGGGTTTGGAACCGTGGTTAGTATTTAATAATAATAAAAAAAATGTGTTTACGGATGTTTCGAATTTTGCCATCGATGATGCAATAGGGCATGGAAAGTTGTATCAAAATACTTGATTAGGAAAGCATTTTAAAGCTAAATCCATGAAAATTTATATTTAGAAGTAGAAGCAATGTCGCGGCTACATTGGCGAATAACCGAGTAACAGCATCCAATTCCGTTTTTTTACATCTCATGAAGTTTAATATATTTTTGCGTGAAATATTCAAGCCAAATCATCAATACATTTTCCCGCGGCGGAGCTGCCGAGCGCATTGAGGCGCTATGCTACGATTCGCGAGGCCGTTCCCCGTCGGGGGTTCGAATTCCCCCCTCGGGCATGGATATTTGTGTCGTCTTTAGTATAAGCTAGTTCATGAGTAGTTTGTAAGTTTAGGGACTGATGTTCCCGCAGTTAAGTCCCATAAGCTTTACAAACATTTGAACGTTTGATTAGAAGCAACCTATGCAGACCATCCAGTCTACGCGTGCGAAGCAGCGGCAATTAAGCTAGTAATCTATAAAAATTGCTATGTGTATCTATCATCCCTATGGACTTCAAGACTGCTGGAGCAATTTTGATGAAATTTTCACATTAGTTCAGCGGATGATCCAGTGAAGTTTGGTAGCGATTGGATAAACATATTTATAGATTTGAAGAATATAACGCGTAGCTTGGAACAATAAATACTTTTTAGAAAAACTATTTACTCTTTCACTTTTCAACTTTACCGTACTATCGAAAATGCTTTTACAGGTTGTTATGTTCTGTGTAATGTGATTGAACATAATGAATGCCATTCTTATACAATCTTCAGCATATTTAATCCATATTAGATACTAATATCACAGTCTAATGTATACGTAAATGTCAGAGATTTAGTTGAATAGGGTTTATACAATCATATTGGTTCCTTATTGTAAGTGGTCAGATGAATTATTAATCAAAAATATAATGAGATGGTTAAACAGTTGAATTATCTGCAATAAAAAATTGGTAGCACTTTCCCCCAAATAATTAATCTTAACTTTATGAAACATACAAACTCTCTATATTTCGCTAGCACTCGACATGAAATTGTCAACAGTTCAGAATAATTTAAGGTTGCCTAAAACCATATCTACACTCATAAGTTCTTGTGTAAAAACACAACGACATGCTGCACTAGCGTCCACTTTTTCTCGCCAAGTTTCGAGTCAGAAGCGACCGTTCGCTGTGCAAATCTTAACACTCCCCCCGATTGAATCACTCCTATCATCCAGGATTTTTGCAGTTTGTTCGAATTTTCCGACTTTCCTTTGTAACTTCCCTCAATTTTCTTTAAAACCTACCGTAACTCATAATGAAGAAAACAAAAATGAAAAAGAATTACCCCTATCATCAGAATCGTCAGTTGTAATGTTGAGTTCATTGAAAAACACACTGAAAACGCTCTTTCAGTTTTTCTCGAATTTTTCCACTTTCTGGTAGATTTTCCAAAAAATTTCGGTCATGGAAACCTTGTTCTGAAAATTACAAATAGAACAATAGAAAGGTCAGCCAAATCAGTCAAGCAATTCTCAAATGATGCTCTTACATACATGTGGCAATTGATTTTTATTTGTATGAAATTGATTTTTACTTTTAACAGTTTGAATGGAAAACTATTTCTTCGTCACGAGTATAAGGACCTAAAATTCAGTTTAAAATCACACTGAATGACACTGTTCAGCAAATATGTAACAGTGAAATCTAACCGCTGTGTTGTTTCTATCAGATATTAAACATTTATTGTGATCTCGTGTTTTAAGTATTCCCTTAACGTTTGTGAACTGTGGTTAACAAAATCCAAGGAGCCATAGCAATTGAATACACAAGAGGACAGCCATTTCACATTAACAAAGAGAGTGGTTATCCAAAAGAAATTATGTTGACAGCAGATCAGCATCCAAAGCGAATGTCTCCTCAAATAAGGCTACACTGTTTCCCCAAAGGTGAACCATCACATATAAGGCTGTTCAGAAAAACTTTTAATGTTTTGGGTATTTTCACTGTAGCTTGAAAATGAGATTTTGATCTCGAAATATGTTTTTCCATTTGTGGCTGGGGATGGTCTCTGCAAATCTTTTTTATAATGTGAAAATACAGTAAACTTTGAGTAAGTCACTGGCTTAGTGGTAAAGTGCCAGACCACAAATACAAAGATCATCAATTCGCCCTCTGATCATCCTATGATATTTATCTGCAACTTATCACTTCTTTTTCCTCTGAGAATGGTATTGGACCAAAGTAAGTGAGGCCCTACTACGATGTTGCGAGATGTCCTCTCAGATCGAGTGCGTGAGTGTGAAATTGTAATTAACATTATAAGTAATAGTGCAATTAGAGTACATACCTGTGACATTAAAAATGATTTTCTTTTGTTCCATCTGTGTGTACATGCAGTTTTGCATGCAATAAGACATGTAATTAAGAGTCAGTGTAATACTTTACCCAAACCGAGTGTACCTATTAGTAATATATAGTCTTGCACAGAGAGGAGGTCAAAAATATTTCCAAAAAACGAAATTGTTTCTTCAGATCTAGTTAATACAAACATAATGCCACCCAAAATGTGAAGTCGATAATGGTTATTTAAACAGTTGTCCTTGTATGTTTATAAACAATACTTAAATTCACGGTGGGGATGGAAGGGGAGGGAGTTGTGGTTGTGACATCTAGCGGTGAAAATGTAACGTTTTTCCCGTCAAAAAATCTGAGTGATGGCCAACTGTGTTCGAGGAACATTCAAAACTTAGTATCCCATTAGATGCCATGTTGATTTGGTCCTGGATATTTCCCGGTGGCGATTTTGTTGCGGAACAGGAAGCCACACCATTTGATGATATCATTGCGACGATGCCAAATTGGTGCACAGGTGGACGAAGAGGAGGGAAGACACTGGGCAACACTACTAGAGCTATAATCGCTTTGGTCCAGTGCTGACATTGTTGTTGTTAGTATAACTGCCGATTTCCACGTTAAATTGTATGTCCCCTCAGAAGCGGAAGGGTTGGCAAGTTCAGTTCAAAGGACAGATGACGCCATCACTGTACTGTCTCCAACAGGAACATGCCTAGTAAAGCACTGTCGTTCGGACCAATCTTCCAGTTGAAAACTGCTTAACCTCATCCTTTTATTGGCCAACGTTGCTCTTAAGCAAGAACAAAACTGCACATAGTTTTCTGCAAAATGTTTAAAGTTTCATTCTCGGATGGACAATACAGCTAGCAACCAACATTTAAGCTCTCATATACAGTAATTTTCATTGTCTTTTGCACAATGTTTCGTGATAGTCTGAATTTCACCAGACATTGCAAGCAAATAACACTGGTTCACCAGTTTCTTTCGATTTTGTGGTGCTATTTTGTCCTTACACAAAGAAAACTGCTTATTATTGGAAAGAGAAAGCGTTGAATGTGAATTATTACGCTTCTTATCTGGAACGTGGGAAATGAATTTGTTTTCTGATAAGGGAACGCCTGGCAGGCCACTGTGGTATGGGCAAGCAGTCCAAAATAAGAAGAAAACAGCATCCCCTTTCCCAATGAATGACTTACCACATGACAGATTTGGTGACTTGCCAAGTTACAGGCCAAAGGGGGTAGGTATTCTTTGTCTTCACGGGTACGTAACAGTAAAACGTGGAAATTGTGGAACTGTACTTAGCTTTGAACCAAAAAGGACTAGTGGAACATGAAATACTGCAAAATACATTTTTATAGCCACAAAAAGGAAACCATGCCACGCGGGTATGTCCGCCCAATCTGAAGCGTCATGTCACGGTTGCATGGCCGCTCCCGCTGGAGGTTCGAGTCCTTGCTTGTACATGATTGTTTAAATGTTTGTAAATCTATCGGACCAAACTGTGTGGTCATCAGTCCGTAGCTTACAAACTACTTAAACCTAGGTAAACTAATCTTAGGACAAACACACACACCCATGTCTCAGGGAGGACTCGAACCTCCACGGCGAGCAACCGCGCGCTTCGCAGCGAGACGCTTTAGACCGCTCGGCTACTCCACCGCGGCTACATGATTGTGTGTGTTGTTATTGGCATATGTTAGTTTAAGCAGTATGCAAGTCTAGGGACCGATGACCTCAGCGGTTTGGTCAAGATACTAGATTTTGAAAAAAAAAAATAAAAATAAAAAACATGTAAAATTGTTCATATGGCTATACACGTATACTTTAAGTAACAGTATTTTTCTTTTAGTGACCTCCATGTGTGCCCAATAAAGGGTAATATTAAACATCGCCACAATGCAACACCTGAAGCAATTTTTAACAGTTGAATTCTTCACTGGTGGTTCGAGATACAACTATATCCCACGATCGAAGTAGTAAACGTCGGATAATTGCTTATTCTGTCTGAGGTTTTGTTTTTAAAATTGTGAATTCTGAACTTTGAACCTTCGATAAAACTACTGTCGGAGCCTAGGGTGACCAGATTTTCCACAGCAGCAAACGGGATATTCCCGATTTTCCACGTGATAAATCGAGACATTTGCGAAAAACTGGGATAAAAAAATTGGACGAAAATTATTCTTACTACGAGTGTTAGATTACACTCGATGCGGTGGCATGAATTTTCAATTTCGGTCACTTCCGTTAGCTGCAGCGTCGAGTTTCAACTTAATTTGAGTTAATAACATTTGCACACAATGCAGTAGTTGGAAAATTTACTAATTAAGAAATGTAGCATTAACAAATAGAATACAATATGACAGAAAAAAGTCTTGAAACACAAAGAAAGGATGATCATGCGGATTACATACTGTTAGGGTATTTTTTATTTATTTATTTATTTTTTAATGATGAAGTTGCATTGAGTAACTGAGGCCTGTCTAACAGATATGAATAGAAGTCAATACAACTATATTTTCTGAAGTTGAAGCAGATCAGTAAAATGCACCTAACACACTCATTCAACAATTGCATTGTGGGCAGGGAGTTAAAAGAAGTATGTGCTATGTTAGGCGATTCTCGGAATTGCTCTTTACATTTACAAGAATTGAAAAACCTGCACCATTTCTCATGTGCCATCAAATTACTAAAGTTTTCACTATTTGTTTGCTCTTGTTTTACAAAGTACTGAATAGGAACTATATCCTCTAATAGGACTGTGTCATTTTGTACAATGCCCTTTTCTTGTAGCCACTTTAAAGTTTTCTCCACTGCCGACCTTTCAGGAGGCTCAGTAAGCGGCGTCCATGAGAAAACAGGAAAGTCAGGTATTCCATGTAACCAAGAGGCTAAAATACCACGCTGAGGCATCATAAGATCTCGATACTGCTATGTCAAATTCCTTAAGA
The DNA here is from genome assembly GCA_026315105.1 of Locusta migratoria. NCBI lineage: Eukaryota > Metazoa > Arthropoda > Insecta > Orthoptera > Acrididae > Locusta > Locusta migratoria. The sequence goes on from CM048745.1 coordinate 336,668,626, forward strand.
GAATTGCCGTCACAATCACTCAGCATTTTTTTTGTACACTTAATGGCACACAATGGTCTTGTTTCCTTGAACTGAGAGTCTTAAAAACTTTATTTAAGACTGCTAATACTTCACATAATTATGAAATTATCCTCTTTCTCAATATTGAGAATGGAATCCAGGAATGGACTCATTTGTGAATGTACAAAAATTAATAGCATTCATTTATATGATTACTGAAAAAACTCTTTAATAGTCCAGGGCATTTTGAGTTAGACTGTGACAAAAAGTAAGACTTCAGAGGTTCGTACATTTTTAAGATCCTTTCTATGGCTGACAACAAAGAAAGCCAGCTTGTCTTGGAAAAAGAAAGTAAATTTCTGTAAGTGATACCAAAAAATTCACTAAATTCTATTATGTCTGCGACACGAATAGGAAGACAACATGCGCTGGACAACTTACGGCAACAATGTCAGAATTCTTTAACTGTTCTTTCAGACGGGTGAAAAAATTGTTACCTTCTTCCTTCATTAAGCTGCCGAATTACAATTCCTATTGTCTGCACCATATGAAACACACTTTGAGTGTATGTTCAATAAGCGTATAACATCCTACAAACCACCTTCACTCAGAGAAAAGTAGTGAACCTCCACAGGAAAAAATTTATAATGATCATGGTTGCTAGCATAAGTCGATATCGAAAAGTATCTTGCACTGTTTACAGAATCGATTACCTGTTTCTGGAAATGTGGAGCAACGACATTGTTGATAATTGCCTCACACTTTGTTCTTCCACACGAAACATTTTCTGCAATTTTCGAATCTGGAAATATATTTAATCATATCGATTGATTCTACTGTCGCTTCTTGGTGAAACATTTCAAATTAAATAACTGAACACTTATTATTGCCTTGTTTCACAAAACTTTATTTTTACGACATAGGTATCGCGTTATGATTACATTTTAAAGTACTTTACTGATTCCAAAGTTGTTACTCCAGTGAAGACAAACTATTATGATATTACAGGTCTCTGTTTATCGATTTTAATATTGGAAGAAAATACTTTTACCTTGCAATTTAGGAACTATTACACTTGTTGAAGGTAAAGGTGCAAAACTGACCCAAATAGAAATTTTGGAGATTAAAAACCAGATGTGCACAGCCCCAAATTTGATAATGAATGATCAGACAGTATTCAATTATTCACCTCTTTCGGACTATGAGTAACTTCTACAATGTAGATAATAACAATATCACTACATGAGGCGGCCATAGGCAAGAAGCAAGATCTTGTCTCGCTCGTTGGGAAGCGCGCAGTTGCTCGCCGTGGAGGTTCGAGTCCTCCCTGGGGCATGGGTGTGTGTGTTGTCCTTAGGTTAGTTTACCTAGGTGTAAGTAGTTGGTAAGCTACGGACTGATGACCACGCAGTTTGGTCCGATAGATTTACAAACATTTTTTTAACAAGATCTTGTACTATAAACTTCAATTTTTCGAGGTACAATAATGATCAGTAATTTCACTAATAGATAACATCATTAAACACAATATTAGTACAATAGATAATTAAGGTTATTCTAATAAGGTAATGCAAGTGTAATAGTCCCTAAATTGCAAAGTAAAAGTATTTTCTTCCAATATTAAAATCGATCAACAGAGAACTGTAGTATCATAATAGTTTTCCTTCACTGGTGTAACAACTTTGGAATCAGTAAAGTACTTGAAAATGGCCTCATAACCCGAAACCTAGGTCGTAAAAATAAACGAAACAAGGCAATAACAAGTGTTCAGTTATTTAAATGGATTTTTTTTTGGGGGGGGGGGGGGGGGCAAGTGAACAATGCAGTCATTAGAATGGTAACTTTGGTGGTGTTTAACAACATGGAATGACATGGCTCCTTCCGCTGTAGGAACGTTCTTTTGTTACTGTGTCTTTGAAGACACTTTTGCAATTTTTAGAGAGGAGTCTGATGCTCGAAGATTCTTCTTGCGTTTGTCGGAATCCATATGATGTTTGAGATCCACAGCATGACCATGAGACACAGACACAACACAATTGCATATCTTGCATATTGCCGAACGATCATAGTCAGCGGCACAGATGCAAAAAAAAAAAAAAAAAAAAAAAAAAAAAAAAAAAAAAAAAAAAAAAAAAAAAAAAAAAAATAATAATAATTCTTTTACAGCTATGCTGAGAACTTGGAGTTCCGTTTCGGCTTTACAAGTGTGAAAGGTAACTTCGTGGAACTGACGCTGACAACAATGCCAAGCAAAACCAAAGAAAACAGTGTAAACAGCAATTTCACATGTAACAAGGAGAACCAACATAATTAATATTAAATTAGATTGTTAATATATAAAATTGATAATCTTAAAGTATTTTAATTTGTTTGCAAATATTTTAACAAAATCCTTTGAATCATCATCATCATCATTAGACACTGATTATGCCTTTCAGCGTTCAGTCTGGAGCATAGTACCTCTAATAAAATTCCTCCATGATCCCCTATTTAATGCTAACATTGATGCCTCGTCTGATGTTATGCCTTTTATTTCAAAATCATTCTTAACCGAATGTAAGTACTTTCTTCTTGGTCTACCTCGACTCCTCTTACCCTCCACTGCCGAGCTCATGAGTCTCTTAGGTAACCTTGCTACTCCCATGCGTGTAACATGACCACACCATCTCAGTCTGTTCGCTCTAACTGCTTCATCTATGGTGTTCATACCTAGTTTTTCCTTGATTTCCTCATTATGGACGCCCTCCTGCCATTGTTCCCATCTAGTAGTGCCTGCAATCATTCTTGCTACTTTCATATCTGTAGCCTCTACCTTATGAATAAGGTAACCTGTATCCACCCAACATTCACTGCCATACAACAAAGTTGGTCGAAAGATAGAGCGGTGCACTGCTAGCTTAGTCTTGGTACGTACTTCCTTCTTGCAGAAGAGAGTAGATCTTAGCTGAGCACTCACTGCATTATCTTTGCTGCACCTCGATTCCATTTCTTCCACTATGTTGCCATCCTGTGCAATGGCGGCGCTAGACGAAAACTGGGCGTCGGCGAACTGGTCTTTGCGAGGCCCCTTTCATTTTTTCATTAATGAAGAAAATGTTAAATGAGTTGAATTATACATCAATAATCATTATACTAAAATTCTATTGGTGTAATATACGAGTATTATTGCAATGATAAAAAATACAATAAACAAACACAAATTACAGAAACTTATCAGCTTTTCGTCTGACTGAATTTTTTTAAGATCACATCGTAATTAATACTAGCCGCTATTTCGGCTTCGGTTGTTAGTACTGACAAACAGAGGTAGTCTTTCTTGGCTCATTGTGCTTCTCAAATATGTCTTAATCAATTTTAACTTCGTGAAGCTTCTCTCGGCCGAAGCTGTACTGACTGGAACTGTATGATTATGATTGTTATGTAAATATTTGAATATACATCTTCCAAATCGTTCTCTAAAATGTACTGAAGAAATTGTATTGTAAGTATTTAACTAAAAATTCATCACTGCTGCACTCATACGGAAATAAATACGGAGAACTAAATAGCTGCTGGCCGGGATTGGCCGAGCGCGCTAAGGCGTCATACAACGGTGAGCAAGATCGCTTTCGCCGGGGGTCGCATCCCACCCTTGCGTACGAATGTTTTGTTCGTCCATTGGTTAAGCTAGTGTGAATTAGATGTAGGTCGTCGCTACATAACCTAGCAGTTGGAAAGCGCCGTTAAACATCAAATATAAAATAAAGAAACAAAAAACTAAAGTGTTGACAATGTTTTGCGAGGCCCCCACAGGCGCGAGGCCGTCGGCGATGGCCGACGTCGCCGACGCCTAGCACCGCCACTGATCCTGTGAGAAAATACATCCCAGGTACTTGAAAGTGTCTACCCGTTCTAACTTTGTTCCTCCTATTTGGCACTCAATCATCGGGACAAATTGCTTTTTATTTTTTTCATTTTTATTTATTTATATTTAAGTCCGCACACTTTTTAGAGACTTAAAAACGGGACGATCCCGAGTAATCGGGGCGTCTGGTCACCCTATCGGAGTCGAGTGGTAGACAGACTTTCGATCGAAAGTTTGTAGCTGCTAGGATGGGCGGCTTTGTTAGGTGGAGAGCCCCGCTGAGTGCCAAGAGTGGCCGCCGGTCGAACACTCCCGGGCCAGATAATGGAGCCGGCGCGCTAATTTTACAGTCAACGGAAATAGCGGCAGCCGAGTTTCGCGGGCGGAAGGGGGCGCCAGCGGCGCAGGAGCGGCGGCCGGTTACGCAACGCGGCGCGTCTGCGGGGCTCTCCAGTCAACGCACACCTGGGCTGCCGACGGGGGAGGCCTCTTGCGAAACGCCCGCGGACCACGCCGGCCGCCCTCGCCGGTCACGCCGACAGCTGCGCCGCTCGGTGGCCGCATGATGAATCATGTCCGCCGTCCGCGAAACCGTGCCGCACGTCCCTCGAGAGCGACAAGTGACACTGGAATTCACCGCCGTTGCGAATTCTGTCCAACAACAGTGAAAAGGACTCCTTTATTCTCTTAATCGCACAGAGCGGATTTAGTGTCCCGCGTTTGGAACTAATTGCCTTCCGTAGCAGTGCACACGACTAACATGAGCGAGGTGAGTCTCTGCGGCGGAAAATGTTTAGAAGTGGTCGTTTCTCAACTAAACTGTGCTTCGTCTTCGTCCAGCACCTATCGTCGCTATATGTCAGATTAATAAAACATGTCTCTAGCGCTGATGCCTCTGTTAACATGAACACTAAACAATATCAAAGTGTACCCCATGAGTCCGTACCACTTCCTTATACGACCTCCAAAAAAATCACCGAGTACACTGGGCAGTTAACACTCAATAACACCCGCAAGACATCATGTTCAATTGCTATTAAATTCGATAGTGTGATTCCTTTGTATATGTATGTTCAGTGTTTCTTCAAAATTAATTGACACTCATAAAATACTTTCGCGAGCGCACAATGCTCTTTATCGCGAATCTGCCCAAACCGTAAACGCTCTGTCTGTTGATAATCTTACTTGTTTCATATTGAAATTCTGTCTACCTGTAACAAATAGCACGATAAATAACAAATGAACATTATGTTGCAATCTAGTCTTTTAGAAACTAAAGTGTCAAGATCAAATATTACATATACTCAGCAGTGGTGTTTAGTTATGTGGTTCTCATAAGAAGGCTTCGTATTTGATGATTTTTTTTTTTCATAAAGAATGTGTTGCATTTTGTTACTTGGCCAAACATGACAACAAAATTATCGCGTAGACACTAAAACACTAAAGAACTTTCCAAAGCGTTTCGTATCGTATCCAGGAACATTTGCGAACTTCAGATGACAGTGCAATTATATATATTCGCTTATGTACTATTTAGTTAATACTGCAAAAGAACTAAAGTATTCAATGAATACTAAACAAAAAGTTCGATGCAGGCTTGATAACAGTTCGTTAATCATTATACACAACCTGTGCGCAAATCTGTGGGTTTGAGTTTCCGAAGTCTTGCAGACGTAAATGAAATGCCAAATAAGCGTATATTTTGTGTAAAATGTAGTTGGAGTGTTTCTTTGCGGTGCACACTTTTCAATCTCTACCGGAACTCCTCGAAATAGTTTACAGATTTCCAATTAAATATAATCATTCAAATACCAATATAAAATGCTTAATCACATGTTTCACATATTTTAATAATTCTTTTGTAACCTCTGCATGTACTGACTCGTTCTATAGCTAAGTTTACATTATTACCTTTAACAGAAAATTAGGTATCCGAAATAAGAAATTAAAGCAAAAAAATTGCATTAACAAATTTTATTTACAACAGCTCTTTCGCCAAATTAACTCCCTAAATCCCAGGAAAAAACATAAAAAAAATTAAAAAAACAATAAAATTAAATAAAAAAATTAATGAGTTATCAGATTAGATTACATTAGTACTTGTTCCATAGATCATGAATACGACACTTCGTAATGATGTGGAACGTGTCAGGATAATGAAAGATGTCTTTACAAATTATTACTTTGTACTAAATATTACATGACACAATATTTTTTTTCAGATTTGCTAATTTATATCTAAAAATTCATCTATAGTGTAGAAGGAGTTGCCATTCCGAAATTCTTTTAATTTATTTTTAAATGCTAGTTGGCTATCTGCCACGCTTTTGATGCTGTTTGGTAGGTGACCAAAGACTTTTGTGGCATCTTAATTCACCCCTTTCTGTGCCAAAGCTAGATTTTAACCTTGAATAGTGAAGATCATTCTTTCTCCTAGTGCTGTAGTTATGTACACTGCTATTGCTTTTGAATTTGGTGGGACTGGTAATAATAAATATAAGTCAAAAAATAAGTCAATATATGTACTGTGAAGCCACTGTGAAGATCCCTAGCTCTTTAAATAAGTGTTTGCAGGATGATCTTGGTTGGGCTCCAGCAATTATTCTGATTACACGCTTTTGTGCAATGAACACGTTTTTACTCAATGATGAATTACCCCAGAAAATGATGCCAGAGTATCTGCCTGAAAGCAGAGAATGAAAATAGGCATAGTAAGCTAATTTACTGAGATGTATATCACCAAAATTTGCAATTACCCTAATAGCATAAGTAGCTGAACTCAAACGGGTACAGAAAGATCACGATACGACACATAACAACGTATGCATTTTTTTTTCTAAAAACTCTTATAGTACAAAATATAATTGTGTTCAAAAGAGAAATTAGCAAAATACAGATTCCTTAGCAAACGTATTTTCAGTTTGATACATGAGGGCTACTTTCTTTCCAATTCAAAACAATAGTTTTACTAAACATGTTTTGCGTGCATTTTTAGAAGTATCAAAACTTTGATTTAACGTACCTGTTTTACATCGACGGGGACATTTTAATCTCCGTGTATGCTTAATATTATTATTCAAAAACCATGGAAGTTGTAATTGTTTTGATGTAAGAGAACTGAAGACACTTCTCAAGGTTTCGACTTTTACTCACTGATATTATTCTTTTCATAGTAGAAGACTTTGGCTGTTTTATAATAGCAGTTCACTCTAATGTATCCTGCATTAAACAGCGATTACGAGAACTGTACAGTGTTATGGTTTACACATGAAATCACCACTGCTTATCAGTTTTTTAAGTAAGAATCGTTGTGAGCACAGACAGAACTGCATATTTTGTGAATCAAAAAGAAAAAAATAGGTCTCAAGTAAGACTGAAAAACCTAATCTACTTACTTATTACTATTTTATTTTATTTCTTTCATTTATGTATTAAGAAAAGTGAGCCCCACAACTGACTGGAGGCATGGAGGTTTCGATTACATGCCCCGTCGACGAAATCCTTACAGGCGATACACTAAAATATATTCCTATAATTTACAGAGTGCGACTACTCAAGAGGAATGTCATGTTACATCTTTAATTCCAGTGAGTGGGTCTGTATCTGATTGCATTTTGCCTCTGTGAAACACAAATGTTTGGGCGTGTATTTACGAGCTCTTCCTAGACTACTTTTAGTGTGCGGCTTGCCACTAATTGTTCTGTGCCAACCTCTACATCATAGAGCGTCTCTTGCACCGCACGCCCTCAATTATTTATTGAATATATTCCAGACACTGTCTTTCTTTACAGTTCCCTCAAGCATCATAGTTGTTACTGTTTGATGTCTCCACACATGTTCTTTCATATCGTCCCGTCTCTCTGTCAATGTTTTACACATTCCGATTCTACGGAAAAACTCCTTTCTTGTCTTATGAATGCACCTCATTTTTATTACTCTCCATAGCACCAAAGCCGCGGTGGAGTAGCCGAGCGGTCTGAAGCGTCTCGCTGCGGAGCGCGCGGTTGCTCGCCGTGGAGGTTCGAGTCCTCCCTGGGGCATGGGTGTGTGTGTTGTCCTTAGGTTAGTTTACCTAGGTTTAAGTACTTTGTAAGCTACGGACTGATGATCACGCAGTTTGGTCCGATAGAATTACAAACATTTGAACATTACACCAAATATCGATGGCTCAATTTCTTTTCCGGTGTTTTTAACAGTAGCAAGTCACTTTAACCCCATGATGCCTACCAAATTTAAATTTTCACACTAGTCCTGAAATTACACCTATTTTTAACTAGTAGATTGTTTTTACTTAATTAAATTATTTACTTAGTTACTTTATTTTTGCTCCGACCGCCATGTACTATTTTGCTTCCAAATTAACAGAATTCCTTCGCGGCATCTATTTCGTCCTTTCATATTTATCGTTAATTTCAATTCATTCGATAATGTTTCAAAATAGATCCACTACTCAAAGCGGCGATTGTGTTTCTTACATTAGCTAAGCAATTATACAAGATGTATCACTCTTCGAAAAAAATTGAATTAAACTTTAGTATGGGTTACTTCCTTGAACTGATACACGTCAAATTTGGATACTGGCTGCATAAATTAGATTATGGTTTGCTCCCTTCACCCGCTAAGCATCAATAAGTTGTGAACTTGAGATCCTATTGCAAGAGATATTAACAAGCAAAATATGGATACAGCTGATGAAATGTATCAAAGTACCCACTAAATTAATGTTACACATGAATTATAAAACACAAACGCTCATAAACCATAGTGCAAGGGACTATTCGAGTACCAATTAGGCAGTGAAGCTTGGTTATTGATAACATTAGGAGTGCATCCAAATAACCGTCTAGCTGTCAAGATTTAGGTTTTTCGTGGTTTCCAAAACCACTCCACGTGAAAAGGCCATGTTAAAGGCCACGACTAAATCCATGCCCAGTATTTTGCTGTCTCTAATGACGTATGTGTCCACCACAAACATTCAGCTTTTTAAATGCTGTCTACGACTGCCTCATGTAGCGGCTTCCTTAATGGCATGAATCTAATGTCACCTGACGGAACGTGTAAACCTCTTCTTCTAATACACTAGTTAATTTAATTTGGAACGTAACTATGTCTCTGGTCAATGGAAAGAATGAATTCCCACGGTAATAGCCATACAGTTTGAGGCGGTACGTCACTGATTGCGCGGCCGCTCCAGTCGGAGGTTCAAGACCTCCTTAGGGCCTGAGTGTGTATACTGTCCTTGGGGGAAATTAGTTTAAATAGTTTATAAGTCTAGGGACCTATGACCTTAGAAGTTTGGTCGCTTAGGTTTGCAAATATTAGAAGATTTGGAAGAATGAAATTTTGAATAACGGAAATAGAACGAAATTACGTAGGCCTAGATGGGGATAGGTACACAACAGGTATTCTCATTGGACAACTTAACTCATGCACTTAACGTACTTTGGTAAAGAGTTAAAACGGTGCAATCACAACTAGAGTGGCTAACTATAATTACAATGATTGCGTACTCTCATAACGTTCACTATTTGTGTTAAAATCAGGAAATTTGATAATAAATTTTCAACAACTGTTTTGAATTACAAGCATGTCACATGAAAGCAAGTTCACTAATGATGTTATACTCTTATTACAACACTGACCTATGAACCGTTTAAGACAGCACATTACAAACACACAGAATAAAACGAAAATTAATAAATCTAAACGGATTGTTACTTTTAAGTGTGTTTTTCAGTGTCGAAATAACTTAGACTGACTTTCTATTTTACTTTTGTCAACTTACTAAAAATAACTTTGCCTCAGAATATTGTTACAGACGCAATTTATTTAATTAGAAAATCATTCAGTGATCGCGAAAATCACTTCTACAAATGATGAGTGGTTTCAGCCTTAAGATCCGTGTGGCACTGATTGTCCCATTTGGTAAATAGTAAATGAGTTACCAATGCGTGAGTCGAGACGGAGCCACGGGGATGTCAAGATGGCCCATTAATATGCCAAATTCTGTGATCATTTGTAGAAATGATTCAGGCGGTAACTGACTGATTTACTAATTAATACAGAATCGTCGATTCTCTCGATTAGGTCCTCAAAAACTCAAACAGTTACTGAAATGAAGCTTACTCGAAAATCTTTGATAATTAATATCTCATACCAAATCAATGAAATGTTACACATAATTTATATCAATGCATTTTCTTTCTGTTCATCGACAACAATCGATTTCAATTTTACAGGAAAGGCTGGGACCCTCTCGAAATACTAATGACATAGGACAATAGTTGGGCTGAGAATGTTAAATTTCACTCGAAAACTTGTTCTTAAGAAAAGTAAATATTCGCACAATTCACCGGGCAATGCCTCACGATACTCTGATAAATGTGTAATGAATGCAAACGGTCTTACAAGTTGTCTTAGCCATTGAGACGACACCTTGGTATCAAACGACGATACTGCAGTAGCTGAATATGAATCGTACGACTACACTTGGACGAGCACAGACTTATAGCGGGGCAGGACTCTATGTAATTGGAGCTTTGCTGCTTCTCAGCACGCTAGTCCTGTCCTTCGTGCTGCAGAAATCGTTTCCGCTTCATCTAGGATTGCTTATTTCGCTGCCCTTCAGCTTGCACGCTCTGACAAAGACAATATTTAAGCCTAAATTTCCTCAACATTCCCTGATGGCATTTGACCATAGCATTAAAATGTTTAAAATAGATCATTTACAAATGTAAAGCACATTATCGTATATTTCAGGTTACAACTTTATAGAAAATAATATTTACAACGTGTTGTTGTGGCCTTCAGTCCGCAGAATGGTTTGATGCAGCTCTCCACGCTATCTTGTCCTGTGCAAGCCTCTTCATCTGAGAATAAGAACGGCAACCTACATCCTTTTGAATCTGCTTACTGTATTCGTCTCTCGGTCTTCCTCTACGATTTCTGTCCCACAAATTCCTTCTAATGCTAAGTTGACGATTCATTGATGTCTCAGAATGTGTCCCATCAACCTATCCCTTCTCTTAGTCAGGATATGCCAAAACTTCTTTTCTCCTCAATTCTCTTGCGAAAATTTACCATTTGTCTGTAGCACCACATTTCAGAAGCTTCTGTTATCTTTTTATCTGAACTCCTCATCATCCACGTTTCACCCCCATACAATTTTTCACTTCAGACAAATACTTTCAGAGAGGTCTTCCTAATATTTAAATCAATATTGAATTCCAACAAATTTCAATTCTTCAGAAACGCTTTTATTTCCATTGCCATTCTGCGTTTAATTTTCTTTCTTTACTTTGGCCACAAAAAGTCATTTTGCTACCCAAATAGGACAATTCATTTAATACTTTTATTGCCCCATTATCTAATCTAATTCCTTCAGCATCGCTTAATTTCCAGACACTACATTCCATTACCCTCATTTTGCTCTGGTTAATGTTCAAATGTTTGTACAGCTTATGGGACTTAACTACGAGGTCATCAGTCCCTAAACTTACAAACTACTTATGAACTACTTACGAACTAGGACGGCACAAATATCCATGCCCGAGGGGGCATTCGAACCCCCGACCGTACTGGCCGTGCAGACCGTGACTGGAGCGCCTCAGTCTCCTCGGCCACCGCGGCCGGCGCTCTGGTTAATTATAATCTTATAACCTTTCAAGACACTGCCCATTCCATTCAATTGCTTTTTCAGGTCCTTTGATGTCTCTGCTGGAAAGTTTTTGTTTCTTCTCATGAACTTTAATTCATTCTCCAAATTTCTCCTTCCATTCTTTCACAGCTTTTTCTATGTAGAGATTGAACAACATTGGGGAAAGGCTACAACCACGTCTTACTCCCGTTCCAAACTCTGTGTTCCTTCGACTCTTTATAACTGCTGTCTGGTTTTTGTAGAAGTTGAATATAACTCTTCGCTGCCTATATTTTACCTCTGCTACCTTCAGAATTTGAAAGAGTGTATTCCAGTCAACACTGTGAAAAGCTTTCTCCAGATCTACAAATGCTAAAAACGTATTTTCTAACATTAAGTCGTAATGTATTACCTCCCGTGTTCCTACACAGTGGCAAAAAAATAAGTAGCACGTCTGTATTGATGGGCTACAAAATGGCAACGCCTTTAAGACTGATTGGCTCTCAGCGGCATCAACGCAGAGTAGTCTCATGTCACCTCGAGATGTGTCGCAGAGGTTCTGAGTGAGCTGATATCGTTTTGTTTTTTAGATGATTTATGTTTCCCACTAGAAAGGAAAACCTCATTGCACTGGGACTTTCCCGCGCTTTAAAAACCGGTCTGTGACAGGATCGACAGTCTTTACGACTTCTGCTAATCATTACACAAGCAACTCCGCTCTGTAAACGAGAGAGCAGAGTGCATGTCGTCTAGAGGTGTGTGAAGAAATCTGATTCTGAAAACTGCCGTTATCTACGATAGGAGCATTTCCAGAACTTCTGTGTCATCGCAATTCACAAACATCGCCACAATTTATTTATTTTTTTCTTTTTGGTTTTTATTTTATTTTATTTTATTTTTTTTTTTTTTTTTTCGCTTGCAAGTTATGTCATTCGTATAAATGATGACGGCTGCTATGTTGCGTTTGCTGATGATGTATGGTCGCTGTCACATTGGCAAAATATGTTGAAGTTAAATGAGCAGAAGACTGGAATTTGATTGTTGCCATTTTCAAAGAATATAGAAAATTCCATTCTACAGGCGCCCATATCTCGGGTTCTATTGATCACACAGATTAAGGATAAAGTGTTTTGGATAGCCTTTTACCCTGGTGATCATTTGAATAGAAATGGTCAACAGCACAGCGTCAAAATTTAATATTAACTTACACTCTTCCTGCAGTCCAGCAAATTAATCAAATCGGTTGGTTTTTTCACATTACGCGTGATCTATATATGGGCTTTATACGGCTTATGTGTTCAAATATTTGTACAGCTTATGGGACTCAACTACGGGGTCATCAGTCCCTAAACTTACAAATTACTTTTGCACTACGAACTAGGACGGCACAAATATCCATGCCCTAGGGGGGATTCGAACCCCCGACCGTAGTGGCCGTGCAGACCGTGACTGAAGCGTCTCAGTCCCCTCGGCCACCGCGGCCGGCTACGGCTTATAAACGCACCATTACTTCATGTGTGGTTTGTAAGAAAACCACGAAAAACGTGATTTTGGGTACCAAAAACTATAAATTGTGGGAATGGCTACTTCTACACTTCTACCCGCTTCAAATCGTATAAATTTTTACTATATGTTGTTGATATTATAATCGCAAACGGTTTTTTAATGTTTCATTATCTTTCCCCGTTACCGAGAGCCAGAGGTCCAGAGTTACCGGATTATGCACAAAATTTCAGTCACTGGTTTTTAGCTGTTTTTATACCGGACTGCAAATATATAAACAACGAATCATAGCAAATGGCTCTCAATTTTAACGTATTCTATAGACATTTATCTCTAAATGCCATTCTCCCGTTTTAGAATATCATTATTCGTTGTCAAGATAAATCGGAAAACTGATTATATCTGGGTAGAAAATGCACCAATTGTTATGAGCTAGGATGTTCCGACCACTAAGGTACAGTATTCACCAAAATGTTGGTGAGAACAGCAGAATGAGTACTGAACCCGCTGGTCCCTCCCATTCCTGTCAGTGTGTTTTAACCATGTTGCATCTTTTGTACTCCGACAGAAGCATTTTTCACCTCCTAAGGAAATATAGGCTAATTTCCATTCCTGCGTGGTATTTAAACCGTCGTTTGGTTTTTCACCATTTTCTGTACCTTTACTTGCGTAAAGCGCCTAAGTCGTTGTCATCAAGGAGAGACAGTAGAGAGTTAAGACAGTAATCGTGTTAGGACAGAAGGCCATTCTCATTATACCCCCGTCGCAGTGCTTCATATGGCTTCCCTGAATCAATTGCGTCAAATGTCAGGATTATTCTTTGACAGGCCTACGCGCAGTTTCATCATTGCCCTTGGCTTGTTTCAGTTTAGTGCAGCATATCTTTTGAGATCGTCGTCGACAGAGAACAAGAGAGTCCTTATAAAACAACATAGTAAAGGTTTGGACTGCTTCAGTTATGTCTTTGTGGTTTAACAGTTTATTTTAACAATTTCAAATTACGTTTACGAACAAGTGTTTGCACGCTCGTATGGAGAAAGGAGAAGGTGCATTGCCAGCTGCTAAGATTTGAGCAACTTTACCCATTTCTTCTAGCAACTTCTTAATACGGGCTCTGATAACGACGATGTCGACTGCTTGCTCGGGTTGGTTCAATAGCAAGAGAAAGCCCAGGATTGGTCATTGGAATAGAAATCTTTATTGTGTTTATTGCATATGGTACAAATGAAAACATGGTATGTAGTAGGCTGTCTAACTAATCTTTTTATTTAGCGGCTAGGTGCAAAACCCGGCATTGGCCTGGTATAAATGTTTCAAGCTTTACATTAGAAACGAAAATAAAAAATTGGAAAAGACTTCGTCTTCATGTGTTCATGAAAACAGCTTAGAAATTTGAAAAAGTGAAATAAAGGAATACGCATAATGTACAGCTATAGGTGCAGTATAAAAAGAAAGAAAAATAGTAATTGAAATAAAAATTATTTGTAACTTAATTTAATTCAAAACGTGACTATAAACAATATTTCTTATTACTTGTCCAGGAGCTAGTATGAATAAATTCTTTGCTGAACCTACACTTGAGCAAGAGACATTAAATTGTCCTTGTAAATAACATGAAGTTGTCAAATCCACTCCTCAGAATTTAATAGATTGCCGATGTGATTTGTTAATCGTACTAGAATATGCAACTATCACTGATCACTGTAGTCTCTTTAAGTTAAAATGTAGATATATCGCAATAAGAGGTATTCGTGGGACGTACAGTATTTCATTCTCTCCCTTTCCTTTCATTCACATACCCATCATCATCCTAACACACACTCTTGTATCATTGCAAATTTCTGGTGGATCGAGGTTTCGTAGTAAAGTAACCGGTGATCCATTCATCATTTTAGTGTGGATATCAGCATCATAAAGGTTTGAAATTATATTTAAAGTTTGTTGCAAGTCGCTAAGTACTCTCTTATACGGTGTATGAACAGTTCATGGACCCACTACAATAGTAAAGAGCTAATAAAGAGCCGCGATGCAGTAGCCGAGCGGTCTAAGGCGTCTCGCTGCGGTGCGCGCAGTTGCTCGCCGTCGGAGGTCCGAGTCCTCCCTGGGGCATGGGTGTGTGTGTTCTCCTTAAGTTAGTTTAAGTAGTTTATAAGCTACGGACTGATGACCACGCAGTTTGGTCCGATAGATTTACAAACATTTGATTTTTGCTAATAAAGAGCATCAAAACAAACACAGGGATGAATGAACACAGAGTCGTCGTAGCGAAAATGAATATCGGGCTTTCCAAACCCAAGAAAATTAAATAAAGTATATTTATTCAAAAAAAAAGCAGATAAAAATTCGTTTAACGGTTTCCTGAGAGAGAATCTCCAGTCTTCGAAACTAACGATGTTAGTGTAGGTTAGATGTGGCTTACGTTCAAAGAAATAATATCGACAACCATTGACAAATTTATACCAAACAGATTAACAAAAGAGTGGACTGACCCGCCGTGGTCCACAAAACAGGTTAGATCACTGTTGCAAAGCAAAGATAAAAGCTTGACAAATTTCAACTGACGCAAAATCTCCAAGACTGACAATCTTTTACAGAAACTAGAAATTTAGCTCGAACTTCAATACGAGAAGCTTACAATAGTTACCACAGAGAAATCCTGTCACGTAATTTGGTAGATAATCCTAAGAAATTCAGGTCATATGTAAAGTATACTATCAGCAAAACACAATCAACACCTTCATAACAGGATAGCAACGGTACTGCTACTGATGACAGTTCTGCTAAAGCAGAAATGATTAACATAACTTTCCTAAATTCCTCCAGCAAAGAAGACAAAGCAAATACTCCAATATTCGTATCAAGAACAGGTGCCAGCATGCGTAATTAAGAAATAGATACCCCTGGAGAATTAAAGGAAATTAAGTCGCTTAAGAAAAGTAAGTCTTTCGGTCCCGATTGTATTACCAGTTAGATTTCTTTCCGAGTATGCTGATGCAGTAGCCCCTTACCTAGTTATCACATCCAACCGCTCGCTCAACGAACGTTCCGTAACCTAAGACAGGAAAGTTGCACAGGTCACTCCAGTATTCAAGAAAGGCAATAGGAGCGCTCCGCAAAATTATCGGCCTACATCATTGATGTCGATATGAAGCAGGTCTTTAGAACACATGCTTACCTCAAATATTATGAACAACCTCAACTACCTCGAAGAGAAAGCCCTATTGACCCATAGTCAACACGCATTCAGAAAGTATCGTTCTTGTGAAACACATCTAGCTCTTTACTCACATGATGTGATGAGTGCTATCAGCAAGGGATGTCAAATAGATTACGTATTTCTAGATTTCCGGATAGCTTTTGACACTGTACGTCACAAGAGTCTTCTAAAAAATTGCGTGCTTGTGGAACATCGCCGCAATTGTGCGATTGGATTCGTAATGTCCTGTCAGAAAGGACACAGTACGTTGGAATAGACGGCAAGTCATCGAGTAGGACAGAAGTGGTATCTGGTGTTCCCCAGGAAAGTGTTACAGGGCTCCTACTGTTCCTTATTTTTATAAACGATTTAGGAGACAGTCCGAGTAGCTCTCTTAGACTGTTCACGGATGATGCTGTCATTTATCGGTTAGTAAAGTCACCAGAAGATCAAAAGCAACTGTCACATCATTTAGATAAGATATCTGCATGGTACAAAATTTGGCAATTGACACTTAATAATGATACGTGTGAAATCATCCATATGACCACTAAAAGAAATCCGTTAAACTTCATTAACACGATAAAGTCAGATCTACTGGCCATTATTGCGCGAACCAAAAGCTACGTTTCACTGGCAGAGCACTTAGAAGATGCAACACTTATAATAAAGAAAATACCTACACTACACTTGTGCTTCCTATATTGGAGTAATGCTGCCCATTGTGGGATCCATACCAGGTGCGTCTGACGAACGATTTAGAGAAAGTTCAGAAAAGAGCAGCTCATTTTGTATTATCGCGATATAGGGGAGAGAGTGTCACGGAAATAATTGTACGAGATGAGGTAGAAATCATTAAAAGTAAGACGATATTCGGTTATTTGCGAAATTTCTTTCATCAATCTTTTCTTCTGAATGCGAACAAATTTTGTTAACACCCATCTACATAGAGAGACGTGATCATCATAATAAAATAAGAGAATCAGATCTAAAGCAGAAAGATTTAGGTGTCTCTTTTTCCCGCGAGCTATTGGAGAATGGAACCGTAGGGAAACATCATAAAAGCGATTTGATGAACTCTGCGCCGGCCGCGGAGGCCGAGGTGACTGAGGCGCTCCAGTCACGGTCAGCACGGCCACTACGGTCGGGGGTTCGAATCCCTCCTCGGGCATGGATATTTGTGCCGTCTTTAGTCTTAGCTAGTTCATAAGTAGTTTGTAAGCTTGGGGACTGTTGACCCCGTAGTTAAGTCCCATAAGTTGTACAAACATTTGAACTTTGAACTTTTGAACTCTCTGCCACGCACTTCAGTGTTACTTGCAGAGTAAGTATGTAGATGTAGAATAAAGTCTCGTCACACGAAGAGAGAGTTTTTAGCTCCTCATATTCTTCATAACGTCATATCTCAGGAACTATGTTGGTAACTGCACTCTAACTATGGCACATGAACTGCACATATTTCCCCATTATCTTCTGTTCCCATCTCTATGTCCATATCCTTCATCCTCCACTTCTTTCACGGTTTCTTGCCCATGACATGTAGACTTCCCTGGAGATCAGGTCACAAGGCAGACTGCTAATATACCCACACAAGACATGTTGGTGCATGACAGCCTATATGTCAGGGGTTGTAAAACACGTTTTTGCCCGTATCTCCTCTCTTTTAGGAGCTAGGATATTATAAAACCCACGGTGGCGATTCTCGTGTCGCAAGCGTGTACCAAATTTGATTGAAATCAATCCATTAGTGTCGGAGGAGATATGGAACATACATATATACACATACATATAGCCATTTTTATAATATTATAGATTACGTCAGTTCGACACTAAGTCATTTTCAAGCTTATGTGTTGTCAATTGTTTTCCATGGATATTATAGAAAAAATGTCGATATTAGTTAATCACTAAATAAAAAGATTCGTAAGTCAGCCTACTAGCGACCATATTTTCATTTGTGAAATATGTAGAGGCTGTGGATCCCCAACAAAACAAATTACTGCTACAAGGTGCATCTGAAAAGTTGGGTCAATGGTCCCATATTTTACAAACCGCGTTGGCGAGGATGACGTGCCCGCGCATTCACATAGAGATACATGTCAACAAGCGCCCCCTATCGTGCAAAGAACTGCAGTGAAGCGGTAGTTTACTCTGCAAATCAACTAACAGGGTCAATGTGAGAACTCGTGTCATTGCAACATGGAGCAACATGTTAACATCAATTTGTGTTTCAAATTAGACAAAACGAGGACGGAGACCCATATGATGTTAGTGCAAGTGTATGGTGTTGAAGCAGTGAGCAAAAAGTTTGTGTCTTAGTGGTTTAAATGCTTTCGAAAGGGAAAGGTAGATGTTGAGGATGAGCCACGTTCGACAGTTTGCAACAGCTGCACAACCAATGTCAGAAGTTGTAGGAAAGACATTTTTATATATTGCACCAAAGCTGCTTTTCTTTTAAATGCTGACTAGTTCCGGGCTTTGCTCATTTTCTTTAGCCACATTTATATATATTTTATTTGGAGATATATACAGGGTGTCCCAGCTATCTTGTCCATCCAAAATATCTCTGGAACAATAACAGCTATTGGAAAACGACTTTCACTGGTATCAATGTATCAATGTACGGTTGGGGCGCATGAATGTTCATATTTGGAAACATTCTAAAACGAAAGCAAATGTGTTTTTTAACACAAACTTATGTTTTTTTAAATTGACACCCTATATATTTTCTTCAGCAATCCATAGCATGACAAATCACATAAACAATGGCGTTGATTGCATCGCAATATTCCAATTACATCCCGAGATATTGCGGCGCGAAGTTGACGCTTGAAAAACCCGAAATACGCTGCTAGTGCACGTCCTGAGGCTCAGGCGTGAACCCCATACTGCCCGTAATCGCGATGTGATTGACATGCGTAATCGCACTTCCATACTTGCCAAGAGGTCCGAAACGAATAATACGGTCGGCTGCCATCACATCGCGATTACGGGCAGTATGGGGTTCACGCCTGAGCCTCAGGACGTGCGCTAGCAGCGCATTTCGGGTTTTTCAAGCGTCAAATTCGCGCCGCAATATCTCGGGATGTAATTGGAATATTGCGATGCAATCAACGCCATTGTTTATGTGATTTGTCATACTATGGATTGCTGAAGAAAAAATATAGGGTGTCCATAAAAAAAAAAAAAAAAAAAAAAAAAAACCATAAGTTTGTGTTAAACACATTTGCTTTCGTTTCAGAATGTTTCCAAATATGTACATTCATGGGCCCCAGCCGTACATTGATATCGGTGAAAGTCGTTTTCCAATAGCTGTTATTGTTCCAGAGATATTTTGGGTGGAGAAGATAGCTGGGACACCCTGTAATATATATATATATATATATATATATATATATATATATATATATATATATATATATATACTATGCAGTATCCAAATAAAATATATATGAATGTGGCTTAAGAAAATGGGCAAAGCTCGAAACTAGTCAGCATTTAAAATAAAGGAGCTTTGGTACATACATAAAAATGTCTTTCCTATAACATTTAAGATCTGCAAAATGCGACGTATCAAAAACTTTTTATTTCAGAAGTGTATTGTAGCCAAAGGCAATTACTTTGAAGGCCAGTACAGGTATTTTGTTTGTAACTCTTTGTTTCCTATATTTCCTGAGACCATTCACCAAACTTATCAAACGCACGTTGTACATATCGATTTTGATCATTCCGTGATCATCTTCAGTTCAGTAATTCAACCAGAAGAATGTATGAGTCCGAAGGGCTAAATTACTGCACTGAAGATGGTCACGCAGTATACGAAGTCAATATGTAGTGCACACACAATAAATATTTGAATTTCAGTGACCAATGCCGAGCTTTCTGTTGTCATTAACACTTACGTGGTGGGCGTGGTGCACACGACTCCAAATGAAATCGTCATCCAGTCACGCTGGATTAATATTTACTTACTTAATTCGTGGCCACGAATGGCTGTGAGGGTGAGACAAATTGTTCATGCTACAATTGTCCTTAGTTTCAGTCTGCGTGAAGTAACCATTTGCAGAAACTGAGGGCTGGGACGTGCTGCGAACTGGCCGTAACATCAACAGGAAATGTTCGAAATACTGCAAAATATAAAATGCATCTCGTTACTTATAAGTGACGGGTACTTCAGCTTGTAATAAAGAAAGAAAAAATTATACGTGAATTAAAAATCTCGAATATCTTGAACTATTAAACTTACAGAAACAGAAGTAATCAGAAATCTTTTTTCCATTTTTGTATACTGAATTGTTCGGTGAGAATTTTATTTTCTAATTTTCTTTAACAGATCAAGTATTTTTTTTAAAAATTGGAAAGTGGCGATTAACAATAAAAATGTCAAAACATAGTCGCACTACACAGTCCATGTATTACTACGAATGATTGTATTAATCATCGAGTGTTTGCCGACAAAAAAAGTAATTTCACAAAGTGAAACTGATTTTCATAGCGCTGCCCGTATGTACACTGAGGTATTCATAAGTGTAAAATTTCATTTTAGTCACCACGATTCCAGAGGTTCATTACCCTTTAAACAAAAAGGGAATAGATGTATACAAAAATAACGCTTCAGTTCTCGTTATTGCCGATGAGAACAGAAATTGACAAAAATTCTGGGTATGAGGTCCGCCTGGCGTGCAAAACACTATTTTTACTTTGCACCCAAACATGTTTCAGTATCTCTGTGCCATCAACAGTGTTTTTTTCATTTATTTATTTGCTTATAATCTTGTTTTTAAGTGTTTTTTTACTGCTTTGCAAATCAAGTGGACCTTATGCGCGGAATTTTTTACTGCAGTCACGGAAACATTAAAAAAAAAAAAAAAAAAAAAAAAAAAAAAAAAAAAAAAAAAAGATTGAGAAATCAACAAGCCGTACGGCAATAACCTAGACATTGTGACATTGTTTTTAGATTGCAGCATACTAAAGTAGCCTAATATACTGGGTAATAATGTCCTCTTCCATTGATGCATGCCAGTATCCGTCGTGGCTCCACTAGATCATCAAGGGACTGTTGGCGATTCAGTGCAGATCTCTTAGATTAGTTGATGGGTCGTCTCGTACAAAAACAGCGGCGTTCAATGTATCCCAAATATGTTCGATAGGATTATGTGGGGAGAATTTCCCGGCCATTCTAATCTTTCGAGTCTTTCTCATGAAGGATCGCGCTTACAAGATGTTGATGACCCCAAGAATTGTCGTCCATTAAGACGATTCCTTCACCGAAATGCTGCCAATATGGTTGCACTATACATCAAAGGATGTCATCCTTGTACCGTATAGCCGTTCGACTCGATTATACTACCACCAGTGGCATTCGGTGGTCCTACATAAAGCCAACCCAAAACAACAGCGATGGATCAGGCTGACAAAAAAGTATCCGACGAGTGTCTGGTTGAAGACAGATGCGAGTCTGATCTGTGAATCGCACTTGATGTCAATTCTGACGAGTTCAGCATGCTGTTGAGACCATCTGTACCAAACTGTATGGTGTCTAGGTGTCAAAGCTGAACTTCGCCGTGGACCTCGCGAGTGAAGTTGCATGCCATGTCATACAGCATATGACGTACAGTTTGAGTCGAAACAAGACCTCCTGAGGTTGCACGAAAATCATTGTTCAGGATAGTGGCGATCGTCTCAGGGTTCTTACGAAATGAAATCCGTAAATAGTGGTCATCAGCTGGTGTGGTAGCCTTTGGGCGACCAGAGCGAGGCAAGTCATCGACAGTTACAAGTATCTCTGTACTTCCTTCACGTCCGAACAACTTCGCTTTGGTTCACTCCGCGGTCTGGAAAATTCCCTTGATCAGAGTCCCTCCTGACACACAGTAACAATGCGGATACGTTCAAACTTCGGAATTGACCTTCTAGGCATGACAGAACTACAGTAAACACAAGTAGTGTACTTACTTCCTGGTGCTCTTACTGGAACTGATCGGCCGTCTGCCCCACTCCGTCACATGACGCTGCTCATGTGTAGTTGTTTACATCTTTGACTGACATCTATGGACAATCTAAGGAAATTTTTTCTTGGTGCAATTTACGCATTCAATGCTAGTGTTCAGTAGAGCTTCAAACCACACTTTTTTGACAAGTACGAAACCATTTTTCTTATATTTTGTTCACGACATTACCTAAGTCACATTATTTAACTAGCATCAGTTCCCAGCCTTCTCAAGGTAAGTATTTATTCCATTCTTATGTTATTCCAAACCCTTCTAAAGGAAGTATTACGTTGCGACGTTATATAATAGTAAATACGTTACTATTGTTTCCTTTTTCTCTTTTTCCTCGTCCAGCAGAAAACCTAGAATGGTACACTATTAGAAAACGCCTGATGTTCCAGAGAGACACAGTACTGAATAGAATGGTAGCTGAAGTGAGCAGTCGGAACGAAAATTTTGAAGAAGCATTGCATATCGCAGTCGCGACCTAGTATCGATACATGTCGAACACGCGCACATCTCAATGCCTAGTAATCACGCAGACAGGATATATACGTAAAGATCGAGTTACGAAGTTAACTTACACTTATTCATCAGTGTTCTCTTCTACACGTTGGCGAAGTCCGACAACCAGTCACTATATGGGTATAACAATGTTTAATATAATTTTGCGCAAAATTTTCTCTAATTTAAAAAAGAAATTTACGCCCATGTAGTGACGGGTTCTCGATGTAGTTTTGTAAGAAGTGCAATAAAAACTAATCACTATATGTAACAGATTTTTAATTTCGCATAATGTTACGGACAATTTCTCTAATTAAAAAAAAATATGTTACACTCATGTAGTGACGTTGTCGATATACTTTCCTGCGTTCTGTGTATGTTTTCAACATTAGACTGGGATTGTCACGTGATCTAGGGACGACGCTGTTCGTTAATTCACACTAAGCATCACGTCACGTCGCGTCTTGTTACGGTTCCTCGGTAGCAAAGTTTTAACAGCGACGTTCTCTGGTAACGTCGAAAGTTTTCGCCACGCTCTGTACTGTGATAGTAGCTGATTTTAGCTTTTATTTTATTTTAATTTTCAGTTTACGACTATGATTTGTTTCCGTGGTAATCTGCAAATGCACCATTACGAACAGAATTTTTTTTTCATTGAGAGTGGTTTCAGAAGCGATGTCAGAATGTCAGATATCTCAAAATCAAAACTTAATGAGGTGAACAAAGTTGTTTTTACTTTGTGTAATGAAATATTTTTCATCAAATATCTTGAAGTGAAAAATACAGTTGTATGGCATTTGTTACAGAAGGGAAAATCAATTGTTTATATATTGGTCTATGGTTTCGCTAGAAAATTCATGTCAATAACCTGACATATTATTTTCCTTACAACACTTTCCTTCTTTTTTTTCATTAATTATGTTAATCTTGTTAGTTTCTTAAAATTCATAAAATGTTCAAATGTTTGTTAAGCTCATGTGATTTAACGGCGGGTCATCAGTCCCTAAACTTGTAAACTAACTTATACTAAAGACAACACAAACATTCATGCCCTAGGGAGGATTCGAACCCCCGACGGGGAACGGCCTCGCGCATCGAACCATAGGGCCTCAATGTGCTCGGCCACTCTGCCACGACGTTATTTTCTTAAATCAGCTACTATACTCCACCTTTTGTATCATAGATGGTAGTTCATAACCGTACTTCCATTACTCGGTACAGAGCTAAGCAAGTTGACGTGAGAGAAAATACAACTTGACGTGATGGTGCCATGTTGTAACCAGTGGCGGCACTGCGATGTTCACGTGTTCGATATGTATCGATAGTAGGCCGCGACTGCGATATTCAACGCTTCTTCCAAATTACCGGTAAGTAAATTAATTATCATCGAGCCGGCCGCGGTGGCCGAGGTGACTGCGGCGCTCCAGTCACGGTCAGCACGGCTACTACGGTCGGGGGTTCGAATCCCCCCTCGGGCATGGATATTTGTGCCGTCCTAGTTCGTAAGTAGTTCATAAGTAGTGTGTAAGTTTAGGGACTGATGACCCCGTAGTTAAGTCCCATAAGCTTAACAAACATTTGAACATTTTGAATTATCATCGTAAGGGGAACACTTCGTTGTCAACATTAGCTCACCTACATGGTTAACATGCGATTTATTATAACCCTTTGCCATGCATTTCAATGTGACTTGTAGAGTATTTCTGAAGATGTAGAACGTGTGAAAGAGGGGAAGTATAGAACATTCTTTTATGTCCCTTTGTTTGTCATAATTACTTTTTCACGAAAGAATTAAAACCGCCTGAATTATGGTTGGCTGCCTGCATCTGCTTCATCATTGGTCGCCCCAAGTGACTGATCACTATAGTACCTAGATGTTGAACTACTGATTTTTGTGCGTGCCAGCCAAAGGTGTTCAATCCTGTTTCTTGACTAAGTACAACATGGCTACTATTAAGTAATATGAGAAAATGAAAAAGAAATATGTTCCGATTCCGTACTCATACTAGTCTGTTAGTTCACATATTGACATAAATTTCAAATCCAGAGTTAATCAAGTCATTATTTATCACATACTAACTGACAGAAATTCGTTTGACTAGTTACAACATGGTGGACAATGCAAAATTTGTGCAAAACATATGAATGTGCAGGCAGGCTACAGTTCTGTGCCATGTTCATCTGTTGCCAACATTAGCACACTAGGCCACCAACATCGTAAGTAAAATTTAACCCAGAACTATAGGTCAAAATGCAAGCCATATCAGACGAATTTTCTAAATGTGCACTCGTAGCGTGTACGTAACTGGAACCAATAGATAGGATCAATGTTTTGGATAAAATGTACGGGGCACGATTGAACATCCTATTAATGCTGGTTACATCAGAGTTGACATCAGGGGCAACAACATTAAGCCATGCACCGCCAATTACTCAGCTACGCAATACGAACATAAAGGTGTCCGCCTGTACAGAATGTTATACAGAAAACTTTGTACTTCAAAATGCCAACCTCATATGACAATTTTCTAAAACTAAACTCGAACCTTGTAGCCCTACACGAAGTTGGATCAATAGATGGATTTGGTTTCTTCCATAACACGTAGCTTGCTCAACTGAACATAGAAATAAAGCTGCATACAACCATACATGTCATTTGAAATTTAAGGCTAGAGTGTTAAGCAGTTGTAGTTTCTACTGGAAGTGAACTGTAATGGATGTTAGTATGGCAAGTAGCCTAATGGACGAGAGAAGTTGTCTCGTTACTTACGCTTCCTCAAGCGTTCCACTCAAGGATTGGTGTTCAATCTCTTCTTAGATGGCAAGAAAGTTCTCAAAACACCTAAATCTTCTAATAGATGTCCTGAAAGTAGTTTTCTAAACATTTAAAGCACAACGGAAATCGACACGATGATTTCAAAACGATTCTGAAATGGCATGGTGCTACGCAACGACTCGCGTTACGTCACGAGGTACTACATTGTTTACTATTTCACGCGGTATCTAAGCCAGAGCGACAAAAAGCTTCTGTTACCATATCGCAGCGGTAAATTGTCCATACGTAATACGTGAATGGTTTACCACAAACGTAGGCAAGAATAATATTAACACAAATGTATAGGTAGGCTATCAGTAACAAGGCAACGTTTATGATGTTTCGCTGAAGCTGAAGTAGCTAGTTCTGTATTTAAAATTCGTCTTAATTACTTGCCTTTGACAGAAATATAGAGGAAACAAATGTCTTTCAAATCATCTCCTAATGGAGCTAATGTGCGGAGAGAAATCGTATTTGGCAGCAGATAGGAGCAAGCACTTGGAGAATTGTGTAATTTGTTTGAAGCAGTCGATCTATAACCTTACCAATATTTAGGGTACGTGGGCGGCTCTTGAGGATCTCATGCAGCTGCTGTCATGACATCGTCATATCGGTCATTCTATACCTGTCTAAATGTGGCTCCATTTACGCGCGTGAAACAGTGGAGAAAGAAAGCTCATTCGTAGCATGAGGCCTAGATCACGTGGCAATTACATGCGCCTCTAGATTATGAAGTATTGTCAACAACGGAATGAACTAAAATGCTTCGACGTCTTTCTGTCGGTTCTACGCGCTGGGACAAAAACATCACGGCAAATAAGATAGAGGTAAAAACAGAGAGTTGTTGCAGAGGGGGTTGGTGTTGACTTGTGTTTGCTCTACCAAACGAATTACACAAGCAATTGAGTTCATTAGTGTAGTGAGCAGGTAGTGCATTGCAACAACAACGTGACTTACCCGAAGCTATGACATGGAGGAAGGTTGGAATCGGGGCAGAAATAGGTGGTGTCTGCAGCTATTGAAGTGTCCTAAAGGATAATTTCCACGTCCTGGATGCGATTTCCAACAACATAGACCGTTAAATGAAGGCAGGGCCAAGGTTATTAAAGCGCAACATCAGCAAGAGATGACCGTTATCTCCGGTTAACAGCCCGTCGAGACAGGAGGCTGAATGCAACTCAGCTGCAACGCACCCTCCAAGCAACCACAGGACACGCAATATCAACACAAACAGCCCGAAATCGCCTTCGGGACATCAGGATTGGACTCGTAAGGAAGGTTGCCGGGTTCTTTTCGCAGATGAGTCAACATTTTATTTTCAGTCGTACAATCGTCGTTCCCTCATCTGGAGAGAACTAGGAACTCGGAACGATCGTGCTTATGTGCAGGGAACACCAAATCATCGTGGTGGACATATGGTGTAGGCAGGAGTCATTATTGACCGACGTACGGACCTGTAAGTCGTTCAGAATGGAACTTTGACTGCTCAGAGGTTTAGATCCTACGACGTTTTGTTGTGCCCTATGCTGGTGCCAAAGGAGATAGGTTCCTTCTGGTGGATGATAATACTCGTCTCCACAGAGCTGCACTGGTTGACAACATGCTTGAATCTGAGGGAAATGAACGAATAGAGTGGCCAGCTTGTTCACCGGACTTAATACCAATTGAGCAGGTCTGGGATGCACTTGGCAGATGCATTGCAGCCAGACCATCACCTTCCATAACATTTACACAGCTGGATATTGCACTCATGGAAGAATGGCCAAATATCCCTCACGAGCTGATTGATAAGCTTATATTGTCTATGCCACGCTGCTACTGGTCGTCCTAGGTGATCACACACTATATTACAGGGCAACGAGACTGACATTCACTATTACGGCAGTCCCACGGTGTCTCGCTATAAGTAAACACTATGTAAACGTCAAGTAAAGATTTGAGATAGCAAAATATGGTACTATATCACACACAAATTGCACTTGTAACCAATATCTGAATAAAATGTGTTATCATATGTATACCGTGTGTGATATCTCTCTTGATCCCTTAATTGTTTTGAGAAGTGTAATTTGTGTGCGTGATACTGCCTTCACCTGTATCCGCAGATATCACTATCCAATTACTTTCGACCCAATCTACTCTTTTGGTGGTGAGACACAGTGCTCCGACGATCAGAATGCTTGCCCTCACATTGCCACACAGAGCGACATCGGCAGATGACACATCCGAACTCTCCACAGAGTTGGAAACCTATGCTTTAACTTGGCGCCCAAATATAGCCCTATAGTGAGACCACATTCGAAGTGCCAGGTAGTGATAATGATGCCTCACACAAGTAAGTGGTACCCGTAGCCGTCACAGCGTTCCCAGGACATCTGACGCTTTTCACGCCACTCACACACGCTACCAGACCTGGTAACTACTATAAAAACGAATAACACTAATGCACTCTGGTGGTTTCCCTAGACGTTACATGAAATTGGATTTACATATCCATTGATGGTGCATACAATATGTGTACGAAGTTATATTGACATCGGACCATGTGTTCTGGGTGCTTCACTTTATTTATTTGACTTATTAATCCGTTAGTCAAAGCATACTAAGCTTCTGCATTTTATGAAATTCACAAGTCTACATCTCCCATGGGTTAAGAGATAATTGCCAGTCTTTACCACAGAATAATGTTTGGCTGAGTTGTATTATTGTCGTTTTTATCGACTGTGTTTTACTCATAGGCCAAGGAGTGGCTCCTGCGTGGGTAAGTAGGCATAGCATGGTTAACAGTCAGGGGCGGATCCAGGACGACCAGGGAAGGGGAGGGGGAGGGGGAGGGGGAGGGGGCCGGTCAAAGAATTCTCATCGTCAGCTAAACTCTGGCCCAGTAGAAAGACTCTAGTACCGGCTTTCCTCCGATCCTTCGATCCGCCTATGTTAACAGTAAGGTTCGGTTTTATCTATGGCTTCGCTGCTCTTTCCCACTCTTAAGCAGTAGTTGCCGTATTTATTTCAAAGAAGTATTTTATTTGAATTTTTCAATAAGTCTGACGACTTGCTACACATTATTTTATACCCCCGACCTCCCCCTCAAACGTGAATATGGACAAGTAACTTCTAGTTTAACTAACTTAGGCTAGGCGCGCACTGGCGATTTTTCAGTCGCGGCGACAAAATAATCGCTGTCGCGGCAATACATTGTGCTGCGCACACAGCGACACAAAATCGCAGCTACTCTCAGTACCAGCGTGGATTTAATCGAAACAGCTTGTTTAGTGGCACTTTTACTACGAAGAAGAGCGAGAAAACAGCGCAAATGTCGTTATTGGGTACATCGGATTGTAAGTCGAAGGCTAGTGTAAAAACAGTTTTACAAATTATACGAAGAGTTACAAAACCACCCGAATAAATGCTTTCAGTACTATGGAATGAGTACGGATAGTTTTGATACACTGCTTTAAGCAGTAGGACAGAATGTAATAAAACAAGATAAGACATGGAGGAAGCGTGTATTACCTGATGAGCGCTTAACAGTAACTTTGAGGGTAGCACACATTATTTCATTCAATAGTGTTTATTTCCCTTTTACATTATCGATCAGATACATCAAGAAAATCATTTCATTCGACAATTGTTATCATTTTACACTACTGATAAGACACACAAGAAAATCGTACGAATGCCTTCTGCAAAGCTGTAAGCCTGTAGGAATGAAGGCTGATGTGTGTGGGATGCAGATAAGGGATTATTTTGCAAACTACTTTGTGACTCCACAAGGATCAGTACCTTGGCAATGTGAAAAAAATTAAATTGTTATAATTGTGATGTCTACATGAATGAATAAAATAAGTGAAGCATGAAATACCTTTGTTATTCTTTTCTGGTCCAGACAGTTGAGTCCAGTTCCTAATTAGGCTGCAGCATACTTCTCCCCACAGTTTTTCTTTCCAATTGCGATCACTGTACATTCTTATAAGAGCTGGTCGCTTTTCTACTTCTGTAATTAGTCTTTCTGGATGGACAACACAACCTACAATGTCATACGTAGCACAACTCCCGTTATCAGACGTGCTGCTGGCCCACTGAACTTCTTTGTATGCAGCACAGAACAGGGAGCGACTGAGAAACCGCGTCGCTATACAGTGCGCGCGGCCCCGTGATGTTGCCTGTGACTCATTCCACACCTGCGACAATCGCGTCGCGCGTCAAATAGGGCCGGTTGCGTTTTTTAAATCGCCCCTACTCTTTTGTCGCACGTACGCGCGCTCATATTCGAGCCACCGCGTTCCATTCTTGCGACAAATAAATCGCGAAACGGGAAATCTCTTGTGCGCGCCTGGCCTTACACCTTGCCTATAAGAAGTATGTCTCACATATGGAAATTTATGAACTTTTGAGTCAGTTATTGTTTTTCAAACCAGTTTGTGATTTTTCCAGATCGTCTAATGATGCCTTTTACAGGTAAAGCAAATCACTTGTGAAAAAGGAAAAATATTGTATTTGTGCAACCAAGACTGTTTTTACCAAAATATTCATTACGGCTGCTGCACCAGTGGCACGGAAGTGTGGAGTGCAGTGATTTCATATCACTGAATGTATCTCCGGAATTATATCTTAATTCGACGCGCAATTAATGAGATATGAATTCATAAAGAATTTGGTTCACGAAAAACCGCCTCATCACGTATGAGTTTTCCATTTATTACGTCTTTACTACTAACTCTGTTTGCGACATATTTTACAGTGTGCCATATTTCACTGGACCTTCGAAATTATATCATAGTACGACACACATTTCAGGAGATATGACGTCAGAAACAATGAAATGGATGAAAATCTGCTACAATAGATACGATGATGAAATATATTCCATCTTTACTGTCAACTACATTCACACCACATTTCCTAATATTCCGTTCTACGAAGCTAGAAAATTATATTACTGTTGCATACAAAGTTCGGGACATGTGACGTCATAGGGATAGACCTGCTTGGAAACGAACCTGAAATGGATAGGGTGTAGAGTAAAAAGCGACGGACAGGCAGGGAAGAAGGAGTAAAACACAGCTTCTCTCTTTCGCAGAAACAGCTAAATTACCGCACACCTATCGAATTACGCTGCACGTGTGTTCAGGCAAATTTAGGCTACAATTTGTTTATATGAAAGAAGTTCTTTGGAGTCTTCTAAGAGCAGTTAACTACTCCTAAGTCACAAGAGGCCTCATCTTCTAATGGGTAAAAAAAAAAAAAAGTACTATGTCTTGGGCACTTTGTAGAAAAAGGGAAGTCAAAAGGGGTTAAATGAAAGTTTTCCTTCTCCCTTTCATCAGATCACGATGTGACCTTTTACTTTAAACGGTTTCTAGCCTTGCTTGATCAAGAAATGCCAGAAAGTGTCATTAAGTAAAAGCTACTTCCATCGGAGGTTCAAGTCCTCTCTCGGGCATGTGTGTGTGTGTGTGTGTGTGTGTGTGTGTGTGTGTGTCTGTGCGTGTGTGTGTGTGTGCGCGCGCGCGCGCGCGCGTGGTTCTTAGTGTTAATTGGTTTATGTAGTTTGTACGTCTAAGGACTGATGGTCATAGCAGTTTGATCCAATAGGTTTACAAAAATTTGAACATTTGAGAAAAAGGTAAGTTGGCGTGAACTGAGTACAGTCTACTAAACATCGTAAAATTACGCACCGTTCACCTTGATCCCTATAGGCAAAATATATGTTTAGAGGTGTTTTGTGTCCTGATGCAGAACACTGCTCTCAGTAACTGACTCAGTCACTGTACGCCACGCCAAAATTCCATATCCTACAAATGCACAGGCAGTAAAGACGTCCAATGTAAAGATAAATAACATCGTATAATCGTATATCTGTGCACAAAATTGTAAACATTTATTTTTGTTTTGAGCACGATGTTCACTGGAGTTTCAAACCAAATTGGTGTGCATTCCATCTAGCAAACTGTCTCGTACTTTCGAATTACTGCCAACTTAAATTCTGCTGTTGACATGATGAATTAAACGAGTCATCTCGACGGGAAATGTTTGAGCTTTTTGTACTGTTCATTGGTTTCTTTACTAATAATTTCAAGGAAAAGGAGTGATAAATTAGTGTTATTTAGCTAGTATGGTGACACACAAAATACGGTTGAGACAGACTGTAGCGTGGGCTTCATTCATTATCTTGTGCTACACGTGATGCAGTGAAAATATTTTTAATCATAGGGAATGTTTTCTTCAAAATTTCTTATTTCACTGTTTCGACGACAATGATCTGTAGTTTTGACAGTACTGATCTCTTGTCGTGATTAGCCTAGTATTATAACAGTCATACCGCTCCCTTCGAGCAACTCAAGTCAACAACTTTAATTGGCTCAATGGGATGTCCGGAAGGGTCAACAGCAGTCGAGAATACTGGAGACGGAAAACAAGTTCCTCTTTCAGCGCTAACAACAGTACACCGAAAACAGTCTATGGTCAACATAAATATAATCGTGCGACTTTTGCAAGTAGACGCTGAAAGAAACGAGCATTGTAGGAATAGTCGTATGTATGTCAGACACCCAGAGATACGTCATGGAAACAGGCATCTCCATATACGTGCATTCCACGCAAGTCACCTCACGGTGCATAGCGGAGCGTACGTACTTGTCTCTTCCTCCCACCGCAGTTACGTATGATCCGCGGCAAAATAAATAAATAAATAAATAATAAAATAAATAAATAAAATAAGAAAAAAAAGTTGCAAGTATGCCTCACTGTGGGGTCTGTGACACTGCCCCGCTATCGTGGTAGCAGGTCTATGCCCTTTCAGTAAATTTTAAATAATTTTACTAGGCAGAGTCTATTTTTTCATAATTTAATCAAAATAACGTTTAAATGCTTTCCAGAATATTGTAAAAGAGACGGAGTAAAAGTGCAAAGCACCCTAAGCCAGTAGTCTGTTTTTCTTATAAAAATGTATAAACAGGACTTGCAGTCACGTCTCTGCTTCTTTCGATAGTAACAGCTCTTTCGATTGTACTACTTCGAGTCAGATTTCTGAAGAAATTTAAATTAGGAGATCATTTTGGTATTAGTATATATATTGGGATAATTCTTTGTAGGAATATATCGATAGTTACATTGATCCATGATTGGAAAATATTATTTTGACGAATAACGAATGTATAACATTTAATTGTGAACTAAATGTTGATAGAGAATGAATAATTTTTTTCTAAATACTTCAGAGACATTATTATGAAGGCTATATAAGAAATGAAAATAGTTCTGCATATATTTTCACTAATACTCGATTTCGATAGATAAAACATTTATTAGTCTTACATTCTTTATCAACATTTAGTTCACAATTAAATCTTACACGTTCCTTATTCGTCAAAATAATATTTCCCAGTCCTGGATCAACGTAACTATCGATATATTCCTACATAGAATTATCCCAATATATTCTAATACTAAACTGATATGCTAATCTAAATGAGGTGGAAAAGCTAACTGACTCGAAGTAGTACAATGGAAAGAGGTGTGACTGAATCTAAAGAGGCAGAGACCTAAATGCAACTTCTATTTTTACATTTTTATAACGAAAACAGTGTACTGATTTAGGGTGCTTTGACATGTTTGCACTATCTCTTTTATAATACCCTGAAAATCATTTTAATTTTATTTTTATTAAATTATGAAGAATAAACTCTGCCTCGTAAAATAATTGAAAATTTACTGAAATGGCACAGTCCTGCTACCACGATCGCGGTGCAGCGTCACACGTCTAATATCTCTACATTTATCCTTGCGGTCTTTCCTCGAGATTTACGTAGGAGGAAGCAATGTTGAATCTTCAAGAAACGTATGCTTTGGTAACACTCACACAAGCTCGTACCGCCATATAGAACGTCTCTCTTGCAGCGTCTGCCACTGGAGCTTGTCGATCATGATTATTTCCGTGACACTTTCGCTGCTCTCCGCTGGATCTCCTGTATCTCCTCTGCCAGCACTATCTGGCACCGATTACACACTGAAGAGCAACATCCAAGTATTTGCTCTAACATGTGCTTTGTAAAGTTAGTTCCTTTCTTGGACTACGATTCCTTGATTTTATGTATTCGTTCCATTTCAAGTATCTCGATATTCCTCTCCCAATTATTTTGTGGAAGAAACTGCTTCCAGTGATTGTTTTGCACTTGCATAATTATACAATAAACGATACAATCGTTGATGTAGAGAGTCAATTGCCACTCCCTACGCTATTTGTCGGTACGCTAAACACCCTCCTGCAATTTGCTGCGATTTTCCAGCGTTGCGGCTTTCCGGTATACTACAGTGTCATTCATAAAAAGCCTTATTCAATTATCAGTATTAACTACTAGATGGTTTCTTTATATAGTGAAAATCATCTGTCCCATAATTCTCTCTTGGGGAACACCAGAAATCCCCTTCACATCGGAAGACTTCTCTCCGCTGAGGAAGACGTGTTGAATTCTGTTAGCTACAAACTCGTCAATCCAATCACATGATCTAACTTTTAAAAGCATTTTGGACAATTCAAATGTTTGTTAAGCTTATGGGACTTAACTTCTGGGTCATTACTTCCAAACTATTTGTAAACTTTACAAACTATTTATAAATTTATTGTGGTGTCGCACAAGTCTAAAGTGCGCGCCACCTACTTTCGCCGGGCGCCGCCATGCACGCACGGCGCGGCGTTCTTACGACGTCAGCCACGAGCGCCCTCTGCTACAACTCCGCTCGTGGCCACCACTGAACGACATCGTTCACTTGGGACTGAGATAGGAACCAGTTAACACTTCGGAATCAGATAGGCACCAGTGAAGACTTGGCTATCGGACAGGCACTAGGCAGGCCTCTAGCTCAACTATGTATCAGCATTCTGCAGTACTGAGCTATGTAAAAGTTAAGTATTACTAAGTCTCTAAGCAATATATATCCCGTTCTAATTTACTCTAGTGTTTCTAGTTTCTGCTGTCCCACTGGCTGGTCACCTCCTACCTGCACAAGCGTGCATCCCTTATTCCTGTGTCGGTCTTTCTACTCGGCCACCGACACCTACGACGGAAACGAGATACAAAAGCGGCGACGAGGCTGGGACACAAAACTTATACTAAAGACAACACAAACATCCATGCCCGAGAGAGGATTCGAACCCCCGACGGGGAACGGCTTCGCGCATCGTAGCATAGCTCCTCAATGCGCTCGGTCACTCCGCCGTGGCGATCATCTTCAGACAAAGACCATCAGGTCACTGATGAGCAATACTCAAGGGTTGGCCGAACGAGAGTTTAGTAACCCACTTCTTCGTTGACGGACTACACTTCCTGAAAATTCTTCCAATGAATCTCAGTCTGGCATCTGCCTTACCCACGATTGGATCTCCCCACATCTTGCAGAACAAGTTGAGTTTCACCAACATTGTATTGAAGACAAGGCCTGACAACTGGCCGTGCTTACGTCACATAGAGAGGCGACGCACGCAAGCTGACTGGCCAGCCATGTAGCGAGGCGGTGGGCGTCAACGCAACCGCCGCCTCTTGGTGTGACGTAGGCACGGCCATTTGTCAGGCCTTGTCTTCAATACGGTGTTGGTTCCACACGCAGTCTATGGCAAACCTTGGGGATCTCCTGTGAGGAAAATTATCTGCGACCTAGTTCCATAAAATCCGAAGTATTCTTCACAGTCTACGAAATCAATGCTGCTTAGTGTGTTATATTACAATGAAGAGCCAAATACACTGTTACAGCTCGCAACTGTCGAGTAGGGCTTCCGCAAACACGCAGAAGTGACGCAACTCGACGTGGCTTGGACTATGAAATAGTGCTGGAAGGAGGTTACACCTCCAGCAGAGCTGGCCATAAATCCGTAAGAGGATGAAGGGGTCGAGATCATTTCTGAACGTCACGTAGCAAGGCATCCCAGATATGCTTAATAATGTTCATGTCTGGGGAGTTTAGTGGCCAGCAGAGGTGTTTAAATTCAGAACACTGTTCCTGGAGCCACTCTGTGGCAATTCTGGACATGGTGGGTGTCGCATTGTCTTGCTGAAATTGCACAAGTTCGGCGGAATGAACAATGGACAAGAATGGATGCAGGTGATCTGCCAGGATGCGTGTCACTTGTCAGAGTCGTATCTAGACGTAGCAGGGGCCCTGTATCGCTCTAACTGCACACCATTACAGAACCTCCGCGAGCTTGAACAGTCCCCTGTTGACATGCAGTGTCTGTGGATTTGAGAGGTTAATAACAAGGCCTCATTGTTTCAATGACAAGTAGCGTCGCCGCTTCGTCTGGGGCAAAGGAGGACGTTCCGTCTATTAGGTAAGTGGTCGTTATGTTTTGATTGATGAATGTATATACGAAGCCAACACCGACAACAGTAGTTCAGGTTTATATGCCAAATAGTTCTGCCGATGATGAGGAAATCGAAGAAATATATGAGGAGCTAAAGGAAATTATTCAGACAATTAAGGGAAAGGAAAACTTAATTGTTATGGGAGACTGGAATTCGGTAGTAGGACAAGGAAGGGAAGGGAAGATAGTAGGTGAATATGGTCTGGGCAAAAGGAATGAAAGAGGAAGCCGCCTGGTAGAATAATGCACAGAACATAATTTAGTTATAACAAACACCTGGTTCAAGAATCCCAAAAGAAGGTTGTATACGTGGATGAGACCAGGAGACACCAGGAGATACCAGATAGATTTTATAATGGTAAGACATAGATTTCGGAACCAGGTTTTACAGTGTAAGCCATACCCAGGGGCAGATAAAGACTCTGACCATAACTCGTTGGTTATGAACTGTAGGCTGAAACTGAAGAAACTACAAAAAGGTAGGAAAATAAGGAGATGGGACCTGGATAAATTAAAGGAACCTGAGGTTCTTAAGAATTTCAGAGGGAGCTTTAGGCAACAATTGACAGAAACAGGGGAAAATAAAACAGTAGAGGAGGAATGGGTAAAATTGAGAGATGAAATAGTTAAGGTAGCAGAGGACAAAATAGGTAGGAAAATAACAAATGATAGTCGCAGTACAGAGGATATAAAATGCAGAATGGCAATGGGTCGAAAAGCGTTCTTGAAAAAGAGAAATTTGTTAACATCGAATATTGATTTAAGCCTAAGGAAGTCCTTTCTGAAGGCATTTGTATGGAGTGTTGCCTAGTATGGGAGTGAGACATGGACGATAAACAGTGCGGACAGAAAGATGATTGAGGCTTTTGAAATATGGTGCTACAGAAGAATGCTTAAGATTAGGTGGGTGGATCGAGTAACTAATGAGGAGGTACTGAACAGAATTGGGGAGAAAAGAAATTTCTGGCATACCTTGACTAAAAGAAGGGATAGATTGGTAGGACACATTCTTAGACATCAAGGAATTGTGAATTTAGCGTTGGAGGGAAGTGTGTGGGGTAAAAATCGCAGAGGAAGACCAAGAGATGGATACGGTAAGCAGATTCAGACAGATGTAGGTTGCTGTTCTTATGTGGAGATGAAGAGGCTTGCTCTTGCTCAGGATAGGGTATTGTGGAGAGCTGCATCAAACAAGTCTCCGGACTGAAGACCACAACAACATATCAAACTGTAGAAACTTTTTACAAGCTTAAAGTCGCTACCACCAGCAACTCCTGAAGGCACTCTCTTAGATATAAGCGTCAGCGTGACAAAAAATTTGCTGGGTAGTAATATACAGAAAATAAGTAGCACACACGATACCCGTGTCGATACTTCACAGTCTATAGCCAAGCCATGTCAACAGGGTTCGGCAACAGAAGTCCCCTGCAAGGAGTATGCCCTGGTGTACACAGATAAGAAAGAATCTTAAAAAAAGGGATACAATGGAAAATGAAAAAATGAAAAAAATACATACAGGGCGAAACACCTAATACTTGCACCGCAAATATTGCGGAAACGGGAAGTGCGATTGATGTGCGGTTTCCACAGAATGGATTTGTAGTCAGGGGCTCGTATTTTTAGCCAACAAACAGATTGTAATATTACTTAGAAACTGTATTTTTTGTGCAAACATATAGCATTCAAATGGAACGATGGTTGTTTCTATCATGCACTGGAACTTTTGACACCAGCTCTGTACAAAGAATTTTGAATGACTTTTTATCACGTTTAGTTTGGCAGCAACAACCGTTCAAAGTTTCGGTGGGGGGGGGGGGGCTGCGATTGCGTAGCTGACTGGTCGAGTGGCTAACCCCTGGGGCACGGCCCACTGTCTCATGACCACCAGCCAGTTAGCTACGCTGTCGTAGCCTCCGCCCGCGAAACTTTGAATGGTTGTAGCTGCCAAACTAAACGTGATAAAAATGTCCTTCAAGATTCTTTGTGCACAGCTGGTGACAAAAATTCCGGTGCATGATAGAAACAACCATTGTTCCATTTGAAAAATTGTATGTTTGCATAAAAATACACTTTGCAGTAATTCTTATAATCTGTTTATTGGCTAACAATACAAGTCTTTGACTACCAATCGATTCTGTGAAAACCGCACATCAATCGCACTTTCCGTTTCCGCAACATTTGCGGTGCAAGTGTTAGGTGATTCACCCTGTATATAAAATCGACCAGTTAGGTCATGTATGGCTGCTAGCTGTCAATCATATCTCCCATTCGGCTTCCAGTTTCGGTTTCCAGTCTGCGTGTGTCCACTTTAATGGGCTGCAATCCGAAACTTTGGGATGTCGTAACTCAGGTACTCCCAGGTGCCGGCAGATGGTGCCAGTGTATGGGAAAGTGATGCATAAATATACCAGGAACCCTGCCAGGTGGGCGTAAACACACAAACTGGACGACAATCAAACGCGACTCCTTTCTGTTTACCAGTTTAAATTTGTCCACACGGCAGCAGAGGCAGACAATAATATCTTCGCCAGCGTGGGGAACTATCTAGACGTATCAGGTGAGAGCTGTTTCTCTGACCAACACAATAAACAATTGGGTAAAAATAGAGTTCAGAAGTAATTCAGTTACAAACAAGAATAGAAGTACTCTTTAGTTATTTTATCTTAGGAACAAATTTACCTAAATGGTTCTGTTCATAAACGAATATTGGTAAATTCTTCGGTCAAATTATTATTATTACTATATACTAACAGATGACCGGAAACTATGGACATTCAAACAATACTTTCAAACATTTGCACGCAGTATACAAATGACTGCGTGTAAAAAAAAAAAAAAAAAAAAAAAAAAAAAAAAAAAAAAAAAAAAAAAAAAAAAAACACGTTAATAAAAATCAGCACAGAAAAATTATTCAAAAAATGTTCAAATGTTTGTATAGTCTATGGGACTTAACTACGGGGTCATCAGTCCCTAAACTTACAAACTACTTATGAACTAAGACTAATGACGGCACAAATATCCATGCCCGAGGGGGGATTCGAACCCCCGACCGTAGTGGCCGTGCAGACCGTCACTGAAGCGCCTCAGTCCCCGCGGTCACCGCGGCCGGCAGAAAAATTATTCATACATTTATTAATTGTTGCATTTATTCACACTCTTTGCACAAACCTTCACTTTTGATGTACATATGAGGCAACCGGTATTTTTTCATACAAAATACCTAAGTGTAGGGATAAGGAATCAAGTGTTACAGACTACAGTACATCTGGAACATCCGCTAAACTACACTGAGGTGTCCGTGGACAAGCAACCAAGGGCTGCTGCTTGTGGTTCACACTGGTCACAGTCTACATCATCACTGATGGCTGACCTGCAGGACAACTGACTGCTTCTGCTGTAGAAGAGAAGCGATTCGGCAGTGCAGGTGTCACTCCGTGGTAAGGGCTTCCCTCCTGGAGTCATCCCACCTTTTCAACCACCGTGCAAGGCGGGATCGAGCGCAATAGAAAGGTTGACCCCGTATCACTGTGATGAATAAAACCCGAGGTATGGGGCCCTGAAGAATCAAAATTTCCCTTGGGGCGTTTTCGTTCATAACATTAATACCGTATACTGCCGTGCATATTGTGGTATGAACGAATTTGTTGATAAGCATCGTACTGATCTTCCGTTCCCCCACTGAAACACAATTGCTACCGCCGCCAGCTCTTAATCTATGAAGAGAAAAATCAACATAAATAAATACATGGCATGATTATATGCGGAAGTTACTGTTAAGAAACATTTTGTGAAGTTTTTGCATTACTCTCATTTCTCTGTTCTAAGCGATAAAATCCAAGTTTTCTTACTTATCAAATTTTCTATCAATGGGTGTACTAGTGAAGCATATGAATTGGGCAATGATTACAGCATTTTCGTTTCAGGTAATGACTCCATTTTCTCGAACACGTATCACTCTAAAATCACAAACGATAGAAAAAAAAAAAAAAGAGGAAAGGAAAAGTGAGTATGTACTTTTTCTGTTTCTTAGAGGATAGTTCGTACATGAAAAGGTCTGTTAATAAATACCTCGTGCATCCAGAAAAGCTTGTTAAATAAATTAGTGAATAATACACAGCCCTATCTTATATATTAAAAGAATCTACGAAAACTAAAGTCAGTCGGCCCGTCGGCCCACCCGATTTTTGTTTTAAGCGAAAGGTATTCATCCACAGATTTGCCATAAAGTATCAGAATTTACATGACTCTCGCCTTCCTTTGTCTATACTCAAACGCGTTATATTCCTTATGGGGATGTCCTTGCTGTAAGCTAAAGTCAGTCGGTCAGGCCGTTCTATCCGACCGATTTCCGTCATTTTTGCTTTAAACGAAAGGTATCATTCGCAGTTTTGTCATCAAGTATCAGAATGAACTTAAGTCCCTCCATCCCTAATTTTTATTCAAACGCGTTATCCTTGTGTCCTTGCAGTGAATATTTTAATCGGTTTGTTTTACGATATCTTCGGTTCTAATTAAGGTACGCAGTTGTTTTTGACCTAACAATACCCAGAGGAACGGCCGCGCGCACCGCAGCAAAGGGCATTAGTGCGCACGACTATGGGGGCCGCGGCGCGGGTATTAGAGACGGAGCACACGAGTCTACGGGTTATTAGCTAAGAAAGGAAAAGGAGAAGGCCGTAGTCTTTGAAAGTAACCATCTGCGTCGAGTGATTTAGGGTAATCAGGGAGAACCTAAATGAGGATGGCAGATGGCAGGTTTGAAACGCCGTGCCGCCCTGCAAAATGCGAATCCACTGTGCTACCACTGCACCACCTCGCTTGGTTTTATCACTGTGGTATTTTTGAAGACATTGTTTATGTTTCTCATATGAAGCTTGGCTGTGCCGTGTCAATGTTGATCGCGTGAGCTGTCATTCATATTAGAACTGAATGGTTTTAAGTGCTCTTTAGTAAATCGAAAAGAGCTCGCACAATAGGCCTACATCTCGAAAATTAGTGAATTTAAAAATACGTAACAAAAACACAGCACGATTTTGTCACACGGGCAATTCAAATGTTCAAATGTTTCTAAATCTACCGGACTCAACTGCGTGGTCATCAGTCCGTACCTTACAAACTACTTAAACTAAACTAACCTAAGGACAAACGCACACACACGCCCATGCCCTAGGGAGGACTCGAACCTCCGACGGCGAGAACCGCGGGCTCCGCAGCGAGGTGCCTTAGACCGCTCGGCTACTCGACCGCGGCACACTCATAAATACAGAGCACATATGAAGGGTACACGGAAAGAAGGGACTCAAGGACATTTTTTTTTTTTCGATAATGCTGATCTCTCTACATGTTGCCGTCAATGTTGACTTCAATACGGATTATTCTTATTGTGAGAAAAGAAGGGACCCATCGACATTTTCCAGAGAAAAAAATGGCGTCATTGCATTGTTCACGCCGATAATCAAAATGTTGGGAAGCAGGAGCACATTGTTATTTATTGATCAGCAGCAGTGCATAGTCTGCACTCTTTAATCAGTGGTTTTGTTGGCGAGAGTTGGCATGAATACCTTATTCTACAGTCTGTGTGTCAGTGAACTACAATATGGGAACGAAAACAAAAACACGTAAATGATAAGGAAGATTGTCCGCCGGCCGCGGTGGCCGAGGGGACTGAGGCGCTCCAGTCACGGTCTCATAAGTAGTTTGTAAGTTTAGGGACTGATGACCCCGTAGTTAAGTCCCATAAGCTTAACAAACATTTGAACATTTTTGAAGATAGTCCGCATCGAATAAATAGTTAAGGCTACAGCTAGATTAGATGGAAGATGGCTGACATTGTATCAGTATGTGCTTTCAGTACCAAAAGAAACTTCCAAGATTTTGAAGGAGTTTAATTACTTTGAATGACATGAGCAGTAGAGCATTAACCTCTGGTGTTTGATTTCTGTGTTGCCAGTAAAGCAACCTTAAAAAAAAGGTGTTTCTCACCATTCTGGTGCATCTTACGTGTACAGAGTTCGTGGGCCTGTTGAAAACGAAGATAGGGCGCAGTTTGTAAAAGAATTTCAGGTATGTCGCAAAGCTTTTATGGCTATTAATGGATTAAAAAAAAAAAAAAGAAAACTGAATACCGTACCTGACGGCGTACAGAGAACAGGCTGTGCACCGATTGATATGCGTGGAACACATGTCAGTTAGCAACACAAACTTAATGTTGAGACTGTACGTAATGTACGTCAGCATATGCATTCCTTTAAAGGCCTTCAAAGCCACTACGGCTTGCATGATCCTTCAAAACTGTTTCTGCCAGAAGAACTGAATATTACGAAAATGTTCCAAGAAGAATATCCTGTCATAAAAGTGAGTTACGAGACGTACAGGGAGATATATTCAGGGGACTTCAACATCTCTTTCGGGGTATCCAAGGATGCATATAAGTTATATGCAGTGTAAGTGATGAGTATATGCCCCTCTAACTTGACGTAGTTGTTTGTTATCTGTATTATTACTGTTATTGTTAATTTATAAATAAATTACTAAGACGTGTGCCATAAAGGGACATGAATCGTTTGTAAAACATAGGAAAAATTTCCAAGATATCGATGAGCCCCATCTTTCTATGTACCCTTCCAATCCGCCTTCGTAGCTTCGAGGCAGGGACGCAAACCGCCGATGCAAGGGACCCGGGTTCGATTTCCGACAGGGGTCTGGGTGTTACGTGTTTGTTCTCATCATCACTTTCATCATCATTGATACGCAAGTCGCCGAAGTGGCGTCAATAGAAAATCTTGCAGTAGGTCGCCGACCCATCTGGGTATATCCCGGCCGCGAAAAGCCACGCGATCATTTCATTTTTGCTTCCCCTGAAAAATTTCTACTATACCGATGAGCCCCTTCTTTCCGAGGCCCTTCATATCTTTTGACCGCACTAAACATGTTATTTACTTTTAACCCTTTTCATTATTGTAATAATAGAAGTAAAAAGAATTAAAACTCTCATTAATTTTACCTAATAGTGGGCAAAAACTTTCTGTCTATCTTAGGGCTACACACTAACAACAAAGGAAAATTTAGGCCTCAGCAAGATAGCCTGTAAACAACCATCTGAAGATGGCTTTGTGATAAATCCGTAACCGGTTATGGTTAGGGTGAACTAACCCCTTTCAAATCATACACCTACATGGGATACTCTGCAAATCACATTTAAGTTCCTGGCAGAGGGTTCATCGAACTACCATTATACAATTCCATTCCATTCTCGAAACCGCGCGGGAAGAAAGAACACTTGAATCTCTCCGTTCGATCTCTGATTCCTCGTATTTTATTCTGATGGTCATTTCTACCTATGTAAGTGGGAGTCAATAATATATTTTCGCATTCGGAGGAGAATGTTGGCGATTGGAGTTTCATAAGTAGCCCACGCCGCAGCGATAAGCGCCCTTGTTGTAATGATTCCCGTCCCAGATCCTGTATCATTTCCGTGACGCTGTCTCCCCTGTATCGTGACAATACGAAACGAGGTGCCCTTCTTTGGACTCTTTCGATGTCCTCCGTCAAAAGCACCTGATAAGGATCCCACACTGGGCAGCAATAGTCCAAAAATGGACGGACAAGCGTAGTGTATGCAGTTTCTTTTGTAGTTCTGTTGAATGTTTTAAGGGTTCTGCCAATAAAACGCAGTCTCTGGTTCGCCTTTCCCACGACATTATCTACGTGTTCTTTCCAGTTTACGTCTGAAGTAATAGTAATTCCTAGGTATTTTGTGGAGTTTACGGCCTTCACTTTTGATTGATTTATCTTGTAAGCAAACTTTAACGGATTTCTTTTCATACTCATGTGTACGACTTCACACTGCTCATTACTTAGAGTCAATTGCCAATTTCTACACCATACTGATATCTTATTCAGGTCGTTCTGCAGTTGGTTTTGATCTTCAGATGATTTCACTAGACGGTAAATGACGCCGTCATCTGCAAACAACCTAAGAGAGCTACTTAGATTTCCCCTAAATCATTTATGTAAATAAGGAACAGTAGAGGACCAATAACACTACACTCTGTTTTAGTCGCTGTCTTACCGTCGATTACTACGAACTGTGTCCTCTCTGACAGGAAATCCTCTATCCAATTGCAAATTTGGGGCGATATACCATAACCACGCAATTTGATTAAAAGCCGTTTGTGAGGTACGGAAATCAAGAAATACGGATTCGATTTGCGAACCCTTGTCGATAGCACCCATCACTTCGTGTGAATAAAGAGCTAGTTGGGTTTCGTATGAACGTTTTTTTTTCTAAATCCGGGTTGACCTAGGGTCAATAGATCGTTCTGTTCGAGATAATTCATAATTTTTGAATACTGGATATGTTCCAAAACCCTGCTGCAATTGACGTCATTTAAATAGGCCTGTAGTTTAGTGGGTTACTGCTACTGCCTTTCTTGATATAGGTGTGACCTGTGCAACTTTCCAATCCTTTGGTACAGATCCTTCTTTGAGAGAGCGGTTGTATATGGCTGTTAAGTAAGGAGCTATCGCTTCAGCATAATCAGATAAAAATCTAATGGGTATACAGTCCGGACCAGATGGCTTTGTGATAAATCCGCAATCGGTTATGGTTAGGGTGAACTAAACCCTTTCAAGTCATACAAGCGGCTGGTAGCTGTTTTAAATTACCTTATAGTAGTCATATAAATGGATTCTTCCGTCGCTTCTTGGTAGAACGCTTCCATATTTAAGGTTGAAAACAAACAAACTGTTTGTGTTCTACTAAAGCATAATTCCCGAATATGAAGCCAAGTATTTAGTAAACATGAACCCAGTGGCCCCTAAATTGTGTGAACTCCCTAAATTACATAAGTAGGGACATCCTTTAAGACCCCTTGTACCAGCTTATACTGCACCAAGCTACAAAATTGCCAAGGAATTACACTTCTGCATCAAAACCTAAGTTTGGAATAATAAATTCAGTGGACCTTGTTAACAAAATTAAAGATATGACTATCCCACACAGTGCAAAACTTGTATCCTTTGATGTTAGCAGCCTTTTTACAAACATACCAATAAAAGAATGTCTTGATGTTATGAC
This sequence comes from Locusta migratoria, assembly GCA_026315105.1. Classification (NCBI taxonomy): domain Eukaryota; kingdom Metazoa; phylum Arthropoda; class Insecta; order Orthoptera; family Acrididae; genus Locusta; species Locusta migratoria. Next base: position 336,713,550 of record CM048745.1, read on the forward strand.
AGACCTACTTTACAGGGCAGGTGTCAACCCTGTACAAGTAGATGACATAAAACTTGCTACTCAAACATGCCTACAGCAAAACTACTTCCAGTTCCAAGGTACTGTATATAAACAGATTGATGGATTAGCAATGGGATCCCCCCTCAGCCCCCTATTAGCTGAAATCTTTATGGACCACTTTGAAAAACATTTTCTACATAATGAACCCCTCAGTGATAAAGTTAAATATTGGTACAGATATGTGGACAATGTACTGTGCTTGTGGACTGGCACCAATAGACAACTCAACACTTTCTTTGAACATCTCAACTCTAATCACCAAAAGATACACTTCACTATGGAGCTTGGTGAAAAATCCATCAATTTCTTGGACCTAAACATAGATATTACCACAAACACACACATTTTCAAAATTTACAGAAAACCCACAACAACTGACACTGTAATACCATCTTGTTCACAACATCCAATAGCACACAAACATGCTGCCTTCCACTCCATGGTACATCACCTGACATCCATACCACTATCAAAACAAGATTTCCAAACAGAATTAAATACCATTAAATATATTGCATGCAACAATGGTTATAGACCTCAACTAATAGATAACATTTTAGAAAGAAAACAAAGAAAGAAGGTCCTACCCCTCCTCTATTCCCCCCACTTCAGAAACAGTCATTACTAAGATCAACTGGTGTACTGTACCATATTTAGGAAAAGTATCTTCCAAAATTGCCAGAATTCTCAAATCATGTAAATACAGAACATCATTTTATGTAAGAGGCACTGCAGCTAACATCCTATTTAACAGCAAAGGCACAAGGGATGCATTAAGTAACAGTGGGGTTTATAAAATAACATGCAATGACTGCAGCAAACTGTATATAGGTCAGACAGGCAGGGCAATTCAAATTAGACTGAGTGAACATGAACGTAGCTGGAGATTACAGAAAACAGACTCCACCTTTGCTGATCACGTTCTGAAAGAAGGACACAACTACCAGGTCCACACAGAAGTGCTTCACGTAGCCAACAAAGGCAGAAAACTAAACCTGTTAGCAGCACTGGAAACAAACATCTAGCCAAAAATTCCCAGCTAGTGCTAAATGACCAGGTACAGTTGAACTCATCCCCACTGTTAAGCTTCACATGATGTAAACAAAACAGCTACCTACCACAGACCAACTTAATGTCACAGGTAGAGTCCCCTTTCCTACCATGTTTACTTTTAGACTTTAAGATACAACAATATATATAATAAATTGCACAGTAATATGTAATGCAATTTAAAAATGTGAATCTTGCCAAATGCTGTCAAGTAAGTAAAATGTAAAATCAGTGTAGAAAACGAATTTAATGTACACCTTAAGTGATGATCCCAACATATGCTACAGTGTCAATAATGTTAACATAGGTTTTCATTCATTAATATTTGAAATGCAATGTGTTTCACCCTGTTCACTCGCAAATTACAATGTAAAAATTTTAAGGAGCCCACTGATTACGTGAACATAATTCTGCATGGCAACAGATATTGTTTGTAATTCCAACAAATGTCATATCCAGAGTCCAAGAAATCTATGTATTGTATCTTTGTTTTACTATCTTTGAGAACCAAGCAGTAGCGTCTTTGTCGACGCATGTCAACAGTTTACCTGACGATGGCCTAATAAGCCGAAAACTAGTTAGTAAATAAACAAAATTTAGTAGAACAAAAACAGTTTGTTTGTTTTCAACCTTAAATACCTTATAGTAGATTTTGCACTTAAAAGTCTCGAAGAATGTGATGGACGTAAGGTGGTGATCTGTTGGCAGGATGGCGGTGCGGAGAAGAGCGCATGCGCAGTGTGCGGCGAGGCTGCGCAGGAGACGTGCGCGCTGTGCGAGCAGACGGCGTACTGCGGGCCCCACCACCAGAGGCAGCACTGGCCGCAGCACCGCGCAAGCTGCTCGCCGCACACAATAGCCGTCTCAGACCAGCTCGGCAGGTCAGCTCTGCTTCTACATGTTAAATCACCAGTGGCGGCTGGTGATGATGTGCTAATGTGCTGCAGCACACTGTAAATATATTACTAAAATTATGCCGTTTCTCTTAGAATGCAAGCGAGAAATCGCTGTAAAATTACATCCTTTCTCTTGGAATACGAGCCAGATATCACAGTAAAATTATGCCAATTCCCTTCCAATGCGTATTAGAATGCTAGTAATAAAGCTGAAAACGCATTTTGGAGCGTTCTCGCCGCGATAGCTGGAAACCAGCTCCGTGTGCTGAAGTGGGATTCAGCCGCGCTGGTAGGTGCGCAGAGAGGCGTCGCAGTCATCTGTTCGCTAGTGCGCATACACAGACGTGACGTCAGGCATGGCGACTCGTGTGTGCTGAGACCGACTGCAGCACCAGATCAATATTTCTCTTCGCGCTGCGTGTAACGGCTGCGGAAGAATAGTATATGACGAATATTGCGGTATACAGAGTCAAATAGCGCGCTGGCTCAGGCGTCTTGCGCGTTGTTTCTCAAACGTACCTGTGTGAGGAGCGTATTCAAATACCTCTGAGTCTAAATTTTTAATTTCTGAAAAAAAAAATATTTTAAGCGTTATATTAACTACCTGCAGTGAATACATGCAGTTGGCAGCGCTTTTGTAGATTCCCCTGAAGGTCTTACTGTCAGTACAATATTAATTGATATTTAATTAAAGGCAATCATACATAGGTTGACTTTTTATTTTAGTATATTTGGTTTCCTGTTTATTTTTTTAATATTGTAGCATACTGGTCAAATTTTGTACGAGCCGCCACTGTAAATCACACCAAAAAGAATACCACAACTTTCAAAATCTGCGTTTAATCAAAGAAACGTGATGGAACCTTGGGTAGCTACGCTAACCACAGCACCTCTTGTCATGAGTGCTCTGTATTGCAGTCCCGGGGAATTCTTCCATTCTGAAACTTCCTGGCAGATTAACCCTTTCAGTCCTGAATTATTTTAGAAATAGAATAAAACATATTCTTGCTCTTTTTCATATCCACAAGACCCTATCTATTTTATATTCGAGCAAAATAAAAAAAAATTTCATACTTGCTTCCAGAAATAAAAATATAACAAATAAATTGGACACTGGATCTGGAAGGAAGTTAAGGATGAAAATAAGAAGTCAACAGTTATATATTTCACTCCATATTGACTATGGAACTTATATCGCAAAGTGGAATTTGTGCAAAATTCATAAATTAATACATGAGGTAATTTCAACGAATTATATCATGTCTTACGCATTCCACAACGGGTCCGCCAAGTTCACAACTTTTCATTGTAGCACGCCATTCGTGTGAAGATGGCAGCAAGAAGCATGAAACTAAAAGCGACAGAGGTCCAGTAAACAGGGTAATGGGTCTCAAAGTTAAGCGCATGCGTATAGCGTTCTAAAATTAATACAAAGTCGGTGCCCATTACAATGGACACCAGGTCTCAAAGGGTTAAATTCGTGTGCCGGAACCGGGATTCGAACATGGGACCTTTGCCTTTCGCGGGCAAGCGCTCTACCGACTGAGCTATCCCGGCACGCTTCACGATCCCTCTTCACAGCTTCACTTCTGCCAGTACCTCGCCTCCTGCTTTGCAAACTTCACAGAAGTTCTCCTACGAAACTTCTAAGACTAGCACTCCTGGAAGAAAGGATATGGTGGAGACATGGCTTAGCCACAGCCTGAGGGATGTTTCCAGAATGAAACTTTCACTCTGTAGCGGAGTGTCCGCTGATATGAAACTTCTTGGCAGATTCGCATGAGAACTTCTGTGAAGGAAAGTGACTAGGAGTGGGTTAACAGCTTTTAAATATTTGCAGACTGTCATGTTTACCACAGCTGCTTAATTTATCAGCTCAAAGCTACCGGTTTCGGTTAATACACCATTATCAAGCGCCAGCAGAGCTTAGCCAGTTGACTAACGTGACATGTTACAATACATATAAAGTTTAAAATAAATATTTGACATAATGCTTCACGCGATATATCAGTTTTTCCACTGACTGATCGTTACAAACGTTACTTTGTCAGCTAACTCGGAGCTATTTGTTGGGATCCCGTCCGTCGTCTCCCGAGAACAATGATGGGTGTCTGATGTGCAGGTGGCTTACCGCTGTTTTCGTATCCATTGGTCTTTTGATGACACGGACCTTCGGAAGAAGTAGTGCTATACCCTTTGTATTCCGGTTCTTGCCCGTGTAGGCGACGGCTCTTACGCTGCCTAAGCGGAGCCACGATGATGCAGATGTTTTGAAGTAAAGCCGGGGCCTCTACCAAATAGTGTCACGTTGAAAATGAATTCGATGTTTTAATACAGAACAGCACTATACAATTAGAACACGTTTATTGCTAACGCAAGCGTACACCCAGAAGTATTTATACATAGAAAGAATTTTCCGGAACTTACAAGTATATCAATCATAAGAAACACGTAGAACATTGTAGAAATAGTAAAAACTACGAAATAAATTCTTTTCTGCCAGTGGCGGGATTTGAACCGGAGAGTGCCAGCACAGCAATCTGCGACGCTAACCACTGCAGCCGGCCGCGGTGGCCGAGGGGACTGAGGCGCTGCAGTCACGGTCTGCACGGCCACTGCGGTCGGGGGTTCGAATCCCCCCTCGGGCATGGATATTTGTACCGCCCTTAGTAGTAGCTAGTTGATAAGTAGTTTGTAAGTTTAGGGACTGATGACCCCGTAGTTAAGTCCCATAAGTTCTACAAACATTTGAACATTTTAACCACTGCACCACGCGTTCCGTGGGAAGATTCGCGGCAATTAAACCGCTCGAAACAATCGAAGAACATGAACTCGAACTCTTTCCACAATCTCTCCAGGATCTCAGTCGTAACGGTGGATATTTTTAACGTACCGCCACAGAAAAATCACAAGCGGTGACGTAGAAGTAGATATCATCGGAGTAGATATCATCATGCAGCAACTAAAATCACTTAACAAGAACAAGTCTTCTGGTCAGGATTGTATACCCATTAGATATCTATCTGATTATGCTGAAGCGATAGCTCCTTACTTAACAGTCATATACAACCGCTCTCTCATAGATCTGTACCAAAAGATTGGAAAATTGCACAGGTCACACCTATATTCAAGAAAGGCAGTAGGAGTAACCCACTAAACTACAGGTCTATTTCATTGACGTCAATTTGCAGCAGGGTTTTGGAACATATCCTGTAACCAAATATTATGAATTATCTCGAACAGAACGATCTATTGACCCAAGGTCAACACGGATTTAGAAAATATCGTTCATGCGAAACATAACTAGCTCTTTATTCACACGAAGTGATGGGTGCTATCGACAAAGGTTCGCAAATCGATTCCGTATTTCTTTATTTCCAGAAAGCTTTTGACACCGTACCTCACAAACGGCTTTTAATCAAATTGCGTGGTTATGGTATATCGCCCCAAATTTGCGATTGGATAGGGGATTTCTTGTCAGAGAGGACACAGTTCGTAGTAATCGATGGTAAGGCATCGACTAAAACAGAGGTGATATCGGGCGTTCCACAGGGTAGTGTTATTGGTCCTCTGCTATTCCTTATTTACATAAACGATTTAGGGGAAAATCTAAGTAGCTCTCTTAGGTTGTTTGCAGATGACGCCGTCATTTACCGTCTAGTAAAATCATCTGAAGATCAAAACCAACTGCAGAACGATCTGAATAAGATATCAGTATGGTGTAGAAATTGGCAATTGACTCTAAATAATGAGAAGTGTGAAGTCGTTCACATGAGTACGAAAAGAAATCCGTTAAACTTTGTTTACAACATAAATCAATCAAATGTGAAGGCCGTAAACTCCACAAAATACCTAGGAATTACTATTACTTCAGACCTAAACTGGAAAGAACACATAGATAATATCGTGGGAAATGCGAACCAGAGACTGCGTTTTATTGGCAGAACCCTTAAAAGATGCAACAGAACTACTAAAGAAACTGCATACACTGCGCTTGTCCGTCCATTTTTGGAGTAATGCAGCCCAGTGTGGGATCATTATCAGGTGGGTTTGACGGAGGACATCGAAAGAGTCCAAAGAAGGGCAGCTCGTTTCGTATTGTCGCGATACAGGGGAGACAGCGTTACGGAAATGATACAGGATCTGGGATGGGAATCATTACAACAACGGCGCTTAACGCTGCGGCGTGGGCTACTTGCGAAACTCCAATTGCCAACACTCCTCCGAATGCGAAAATATATTGTTGACTCCCACTTACATAGGTAGAAATGATCATCAGAATAAAATAAGTGAAATCAGAGCTCGAACAGAGAGATTCAGGTGTTCTTTCTTCCCGCGCGCCATTCGAGAATGGAATGGGAGATAAATATTATAATTGTGGTTGGATGAACGCTCTGCCAGGGACTTAAATATGATTTGCAGAGTATCGCATGTAGATGTAGATGTAGGGCTTCGTGGAGGGGACTGAGGCGCTTCAGTCACGGTCTGCACGGCCACTACGGTCGGGGGTTCGAATCCCCCCTCGGGCATGGATATTTGTGCCGTCCTAGTTCGTAAGTAGTTCATAAGTAGTTTGTAAGTTTAGGGACTGATGACCCCGTAGTTAAGTCCCATAAGCTTAACAAACATTTTAACATTTGAACTTCGTGGAGGCCAGTGACGAAGTGTTCCACCTAGCGTCCGAGCCACTGCTTTGGGCACCTTTCGTTGGATTACGCATTGACAGTTAATTGCCAGTGGGGTGGTATCCCCATTCGGCTGGACTGCGAATTGTGCTTCTTCTCAGGGTTGAGGGAACAGCCTATTCTGCTACATTTTCAGATAGGTTTGCGCAGTTACACTTGCACCTGCAGTAAAATCAAGGAAATAAGATTAGCGTCCTGTCAAAGGTGAGGGCTTTATAGTCGAACTGCAAGTTCACATTGCTAGATGAAGGAATGGAAATCAGCCGGGAACGTTCGCAAGTTTCTATCCCGGCATCCGCTCTGAAGTTTTAACGAAACAAAGAAAATTTAAAACGCGTCCATTCTACATAATATTTGTGTTAATATAGTGTGCTACCTTGATCAGTGTAAGAGATATAAATACGTTTCCACATACAACGAAATACTAATCAGAACCATACAAATACAGAAACAGAAAAACAGAGCATTTACTGAGAGCTACATCTACCGCGTTACGGCAAAAGTTTCAAGACAAAAATTACAAGAAGATAAATTTAAGAGGCACTCTTGAAAGTTTCGCATGTTCTACAAAAACTACCTTTCCCATCCCCTTCCTCACAAGCAAGCACGCACGCACACACACACACACACACACACACACACACACACACACTTCAGTACAACGCACAGAACGTTCATTCAACCATGTGAAACTGTCAAAAATGTTCTTCTTTGGGATTTTGCTCAATTTGCGCATTATATTAGTTTGAATGTTGGTTATGTCATAAAAGTATTGTTGTCCCATCATATAATTCCTGCACCTCGTCGTTTTCTGGCGGATTAAAAAATGCTCAAATGATTATAAATCTAAGGGACTTAACTGCTGCAGTTATCAGTACCTAGCCTTACAAAGTATTTAAACTAACTTATGCTAAGGACAACACACGTCTGTGTTCGAGGAAGACTCGAACCTCCGACAGTGATCAACCGCACGTGCCACAGCAGAACGCCTTAGTCGTATCTTAATTTTATTGTAGTGGCTCTCTTACGTAGTTTTGTACTGTGATAATCGGGTATTATCACCCCACAAATTATTCTTACTGGTTCTGGCGTTATTTAACAAGGTGATGAGTCTGTTGTATGAAGTGACCTGCAAATTTGGTGTAGGCCTACGTGTGCTTCTGCTTTTCAGTGATTTCTGTGTTCAAAATTATCTTAATTTTACACTTGCTTTTCACAAATATGACAGTCATTGAAGCTCAATGAACCGTAACTTCATTTCGTTCATCATATTCGGATGTTTCTGGGTGGCCTGTAACTGTGTTCTTCATGGATTTAAGTATTGAAAAACTGCATCCATTATGTATTTTACGATTAGCACAATGCATTTAGAGAATTTTTCTCGCTTTTAGTGCATTTGTTTACATAAATACATCGTGACGTTTCCATGTGTGGTTTTATCCAGCTCTTGCACAGATGTAGTCTTTTCGAGGTTAATGTAAAGAGTGAAATCATAGCATACATAATAAAATCTTGACAACTTTTTTACGTACTAAATAGTACGTCTGTATATATTTGCAGGTATTATCTGCTCCATTCAACTGGATATCACAACACAAAAATCGTCACACTGGTTTTTGTACACAGGTGCCGGTAGGCCTAAGTCGCCATTATTATGTTGCATATTCTGAGTAATGGAAGAAGCACAATACCTTTAAGCAGACAGACAAATTTATGGTTTCTAACATTAGGATAAAACACACACCTGAATATTTATTCTGTCCGAACTTCTGTAGCTAACCTAAAAGAGACAACTGCACTGCAAGTGTGTCAGGAATTCACATACTGAAACGTCGAAAAAGTACCGTACTTATGTAAACAAATGCACTAGAAGATGCGAATAAATCCTCCAAATTCGTTGCGATAAGCAATAAACGTCCCTAACTGGTGTAGTTTTTCATTATTTAAAGCATGGAGGTTAACTGGTGTATGTCTGCACAACTTCAAACTCAGCAGAACTGTAATGCTTGTCAATGACACCACGAAATAGCACAAGTATGTAATAGAAGTTTCTCCTTTTACCGGTACCTCACATATTAGTAAAGATTGTCTGGGAATAGCAATAACTGAAAGTACACAATCCTCGCCACTTTCTTCTTTCCAGACAGGTGTAGCTCATTCGTATGCATTCGAAGTCTTTATTAATAACAAAAGCCGCATTGTAGCACTAATTTCGAAGCATGAAAATGTCAGTGGAATCCATTGCACCACAGGGAATTTAATATACTTCATACAGAATACATTCAAACCTAACCTAACTTTCTCCTTTAACCGGACCAAGTGACAAACTATATGGGATGCAGTGTGACCACGCCCTCGGTCGATGTTTTCAGTAAAACTCGGTCGACGGCGTGTGACGACGGTCTGTCGATGCCACTGTGAACAGCCTTAGGGCGCTTGGCCACTCCAGCGCGGCTCTGCTGGATTTGTACGTCGTCTTCTCAGCCGTAATTAATTTGTTCCAGAAAAGAATGCCATTATACTAAGCAAATTATCTGAATAATATAATGAGTGGGGACTGAAAGTACGTTTTCACTGGCTCAACTGTATAAAAATTAACATTAGAGGGACAACTCATCAAGACATGTAAACAATTTAGATATTTTGATAGCATCTTATCAGAGGCAGGAAGAAGCAGCTGCGAAGAACAGCAGTGAGTAGGTCAAGGAAAAGCAGCAATCTAGAAGCTAAATCCTCTCTTACAATCTTGTCAGATAATTTGGAAAGCAGAGAAGATGCTCAATTGGAGTACTGTAGGGTCATTAACAACATATGGATGGGAGTTCTGGGATCTTATTGCACAAATTAATGAATTCAAAATGTGAGAGTCAAAGAAGTCGACTGTCTTATCAGATAGAAGAACTCGAGATAGAAGAACGGCAGCGCATACCGCCTCGATCATCGGGAGCAGCTTCCCGTCCCACCCAACTTCTTAACTTGCCGCCATTACTTTGGTAGCGTTCTCGTCCTCCATCACACTTGTTCACAGCTATACCTGTAGCTATCGGACGACTTTTGTGCATCGACACTAAATCGTCCCCCAGTCGAGGAATATACACAGTGTTTGGCAATTCACATTACAGGCTTCGATGACTTCTGACGAGGATGAGTACATAACGTTTTGATAAGGAACCCATGTCTGGAAATGTCATCCAGTGACGCTGTAATCACTAGATGGAAACCGTGAAACAAATGTCTTCTATTGCAAACTCTCTGGGGGACATATATGGACCAATACAAGAAATAAACGGCAGGGAAACGTAAAAATAGATGCCTTAAAAGCTATGAATATTTGACCGTTAGAAGAGACGTGTAAACTGTCGAACATGAAGAAGTGTTTGTAGTTCTTAAGGTAGACATTCTAGGACCATGTTTGTTAGACATTTTGTTGTTATTTCCCAAAATATGGAAATCAAAGAGCTCAAAACAGAAGAAATTTTTTTTTCATTGTGTAAAAGATAAAGAAGTGTTCCAAACTTCATAGGATAACATTTCCGGACATGTGTTCCTTATCAAAACATGTACTCATTCATTCCCCTCGAATTTAGGAATACCCTGTAAACACTTATACGTATGATCTGTTGTTCCAGACATGTCCAGGGAGCATACATATAAAAGTTCCTCGATGCTTTTGGAAATGTCACGTGTGGTTGATCGCCTGTCATCACCTCAGGGGAAGTGGAGAACCAACGAGTTGCCCCAACGTTGGCTTTGAGAAAACCTGAAACTCTGCGAGGGACAGATACGTAAAGCGTCTTTATGATTCACAATGTTGCCAATGTTGTGCCAAAACATATGTCAATTACCTCAACGATGTTGCAGCTGCAAATTTGGTCCCCAATCTCTACTCTAAAACTGCACATAACGGTTCAGTTATGTTGAGACATGGCGATTTTGCAGTCTAGGAGAGATGTTCAAATATTCAAATGTTTGTACAGCTTAAGGGACTTAACTACGGGGTCATCAGTCCCTAAATGTACAAACTACTTATGAACTACTTACGAACTAGGACGGCACAAATATCCATGCCCGAGGGGGGATTCGAACCCCCGACCGTAGTGGCCGTGCAGACCGTGACTGAAGCGCCTCAGTCTCCTCGGCCACCGCGGCCGGCTAGGAGAGATGTCTGATAATTTTCTGTTGCCGTAAAAAGCACGCTTAAACCTTTTTGGATGTGTGCGCGCGCGCATTATCATTTTGTAATATAGCAGCGTTTGTTAGCAATACGTTAGTTTTATTAAAGTTAATTTTATTAAAGGCCTAGATCACGTTTATGAAAATTTATATTTTATTTTCACGCGTCTAGGTGCGACAAACTTGTTGTCATTTGCAAATGAAAAATTTGAAAATACGCATACCATATATCTATAACACATATATATATATATATATATATATATATATATATATATATGCGCGTCTAAACACTACTTACCTTAAGGTCAAACTCTTAATATTTATATGGATTCCGTGATAACTTGACATTAGCATTGGAAAATAATACGTATGTAATATATTTTGTAAGAAGGCAGGCAACCACTGAATGAATGACTTGTTCCTCATAACCAGCAGCTGTTTGAATTTAACCACTGTGTGACTAAATTTCGTTTCACAAAACCAGTAGTTGTTTGAAATACAGTGCCATATAGACTATAAAAGCCTTCTTTTTTTATAACCAGCAGTTGTCTGTAATATAACAATATCCCATTATAATCATCTACAAAAACCAAAATTATGTACAATTTCTTTTACAACAGCATCTATGCAGCATTATAAATACACAACCACTATGTGACTAATTTTCGTTTCAGAAAACCAGTAGTTGTTTGAAATACAGTGGCATATAGACTATGAACGCCTTCTTTTGATAACCAGCAGTTGTCTGTAATATAATAATATCCCAATATAATCATCTACAAAAACAAAAATTATGTACAATTTCTTTTACAACAGAACCTATGCAGAATTATAAATACCTGTCCATAGCATGGTGTTTTTTTGCTATGAACAGGAATTTATAATGCTGTATAGATGGTATTGTAAAGGAGATATATCGAACGAGGTGGCGCAGTGGTAACACTCTGGACTCGCATTCGGGAGGAAGGTGGTTCAAATCCACCTCCGGCCATCCAGATTTAGGTTTTACGTGATTTCCCTAAATCACTCCAGGCAAATGCCGGGATGATTCCTTTCAAAGGGCACGGCCGATTTCCTTTCCCATCCTTACCCAAACAACCCGAGCGTAAGCTCCGCCTCTAATGACCACGCTGTCGACGGGATGTTAAACAGTAGTCTTCCTTCCTTCCTTCCAGTAAAAGAGATATGGTAGTGAATGGTGTGTAGAAGAAAGAAAAGTAAGTAGGGGAGTAATGCAAGGATTCCCACTATCGCCATATTTGTTTAACTTATTTATTGAAAAATTGAAAAGAATAACAAAAGGAATGAAAATAAACGGGAAACGCATACACTGTATCGATTTTAGAGACGATATAGTAGTATCCGCTGTTTCCGCAAAATAAATGGCGTTTATGTTGCTAACATGAATCAGAACAAAATAAAAACTGTGGTAGTATGGAAGAAAAAAAAAAAAAACAAAAAACAAAAAAAAAAACCGGTAAAGTTGAAGTTGATATTAAACTAGAAGATGACGTTCTAGAACACGTCGGGAACTTCTGTTATTTGAGGAGCACAGACACTGAAGATAATAAATGTATTACAGATATAAAGATATAAATTTCCAAAATTAAAAGAATTTACTCAACCATATAAACTTGGAAATTAGGAAAAAGTTTGTCATAACTTTTGTTTGGAGTGTCATAACATACCAATGTGAAGCATGAAAGGGAAAGGCAGAGAAAAGAGACTGGAGGCAACGGAAATGTGGACTTGGAGAAGAGTGGCGAAAAAACCTGGATGGGTAGAAAAAGTAATGATCAAGTGTCAACAGAAGTGAGTGAGAATATTACGCTGAGGAAGTATATGGAAGAAGCAAAGGAGAAATGATAGGGCACATAATGAGACACAACCACATATCTGAAGGAATAGTTTTAGGGAAAGAGCAAGAGATAGGCCAAGAGCAACTTTTTTCATCAATAATGGGACTAAAATCAAATGAAGAAATGAAGAGGAAATGAAGGTAATGGGGAGAGGGACGTGGCTAAATCGACAAGTTTATGATGATAATGATATCCCAGAACCTGATCTTACTTACACGTCACCTGTCTAAAGACTTCCAGGCGCAGCAGGCCGCGGTGGAGTGGCCGAGCGCTCTAAGTCGCTTGCTCGCCGTCGGAGGCTCGAGTCCTCCCTCGGGAAGGGTGTGTGTGTGTTGTCCTTAATTTAAGTTAGGTTAAGCAGTTTGTAAGCATAGGGTCTAATAAGCGCAGCATTTAAGTCCCTCAGGTCTACCAAAATTTGAACATTTTGAACCATACGCAACAACAATTTTCCTTGTAGTTATAGACGACTTAAAAAAAAAATTAAACGCTGCCATAATCTATTAATTAAGAGGTATAACCTTGTGATAGAAGTACAACACAATAATCATTGCAGCTGTCTTGAAGCAACATAACGGACGGCACGAGAAACACTGATACATGACAATGAGAATAGTTAACTACTTTCCACAAACTTTACACATCGTTAACAACATCTAGCAGACTTGATCTCGTTGACATACCTCACAACATGTTCACTGGAAAATATTTTATTACTTACCTCATTTTCGCTGTTCGTGCACTTAGACTTCAGCCTCGGACGTGAGATTTCAGTTTATTACTTCTTCGCTATCGGCACTATTCGCTACACTGTTTGCAGACAGTAACCACATATAACACTCAAGAGTACGTGAAGTACAGTGTCATTGTACAACATATAATGAAGGAGATATGACGTCTTGGACATTTGAGATACACGAAAAACTTGCTTTTTCTTAAAGTGTAAGGCAAATTATCCTATTTTATTCGTTTGTGTTTCATAAGGACAACACTTTTCTGCCACCAATGAAGTTTAAGAACAAATTTATAGACTTTTTAAACTTTTTGTCGCACACATGCTTAACGTCAAATATTAAACACATTAACTCATACAGGGTGTACAGAAAAGGACTCCCTGATTTCAAAATTAAATATGTCGAAAACAAAGATCGATAGAGGGATGCAGTAAACGGTATGTTTATTGTGAAAGCTGTAAGAATTTATATAGCAGTTTGAAATAATAGTAATAAAAGCTGCTAACAGATGGCGCTGTAATCGCCATACGGAATGCCTAGTATAAATAGTGATCCGAAGCCCAGAGCGATCAGTTCCACTATTGAATCGTGAAAGGACGTTAGTGTACCGAAGGGAGAGATTAAAACCATGTACTCCATTGAACAACGCGTTTTTCTGGTGCTAGAGTACCACAGGTTAGAAGAGAGTCCTACGGCAACAAGGCGTAGTTTTCAAGCACGATTTAATGTTCCAAAAGGACCCGATGCGAAAACCATTCGTACGCTATTCGCAAAATTTCAACGAACAGGCAGCGTAATTGATGATCTAGTAGGGCATGTTTGCCGCAAGCAAACCGCAGTTACGCCTGAAAATATCGCCACAGTTTCTGGAATTATTCTGCGAAATCCAATGTCATCCGTCAGTAGAATTGCATCTGAGACTGGTTTGAAGCGTTCCAGCACGCAGAAAATACTGAGAAAGAGCCTACACATGAATCGGTCGGTGGAGAAAGGAACTAAGTCACTTTTTTGTACTTTTCAGGAGAGACAAAAAACTGTTTTATTGTTAAACTATTTAACAGATTGCATTGAAATTTTCGACATTTTCTGTACTCTAACCATACATACTGTGAATGAAAATAATTTATATATATTCTACAAAGTATCTTCTGAAAAAAAATTGAAATTTGTAACATAGTTCCTTTCTCCAGTCAACGAAGGAATTAGTACTTTTCGATAGTATAATACATTCAAAGATACACATTTCTGGATTAAAGCTCAAATTTATTGGCAAATTATCTTCAGCTGAACATGAAAACAACTTTTTAATAGAATTCAAAGTTCGGAATAGTTCATATCACAGTGAGTTATCACTTGAAGTTAGGCATTTCGAAATCTCCCCATAAAAAATCTCAGTGTCTTCTCCATGAATGTATTTCATCAGTTTCCGAAAATATCTTCATTTTTTTATATTGATTCGCACTTTGTAATTTTTATGAAAACGTTTCCTATAGAAGTCGTATTTCACATTTACGTCTGGATATTTCTTAAGGAACATTTCGTGCACAGTTTTCCGATCCCAGCTTGAATCTAGGTATTTCGTTTCCTTCCCAGCATAGTAAGTTTCTTTGACTGGGAAATATGTGATACTGGGTACTATCAAATTTATTACATTTTCCGGAATTTTTGTTATGCATGGATTTCTTCCACGCATGTCCTTTTGACATTTAGAAAGACGGTATTCAATCACTTACAACACTCAACAATAATCGTGACATCTGACGAATTTGGCGCCAAATTACTGTTTTGTTCCGCTTACTACATTTGCATGCCGCAGACCAACGCCATCTAGTATGTAGCTGGTGTAGTAAACGCTCGCTGACAGTAAAATCTACTGATGGGATGCGACGTGCGGCGGAGAAAGGAACTAAGTCACTGACTTGATTCCTTTCTCCTCAGTAGATATAAAATCGACCTCATGTTATTCCCACAGGAAGAAGCCAAACATAGTTCCTTTCATCACAGTAAGGTGTATCTTGGTCTGTTTACTACATTTCTGTAAAAAAGTGAAAATCACCAAAAAGTGACTTAGTTCCTTTCTCCACCGACCGATTCACGTTTCCATTCAAAATTCAAACGCACCAGGCCATACCCGTACGAGCTGAGCAACAAAGAGTTGACTTTGCTAATCAGATGCTCACAAAGTTTGATAGTGAAGGAGTTGATGTTGGCTGCATCTGGTTTTCAGATGAAGCACACTTCCACCTGAATGGATACGTGAATAACCAGAACTGGCGATTTTGGAGTTCCGAAAAGCCATATTGGTGTGAAGTGAAAACCCTGTATTCTCCTAAAGTTACTGTGTGGGCTGCAGTATGCAGCAGAGGCATTATTGGCCCTTTTTTCATTCGAGAAACGGTCACTGGTGCACGTTACGTTGCAATTTTGGAACAATTTGTCGCCACACAGCAGTAGAGGATCGACCAGGTACTGAATGGTTTATGCAAGATGGAGCTCGACCACATCGGACCGAACAAGTGTTTCGCGTTCTTGAGGAATACTTCGGGAATCGAGTCATTGTTATGGAATATCCCAAATTTACTGGTGCAGGCATGGATTGGCCTCCATATTCGCCGGATTTGACTGTCTGTGACTTTTTTTTTGTGGGGCACAGTGAAAGACATGGTCTACCCAAAGATCCCGCCACGCTGGACGAGCTTGAATCGGCGATCTCTGTGGCATGTGAATTCATGTCGGTTGAGACACTACGAAATGTGATGGCGAATTTCATTCTTCGTTTGCGCCACCTCTGTAGTGCCAATGGTGAACATTTTGAAAACATTGTGATGTGATTGTTTGCAAAGAGTGTTACGATTATTTCACTTATGTATGCTGATATGAGCTGTACAGCGTACAGCGCCATCTGTTAGCAGCTTTTGTAAGTATTATTTCAAACTGCTGTACAAACTTCTTACAGCTTTCACAATAAACATACCGATTACTGCATTCCTCTATCGATCTCTGTTTTCGAGATATTTAATTTTGAAATCAGGGAGCCCTTTTCTGAATATCATGTATGTAAAGTAATCAGACGTCACTGGATTCCTACTGCTGAAAGAACCAAGTGTTTACTGGTACCGCGTTTAAAAACACCACGTGGTAGAGTCAGAGACAATGGTGGTCGCCATCACGTACTCTTCCGCACCTGATGGCGGAGCTTCTGCAAGCAAACAGCGGATGGCAACGACCAGATTCGAATAAGAATGGAATAGAAAATTTTACCCTCAGCTCGTCGCAGGAAAAAGAAGATTGAAAATAAGAAAGATGAGGGTCCAACGTCCCGCCGACAGCCTGGTCGGTATAGATGGGAAGAAATGAATTCTGTGTGGTTCGTTAACATCGTGGCCATTAGAGACAAAGCACCTGCTTAGTTGGATAAGTTGGACACACAGCCCCCATGCAGCCTCCGTGCCGGCGTGCTGGCCATAGTGGCTATCTTTTTCTAAAAAAATTCTTTTTAAATTTTGTGACGTAAGCTTTATAACTGAGTTGTATATTTTATTATGTGGCTTGTTTTATTTTATAATTTCTGATGAAGGCGATTGTAGTTATTGTCGAAACCAGGTTAAGTAATTTTAATTTTGCGACCGAGGGCTGCATTTTTACCCATTGATATTTTCCATGGTCAGGTAAGCACAGAAAATTTGAATCAGGACGTCTGAGGCTGACGCAACACGGGTGAGCGAAGCAGTAGTGCCACAACACGTTGAAGACTAAAGAGCTCCTCACACAGAGGATAAAATTACATGTTTTTCACGTAAACTTTGCACGAGTTGTGGAGTATTCACTAAGCACTCGTGCCTCCCTTCTCTTTCTCTCGCCGCGGCAGAATAGCCGTGTGCACTGGCGCCCTGCTGCGATGCGCACGGCCGTTCGCCGTCTGTGCCATGGGTCTTTGGTTTGTCAGTAGCATAGGTTACTTTAATTTAGTGTAAGTAGTCGTAAGACTAAGGACTGAAGATCAACGTATTTAAGTGCCTTAGATTTACAAACATTTGAACTCTGTCTGTCTGTCTCTCTCTCTCTCTCTCTCTCTCTCTCTCTCTCTCTCTCTCTCTCTCTCTCTCTCTCTCCCTCCCTCCCTCTCCCTCTCTCTCACACACGAATTGGAATTTCCCTTTTCTTCTTCCCTCATTGTCAGTATACGCGTTAGCTTGCTCCCGAACACAAGCACAAAAGGACTTGTAATGAGGTTAACACGATCCAGATGTCTACCACACATAATGAATCACCTGTAAATGTGTAGTAATCTCATCAAAGGTTGCGAAAACAGGACGCCACTGATAACCAGGAGAATGTTTCATCAACCGCAATAATACCTGTCGCAAGTCACTGTCGATAGTTCCATACACAACACACACACAGGGGGAATGCAGATAATTTTACTAAAAATCACAAAATGAAGTTTCTCCAGCAATGCTAGTTGGTATACTGATAACATGTTGAAACTGTGTTGTAACCAACATTTATTTTCGTAGTATATTTCATAAGACACTACTTCACCCTCTGTGCTTTCAGAGAAGGCAGCTGACAGTTTCGAAGCGTAACTTTCTGAAACACTGTAGCATACATCCGCATGAGAAGTCTTATCCCCCCCCCTCCCCATCCGATCTATATGGTCAATTTTACAACAATTTATGTTCGAATACAGGTATTTTAGTGTGAAAAATGTATTTTTACTGAGCGTAAAAAGTCTTTTTGGCAACAGATCATATTTCAGTAACTTTTGCCGTCACAGATCACATTTCGACCTACTTCTGCCAAAAAGGAAGGACTCCGCCGTGCACGTCGGGAGAGAAGTTGCACGTCATGTAGCCTGTTACGTACAGTTTGAGTAGAAACTCCTGTGGCTGCGCGATAATCATTGTTCAGCTTGGTGACGTTCCTCTCAGGGTTCCTCCGAGCTGAAACCCCTATGTCAGTAAGTAATCTTAGATGGGGTCCGAATACTTCGAAATTTTTTTTTCGAGGTCCAGATATTCCTAATTAATTTTTTATTTTAATTTTCACCCATGAAATAATATGAAATGCCATAGATGTAAAGTAATAATGTATAAACAATCAACGAAATGTTATAAATTGGCTATTTATTTTTATTTTCACTCACAAAAGTATGGAATAAAATGGACAAACAAACTTTTATTCGAAAGTCCATAGACAGGTCATACATTATACATTTTTAATTTTCAGTAAGAAAGTATGAAATACAATGAAATGTGCGTATATGTATTAAAAAATCCATGGGAAAAATTACGTTTGCGGTCTTGAGCAGGTTCTTAGTTCAAATGTTTGTATAAATGTTCAAATGTTTGTATAGCTTATGGGACTTAACTACGGGGTCATTAGTCCCTAAACTTACAAACTACTTATGAACTAGTTAATCCTAAGGACGGCACAAATATCCATGCACGAGGGGGGATTCGAACCCCCGACCGTAGTGGCCGTGCAGACCGTGACTGAAACGCCTCAGTCCCCTCGGCCACCGCGGCCGGCGTTACGAAACTGCTTATGGGAATAATGTCTTTAAAGTGATTTATCGTTGGTCTTGAGCGATAATTATTCTCGAAGAAATTCATTTTTGTAAATGAAGTTTCACAAAAACACGTGAAGCCAAACATAGCAGCCAGGTAGATCGGTAATGTTTTGCAATTCTTCCGGCACAAGTTAGCTCAAAACTGCTTCAGTGGATACAGTTTTATAAGTTAGCACGGAATTGTCTCCCTGCATGTCTGTTACCTTCATTTGGAGTAAAGGCTTTGAAAGTCGGAACAACTTCGCAGCCACAGCCGTCTATTCTGCTACAGGAGAAACCTCAAAAATCATGACAACTTTTCTATTTGTGAAAAGTCTTTGAATCTTACTGCAAATACCTTCTTACGATCTACCAAGAAATTTGATAATATGGAAATGTAAGAAACTTACGGAAAAGTGTATTTTAGGATAATTTTTATATTCAAAAATTGTTGCAAAATGAAGAAATTCTTGACTTAAAACGTTTTTTTCAAAGAACCAGCTTGCGACGGAATGATGGCACATTTTCAATCAAATGACGTATTAATTCCGCATTTCCTCGTAGTTCGGTGTTATCTACAGAATTTTTTTTAATAATTGGAGTGTGTAACTTACACTTTGAAAATATTTTGGCGGTCCAGTTTTTGGCCTTCCGCGGTCCGCCAGTTTCCGACCGCTGCCCTAAGTAGTGGACATCAGCCTTTGGGCGGCCAGAGCGAACGAAGTCATTGACAGTTCCTGCACCTCCACGTCCGGACATAATCTCTTTGGTTCCCTCTTACACGTCTGGAAACTTCCGTTGATGAGAGTCACTCGTGACCCATAGTAACAATGCGGATACGATCAAACTTCGGAACTGACCTTCGAGGCATGGCAAAACTACAGTCAACACAAGCGGTTTACAATTACTGATTTGGTGTCTATTCTTTTCGGACATGTCCGAAAGAACACACACCATTAGTTGACGGTAACGGCCGCAAATTTATGAAATCGAAATATTGGAGCTTGCGACCGTTTCGGGACGTTGAAATAAATTCAAAGACAAAGTTGAAAATTACTGGTGCACCGGGATTCGAATCCGGATTTCCCGCTGAGGGCCAGCGGTCACCTTAATCAATTAGGCTATCAAGGCACGTTTCCCTTCCACCCCAAATTCTCGACTTATAGCACCTAACTTCTGCTGGCCGAAGTAAAGAAGATATTACATGCAGAATGCCTATGGGAAGAAAAGCGTAAAAATGATAGGAGCCTTTGAAATGTGATTCTACGGACGAATGATTAAAATTAGATGGGTAGATCACGTGACTAATGAGGAGGTGCTTAACCGAATTGGCAAGCAAAGGGGTTAATGGCATATCCTGACTAAGAGAAGGGATAGATAGGTGGGACACATTCTGAGACATCAAGCAGTCGTCAACTTAGCATTAGAGGGAAGTGTGTGGGGTAAAAAATCGTAGAGGGAGACCGGGGGACGAATACAGTAAGTAGATTCAAAAGGATGTAGGTTCTCGTACGTATTCTCAGACGAAGAGGCTTGCACAGGACAGGATAGCGCGGAGAGCTGCATCAAACCAGTCTGCGGACTGAAGACCACAACAACAAACAGCACACTACGATTGTAGTGCCCCTGCCTATTGGTTCCTCTTGTCGTGGCCTACACTGCAAGTTACCGAGCGTATGAATGCGTCCACATTGAAATTGTCATTTCCTGTTGAGGGCATATTTACAATTATTGATTTGGTGTCTGCTCTTTCCGGACAATTTCAATGCGGACGCATTCATACGCTCGGTCCCTTGCGTGAATACAGTGTAGGTCACGAGCAAGAAGACCCAATAGGCAGGGAGCACTACATCTACATACATGCGTCGCAATCCACCGTAAGGTGCGTAGCGCAGGGTACACGTAGCACTACTAGGCATTTGCTTTCCTATTCCACTCCCAAATAGAACCAGGAAAAAAAGAATGCCTATGTGCCTCCGTACGAGCCCTAATTTCTCTTATCTTGTCTTTGTGATCTTTACGCTAAATGTAAGTAGGCGGCAGGAAGATAGTACTACACTCAGCTTCAAATTCCGGCCCTCTAAATTTCCTCAACAGAAAATCGCGAAAAGAACGTCGTCTTTCCTCCAGCGATCCCCGATTGAGTTCCCAGAACATTTCCGTGACACTCGCGCATTGGTCGAACCTACCAGTAACAAACCTAGCTGCGCGCTTCTGAACTGTCTCTATGTCTTCCTTTAAAATGATCTGCTGCGGGACCTAAACACTTGAGCAATACTCAAGACGTGGTCGTACAAGCGTTTTATACGCGGTCTCCTTTACAGATGAAGTACATCTTCCCAAAATTCTCCCAATAAACTGAAGTCAGATGTCCACCTTACTCACAACTGTCCTTACATGTTCGTTCCATTTCATATCGCTTTGCATTGTTACGCCTAGATATTTGAACCACGCGACTGCATCAAGAATCTCACTACTAACACTGTATTCGAGCATTATGGGACTGTTTTTCCTACTCATGCGCATCACCTTACGTTTTTCTGCATTGATAGCTACCTGCCAACTAGAAATTTTGCCTAAGTCATTATGCATGCTATTACAGTCAATCAGAGACGACACCCTCCCATGCACCACAGCATCATCAGCAAACAGCCGCAAATTACAAGTTACTCTGTCCATCAGATCATTTATATAGATACAAAATAATAGCGGTCTTATCACACTCCCCTGGGGCACGCCTGACGACACACTCGTCTCTGATGAACACTCGCCCTCGAGAACTGCGTTCTTTTACTTAGGAAGTCTTCCAGCCAGTCACAAATCTGTGAACCTATTCCATAAGCTACAATCGTAGTGTGATACAAGTTGGGAATTTGGGGTGGAAGAGAAGCTTGCCTGGATATCAATTGGTTTAGGCGACCGCTAGCCCGAAGCAGGAAATCCGGGTTCGAATTCCTGTGATGGGTGGTACGGTTTCTCATATGTCAACCCAGCGCCCTCTCCTGTCATACTAATTGGTAATGTTGTGTCCGATACACTTATCTTGCTGACTGCCTACCAGTGGATGTGATACAGCGTTGTACACCATGCTTCTCGACATGGAGCTTAGTTACGGAAAGGCAAATGGCAATGGGCGGCCGGCAGCAAGGTCGTATCGGGAGACCAATGCCCGCCGATAACAGCCACAGCATTCAATGTCTGTAACAGTGTTTCGCCATTTGTCTGGGACATGGTTGTTTAGTGAAGAAGGAAATAACGAAAGACGTATTCGAAAGTTCGAACTCAAGATATAATGTGATTAACGCTATGGAAGGCTACCGTCTAGTCAGTACCAGGCAGTTGGTCAGCCAGGACAGGGTGAGCCAGAGGACCAGATGGAACATTCTCCATGACAATAGTTATTACGCTTGCCACAGAGTATGCAGGGCCTACTGGCAACAGTCATCGCACATACAGAGCAGCTTTTCACTAGTTTAGTCAATAAACAACCTCGACTGGGTTTTGTAGCGTCCATCCTATTCACAGATGACGTCAGCTTTATGTGGAGTGGTAACAGTCATCTGTGGGATAGTATGCAGAACATCCATGGTATGGTGACAGCAAACCATTAGCGTCGATGCAGCCGGAATGTGTGAGCCGGGATAACTGGCGACCATATTTTGGAGCCAGTCTTCTTTCGACACCAGCTGACAGGTAGGAACTATCGGCTGTTCTTGTGGGTGACTTTGTCTTCGCTGCTGGAAGAAGTTTCTTTGACGACCCGAAGAGTTTTGTGGCTGTACCTGCCCATTTCGCCGCTAACATCCGGATGCATCTGAATCGTGTTTTCCCTGCTCAATGGATAGAACAAGAAGGTAGGATTGCATGGCCTGCTGGTTCATCGGGTCCCCAACCCGTGCGACGTCTTGTTATGGGGAAATCTCAAAAGTGTCTTGTAAGTAGACCCCATTTTAGACATGTAGACACTGGTGCAGCTTACACATGCTGCCTTTGACAGTGTTTGAATGCGCCCTGGTCGATATGAACCTGTGAGACATAATATGCATGCATTGAAGCACAATGAAATCTCGACACACAATTTAACTGTGGCTGCATAGTTCAGCGCTTATTAGACGACAGTCTCTGTAACAAAACATGGCTCCATATATGGTCTCTAGCAAAGAAACAATGCATTTACGGACGTGACGATGATTCCGTGTGGCATTTATGGCCGTTTGACCCCAACTGCGGTCGTGTATGGCCTGCCTGGTGCAAGTCTTTTTAGCTGACGCCACTTCATCGACTCGCGTGTCAATGACGATGAATTTGTGATGATGATGTCACAACACCCAATCCCAAAGCGGAGACCCGACTGGAATTTGAACCCGAGGCCCCTGCGTGTCAACCCACCATGCTGTCCACTTTTTTTTTCTTTTTTTATTTGTTCTTCGGACAGTTCAATGCATTGCAGGCATGTGTCCGTTTTTGTTCTACATTGATTGCTCAGTTCTTGGTCCAGTTTTTTATTAGAGAGAGCATCCAGCCCTAGCCACTGTGCGGGCTCAGCTAGACTATGGAGGCAGAGATTTCTCGACCTAACTAAGTCCATTAGACCTCTTTTGTTTGTATCCTCTCCTTGATCAATCCCTAGAGCATGGTCGGTCACGGAGTGCTAAATGGCACGTGGGACAGCTGAACAGGCTACTGATGAGCGAAGTGATGCTCGGACTGTCTCGGTTTTGCTCGTCACTTCTCGTAAGTACTGGCTACTGCGCCATATTTCATGTTGGACTGCGATGCGGCTCTATGTCTTGTGGTCCGGTGTTTTTCCACCTTCCGACGCCCATTTCCCTAAGCTCTCTGGTGTTAAAGAAAATGCAAATTTTGTAAAAATCATTTTAGATATGAAAGAAATACAGAAACATTTTTCTAATCGTTTCCAGGATACTGTCAACATCGCATCTCTTTCTGAGACATTTTCTGTATCAGTTGCAGATGATATAGATTTGCAGTGTAATTCCCGATTGAAAGACACATTTGTTCAGCTATTATTCGGAAACATTTTTTCCAGAAGGGAAATCCTTCATGATTTTATTTATTTATTTATCTGAGTCCACAAGGCACTATATCACAATACAATTTTGAATATTATCTTACGATTTAGTATATATGAATTAATAACATCACACTTAGTCTGTCCAGTACTCTGCCACCAGAATGGCATTGTCTTTGACAGCGAACAAGTGTTACACATTACAATTTAAACTAAGAGTCTTGCATACAAGCAAGTAAGTGTTCAGAGTCCTGTCTCTCACCACACTCACATTGTTCACCACCACTGACACCCCACTTCTTCATATTGGTTTTACACTTTGTCACTCCGGTTCTCAGCCTGTTGAGGGTGTTCTACGTCGCGTACGGGAGATGGCCTCCTACTGGTAGCTTCTCTTTCGCTGTCCACAGTCCTCCTGATGACTTGGCTCTCCACAGTTCATTTCGACGAGCTTCTGCAGATGTTGGTATTGATGAAGTTGTGAGAAGGAAGCTTTTCCTCCATTTCAGCCTTGATGGGAGAGGCTGGATTCCAAACATTTGGTGCCTCGGATATTCTTCTTGTTTCTTCTTTTCAATCTCCGCTGTTACCTGTCTCGTTAGATATGGTGGTGCTATTCCGATTAGTGAGAAAGTATTACTGACAGGAGTTTGTCTTAAGTATCCTGTGACTATGTGACCTGTCTCATTTACGGCCACGTCAACTTGCTTAGCATGTGTAGAGTTCCGCCATACTGGAGCAGCGTACTCTGCAGGAGAGAAACACAAGGCGAGAGCAGATGTGCGGAGGACGCTAGGCTGTGCTCCCCACTTGGTGTTCGTGAGTTTGCGAATAAGATTGTTCCCAGCGCATATTTTCTGTTTGGTGTCCATGCAGCGTTCTGCGGCCGAATCTTCCACTACCAAAGGCACTAGATACAATAGCTACAATGAGCCTATTGAAACGGCCAGCACTAGTAATAGTCCTTCATGATGAGGGTGCAAAAGTTATCTCCATGTTTCGTTTCCTTATGTGCTGTAAAGATTTTTTTTTTCCCCTGTAAGAAGTTAAGTGCTGATAATGCAGATGATAAATATAATGCTTTTCTGAACACATTTATTATGCTGTTTGAAAGTTGCTCAAAACAGGGTACTTTCAGTAACAGACAGCCAGGGTGGCTGACAAAGGGGATAAGAGTATCATGTAGAACTAAGCGGGAGTTGTATCAAAATGTTAGAAGCAGTCAGAATGAAGATGGAGTAGCTCATTACAAACAGTACTGTAAGGTTCTGAAAAATGTCATTAAGAATGCAAAAAGTATGTGGTACGCAAAAAGAATAGCAAACTCTCGGGATAAAAATTAAAACTATCTGGTCAGTCGTGAAGGAAGTGTCGGGTCAGCAGCAGCAGGTAGAAGATATAACGTCAGTGCGTAGTAGGAATGTTTCTGTTACTGACAAGTTAGATATATATGCAATATTCAATAATCACTTTCTGAATATAGTAGAGGAACTAAACAAAACTCTAGTTTCAACAGGTAATCATATAACGTTTTTTAGAAAATGCCTTTCCGAGGCTGTTACGTGAAATGATCCTTCATGATACTTCCATAGGTGAGATTGAGTCAATAATTAAATCACTAAAGACTAAGGACTCTTGTGGATATGATGGGGTATCTAGCAGAATTCTAAAGTACTGTTCTCCATATGTTAGTCCAGTACTAATCCATATTTGTAATTTTTCCTTTCAGAATAGTCAGTTTCCTAACAGATTAAAGTACTCAGTAGTGAAACCGCTTTATAAAAAAGGAGAAAGGGATAATGTAGACAACTATAGGCCTATTTCTATGCCATCGGTTTTTTCCAAAGTTATTGGAAAGGCTGTATATTCAAGATTAATTGATCATTTCAGTTCACATAATTTCCTGTCAAACGTACAGTTTGGTTTTAGAAGTGGTTTAACGACTGAAAACGCTATATTTTCGTTTCTCTGTGAGGCACTTGATGGGTTAAATAAGAGGCTACGGACATTAGGCGTCTTCTTTGATTTAACAAAAGCGTTTGATTGTGTTGATCACAAAATATTGTTGCAGAAGTTGGAACATTATGGAATACGGGGAGTAGCCTAAAACTGGTTCACCTCTTACTTTAATAATAGACAATAGAAGGTAATTCTCCGCAGTGTAGAAAATGGCTATGACGTGCAATCCCAATGGGGCACAATTAAGTATGAGGTGCCCCAGGGGTCTGTTTTGTGACCATTGCTGTTTCTTATTTATATAAATGATATGATGACAGGCAAAAGTTAGTAGAGATTCGTGCGTCTATAAAAAGATCGATGCGTGAAGCATACAATAATTATCACAGCCATACCTTAGCAAAAGATCTTTCCGAGAACCCGAAAAAATTCTGGTCCTATGTAAAATCGATAAGCGGGTCAAAGCCCACTGTCCAGTCACTAGTTGATCATTCCGGGGCAGTAATAGAAGAAAGCAAACGGAAAGCTGAAGTTCTTAATTTAACCTTTAAGAAATCTTTCACGCAGGAGGACCGCACAAATATACCATCATTTGATCAACGTACTAATTCCGAAATGGGGGACATAGCAATAGGTATTTCCGGTGTAGAGAAGCAGCTGAGAGAGCTAAATACGAAAAAGTCTGCTGGTCCGGATGGAATACCAGTTCGGTTTTACAAAGACTATTCTGCGGCATTGGCCCCCTACTTAGCTTGCATTTATAGCGAATCTTTAATTCAGCGCAAAGTTCCTAGTGATTGGAAAAAAGCGCAGGTGACTCCAGTGTATAAGAAAGGAAAGAGAACTGACCCATACAATTACAGGCCAATATCGTTGACATCGGTTTCATGTAGAATTTTGGAGCATATTCTCAGTTCGAATATAGTAAATTTCCTTGAAACGGAAAAGCTTCTTTCCATGAATCAGCACGGGTTTAGGAAACATCGTTCATGCGAAACTCAGCTTGCCCTTTTCTCACATGACATCTTGCGAGCCATGGACGAAGGGCAACAGGCGGATTGTGTTTTTCTCGACTTCAAAAAGGCGTTCGACACGGTGCCACACTGCAGACTGCTAACGAAGATACGAGCTTATGGAATAGATTCACAGATTTGTGACTGGCTGGAAGACTTCCTAAGTAATAGAACGCAGTACGTTGTTCTCGACGGCGAGTGCTCATCAGAGACGATTGTATCGTCAGGCGTGCCCTAGGGGAGTGTGATAGGACCGCTATTATTTTCTATCTATATAAATGATCTGATGGACAGAGTAAGTTGTAATTTGCGGCTGTTTGCTGATGATGCTGTGGTGTATGGGAGGGTGTCGTCTGTAACTGACTGTAATAGCATACAGGTTGACTTAGACAAAATTTCTAGTTGGTGCGAAGAATGGCAGCTAGCTCTCAATGTAGAAAAATGTAAGGTGATGCGCATGAGTAGAAAAAACAATCCTATAATGTTCGAATACAGCATCAGTAGTGAGCTTCTTGATGCGGTCGCGTCGTTCAAATATCTAGGCGTAACATTGCAGAGCGATATGAAATGGAACGAGCATGTAAGGACAGTTGTGAGTAAGGCAGACAGCCGACTTCGGTTTATTGGGAGAATTTTGGGAAGATGTACTTCACCTGTAAAGGAGACCGCGTATAAAACGCTTGTACGACCACGTCTTGAGTATTGCTCAAGTATTTGGGACCCGCAGCAGATCGGTTTGAAGGAAGACATAGAGGCGGTTCAGAGGCGAGCAGCTAGATTTGTTACCGGTAGGTTCGACCAATGCGCGAGTGTCTCGGAAATGCTCCGGCAACTCAATTGGGGATCGCTGGAAGAAAGACGACGTTCTTTTCGTGAATTTCTGTTAAGTAAATTTAGAGGGCCGGAATTTGAAGCTGAGTGTAGTACGATCTTGCTGCCGCCTACTTACATTTCGCGTAAAGATCACAAAGACAAGAGAAATTAGGGCTCGTACGGAGGCATATAGGCATTCTTTTTTTCCTCGTTCAATTTGGGAGTGGAATAGGAAAGGAAATGCCTAGTAGTGGTACGGTGTACCCTCCGCCACGCACCTTACGGTGAATTGCGGAGTATGTATGTAGATGTAGATGTAACAGGTGATTGTAAAATATTTTTTTTTGCTGATGATACCAGCTTGGTAGTGAAGGATGTTGCTCGTAATATT
Organism: Locusta migratoria; assembly: GCA_026315105.1. Lineage (NCBI taxonomy): Eukaryota > Metazoa > Arthropoda > Insecta > Orthoptera > Acrididae > Locusta > Locusta migratoria. Next base: position 336,741,766 of record CM048745.1, read on the forward strand.
GACACAGTATCAAATAATGCAGTTCAAGAGATAAGTTCATGGCTAGTAGAAAACAAGTTGATGTTAAATCACAGTAAAACTCAGTTTTTACAATTTCTAACACATAATTTGACGAAAGCTGACATTATGATTACACATAATGGGCATGTGATGAGTGAGATTGAACAGTTCAAATTTCTAGGTGTTCATATAGACAGTAAGCTGTCATGGAAAGCCCATGTTCAGGATCTTGTTCCAAAACTAAATTCTGCTATATTTACCATTAGAACAATATCTGATATAAGTGATTTTTCAACACGAAAAGTAGTCTATTTCGCTTACTTTCACTCACTTATTACGTACGGCATTGTTTTTTGGGGTAACTCGCCTGATGCAAAAAGGATATTTCTGGCTCAAAAACGGGCGGTTCGAGCAATATCTGGTGTAAGTTCGCGAACGTCATGTCGACCCCTTTTCAGTAGTCTGGGAATTTTGACTCTGGCGTCACAATACGTTTTTTCTTTAATGTCGTTTGTTGTTAATAATATCAGCTTATTCCCACGAGTTAGTAGCTTTCACTCGGTGAATACTAGACAGATGTCTAATCTACATTTGCACCACACCACCTTAACACTTGTGCAGAAAGGGGTGCAGTATTCTGCGGCATCCGTTTTCAATAAGCTGCCACAAGAACTAAAGAATCTTAGCAGTAATCCACATGCTTTCAAATCTAAATTGAAGACTTACCTCGTGGCTCACTCCTTTTATTCTGTCGAGGAACTCCTAGAAATGTTAAACAATTAAGCTAATTCATTTTTTTCTTTATTGATTCTTTTCACTTTGTCTTAAGATTGTCATGTGCAAAAGACTACTTAAAATTTTTCTATTATCATTCTTGTGTATTGACTTGTTCCATGACCATGGATCTTACTCCTCAAGTGGGTCCTATGGAACAGAAAAAACCAATAAATAAATAAAGTAATTCGGGATTAGGCCTACGTAGCAACCCGAGTGATGACAATTTGATAAGCTACCTCCGCCTTCAGTTTCTCGTTGGCCTCGGGTGATAGTGGGGTGGCGGCTCAAGTGCGCAGTCAGTCGAGAAGGGAAGGCCCACGTGTCGATGGATAGCCCGCAGCCCAAGTTTGTGGCCGCCCCTGCTCTAGAGTTGTATGCAGTGTGGAAACAAAATTACCTCTGTAAAACTACATTGCTGAAGGTGCCGACTACATGTTGTATTACGAACATTTCCAATTAGAACATTATTTTGTGGCATCCTACATATTGTGAAAAATAAAACCTGAAAATAGATGGAGTGTCCAGTTTCGGCTAAGGTTGTTGAGAGGTTTGCCTCACAAGGAAAGTACATGGGCTCGAACAATCATATCTTAATGAACGTTTGCTTGCAGAATCTCTATGTACATCTCTCAATGTGCTGGTGAGTGTCGGTTTTATGCAAAACTGTGCAATGATGCTCTAGATAGCACTGTAGATGTAATTGTAGACGCCATATTTTAACTATAACTTATGAATTAATAATCGTACATGTTCTCTAGCGTATTGTCATCAAAAGCCGTGATGATAGTTGCAACTTTAACCTCTTCTCGGAAGATGGTTGGTATTCACTGCCACTGCTTCCATCGCCTCTTCCCGCCCTTGCCGTAGCACTACCGCTTGCGATGAGTTATCCGTCATTATCATCCCTACTAACATCATTATGTGTTAGTGTGATAACAGTATCTAACTTATGGTCATATTTCTGTACTATAACAGATATGAGAAAGCACGCGAATGATTCATCTTCTACACTAATACCATCTTCAAGAAGAAGGGTCCTTCGTAACTTCATCTCAACCAATTGCAATGCATTATCACGACTGATTACCAATCGCAGCCCCATCTGACGCTTCACCACACAAATAATGTCACAAAACGAAACTTCGGAGACACACTGCACCGTCCCTACTGGCGAACCGACAGGTCAAAGTGCAATGTGGCATGGCACACGCAGAGGCCTCTAACGGACGGCTGCAGAGTTTTGCAGATTCGGGAGTATCACTAGTGCAATAAGTGATCTTTACATTATCTCTCATATGATTTTGGTGAATATGTGTTTGTTCGAGCCCAAGTACTTTCCTTGTCAGTGTAATAGGAAATCCCGAAACTGGGATCCATCTCCTAAACATTCCCCTCAGAAATCTGCAGTAATTGATTAGGTAGTACTGCTGTGAAGCTGGTTAGGTCGCAAATTATTTATTATTGGTCACACTTGATGTACAGCGTGCCCTCGAAATGACGCGTTTCGGAATAACCATAATCAGATTAGAATCTAAAAACATAAGAATATAAAATAATAAAATTAATAAAATTCCTCACATGATAGAAAAAGTAGTAGGTTACAATTCATATTGAAAATTATGATTTACGTCATATTGTACCTCTTCCGTGCCATGTGCACACGTGAACAGATGGAAGATGTTCTTCAATATACATACAAACGCAGACTACAAGGTTTAACACACATGATACTGTCCAGGTAGACATTTTTTGCCACCAGGTGGCATTACAATGTGTATAGTGGCACCATATCACATAAGGTATGCGTATTAATTACATAGGTCAGCTGTGCAATTGTTGTACAAAGTATAAAATATAATTTTTTTTAAAGAACAATTATACATATGCTTTTAAAAAACACTTGTCAGCTGCTAAACCTTTGTTGTAAATCATGATAGGCTATATAAGCACTATGTAGTCAAAGTTAAAACCACATAAAAATAAAATTAATAAAAAAGTCACAGAATAATATTACATTTAAAATGAGATAGACAGCTCAACAAATCCAGAACATTGTCAAAGGTGTTTTAAAAAATGACTAGCATTCCTTATGACAGTTGGCCGTAGCCATAGATAGAACAAGTAGTCATAAAATTAACATAAGGCACTTAACATCAGATAAAGAGGTGTAAAAACATTTGTAAAAGCAGTAGCATTCATCATAGATATAGGGAACCAGCGGGCTGGGCACTGTTCATAATAAATCCCGAAAAATGTCAAGCAACCATTTCCTGTGAGAACGGATTTGTTCGTTCAAAATTCCATCTGGGTTTTCCTTACAGCATTTGTAAATTTCAATATCTTCCAGAATGTCTAGGTCTAGACCTTTCGGCTCTACATGAAGAATTTTTAAGGATTTTTCAATCGTATCTAGATGATTTTTTTGTCGTTGAGATGACACCCCATAGCTGTATTATTTTTATTACAATGTTCTTTAAATCTGATTGAAAAATCACGCCCTGTTTGTCCAATGTAAACACTATCACATGATGCACAAGCTATTTTGTAGACTCCCGATTTTTTGTATTTATCCTTTTTGCTGTCAACAGAGGTACGCAATATTGTCTTAAGCTTATTGCGCGTCCGGAATCCTATTTTTATATTGGTTTTCTTGAAGGCGTTAGCAATTTGTTCACAGAAATGCCCTGTGTAGGTCAGTGACGCAAATCTAGATTGATTTTTGGTGGGATTAGATTTAGGTGTTTTTCTTTTATTGAACACTGATTTACGAATGTTCTGTATCGCACGTTTGGTATATCCATTACTTATACCTATTTGTGTGATTATATCAATTTCTTTTTGAACACTTGTTGCGTCAAGATCCAGTTCAGCCAACCTGTTGAACATTGACCGAAAGAAAGCATTCTTATGGGCGCGTGGGTGGCACGAGTCTGCTGCAATAATGACGTCAGTGGTAGAGGGTTTTCTAAATATGTCTAAACAAAAGCCCGTAGATTGTCTGGTGATGTTCAAGTCCAAATAATTAATGCTCCTGTTTGATTCTACCTCTACCGTGAAGTGTATCTTAGGATGTAATAGATTAAAAGATCCCGCAACCTCATCTATGACTGATCCCGTACCTTTAAGTGTAACGAAAATACACCATCAACCATTTAGAAAGTAAATTCTTTGCTAATCATTTGTCAATATGCGACAAGATTATTCTGTATCGCAGATATGTTGACGATATTTTGTATTCTTATGTTTTTAGATTCTAATCTGATGATGGTTATTCCGAAACGCGTCATTTTGAGGGCACGCTGTACATCAAGTGTGACCAATAATAAATAGTTTGCGACATAACCAGCTTCACAGCAGTACTACCTAATCATTTCATCATGGTCGCCTACCTCCTCAGTGACTTTGTCGCATTTACAAAATCTGCAGTAATTCCATACCAGCTAGCTTGGTATTTCACTGGAAGAGAAGTGAACTTTACATCAAGTAGGATCAAGAACAAAAACGAAACGTAGTGCCAATGGCGGATTAAAAGGGGGGGCGGAGGGGGCGGACCGCCCCGACCTCTCGTCTTTGGGGGCCTCCAAATACTCGAAAGCAAGTTTTTTATTTTTATTTTTAGGGCCTTTTGCCTTTCGTTCTGGGTGCGGCTTGTATATCTCGAAAGCTATTTTGTGTAGACCGTCCCGTGTCTCGCGTCCTGGGAGGGCATCCTAATCTGAAAAAGTTGCTTTTTAATAGTAATACATGTATTTCCAAGTGGACAGGGGGCGTCATTATGATTTACCGCAGCCCCAGGCTTCCGACAGCCTTAGTCCGCCAGTGCATAGTGCCACAGACAAACATATACAGACGGGAAATCTCCATAAGGGCCCGGTTCCATGCTCAGGGGAACGGGGAGGGAAGGTTCCGTAAGATGTCCCATGATGGCGCTGCGGTCAGAAGCAGCCCTTTAAACTGGCCAGAGCAGGCGGCAGGTAGCGGCTGCCCCCACCACCACCTCCCCTCAAACGCCGGCACGCCGGACACAGCCGTGGCGTCGTGGCAGGCGGCACGAGCTCTCCCCTCCAAGCTATCCTCAGAAGCGCCTCTAGTGTGGTCTACCGGTACTAAGCCGGGGAACCGCCTGACACCTGCTAGCATCTTACAGAACTATGAGGGGAGCGTAGGACAGTGGTTTAGGAGGGGCTTCTCCTCTGTATATGTTACTCTGTGGTCCTGTGTAGTGCAGGGAATGGTTATTGCCAACAGGTACCTGGTGGCGACGCGCGACCTCAAGGCGGGTGAGCTGGTGCTGAAGGAGCAGCCGCTGGCGGTGGGGCCGAGGGCGGGGGGCGGTGTTGGGGGCCCGCTGTGCCTGGCGTGCTGGCGGCGGCTGCCCACGCCGCCCCCCACCTGCACGCGCTGCCAAGCCGCGCCCCTCTGCCCCGGGGGCGCCTGCCGACACGACGACACCGAGGTGAGTAATACCTTCCCAAAATGTACAGCTCAACCATGACAGCGCGGTAGCGGTAGCACTGTCATATACTCTCTTCAGTCCCAGTGCCAAGGTTAGTTTAAAATTTTGAAAAAGTCAGTATTTTTTGTTTATTATGTTGCATAGGCATCATATTTCTCTCTTTTGAAATTTGGAAACACACTTGTGTACCTCGGGTTTCAATCGTAAACATATGTCTTAAATTTTCTGAAGGGAGCGTACTGTATTTTAAGGTAAAATTAATTACAGTATGTTGTATTTGTGCAACCTATATGTTTTATTTACAGTAAGGAATTTTACACTATGTATTTATAAGTATTTGTCACTGCTAAATGGTTTTGTATGAGTCCCCATGACAACTTTAATTCCAACATAATGCAAAATTTCTGATGTGGTTGGTTTGAAACTAAGTGAACTAGTCTGAACAGATTGCAGACGCACTTCCAATGCAAAGCGACAATTGTAGGGCCAATTGTCGAGTTGTGATACGCCAGTCGGCACGAATAATGGCATCCGCACGATTCAGCATCTCTAGAACAGTGGCTGTCAAAGGATGTCCCGAGCATGGCTGATCATTATCTATGTTTCTGCATTTCCTGATGCTGTAAATTTACACATCGCCCAAAAGCCATACACTGCATACAAACCTTTATGGATGTTCATCTCAGTTTCTTTTTCTGCACACAGGAATTCCATGACAGCACACTTGTATCGTAAGTGGTATGTAGACTACATTTTGACGCTGTACTAAGACTCTGCCATCTGCTGGACTGCTTCGAAACTTCCCCGAAGCACAGAAACATCAAATGTGAAGCACCGACAAGGACGTTTGTCTATGTATATTAATTTTTTTTTAATGTGGGGCATTACTTATTAAACGGCGCTCGTAAATATATGAACATGAAAATTGAAGTACCGATTTTAATACTAGGAATAACTAATAGAGCAGAAGTAGAGTCAAAATATAAATCAATCAATCAAATTAGGTAGACGTGATATTAGAGTATAGTGCCTCGCCTTTGCAGATGATCTGGCAATTTTAATTAGGAATATTTCCACAATTAAAAAAAGATGGAAAAAACTGAAATTCTTAACGAAGTAGCGGAAAAAGGATGATTACAAACACCATTCGAAAAAACGGAATATGTGACATGCATCAAACAAGCACCAAAATGTGTGAACACGAAAGAAGGGCCGCGGCGGAGTGGCCGAGCGCATTGAGGCGCTATGCTCCGATGCGCAAGGCCGTTCCCCATCGAGGGTTCGAATCCTCCCTGGTGCATGGATGTTTGTGCTGTCTTTAGTATAAGTTAGTTTGTAAGTAGTTTCCCCAAACACTCGAAGAGTTGGAAGACGGGATTCGACTAGTTATTTCCCAGATTTCGGCAGCCGAAATTCGTCGTGTGTTCGCAAATGTGTTCAAGAGATGTCAGGCCACTCTTTCCATAGAGGGACATCATTTTGAACATCTATTGTCATTAAAGGTAAGCTTAGGTTACTCAGATGGCAATGTTTTTTAGACTTTAACTCAGTGTATGCGCCCATGGCACAATAGAGTCCGAGTGGTCGGCGGATGCGGTTGCGGAGGCCGGGAGCCGTACTGCGCGGTCCGCGGACGCCTGGCAGGCGTCTTTCGTGAGACACCCTGCATTTACGGGGTGGCTGGATGCCCTTCTTGTCGCCAGCCCATGCCGCCCTGGGAAGAAATGTGTATCCCAAATATCTGTGTATAATGTTATATGTGTGAAAGTGGTATGACATGTTTGCGAATCGTGTAAGTGAGCGGGTCTCGGTTACCAGCCAGGTACTCACGTAGGGGGATGTGGAAAACCGCCTAAAAACCACATCCAGGGTGCCGGCAATCCGACCCTCCTCATTAATCCGTCGGGCGGATTCGAACCGGGGCCGATACGCCTCTCCCCATCTCGGAAAGCGATGTGTTAGACCAGCGGTTCCCAACCTATGGAGCGCGGCCCATTAGTAGGCCATGGGCAGCTTTGCACTGGGCCGCGAACGCTCGTAGAGAGTCGAAGACGAGACAAAAATTATCGGCAGATTCAGGTATTTCACTCGTCAGTTGCCAAGGCCACCGAGTAAAAAATGAAATAAGAGTTAAATGCCCTATAGATACTGTATCAAACTTGTCAGTTAGATCAGTCGTTACCTTGGTTCAGCGGACACATTGCTACGTACATAGAGAAGCTCTTGTAGTGAAAGGTTTGCACGAATATCTCGGAAACAAAAACTCTTGACGATGCAGCAAGTATCGTCACTTTCATTAATCTAAGTTCAATAAATTCGAGACGGTTTAGTGTTTGTGTGATGTAATGGGGAAAGTTCGGTGGCTGTCGAGAGGTAAAGTATTGTTTGTTTGAACTCCGTAACGAACTAAGGATCTTTTTTGTGGATGAAGATTGTGCTGGGAAACGTCCAAGTTACCACTTAGACAGTGAGACCAAAGACACCTAGTTGACACAGTTAGCTTATTTCACTTATTACTTCACTCCTGTACCACTCATCAGTCAACCTTCTGCATCCTACTCTCTCTTTGCAATCTCTGGATTAGTCAAAAATTGAACAAAAATGCCAATAGCATACGGTGAAAAAACGTTTGGGTACTACTGCTGACTAGACACTACAGCAGTGTGTAAGCACTTACAGCTTTCTTTCAGGGACTACTTTCTTAAAATTTAGGGTTCAGTCCAGTGGATTAAAAATTCCTTTGAAGTGTATTACTTTAGAAAATTGAAAATTTCATCAGATTAAGAAGAATTGTTAACTGAACTGTCATGTGACCAGGCTTTAAAATCGTTTTTTTTTTAAACAACTCCATTGTACCCTTTCTGGAGAAGAGTTTGGCAAGAGTATCCAGTAATTGCCAAAATTGCTCTGAAACACTCAATGACCATATATATACAGTGTGCATGTGTACACCTATTTTTGTGTTTTGGTGATTTTTTCTCATTATTTAGTTACTGGTCCTCCCAGAAGTTTTTATGCAATGGGTGGGCTGTAGACCAAAAACAGTTGGGAACCGCTGCGTTAGACCACATGGCTAACCGAGTGGGTAGCTGATTTGCTTCCCCATCCTGTGAGCTCCGTCTCCAATGACCACGATGCTGATGGGACGTCAGAGGGTAAAGTTGGTGGCTTTCCGTTTGCAGTGCAGCACACTGCTAGAGGCAGGCGAGGCGGCGGCGGCGGTGGTGCAGGGCGGCCAGGAGGCGGTGCTGGCGCTGCGCTGCCTGCTGCTGGCGTCGCAGCAGCCGGACCGCTGGCGCCAGCTACTGCAGCTGGAGGCGCATGCAGACAAGCGCGGGCCGCACACTGCTGTCTGGCGGCACAACGACGCCAACGTCGTACAGGTCAGCAGCCGCTGCGCACTGCACTCATGCTCGTCTTCCTTCTTTCAGTCGTCTTGACACGTGTCTTAAAATATTCAATATCATCACAGTCTAACACTCGCTGCTGTGAAACTTGTTAGAGGCCAGTCACGGTGGCCAAGGTGAATGAGGCGCTCCAGTCACGGTCAGCACGGCCACTACGGTCGGGGGTTCGAATCCCCCCTCGGGCATGGATATTTGTGCCATCCTAGTTCATAAGTAGTTTGTAAGTTTAGGGACTGATGACCCCGTAGTTAAGTCCCATAAGCTTTACAAACATTTGAACATTTCAACTTGTTAGAGCTTGGGCAAGAAGTCATGGCCCGTGCGTAGAAACGCATTCTCGAGTTGTGTGCTGGGTGAGTCCAGTCTTTTGTTTCAGATGGGCGGTCAACTCAGTTGCATGTTGTCCGCTGAACCGTATGCTTCATCTATTAAGCTGACTTTACACTAGCGACTTATTGCACAAATTTACTTGTGAGTAGGAACTTGCCGAACTACTTGCGAGTGTAAAGACACCACCAAGCCGATTTGCGGCCATTGCAATTTATTGCACAAGAGACTTGCTGCAAGTATCCGGCTTGCAGTGTCAACTGTGTGCTAGAAGTTTCTGCAAGTTACTTCCAGCTTTTAAAATTCATTTCTATTTTCTGCAAGTTTAAATCGCTTGTTTTGTAAGTATGTCGTCTGTATCAATACATACTTAACCTTTTATTGAATGTCACGATTAATTTCAAATAACCATCCCACATTCTGTATGTTCAGAAATAACAGAAATGGAGGATAAACGAGAATGAAGAAAGCAATATACCAAACATTGAATGGAAGCTGTGAAGTTCTTCCCTGAAATATGGAATATGTACAGTGATTTTAAATATGTAATAAAGAAAACAAGTGCACATGTTTAGTAAATGTAATTTTTTGCAATAAATCCCACAACAAACTTAACGAAATTTCTTCTACATTTGATATGGCTGTGAAGGACTTTCTAGGAAGTGGCATAATATAAAGACGCAATTTTTGCTCAAACTGAGAGAACAATGGTAAAAAGTAAGAAGTGACTGCAGAGTGTAACGTATCAACCGTTCCTTGGCTGAAATAAGTATCTGATATCCGTCCTGTTTTGATATAATGTGTCCAATTGACTTTAATAAACAACTCAGATAATTTATGGGCATCCTAGAAAAGTTTTCAAAGCTAAAATTCTCGAAATCCAGATATAGCAACAAATTTATTGTATTCTGTTCTTCCAATTATCCTCTCAAACAGAAACATTTCTCTTTCTCGTGTTGTTCGTAATAATTAAGAGATAGAGCATAAATGATCCACCTACTTGTGATTTTACTTGCTCTCACTAAAAGTGCTTGTGACCTGTGTGTGCAAGTTTTTGACACTAGTTATTTGTCAAAGTATTTGCGGAAGTTTCTTGCCTACTTCTTGCGAGTGTTGTGTAAACACAGCAGCAACAGAATCCCAATAACGTTTTTCAATAACTTCTGCAACCGACTTCGCTAGTGAATGCCCAGCTTTAGTTGGCAGTCAACTGCGCCCCACGACCAGTAGGCAACATGCAACTGAGGCGGCCGACCCTCCAAAACAAAGTAGAGTACTCGCCCAGACCACATCTCTAGAAAACATATCTGCACAGGGGCCACGTCTTCTTACACAAGCTCTACCATCTGACAGATGCAACATTAACCTTGAGTTGCAACGGTACCTGCGGGGGGCAAGCTGCCGAAGGAGTAATGCTTATTTATAATTATTTTTCTACATAATTAACCAAATGCTTTGTGTAATTTTTGTGTTCAATGAATTAGTAAAATAACCTCTCCTGGAGCGGACAGGGAAGTTTTACATAAGGCCCCACACATATTAAAATGCCTAAAATACCAAACTGTGGGCACACCTGATTATCAAATCTTTTCAATAACCTTTGCAACATAATCTGAACAAGTAAAAATAAAGAATATTAGTAATGTGAGATTTGTTTTACAATGAGAAAGTGAAAGTTGGATCCTGTCAGTAAAACATAACTGACACACTGTTAGGTTGACAAAGCTGGATCTTACCATATGCCATTTTGTTTCCAGTTGTGAGAAATGTGTATTATTGCAATGAATATCAATTACTGGATTCTATTCAGATTACATTCACATTAACATATCTGTTTGTAGTGCATTCAGCATTTGTGAATCTGATCTCCAAAACTAGCCCAAATTATCTGACTATCGGAATCCCTTAACTGCAATGTGAATCCACTAAGTTCATAAAAATTAATTTGTTCACCTTGGTTCAAAAAATGTTCATCCAGGAAGAAAGAAATTACACAACGTACAATTTGTTAGATTTCTGGTTCTTCCAATATTTTCATTAAAAAGACAAAGTTTTAACTTTTTGTTAACAGATACATTTGTCTAACCTCCTTGTAACATTTGTCCATCTAAGACCAAACTCAGTAATGCAATCATTAACTCTCATTCATCAAATGTGGTCTAAATTAATCTCATATGTTGCATGCCTGACAAAAAATCGACAAAAAATACCAGACTATGTGAAGCAGACACAAGGAAAAGGTCAGATCTTAACATCCTTTAGAAAAAATGCAAAAGTTTATACTGCTTTCATTTCTGAAAAACAAAAGTCTCTCAACCTTCTGATCAGGTCATCACTTTTTTTTTTTAATTTTCATTATCAAAGACAAAACATAACATTCTTGAACACTAATACACAGCTTACTATTCAGAGCCAAGGACCATATGAAACCAATCACAGAATCTAAGATTGTCACAGTGTATTATCTCCTCCAGAGTGTGGAGATGCAAACCAAAGCAATTTAAATTGTTCCTGTTGTAGCCATAGACATTCATCAATGCACAAATTCTTATCTGAGCTATAATACACATCTTTAAGTCTGCAATACGAAAGCTGGCTCAATGAAGTTTTGCATACTAAAATTATTTTAACTTCATGACACCACTTTGCTCAGAATCAAAACCAATAGCCGCCATCTTCATTTCAAGGATTCCTACACTTAAGCTGTATCTGGTGATTTCGTATATTTATGACTATGAATTACGAGAAATATGCATTTCAGCTGCATACCACATTAAAGATTTTTCCAAAATGTATCGGTTTTCAGCACAGTTAGTTGGGAAACGTGACAAATCATTAGACTTTGGCATATAACGATGTTAGTGAACACATAATAGTTAATTTGCATATTTTATGGTTTTATTATAGAATGTGTGTATGAGATTTGTATGTCACTAAACAATAGCAATTGAATGTTTACTATAGCTTGATTTGTAATTATACAACAGCTTATTTAAGTCAACAAATGGTGAAAAGTAAGCAGTGCCAGCAGTATATTTTGATTCTGGAATTACATCATTGCTCTAAAAAACATTTGCCAAATGGATTCCAGAAAGGAACATGTGAGTTCTGGTTAAATATGAAATTTACTTTTGTTATTCATAATTGGTTCAAGAATGGATTTTCATTTACATGCACTACTTTATTTATACGCGTTTTGAGGACAGGTTACAACTCAACCTAAATTCATTCGTTCAGCCATTGAAAGGCAGGTAGAAAACAGAATCATATCAACAGAACTAAAACTTTTGGCAACAACCTTTGTCTGGCGAAGAGTATACACTCATTCATACAATGACAAAGGCACAAGTCATGCACACATGAAACCCTTCTCCGGCTGACATACCACGAATCAGCATAGTTTTGTGTGAAAATTAGTTGTATGAATGTATGTAATATGTGTGTTCTCATACTGATGGAGGCTGTGGAGGTTTCATTGTGTAGGTATAATGGTGTTTTGTACTGCCTGTGAATGGCTCAGCGATTTTATTTATGATGAGTTGCAACCTATTCTCCTTATACTATTAGTATTCCAACCTTGACTTTCTGTTGTTAATTACATAACAACTTATTTCCCTTCCCCCTCTCCCATGAATTGCAGTATATTTTACAAAGGAGATAAAATTGAAATAAATTGAAAGCCCACTAAAATTCTCCATTTGGGTCATATGCTGCCTGTGACATCACTGCACATCACACTGTTTCTACTGTGTAAAACTCATTCACAGCGATATCTTGTTTCACAATACTAATGTTTTGGAAAACAGTTAAACAAATGGTTTGTACCATCACATTGTACAAATACTCCAATAAAAAACTCTTAAACATTTATTTTGAGTGTTTCAAAGAATGAGAATATAAGTAAAATGTGGTTGCAACTTGATCATAGGAATTTAAATGATTTTCATAGATGTAAACACTCTATATAACAATTATTTTTTAATTATGACCCTGTTTGTTACACAATTAGTTCATTATTTTTAAGTACTAAGTTCAGAATCTAGAAAGGTGAAAAGTATACTTGAGATCTGTGACCGTACCTTCAAACATTGTGGTTTGCCGATGACATAGTAAATCTCTCAGAGACTGCAAAAGATCTGGAAGAGCAATTGAATGGAATGGACAGTGTCTTTAAAGGAAGATATAAGATGAACATTAACAAGAGTAAAACGAAGGTAATGAAATGCAATGTCAGAAAATCAGGCGATTCTGAAGGAATTAGATTAGGTAATGAGATAATAAAGGTAATAGATGAATTTTGTTATCTGGGTAGCAAGATAGCTTCTGATGGCCGAAGTAAAGAAGATATAAAATGCAGAATGTCTATGGGAAGAAAAGCGTTTCTGAAGAAGCGAAATTTGCTGACATCAAATATTAATGCAAATGTTAGGAAGTCCTTTCTGAAACCATTCGTCTGCAGTGTAGCATTGTATGGGAGTGAAAGTGGACGATAAGGAGTTCAGAGAAAAAGATGATAGAAGCTTTTGAAATGTGGTGCAACAGACGAATGATGAAAATCAGATGGGTAGATCAGGTAACTAATGAGGAGGTGATTAACCGAATCGGGGAGAAAAGGAGTTTCTGTCATATCCTGACTAAGAGAAGGGATAGATTGGTTGGACACATTCTGAGACATCAAGGAATTGTCAACTTAGCATTAGAAGGAAGCGTGTGGGGTAAAAATCGTAGAGGGAGACCGAGGGACGAATATAGTAAGCAGATTCAAAAGGATGTAGGTTGCCAAAAGTATTGTCAGATGAAGAGACTTGCACAGGATTGGGTAGCGTGGAGAGCTGCATCAAACCAGTCTGCGGACTGAAGACCACAACAACAACAACGTTCACATTTGCAATGTAGCCCTGCACAACATGAAACACCATTGATTTATGCCTAATTAAACTTGATTTCTAATACACATGGAAAAACTACAAATTCGGTATTTATTAATTGAATATAAAGTATTGCACTACGCTTCCAACTGTCAGTTTTAATATTTACATTAGAGAAGTGGTAGTTCATACTTCGATTGCATCAGATTAGATGTACTTTTCATTCAAATTTATCCATAGTGATGAGATCATCTTGGATGTACTAGTCCTGAAAGAAGAATACACTTACACACTTATAAAACAAAAACATATATGGTAGTGTATCTTCCATCGATCCGAAAGGAAATTGTGTTTGTGTATATGGAACTGGTAAAGAAAACAATTCCTTAAAAATATTTATATTTAAACGGACATAAAACATGTTACCAAATATTAAACGTTCAATATACTTAGATGTATATGATAAGTATTAGGCTATTATAACCATCCATCATAAAAAATTTTATGATTGCATTACTGCACATTTCTACACAAGTCAGATGGTTCGCAATATTCACATTATGTCATATCATTAATAATATACATGCAACAATCATTTGTCCTAAGAAATTCGCCAGTGAAGTAGAAAGAGTTGGACATCAATAAATGCTTTAGACTCTTCTCAAACTAACTTTATTAGTTAATCTTTCGTGACTGCTGGCATCTTACTGAAAATGTGTACACCCATCTAAACCAAAGTAAGTGAATGTTATCTGGTTCCTAGTATTGATTCTATGAACAGAGCTGTTGATATATATGAGGGAAAAACAGTAGAAGAGGAATGGGTAGCTTTAAGAGATGAAATAGTTAAGGCAGCAAAGGACCAAATAGGTAGAAAGGCAAGACCTAAAAAAAATCCTTCGATATCGCAGAAAATACTAAATGTAATTGATGAAAGAAGAAGATAAAAAATGCAGTAAATGAAGTAGGTAAAACGGAGTACAGACTATTAAGAAGTGAGATTGACAGGAAGTGCAAAATGGCTACAAAGGAGTAGCTAGAAGCCAAATGCAAATCTGTAGAAGAATGTATAACTAGGGGAAAAATAGATACCACCTAGAGCAGGGGTGGGCAACTGCTTTGGCTCATGGGCTGCATTGCAGTTGCAGAGCATAGCAGAGCACTGCACTTTCAAAAATGCATTCATTAGTTAGCACTGCATTTCACAAGAGGTATAAATTGCACCATGAAATCTATACATATAAATAATCTAGTAATAGTGTTCCTCAATTTAATTCATTTTTCTGATTTCATCATATCTCCAAGTATATATAATTTTAGAACAAGTGTAATGAGAGAATACGTTGCTTGCAGTGGCATCCTATAACACTTTTGGACAATTTTGTCGAAATCGGAAGTGAGATTGGTAGTTGAAATTCTCATCATAGTGTGCAGGTTAATGTACATTAAAGTGTTTCTGTACTTGCTCGTTTTGACCCTCAAGCAAAAAAAAATCTTTGTTCATAAATATGTGTAGATCCAAGTATGGAGAATGTTTTCCAACCATATTTCTTCATTAATGGATATTTTTCAGTTGACACTGATTTGTAAAAGTCAACTAATGTTACAGTATTAAATATTTCGTTCACTGTGTGGTCTGCCTACATGTCAATAAGTTCAAGTTTCAACTCCTCCAGAGCTGTGCCAGCATCAGTGTGATGCAAAACAGCAGATTGAATTGAGGCTCAATGTTCTTACAATTATTCTTGTGAATTCAGCCACCAAACTTTTACAATGATGCAAAATAATGGAACATCAAGCTATGATGAAGGAATTAGATTAGTTAACGAAACAATAAAGGTGGTAGATGAGTTGTGTTACTTGGGCAGTAAAATAACATATGATGGTCACAGTACAGAGGATATAAAATGCAGAATGGCAAGGGGAACAAAAGTGTTTTTTGAAAAAGAGAATTTTGCTGACATCGAATAAGAACTTAAGTGTAAATAAGTCTTTCCTGAAGGCATTTGTGTGAAGTGTTGCCTTTCCTGAAGGCATTTATGTGGAGTGTTGCCTTTCCTGAAGGCATTTGTGTGGAGTGTTGCCTTTCCTGAAGGCATTTATGTGGATTGTTGCCTTCTACAGGAGTGAGACTTGGACGATAAATAGTTTAGACAGCAAGAGAATAGAGGCTTTTGAAATGTGGTACTACAGAAGAATGCTGAAGATCTGGTGGGTAGATCGCGTAACTAATGATAATTGGGGAGAAAAGGAATTTTTGACATACTTTAACTAAAGAAGCGATCGTATTGTATGACACATTCTTAGACATCAAGAAATCGCAAATTTAGCAGTAAAGGGAAGTGTGTGGGAGGAAAGACCGCACAGGGAGACCAAGAGATGCATATAGTAAGCAGATTCAGATGAATGCGAGTTGCCGTTCTTATGAGGCGATCAAGAGGCTTGTCCAGGATGGAGTAAGGTGGAGAGCTGCTTCAAACCAGTTTCCGGACTGCCAACAACACATTACCTATGTTTGACACCATTCACATAGTAGGCATGGATTTGTTTATGTCCTTCTGAGTTGTGGTGTGATTTTTTTCAGGTGAATTAATTAGGATGTTGTAATCTCAAGAACTTAACACTAACAACTTGTAACTGCTTGTTGTCATACTAGGCATATACTCGCAGGAACTCTTTTACAAGTTCTAAACTGCAAATAGTATTTTTTGTTTCGAGATTTAGTAACACGAAATTGGCTAGGAATAATGTATTGATGCCCATGAAAATACTATTAACCGATATTTCTAAGGCTATAATTGATTACTAATTATTTTGCTATTTGTATCATCTGCAAACGAAGTAAACTTAGCATCCAATATGATACATCATTACCTTTTCGACTGTATCTGAAATACACGAATACTCTGAATAATTCTTGAAATGTTGTTTCACTACTAAATCTGTGGTGCTCAGTAACTGTTTTCAAATATGTAAAAAAAATTATAGTGATGAGTCGCTGCACATTTGCGACCGTACACTTTTGAATCGTCCTCTCATAAAGGGCAGTGTGATGACGTGCTGAGCTATAAGTGCCCATGTTGGTTTTGGTTTGGTGGCGCCCACAGCCGCTGAAGGAGGCGGGCCTGCTGCGCGAGAGCGAGGAGACTGCGCAGCGCGTGTGCGGCGTGCTGGACGTGAACAGCTTCGAGGTGCGCGCGCCACTCGGCGCAGAACAGCTGCAGCTGCGCGCCGTGTACGCGCGCGCCGCGCTCATGGCGCACGACTGCGTCGCCAACACGCACCTCGCCGTCGACGACCACTTCACCATGACCGTGCACGCCGCCACGGACATCCCCAAGGGCGCCGCCATCTGCTTCAATTACACCAACGTTCTGCAGGTCAGTCTCGCACACCAGTCATTCTCTCCTCTGTAAACATTCCACACAGCGAATTTAATCGTTGTCCAAAGATGCAGCTCTCCATACTACTCACTGATCTCTATATTATCTGGATGTTGAACTTCAGCTGTCTGTGCGTGCCAACCATAGATGTTAATATTTCGTTTCTTGCCAAATTTAAATATGGCCGCTATGAAGTGTTACAAGAAAACGAAAAGAAAATGTGATTCAATTTTGCTTCGATATTAGCCTATTAATCACATACTGATATGAATTTCAAATCAGGAGGTAAGCAAGCAGTTATTTGTCACGTAATAACTAACGAAAAATCGTTTGCCAAATTTAAACATGGCGGACAATGCGAAATCATGTGCAAAACATTTGAATGTGCAGGCACGCTGCTGTTCCAGGCTCAGAGACCAGAGTTATACATCCAGTTTCAATAGAGATCACTGATACTACTCTATTATAGGTCTCTGATAAGGGCACCTACATCCATTTGAATATCATTGGTGTATTCGTATCTTGCTCTCACTCTGTGATTTTTTCTCTAACACCAAATTGATAATTCCCTGATACCTCAGAATCGTCCTCTCAATCGATCCCTTCTTTAGTCAAGATATGACAGAAATTAATTTTCTCCCCATGCTGTTCAGTACCTCCTCATTAGGTAAGCAAGCCAGCCATTTAAGCTTCAGCATTTGTATGCAGCAATACATTTTAAAGCCTTTACTCCTGTTCTTGAATAAACTATTTATCGTCCACATTTCACTCCCAAAGGTACACTCCACACAAATGCCTTCACATAAGACACATAAATTAATACTTGACGTTAGTAAATGTGTCTTCTTCACAATTTCTTTTCTTCCCATTACCATTCTATATTTTCTGCCTTTTTTACTCTGGCCAACATAATTATTTCATTGTCCAAGTACTGAAACCCATCTACCACTTTTATTGACTCTTTTACTAACCTAATTTCCTCAGTATCACCTTATTTAATTACATTCCATTCCATTACACTTGGTTTGCTCATGTTCATCTTACATTCTTCTTTCAATAGACGTCCATTCCGTTCAATTGCTCTTTCAGGTCCTTTGCTGTCTCTGACACTAGACTACAAAGTTTTCATTTCTTCACTCTTTATTCCCATAAGAAATTTCTGCTTGTGTTACTTCACTGTTTGTATAATGTACAGACTGAATAATATTGGGGAAAGGCTGCAAACCTGTCTTACTCCCTTACCAACCAATGCTTTCCTATCATGCCCTCTCTGTTTCTGAGAGGCTTGTATATAATTTTCTCTTCGCTATATTTAACCGCTGCTGACTTTATAATTTGAAAGCGTGTATTCATACCAATATTGTAAAAAGATTTCTCCAAATCTAAACAAGCCATAGATGTAGGTTTGTCTTTCTTTAATCTGTAAGATAAGTGGTAGCATCAGTATTGTCTTGCTTGGTCCTGCATTTTTCCTAAGCTGAAAGTGATCTTCCCTAAGGTCAGCTCATACCTGTATCTCCATTCTTCTGTAAATAATTCAAGTTAGAATTTTGCCACTATGAGTTATTAAACTTCTGGATCTTTAATTTCTACATCTGTGTGTGCCTGCTTGCTTTGGAATTAGAATTATACGTTGTTACTGAAGCCTGAGGGGATGTCACCAGTATATATCTTGTACACCATGTAGAATAGTTTGCTCATGGCTGGCTTTCCCAAAGACTTCAGTAGCTCTCAGGGAATGTCGTCTGCTCCAGAGGCCTTATTTCGTCTAGGTCTTTCAGTCTTCACTCAAATTCTTCTCTCATTACAGTAGCTGCTATCACATAGTTGTTCCTCTTTGGAAAATATCACACTAACACGATGCACCACATGTCTGTTAATTAGTAAATCCTGTAAACTTGTGGTTGTGTGTGATGGTGTTTTAACTGTTTCTATATCGTATTTTCTAAGTCGGAGAATTGCTTAAATCAGAGCGGAAAAACTGCAATCAGTCCAGTCGTTGTACGTTTCAAAGTCTTTAATCTGCTGTGCAGATTCAATCCTGTCTCACATGCTAGAACGCTGAAAAAATGGAAATTCGGGGGGAAAACCATGAACCACACATAGTGCACATGCACAAAGTCTGCCATATTGAAACTGTGAAAAGCAATGTGTTGAAAGTGACATGCGAACAGATATATTTTGTTATTTCACTAATTCTGCATTTTGCTGTTAGGTTTACCAACAAATGAACAGTTGTGTGATGTACGATTAAAGCTATACTATTTTGTAATAATTCAATCTTTAACATTGTTATAATGAGCACTAATAAGAGAAAAGATGGCTGATGGTGTCCAGCACATAACTGCAGATATAATTCAAA
The DNA here is from genome assembly GCA_026315105.1 of Locusta migratoria. NCBI lineage: Eukaryota > Metazoa > Arthropoda > Insecta > Orthoptera > Acrididae > Locusta > Locusta migratoria. Next base: position 336,761,346 of record CM048745.1, read on the forward strand.
TTTATTTGCAAATTAGGATGTAAGTTTAATCAGTTCTACAGATAATGTAAAAAAGTAACTAAACATCATGGTATATTTGTACCTTACTGTATTTAACTACCACCAGTTCATACTCATTGCATTTTCTGCATAATAGTTACTAGTAGTCACAAAGCTAATTGGATAATTGAAAACACAGCTTCTCTATGCCTTTATAAAAATTCACGTTTTTATGAGGATATTTTCTGAGCATATACTACATATATAATTATTAATATTCGCCTAGTAATACTGGGTAAGAAAAAAGACTATACCATCTAAGATGGCTGATGCGTAATAATCGTTTATAATTTAATGAAATGAATGTTATGAATTCAAGGAAGATTAGTAGTTTCACATAGCGCAGCATATGTTTTAAGCCTACCGCAACGAAATGAACCGTGTAATCTAGGAGAGAAGGATTGCTGAATAGAGATCCAAAATAATTAATAAATGATAGCATATATGTTAACACTGAGACATGACCACACTGCATGATTGCCGTAAGAAATCTTTGACATTACTTTCGTTTTATTACGATGGTCAACACAGATGATCCTTATCTAGACCCCTGTCAACAACCCTAAAATCGGAAGTCTTGGACGTTACTTTGTTTTTTATTACGATGGCCAACACAAATTATCCTTACCTACGCCCCCATCAAAAACCCTAAAATTGGTTTCAGTTTCATGATGTTTATTTGAGTCATAGATAGAATGTACAGCAAGATTTAATTTCCTTTTTCTTATCTTCACATATTTTAATTGTTTATTGTGTCATGCTCATAGTAATAGTTTGTTGGTTCTCTAAAGTGCAGAGTTCAAGTTATTGCAATAAATCACATGCTTTGGTTTTTGTGAATCTTATTTGAAGTACCTAATGTGATTTAATTACTAATTTATTTGATCACAGTTCCCCACATTAGGAATTAATGAGCATGCACAACTTCAAATAGCATACTTCCCTTATGTTTAATTTACTGGCATTGAGCTGAAGTGTTTGTCTAGATGGGAATTAGTATGCGGGCTTCGATGGTAGTATGATTTTGGTTAGAGATGAAGCCCACTTCCATTTCAATGGCTTCGTCAATAAGCAAAACTGGTGCTTCAGGGGGACGGGGAATCCGCATTTCAGGATGGGTAAGGCTCTTCGCCATCAATGGGTGACTGTGTGGTGTGCAGTATCCTGTCACGGAAAACTTGGTGTGATATTCCTTGAGAGCACGGTGACTACTGAATGGTAGTGCTGGAAGATGATTTCATCCCCGTTATCCAAAGAGACCCTCATTTCCACAAGATGTGGTTTATCCAAAACGGAGCTCGACCCCATCGAAGCAGGAGAGTGTTTGATGTGCTGGAGGAGCATTTTGGGGACCGCATTCTGGCTCTGGGGTTGCCAGAGACCACTGGCATGAGCCTCAATTGGGCGCCATATTCTCCGAATATAAACACATGCTACTTCTTTTTGTGGGGCTATATTAAAGAAAAGCTGTGCGGCAATAACTTCCAAACCTTTTCTGAGCTGTAAACAACCATTCATCAGGTCATTGACAGCATCAAAAGTCCAGTGAGCCATCCAGAATTTCGCTTTTCGTATATGCCACATCATCGCCACAGAAGCCAGGCACATCGAAATGTCATAACCTAAATCCAAGTATCTGTAGTGACATTTACATGTCCTAGTTTGCAAGAAATTTACGTTTTGTTTCATATACACTACTAGCCATTAAAATTGCTAAACCAAGAAGAAATGCTGATGATAAATGGGTATTCATTGGACAAATATATTATACTAGAACTGACATGTGATTACATTTTCATGCAATTTGGGTGCATAGGTCCTGAGAAATCACTACCCAGAACAACTACCTCCGGCCATAATAATGGCCTTGATACGCCTGGGCACTGAGTCAGAGCTTGGATGGCGTGTACAGGTACAGATGTTCATGCAGCTTCAACACAGTACCACAGTTCGTCAAGAATAGTGACTGGCATATTTTGATCAACCAGTTACTTGGCCACCAGTGACCAGACATTTTCAAATGGTAAGAGATCTGGAGAATGTGCTGTCCAGGGCAGCAGTCGATCATTTTTCGTATCCAGAAAGGCCCATACAGGACCTGCAACATGCGATCGTGTATTATCCTGCTCAAATGTAGCGTTTGAAGGGATCGAATGAAGGGTACAGCCGCGGATCGTAACACATCTGAAATGTAACGGCTGTCGATGCAAACAAGAGGTGACTGAGACATGTAATCTATGGCACCCAACACCATCACGCCGGGTGATACGCCAGTATCAGAACCAGGACTCATCCGAAAAAATGACGTTTTGCCATTCGTGCACCCAGGCACTCCTGTCTGTGGTGAAGCGTCAAGGGTAACCGCAGCCATGGTCTCCAAGCTGATAGTCCATGCTACTGCAAACGTCGTCGAACTGTTCGTTCAGATGGTTGGTGTCTTGCAAACGTCCCCATCTGTTGACTCAGGGGTCGAGACGTGGCTGCACGATCCGTTACAGCCATGCGGATAAGATGCCCTGTCATCTCGACAGCTAGTGATACAAGGCCGTTGGGATCCAGCACATCGTTCCGCATTGTCCTCTGAACCCACTGATTCCATATGCTGCTACCAGTCATTGGATCGCCACCAACGCGAGCAGCAATGTTGCGATACGATAAACCGCAATCGCGATAGGCTACGATCCGACCTTTACGTCAGAAACGTGATGGTACGCATTTCTCCTCCTTACACGAGGCATCACAACAACGTTTCACTCCGGTCAACTGTTTATGTATGAGAAATCGGCTGGAAACGTTCCTCATGTCAGCACGTTGTAGTTGTCGCCACCGGCACCAACCACAGTATCTTCGTTTTGTCGGTCAAATTTCGCGTCTGTAGCACGTCATCTTCGCGGTGTAGCAATTTTAATGGCCAGGAGTGTAGTTCAACAATGTCACCCTGTATGAGCAACCATGTATCGTCATTCATCTGTCGGTATCAGGACAAGGTTGGAAAATGTTGCGAGAAACAATAGAGCACAATATTGGTTGCAGAGTAGGTGTCTGGAAAGGTGTGTTACAAAGAGTGTGTTGTGTGGCGCTGGGCAGGGCACGGCGGACCGCCGCGAGCACCTGCTGGAGGGCAAGTACTTCGAGTGCGCGTGCGCGCGCTGCCGAGACCCCACCGAGCTGGGCACGCACCTCAGCTCGCTGCGCTGCCCGCGATGCAGGAAGGGGCTCGTCTGTGCCTCCAGCGACCAGCCGTGAGTACAAGCGGCTGCTCACTTGGCTTTGTTTCCATTAATATAATATCTTAAGCAGTCAAGATCCCATGTGGAGCAACTGTTCTACAAGAGATGGCCCAGCTGCTCACCAAGGACATAATCTGATGATGTATCCATGTAGATCGAAACCAGTCATCATTATAACATAAAATATTACATGCGATGTTGACTGCTTCAATTATTATACGAGGTATGTCCACAATGTAAGTTCCGTTTGATTATATAAACCAAACGTGAACAGATACAGAAAAAAAATATTTATTTTATAAAAATCTGCAACTGTTCACCTACATTTCTACATAAATTCCGAAATTTTGTAGGCACTTGTCATAGCATGGGGCAAGTTTTTGTGTGCCTTCTTCATAGAAGGTTGCCGCCTGTGTATTGAACCATGTGCCAAACATGTTCTTTCAGCTCATCATCGTTGAAGTGTTGACCACCAAGGACAGATTTTAGGTGTAAGAAGAGATGAAAGGAGTTTTCTTCTTCCCTTCACGTTGCCGCCCGACCTCACAAGGCGAATGTGACCAAACAACTCTTACGGGAATTTCACTGGGACGTGTTTGATCATCCTCCGTACAGTCTCGTTCCTAGCGACTTTCTTCTTACACCTAAAACCTGTCCATGCTGGTCAACACTTCAGCGATGATGACGAGCTGAAAGAACATGTTACCACACGGTTGAATACACAGGCGGCAACCTTCTACCAAGAAGGCATACTGTGGTGTCGCACAAGTCCAAAGTGCGCGCCACCTACTTTCGCCGCGCGCCGCCATGCACGCACGGCGCGGCGTTCTTACGACGACAGCCACGAGCGCCCTCTGCGGCAACCCCGCTCGTGGCCACCAGTGAACGACATCGTTCACTTGGGACTGAGTTAGGAACCAGTAAAGACTTCGGAATCCGATAGGCACCAGTGAAGATTTGGCTATCAGTTAGGCACTAGGCAGGCCTCTAGCTCAACTATGTATCAACATTCTGCAGTACTATGTAAAAGTTAAGTATTGTATAAATACTGTGCAATATATATCTCGTTCTAATTTACTCTAGTGTTTCTAGTTTCTGACTGCTCCCCTCCGTACCTGCACCAGCGTGTTATCTTTATTCCTGTGTCGGTCTCATTCCGCTCGGCCACCGACACCTACGACGGAAACGAGACACAAAAGCGGCGACGAGGCTGGGACACAAAAGTGGCGACGAGGATGGGATACAAAACATACAAAGACTTCTGCCACGCTTTCACAAATGCCTACAAAATTTCGGAAGCTATGTAGAAAAGTAATTTAATAAAATCAAAATGTTTGTTAAGCTTATGGGACTTAACTACAGGGTCATCAGTCCCTAAACTTACAAACTACTTATCAACTACCTTATACTAAAGACGGCACAAATATCCATGCCCTAGGGGGGATTCGAACCCCCGACCGTAGTGGCCGTGCAGACCGTGACTGGAGCGCCTCAGTCTCCTCGGCCACCGCGGCCGGCGTAGTTTAATAGTTGTATATTTTTGCACAATAAAAATGTTTTCTGTATCTGTACACATCTGTTTTATATAACCAAACGGAACTTACTTTGTGGACATACCTCGTATTATGCATATTTTTAGGCCGTTGCTATTTTCCTTAGGAACAATGTTCCATAAAATATCACTTTGTTTCGTGAAATGTCACTCCACGTCCTAAAATCTAGGCTTCATATCCAGTATTTTGGTCTGGAAGAACAGGGCTGAGCTTGAATAAATTTTGTGTCACTGTACCATCATCAGTTTCTTAAAGTAACCCAAGGTGTTATCGTTTTCTTAATTTACTGTTGTACTACATACAATGATTTAAAAAACTCCCTCCCTCCCTCTGTCCCTTCCTCCCACTCTCTCTCTCTCTCTCTCTCTCTCTCTCTCTCTCTCTCTCTCTCTCTCCTCTTCCCTCTCCCACCATTTTTTAAATAGTTGGACAATAGGAGGCTCCATACCCATAGCCCCTACCCCCTCCAACATTCGCTATGTACTCGATGTTTTCAGAGAAGCGCGGTCCATCTTTCGATAGATGAACGCCTCTCATTTCGTCTTGTACAACACTGACAATCAGGTGACAAAAGTCACGGCACACTCCTAATATCGTTCAGACTTCCTTTCGCCCGGTAAAACACAGCAACCCGCCACATGACACGGTCTCTGCAAGTTGCTGAAACCCTGTGCGGTAACATTGAACCATGCTGCCCATAAGAACGAATGTGTTGCTGGTACTGCACGAATTGATCTCACCATTATGTCTAATAGGATTCATGTTAGGCGTTCTGGTGGACTAAATCATTCGCTAAAATTCTCCAGAATATTCTTTAATCCAATGACGAACAATTGCTCCCTGGTGACATGGCGCACTGTCATCTATAAAAACCCTACCATCAGTTGGGATCATTATGTTCAAACGTTTGTAAATCTATCGGACTCAACTGCTTGATTATTAGTCCGTAGCTTACAAACTACTTAACCCAAGCTAAACTAACCTAAAAACAACACAAACACCTATGCACGAGGGGGGACTCGAACACCCGACGTTGAACGGCCACACACAACGCAGCACGGCGCCCCAGTACGCACAGCTAATCCGCCGCGGCGATCATTATGTCCATGAATGGTTGCACATAGTCTCCAAGTAGCCCAACATATGCATTTCCAGTCAACAATTGGTTCAGTTGGACCAAGGACCCTATCTATTCCATGTAAAAACAGACCGCACCATAGTGGTGTCTGAAGCAGTGTAAACAGTGCATTATTTACAACTTATGCCATGGCTTCGTCGGGCTTGTGCCACACTCGAACCCTACCATTACCTATTACCAACTAATCGGGACTCATCTGACTAAGCCACAGTTTTCCAGTCGTCTACGGCCCGAGCGACATGGTCACGAGCCCAGGAGAGGCGCTCCAGGCGATGCCGTGCTGTTAGCAAAGACACTTGATTCCATTTGCTGCAAGTCCATCAACGCAAAACTGCACTAGAATTGATTGTGAGTGCTCTACTCAAACGCCACTGCTATCGTACATTAAGTACAATCCTCGACCACTGCGTCATCTCTGGTGAGATGTAATGCCTTAAATTCACTATTGTTGGCACGTTCTTCTCACTCTCTACCTCGGAATACTAAATTCCTTAACGATTTCCTAAACTGAAATGTCCTATGCGTCCAGTTCCAGCTACCATTACACTTCCAAATTCTATTCATTCCCAAAGTGCGGCCACGCCCTCAACCTTTCCATATGAATCACCGCGATATATATGATAGCTGTCCCAATGCGCTGCGATACAAATATTTGTAATCCTATTGGACAACACTGCTATGGCCATCAATCGCTAACCTTACACACTACTTAAACCAACTTACACTAAGGAGAACATACACACATATCCACAAGTGAGGACTCGAGTCTACGGCGGGAAGTCCATAGCATGACGCCTTAGACCTCGCGGACATTCCGCGTGGCCCACTATCTACGTGAATATCGCTAACCCATGACTTTTGTTACTACTCTGTACATAAAAAAGTTTTCATTCTTTAGGGGTTTTTTTGTATCTGTCAACCCAATTTTGCATATAAATTCTGGCTTTACGAAAAAAAATTAGACTTGTGCGTTTGTTAGTTTCCACTTCAAATATTTTTTCTCCATCTTTTGAAAGAACAATAATTGCTACCCTTGCTAATATTCGATAACACCCACTCATTTCATGTGACTTCTACATCGTTGTTGCTTCTACAAAAATCCTGGTGGGACTGTCTCACGCCAACTGCTAGAGTGTCTCTTGGGAGACATTCGAGATGCATCAGTAGAAGTGAACGAAAGTGTTGGTAGTCCGCCTTCAGGTCAGAAGCGTAATAATTTTATCGTAGCTGAGGGAATATTAGTTCCAACTAAATAACGCAGAGCAATATTGGAAATGAATGTCTTGAAGTAGATCCTAATGGAGTCAGTTGATTATAAGTGTCCAACGACTAAAGGACAGCTGACAATGCTTTCTGTACCCCTGAATTTAAACCTGTGGTGTAACCTCACCAGGAGCACTTAATGTTCAAGGTATCTGAGAAAACAGCGGTCAACAGTTGCTTTGTAGTTGTGATGTTTAACCTCTATGAGCAAACTCAAGACACAAAAATTTCAAGTCCAAAGCTAAAAGCAAACAGCAATTTCCGTCAGTAATGAAACAAAAGGGCGTACTGGCACAGTAACTTGGTGACTGACGATTATGACATCATCTAAGATAGTCGATAGGTCATTGACCCCTATGACGCCATCCAAGATAGCGTCCTTTCGGTTCCAGAACAAAATGGCCTCTAGGGAAAACCCATGATCACGAATCCTGCTCCTCCATGCCCTATGATGTAATTCAAGATGGCGTCTACCGGTAAATTAGAATTTTTATTTCCCCTTGCTTCCTGTTGGCTATAGCCCAGAATTTGTGGCAGGAAACTAGAGGTCGCCATGACAGAAAGACCACACCCACCTGCTTCCCAGTCCCCTATGACATAATTCAAGATGCCTAACTGACGGAAGATTTAATTTTGAATTTTACTTAAATGCGGCGAAACTAGAGGTCGCCATGACACCATGAACCACGCCCTCTCCTCCAATACTCCTCCCACCCCTATGATGTCACTCAAGATGGCGTCATTTCCTGTTCCAGAACAAAATTGTCACCAGGGAAAACCCAGAGCCATGCCCCCCTGCACCCCCACCCTTCTATTACTTCATCAAAGATGGTTCTAGGCGGGTTAAACAAAAATGATAATGTTTCGTTATTATTTTAAACATTCATGCTTAACAATATCTATATTATGTCCCCAAAAGAATTCACAGACACCAACACCTTCTTTCGTACACTCAATAGACGCATAATACAAGGGTTGGAACTAAAATAGTGGCAACACTGCAATGGATCTACTATTGTTGCTGATAGCACACGTTGTTGACTACCTACCTTACCTCCGGGTAATGGACTCGCCCATCCCATGTCACCGTCGTGTGCACAGTTGAGGGAAACCAAGTCACTTGTGACCAAGTAGTGTAACATATTGGTGTCACTATGTTTTCGAAACAAGAACAACAGATTTGGATGTCCCAGAGGTCGTACAGCACGACAATGTCATCAAGGTATTCAACAGGCATCAGAGCCCTAGTATGGTGAAAGTTATGATGATTTTCGTGTGTGGGCTACCTACCATAGCTCAGACGGCAACGATGCTGACTACCATGCAGGGGGCCTGGGTTCTATTCCAGGCAGGGGAGTGAGTGTTGTGTGTTGTGATCATCCTCAATTTTCGTCATCACATGCAAGTCGCCGAAGTGGCTCAATTAAAAAGAATTCCGCTAGATGGCCAAACAAATGTTCAAATGTTTGTTAAGCTTATGGGACTTAACTACGGGGTTATCAGTCCCTAAACTTACAAACTACTTATCAACTAGCTTATCCTAAGGACGGCACAAATATCCATGCCCGAGGGGGGATTCGAACCCCCGACCGTAGTGGCCATGCAGACCATGACTGAAGCGCCTCAGTCCCCTCGGCCACCGCGGCCGGCTGGCCGAACAATCCCACACAGGATCTCCTGGCCAAAAAATGCCATACTATCATTTTATATCCTTTTTTCGTGTACGACTGTGATGGTGTTATCCTTATGCATTACATTCTTTCAGGGCAGACCGTCAGTGCACAGTATTACTGTTCGTTTTTGGAGCAACACTTGCGACCAGATTTGCAAAAGAAGCGGCAACACTCTCTGCACAACTCAACTATCATTTTGTACGACAATGTGAGGGCGCGTACAGCGCAAGCTGTGGCTGACTGTCCGGTCGATGGGACTGGAAAGTACTGTACCATCCAGCATACTCTCTGGACTTTGATTTGATTCTGAAGATGAAGGAACCACTTTGTGGCATTCGCTTCAGAACTGTTGCAGAGATTCGACAGGCAGTAGATCGCTCCATTTGCACCATGAACAGAACAGGCTCTGCTAACTCTGCGTATACTACGTCTTTAACATTGCTGGCAACGGGTTCTACACAACGCTCGTGACTACTTTGAAGGAAAATAATAGGTGCAAACATGTAACACTTTTGTATCAGTTGTGAATAAATAGTTGCACTATTTATGTTCCATCCCTCGTATGTAACAACTACATGTAGCCCAATGCATGTAAGGCGAGCCGGCTCAACCGCTAAGAGTGATCGACCATGCGCGAAGCCAGCCGGGGGCAGCAGTGTGTCACTCAGAGACCTGGAAAGCTGCTGTTGTGGAACTAAGTAAGCACACCACACAAACACACACACACACACACACACACACACACACACACACACACACAGGAATGCGCTCTCGACAACAGACAAAGATCCCTTTACTTTGCAAACGCTCTTAAACACTATCAGAATTATCAGACGTATATTGCTCTTCAAAAGCAGTGACAGCAATGGATCATGTTTATCTTCAACAAATATTATTATTATGTTTTACAAACCTCTCTCTCTTTCCTATTCCAGAAATGACCTCAAATAAACAAATGCAAAGTACAGTAACAACACAAGTAATCGTTTTTCTTCCTCTCTAACCCAGTCCACATGGTAGCAATTCCATAGTTAAAATACCGATCAAAATGCAGTCAAAACTAATGGTTCAACTCCAACACTTTCAAAATAGGCTGCCTCAATAGGCTGCCTCTAATGATCAAAACATTCTTCAAGGAAATTACTAGCGTCTATCGATGACACATTCGTTGAGCTGACACAACTAGGAATAACATTGCAACATATTAAGGTATGACCGCACTGAGCGGAACTGCACTGCAGCGGAGCGGCGCGGCACGACGCGGCTCTGTTTGGTATACCGCATCTGAACTGCAACGGCGCGACAGCACGCGGCAAATTTTGTATGCCAGTCGTTGGGCAACTTCCGAGTACAATGGACGACAGTGAAATGGATGTAGTAATAATTTCTTTGTTATGTGAGGAAGAAGAAAGGTTGAAGCAAAAGCAGTCAACAAAAAGGCGAAGAATATGGCTGCATAACATTTCGGATTCGCGATGCGAAGAAGGAGAATATCACACACTTTTGCCACGGCTTAAAAAGGCTCCAAAGAGATTTCATACGTACTTTAGAATGTCTCAAGAAAAATTCAGCGTGTTAGTACAAACTATGGAGCCCCATATAGCAAAAGCAGATACACTATTCCGAAAAGCGATAGGCGTAGAAGAAAAACTCATGGTGACTATTAGGTAAGTATTTTTTTATTTATGACATACTTCCATAAATACAGGCTTTTTTAATCATATGTAACATTTTGTGGCTGTAGAAAGCCATCTGAAGTTATGATATATGTGATTTGTTTGCTGGGATTTCTCTCATGAATGCTTTGCGAGTCGTTGTTCATTCCCCTGGGATAGTCACAGTTGGCTGTATTAGAAGTATTCTGTTGAACAGTAGTAGAAGCAGTCGGAACTTTCTGGATCTGAATATTCTGAGGTCCTGATGTAGTCTGCGTTTTGAGGAACTGCTTATTTAAGTCAGATGTAGATGGAACTGATTCGGCAAATTGATTATTTAAATCATAAGATGTAGGTGGAGCTGTTTCCTTTGTTACTGGTTTGGCTTGTCCTGTAGAGTTCCTAAGTAGATTCTCGTATTCTAAATCTGATACTATAGTATAAATTTTATTTTTTGCTTTTAGTTGTAGATCTGGAGACAAGGCTTTGACAGAGTCAGCCATAGCTCTGAAAAAGGAATATATAGGGTCTCCACTTTCCGTTGTTGCCGGTGTACTTGTAGATGGCCGTGAATTCAAATAATTCTGTAGAACACTGGCTACTGATAGCTGATGCGTTCGGTTCTTTTTCCTCGCTGTAATATTTTTGAACATTTGTGATGTTGCCGATGAGGAAGATAACGGTGAGTCTACTGGCTCAGGAGATACTGCCAATGCATCTGGAACAGACTTGTCGTTAGTAGTTTCATCGTCACTAAAAGCTGACTCAGCGTTTTCGATGTTAGTCTTTGTAGCTCTCTCCTGAAGATACGGCCGTAAGAACTCCATTTGACTCTCGTATTTCCATTTTTTACTTTTGGTAGCACCATCTCCACTCTTGCATTTACGTTTCTTTATACTTCTATGATAGCCGTCCCTCAAAGTTTTCCATTTCTCCTTGCAGTGAATATCTGCAAATAAAAATGTTATTTTATTTGTTTTAGATTTCTTGCTACTGGAGATTCATTCAAGACTATAGCAGAATCTTTTCGTCTGGGATATACAACCGTACAAGAAATCGTACACACTACATGCGCAGCATTGTGGGAAGTGTTATCCAAGACAGTAATGCCCATACCAGATGAAGAAAAATGGAAGAAGATTGAAAAAGAATTTTCTGAAAAATGGCATTATCCCAACTGTATTGGTGCACTAGATGGAAAGCACATACAAATTTTCTCACCGCCAAAAAGTGGCTCGCTATATTTTAATTACAAGAAGTTTTTCTCTATAGTGTTACTCGCCTTAGTAGATGCAGATTATAAATTTATATATGTAAACGTTGGTGACCTCGGAAAGAATAGCGATGCAGGGATTTTTTTCACGGTCCGATTTAGCAGCAAAACTAGAAACAAATACTTTGAATGTACCAGGCCCAAAAGAATTACCAGGAATGAGAGTTCGGGTGCCTCACGTGATTGTTGGGGACGAAGCATTTCCATTAAAAACCTATTTAATGAGACCTTACCCTGCTGTACAATTAGACGACCCACTGAAAAAAGTATACTGTTATAGACATAATAGAGCTCGAAGAGTTTCAGGAAATGCTTTTGGAATATTGTGTCAAAAATTTAGGATTTATTATCGCAAGATCTGTCTGAGTCCAGAAGACGTAGACAACGTGATTCTTGCCACTTGTGTCTTGCACAATTTTCTCAGACATGATACGGTGATGTTGGATACCGAAGAGACTGACGAGATACAATTACGAGACCTTCCACATATAGGAGGCAACTTCGTAAATAATGCTATTCAGATACGGGATACTTTCAAAGATTATTTCAATTCCCCTCAAGGTAGTTTGGTCTGGCAAAACAACATGGTTAACAGGGGATGTCGTCGAAGAGACAACGAATAGTAAAAAAATGTTATAACACATGTGTAGTCATAAATAAGTACCTATTTGTCACTTTCACAAAATTAAAATAACTTGTCGTTAATTGTACGTAATGTTTGACCAAAAATAAATGTCTTGCACCAACATAAAAAAATATGAAATTCACTTACCCTGTACTCCCAATTCCTTGGCAATTTCTTTCCAAATGTTGCTTTTTCTTGTGCTATTCATATAATGTTCATTTTGAAGGTCATATAACTCTGGGTATTCACTTACACATACAATTAACTTTTCCTCGTCTAATGCCATTGTTGTAAACAAATTTAATTTTGCTCGCAACAGAGTTAGGACGCGAATGACGTGCAGTGCCGCGACGCTTCCTAGACCGCACTAGCGGCAGCGGAACTACGCAACGCGACACGGCGCGGCAGAGTCGGCCAGTAGATCAACTTTGGCGCACAGTGCAGCGCTGCGCAGTCCCGCAGCCGCGTAGTGCGTGCTGCCCCATTCAATTCCATGTAAAGAATATTTGGCCGCGTCGTGCCGCGCCGCTCCGCTGCAGTGCAGTTCCGCTCAGTGCGGTCATACCTTTAGACACTACACATACTCACAGTACATTTTTTCCACCCATCACCACATACTTCGAATTACTCTGTCAAAAGAACACAGTTTCCATCCGATCAGGTAATAGTCGATATTGCTTTAACACTAACTCCGTTTCACGATCATAACCAGCACACAATAGCTCCAAATAGATCAGTTCTCAAGCAGATAGAATGATCTTGAACACTGTATTTCTACATATAGTTCAAACGCAACGTACCGACCAACAAGTCAATACGTAAAACGTTGCAATTGCACGCAATTCTATCGTAGCTGATCCCTTTATACCCCTATGCCTTAAACAAATACGCAAAACAAGAGAGTCATCGGAATAGAGTCTGATTTTAGTTACGAGAAACCTGTGCAGATAGTGTCGGCACACTGAGTTCAGAGCCAAGACGACGTCTTCCTGTTTGTGTCTTGGCGTGTGCTGGAGTGGGGCGCTGTTTACAGATACACATGTTGCGAGTCTCTATACCCGGAAAGCACTGCCTTTTCCAGCCTTTTACAAACGTAAAACATTCTCCATTATTTCATTTTATGTAATTTAGAGGAAATTGTTTGGGTAATCTTGAATTTTGTAGCTTTAGAAGTCATAAAAACATCCCATATTGATGTTTTATGCATTCTTATTGTTGCTTGTCTTTTACATACTCGCACACACGCCTACAAGCGCGCGCACACATTCGTGCACACACAAACACGAACACACGCACGCACACACACACTGCATGACTTTTTGAGAAGGGACTATTCCTATAGCCTACCCATACAGCATCATTTCGTAATATTTCTCTAAGGCGTATTGGAACTTACTCTACTAACTGCCTTGATAATTTTCATTGTGGTTTATTTGTCGCCGGCCGCGGTGGCCGAGGGGACTGAGACGCTCCAGTCACGGTCCGCACGGCCACTACGGTCGGGGGTTCGAATCCCCCCTCGGGCATGGATATTTGTGCCGTCCTTAGTTGTAGGTAGTTCATAAATAGTTTGTAAGTTTAGGGACTGATGACCCCGTAGTTAAGTCCCATAAGCTTTACAAACATTTGCACATTTGAATTTGTTTATTTGTCACCATGTACGATCTATATTTTCCCAACGGTCGCTTGCGTTTCTTGATCCTAGTGGCAACGACCTCGTTACTTCCACCCACATATTCTCAATAAGATTTAGGTCCGGTGACCGTGAAACGAACTCAATCAGCTTTATGCGATCTTGGCTGCGAAACCGTTCTTGAGCGACGCAACTTTCATGGATGGGGCTGTGGTCCTCTAAATAAATAGGTATCAAGTTATTTCATCTATTTATATTTGAAGAACGTATTTGTAATTCAGCACTGTATTAATGTTTTGTATACGGTGTCTAACAAGTCGGGTTCAAATATCGCTTAGAGGCCTTTGTCAGTTAAACATTTCCGTGTCCATCATGTCAGATTGAGCATGACTGGCTGAATCATACCAAACGATGCAGTTTATTGCTGATAAGAGCAGTTGCCCAACCAGGAGGAACCTCCACTGAATACCAGGCTTCTAAATGAAGTAAAATGCGTGCCATCTATACCACTAACGTGATCCCTATATTTCCCAACTAACAGAAGTGCAGCGGCTATAATCGGAAGTTATCATGCCGACAGTACAGGTCATAATCTGCATAAATATATGGGTAGCTTCTTATCTGTCGTTTGCAAGTAATTGAGATAAACGCCGTTTTAATTAGGAAACGTGTATTTCTATGCTGCTTTGGTGATCATTTGCAACTAAGTGATGACCAAACTAACATGCATACGTATTCACTCCACGTTTAGTAATAAAAATGGCTTTCATCTCAGTTATTCGCAAACGACAGATGTCCGCCTTTGATAACAAGCTATTCATATCATCGTACAGCAAGACCGCAGGTAGTATACAATTTGTGCAAACGCCAGTCAGCTTTTGTGAGAGCCGAAGGGCATGAAAGGGGCACAGTAATTGGGAAGGGAGTAACACAGACTTGTAGCTTTTTCCCCATTGCTGTTCGGTTTGTTCATTGAGCAGGCTGTGAAGGAGAGAAAGGAGAAATTTGGAGAAAGGATTAAAGTTCAGGGATAAGACGTAAAGAATTTGAGATTTGCCGATAACGTAGTAATTGTGTCAGAGCCTGCAATGGACCTAGAAGAGCAGTTGTATGGAATGGACAGTGTCTTGAAAAGGGAGTATAAAATAAACATTAACAACCGCAAAAAAAGAAATTTAGTCTAAGAAAATCAGGTGATTTGTAAGGTAATAGATTAGAAAACAAGACATTAAAAGTGATAGATGAGTTTTGTTGGTAGTGTGTGGGGGGAAGGGGGGTTGGAGGGTTGGATTGTGGTTTGGAGGCACTAGACTACTCAGACCATCAATCCCTATTTCGGATAATGATGGAAAGTAAATCAGGTGTGCCCTTTGAAAGGAAGCATCCTGACTTTCGCCTGGAGTGATTTACGGAAATAATGGGAAACCTAAACCAGGATGGCCGGCGATGAATTTGAACCACCATCCTCCCGAATGCGGTTCCAGTACGCTAACCACTGCGCCACCTCGCTCAGCTGAGTTTTGTTATTTGGGTTGTAAATAACTTCTGATGTCCTGAATAGTGAAGACATAAAATGTAGAATGCAGTTGGAGGAAAAGTATTTCTGAAGAAGAGAAATTTGTCCAAAGTGTGGCATTGTACAGCAGTGAAGCGTGTACGATAAAGCAGTTCAGACAAGAAGACGATAGCTTTCGAAATTTCTTGCAACAGGAGAATGTACTGAACAGAATTGGGGAAAAAAGTAATTTCTGGCATATCTTGTCTAAAAGACGGGAACGATTGGTAGGGCACAATCTGAAACACCAACGAATTGTCAATTTAGTATTGGAGGGGAGCATGTGGGGTAAAAATTGCAGGGGTGGAGGACGAGATGAATACAGCAAGCAGATTCAAAATGGATGTGGGCTGTCTTTCTTACTCAGACGCGAAGAGTTTTGCGCAAGATAGGGTAGCGTGGAGGTGGAGAACTGCATCAAACCAGTCTACGGACTGAAGACTACAACCACAACAACACACCAAATCATTAAGTAGTGTATCTAGTGTAAGATTATTCAAAATAGTCATTTCAGACACAGAAATTTCATTTATGAAGCGCCAGAAAAGAATTAGGAACAGAATTCGGCGCACAGGTAACTGAAACATCAATTCTTGGAGTGCTGTACACATTTCATCGAATATGCAGGTGATACACGAAAACATAGTTTATTTAAATTCCAAAAATTTTTATTACTGTGCTCAATTTTGACGTTAACCACGCATATCTCATCTTTAGTGTGAAAGCAGGCACGTTAAACAGATGCAGAACAGAATGTTGTATTTTTATAGAAACTCCAAATTCAAATGTTCAAATGTTTGTAGAGCTTATGGGACTTAACTACGCGGTCTTCAGTCCCTAAACTTACAAACTACTTATGAACTAGCTTCCACTAAAGACGGCACAAACATTCATGCCCGACGGGGAATTCGAATCCCAGACGGGGAATAGCCTCGCGTATCGTATCATAGAAACTCCCCTCGATATATTTTCTCTATTAGGCTTAAACAAGTTGCCTGATTTATACATTTTTAGTGAAACCTACAACCTGCCTGCAAAAAGAAACATCACAATTCAGTAAAGTAGAGTACCTGTTCGCGGTATAATTTTACACTGCAAGAGCCTACATTTCTTCTCTCTACAAAGTATTGATGGAAAAGTGCCAGATCAGTCTGGACTCACATATAATTCATGTTTGAAGAAAGTTTGTTTATTAATGCAACTACTACGACAAAAGCACTTTTTTGAATGATTTTCCATGGCATATTATAACGATGTTCCGTATACATCCGCACGATGACAGCAAATTATAGCCACAGCACCACTCCCTCTATCTCAAAACAACACTCACGTTAATGCGCAAAATATTTATTTCGTCGGAAAATCCGGTAACCACATATTGATTTTCGGGTCACCTTAGGAGGTATAAAAACTCTGAACAGTTTGATATTCCGTGTTTGCAACAATACTGCCCACATAACTCCCATCGACGTTACAGGTAGAGAACGCACAAGGGATGTTGAAAATTATAAATAGTGCCAGCATTGTATAAATTCATATACATTAAGATTATGTGATGCTAATACTAGAATGAATATTAAATATTAGTTCTAGTGCTGCAAACATACTCCTAATCAGATATGCAGACGACACAAAAAGAATAATAGACAGATTATAAGAAAGAAAAGGGTCCAAGAGAAAGTACAGACGTTTGGAAAATCCATAGTAATGAGACCTACAAAAATATGGAAAAAAATATCAGTCGGAGTGGTTAAGTGAGGGTAAACTTTTGTTGGACATATGTATTAAACGAATGATAAAATACTAAAGAAACACTTATACGTATACTTCTGAAAGAATAAATCAACATTAGCGTGACCAAAGAAGTAAATCAATACAGGTACTTAGAAAGAAACATCATCAAATATTCTTAGCTAACGACAATAAAGAACATAATAACCTGAAGTAACCACAATAAAGAATGTAATAAAATTAGAAGCTATTGAAAGAAGACGAAATAAGAAATTAGAGATAACCTGAAAGAAAGAAGTAAAATACAACATGGAAGATTATGACGAATAAATTAATCTATACATTACTGTCCCTAATTATATGTTTGGATAACAGAAGCTCTTCTTATTTTGAACTCCATGTTACGAAGCCTTCCCAGAAATGTCCACATCTTAAAAACAATGCTGCATTGATTTCTCTTCGCATGCTTGCCTCTCTTCGTTCGTTTGTGCCACTGACTGCTATATCAAGAAAGATATTTTCTGAGTCTATAATTGTAAAGAAAACTGACGCTTACATCTAATGTTTTCAGTATAATCAATGGAAATGCTCGAAGAAGTGTGAAACAGCACTGGTGATTGACGTTTGTTGTTATTGCGCTTAAGACAGAATACGCAAATAATTGAGACACTTATTACTATATTAGCGGTCAGTGCATGTGTTTGTTTTTATTAGTGACAACGATCGACTCATTAAAGCTAGTTACGGAATTGCGAGCAGGGATCATTGACATATACTGTAGGTGTTAGGATCCCCAGCAGGCGCGCGAGGCGCGAGCTAAGTCTCTGTCTAGCTCGCTTGGCAATCACCTCGGCTCTTATTCTTCCTGTTGATAGTATGACTAAAGCTTGGCAACATCGCAGTGTAAGTCTGTCAACGCTGGTACCGAGGTTTTACTTTCTGGTTGGCACAGAACTATGCTCATAAATTCACTTGATGTTTCCTGTAATTTCCATTGAATAATCTGACTGGTTTCTCAGTCGAGAGGCGACAGAAGGCTATTATTTCATGCTTTTGGGTCAAGAAAATTGTTTACACGGTGAAATTCCAACTAATCTCGTCTCTTACGTTGCGAGTTGCATGATCTAGTGCTGTATGTGGCAGTAGGAAAGAGCTGGCGTTCATAGCTCCTCGCTAGCTCTGAGGTAAAGTGGTAGTCTGCCACAGAGAGGTGCCTTTGGTCGATGGTTCGGGTCTCATTGGAGGAGAGCTTTTTAGCTGTTTTCGTGACAGGAGTTGCACGAATCCACATCGAAAACAACAAGAAACCTCTTGTGGTTACTTGCTATATTCTCTCAGATTATGGGAAAGTCTGACAACGTTCTGGTAGTTTACCAAATTTGTCCCTGCAGAATCGAACTGATTCCAAGCTAATTATGACGCCAATCGATGTTCGACGTGTTTTTTCGTCTGGAAATAATTTTTGTCGAAGGTTATTCGAGGAGGGGCAGGAAAGATAAACATTTGAGAACATGTGACAGAAAGAGTAGGTGAGGAATGGGTGACTCCCAAAGCACACTATTCGATGTTTTGTGCGTGAAATCAACGGGAATTATTATGGTGTAGTACTAAAACATGATGCAATGTTTTAGGTCGTTTGCCCTTAGAGTGCGACAAAATGGTGTCTCAGTTGTTTGCAAAATTAGGGCTCACCCTGGCTTTGTGGTTGCACTTTGCTGAGTATAAAAATATTTTAGTAATCAGTCATTATTTTTCTCTTAAGATGTCAGAATGAGAGCATCATAACTCGTCACTAGTAACAGTCGTGAGTAGGAATCCTCATTGAGCGGCCTGATGACGTTCAAGAAAAATGTGGAATAGTCACTCCTATGACCCTTTATACCGATTCCACTTTACGACGTTTAGATTATGTTCATATATATGACTGTAATATAAGTACCAGAACTTGAAGTAAGGATATAACAGCCGGTAACTAGACACACAGCGGCGCGCCGCTGTCACCGAGTCCGCAGGCGGCAGCCGCGATGCGGCCGCTGGCGCGTCGCCGTAGCCGGGGCCCACTACTCCCGAGCGTAAACAGTTCAGTTGTGATGCAGCAGCGAGGTCTTTCGTGTAATTATTTCTGGGAGTTTTCGGTATTAAAGTTGAGGTTCTTCCACACTGATAACAAAGACAGTCGATATGCGGTTAAAAAAAAAATAATAATTGGAGGCTGTTAGACTCGATCTCGCGACTGCTTACATACAGACTTGTAGACGCGACTTTTACCACGAGACCACGCGCTCATGCTGTACAGAGCTGTTTTGAGAAGGAAGTAACACTTCCTCCTGATAGTACCGCATTCTACAGTGTTGCCAGATCGAGCATATAGCCGGACTTAGAATTCTGAGGGGCGATCGATTTTATTGTCCACACTGCGCGACCGACTCGGACTTAGCCTCTGCGTCGGCCGGCCGGCGATCAATTTTTTTGTCTAAGACTGTACATGTGTTGTAGCAGTCGGTATGAAGATAATTTTCCAACTTTGAATATTAATAACTTCTAAACTGTACAAGATAGACAAAAACAAATTACACCTCTAAATTCCTGAGCTCAAGCCAATGTTATTTGATGTGTCATAAACCACCCTTCCCATTAAAAAAAATGGCTTTAATCCAAAATGGCGGTCATTAATGATATTCACTCCAAATGTTGCGGCCCCACATCAAACCTCTGTTCCCATCATCACTTTTCAATTTTCCCTTTACTCTTCCAACTTATAAAGGTGTCCCAGTCCTTTTGACTTGCCCTGTATCAAATTTACAATTCCTGTTCTAAATTATCTGCTATGTGCTTCTCTGTTTTTAAGTGCTGGTAAAAAGTAGTTTGGTTATTTTAGCTTTGTCTGGTGTGCTCCTAGTATCTAATACTCCACACGAATTATGATTTTGCTGGCCGCAGTGGCCAAGGGGACTACGGCGCGCCAGTTACGGTCTGCACGGCCACTACGGTCGGGGATTCGAATCCCCCTTCAGGCATGGATATTTGTGCCATCCTTAGTGTTAGCTAGTTCATAAGTAGTTTGTAAGTTTAGGGACTGATGACCCCGTAGTTAAGTTCCATAAGCTATACAAACATTTGAACATTTTTGAATTATGATTTTTCAGCTATCAGTTACGATGACTTTTGTATGCTACAAAGTTATAGCATGTAACAGTACAGATTAGTAGGAAAGATCTGTATACACGCACAAACCAAATTCTTTTTTTTCTAGACTCGATCTCGCGACTGCTTACATACACACTTGTAGACGCGACTTTTACCACGAGACCACGCGCTCATGCTGTACAGAGCTGTCTTGAGAAGGAAGTAACACTTCCTCCTGATAGTACCGCATTCTACAGTGTTGCCAGATCGTGCATATAGCCGGACTTAGAATTCTGAGGGGCGATCGATTTTATTGTCCACACTGCGCGAACGACTCGGACTTAGCCTCTGCGTCGGCCGGCCGGCGATCAATTTTTTTGTCTAAGACTGTACATGTTCTATGTGCTGTCCATCCCATGCAATGCACAACTGTAGTCGCTGCAACCACTCTGACAGCACACGGAGGATAGTGTCTCCTGAAATTTGGTCATATGTGTTCCTTCAGGTGCCTCAAATGACAGATGCTCTCAGCATATACTATCTGCTTAAGGTGTCCCCATAGATAAAAATCAAGGGGCGTTAAGTCAGTGGATCTGAGTGGCCACTCCAAAGGACCACGGCGACCAATACACTTCCCTGGCAATTGTTCATCCAACCATTCATGGACACCAATGCCATAGTGTGGAGGGGCTCCTTCAAGCTGAAAATAAGATGGGAAAATACTGTCAGCTTTCAGTGTGGAAAGGAACACAAGGTCCTGCAGCAGAATGAGATACTATGGTGCATTTCATGTGTTGTAAAAAAAATATCCCAATGTTGCCACACCACACCATCACCACTGGACTATGTTCTCCAATTAATTGGGGCAACCCAGTTCGGATATGCGTCACTCCCCGTTCACTCCTTTGGAAAACGAAGGATCCAGTTCGTGTTGTTCAGTAGCCCACTGCCACAACTCCAGCCAGCGATCAGGGTCATTCTCGTTAAGTTTATGTTGCGTCTTCAGCTTGTAAGGTTGCCACTTATCGGTGTGCAATATCCGGACAATGGAGTTTGCCATATTCCACATGCTAGGGCCACACGACGAGTACTTTGTTTAGGACTTTTCACAAATGACGCAACAACTACAGCTGCAGTTTCCTCACTGGTGGCAGTCCTTGATCGCCCACTACGTGCCCTATCTTGAACAGAGCCCGTCGCCCGGAATTTGGTGATCATGTGGGCCACCGTGCTGAGCGATACTGGTTCTCTGTATGGGTGCCGTCTGTTGTAGTCAGCTGCTATTCTTTGGTAGCTGTGTTCCTCTGATATAAGGATGATTTTGATCTTCTGTTCACATATCAGACCCATTTTAGATCACCTGTAACAAAGAGAGACATGAGTCAGTATCAAGGTAATTTTGAACATTAATAACTTCTAAACTGTACAGGATACACAAAAACAAATTATACCAATAAATTCCTGAGCTGATGCGAGTGTCATTTGATGTGTCATACATAAAAAAAAATTGGATCCATAATGGCAGATTTCAAGATGGCAGCTATGAATGACATTCACTCCAAAGGATGCGGCTCCACATCAAACATTCGTTCCCATCATCAATTTTCAATTTTCCCTTTAATCTTCCAACTTATGAAGGTGTTCAAATGTTCAAATGTTTGTAGAGTCTATGGGACTTAACTATGGGGTCATCAGTCCCTAAACTTACAAACTACTTATGAACTACTTACAACTAAGGATGGCACAAATATCCATGCCCAAGGGGGGATTCGAACCCCGACCGTAGTGGCCGTGCAGACCTTGACTGAAGCACCTCAGTCTCCTCGGCCATCGCAGCCAGCTATGAAGGTGTCCAAGGACTTTTGACTCGCCCTGTATATATCATTTAAGGACAATGTATGAATATTGTGGGTGAAATCGAAATATATTTACATTCATTTCACCACCTCTCTGAAATACTGAATGACCAAGTTGACTTGAACACTAAAAAAAAAATAGAAAACTTTATTGATATCTTCCACCAAGAAAATGGATAAAATATTAAGAAGTCAGAAATTACACTCTAATAAAGATTCCAACAGCAAAGATAACAAAAATTTACGATACAAAGATAACAAATGTCACTCTATACTACCTAGATGTTGAACTTTAGCTGTCTGAGCCTGCCAGCCATAGATGTCAATATTTTGTTTCTTGCCAAATTCAGATTTAGCTGCTATGAATTATTACAAGAAAACAAAAAGAGAAAACGTTTAGATTCCTCTACAATATCAGCCTATTTAATCGTATATTGACATAAATTTAACATAAAAAGGTAAGCAATCAGTTCTCTGCTATATAATAACTGACAGAAATGCATTTACCGTAGCAGGCAATGTGAAATAGTGCATAAAACATATGAATGTGCAGGCACACTTCAGTTCTATGTTCAGACACCAGAGTTATACGACAGTAGACTGTGGTTATACATCCAGTTTGTATAGAAATCATTCAGCTAACAAAGATAACTAAATTTTCTGATACATGCAAAAATCATACATTCCACCAACTACTCAAATATCAATACAGTCAGCTGATAGTTTTTCACGTACTCTGATATCCCATAAACATACACCATACACACTGGATATGGTTGAATGTGTGAAACCAAATTACCACACCACTGCCGAAATCGAAATTCCCATCTGTCAGGCACTTTCCAGCATACCTCACTCAAATGGCGTTAGCTCATGACGACATTCCACATTACACAAATTACTTGCACAACCCTATCTCAGAAGGTCTTCTGTAGAACTTAATCTGGCACAAGAGGAATGTGGCGCGCAAATAGCACATATATGACTCGCATTCGAGCGGGTGGCACTTCAAAGCTGGCTCTAGCCATACAGATTTAGATTTTCTGTGATTTCCCTAAATAACTCCAGTAAAATAATTTCTAATGACCACATTGTCGATGGGACATTAAATCTTGATCTCTCTTTTCTTTTCAATATGCTTGTTCCCACTAACTCATCACATTTGCGAACTCATTTTAGCAGAAGGCACACCAAAACGAATATTGGGGATTTAAAGCTTTGTAGAATTTATTACAGTGATCTTATTATTAGAAATTATACACCAAAAGAGCGAGCAACCCAAACAGTTTGTTCTACAAGTGTTCAATGTGAGCACCCTTCATCACATGGTACACAATGAGTTGATAGCCAAGTTCGCCCGAAACCTTGCTCATTGCATATGGAGAAGCTGTTTCAACTGCATCATCAATCATACGCCATAGGTCTTTTAGTTCAGCTAATACTGGAGGCACATAGGTTAAATCACAAGGGGTGAGGACTGCTAAAAGTCCAGGACATGCACAACAAGCTGTTATCCAGTGCATTGTGGCAAATCCTGAAGTTAAGAACAATGTTGTTTAACCAATCATCTATGAAAGACATAGTTGTAAGCATCTCTGTAAAATTGTGCACATAGACATCAATGAAAATGCAAATTCATGACTAGCCCTTATAAATAAACATTGAAAAGTAAATAAAATTAACATTGGAAATTATAATGTTAGAGTATAAAATTTTGTTTTTAATCTTTGTATATTAAGACTCATGGACATAGATGATTCTATCTTTGTTGAAGATTCCCCAACGTCATAACGTTCCATTTCATGGTCTCATTATGTATCGTGCACAGAATAAACACTTTTTAAGTAAATTTCGAACACTTTTCACTTTTTAGTTCACTATATACTGATATAAAAGGCACATACATTAGTGGCACATGAGAATAAATGAAGTTTTTAGTCTGTTATTATCAACAGTTGAGATGAGACTAATAACTTTACTGACCTTTGAAACAAGAGAAGTGTCTATAATTTTTCTTTTCATAAAGAAGGAAGCCTAGGGTTTAACATCCAGTCGACAGCTTGGTCATTAGAGATGGAGCTTACACTCGGAGTTTTGGATAAGGATGGGAAAGAAAATCGGCCGTGCCCTTTGAAAGGAACCATCCCGGCATTTGCCTGGAGTGATTTAGGGAAATCACAGAAAATCTAAATCAGGATGGTGGATTTGAACCACCGTCCTTCCGAATGCGAGTCCAGTGCATTACCACTGTGCCACCTTGCTTGGTTTTCTTCTCACAGACAACGTTAATTTTCTCACAGAACTGTTTTATACAATTATTCTGCTCAAATGTCTATGTCATTTTCACATGTACAATATCATGAAAAAATAATTTATACACAAAAAAAGTACTATGACCTATAGATTAAAAGAATTTTTTTGTGGGCCCTCACATTGTGCCTTCTTACATTTATCACCACACTCGACTGATTTCTTGGGGCTACGCAGAAAAACATCTTTGATCATAAGATTACATGTAATTATTTCTTGAATATTTTTATTAACATGCGTAATACAAAACTAATAAATCACATCACATCACCACTTCATATTTGAAGCCGCAGCATGATATTTACACTTTTTAAATGTAGTATGATTATCATACAGCATACAGCAGTGCGCGGTATTAATATGTTCGTAAATGGCGCATGCGAATTTGCGATTCTTTAGGGGCCCATATCTCAGGTTCTCTTCATCTCACAGTGAAGGGGCAAAATGTTCTGGATAAATCTTGGCCTAGTGATCATTTGTGTACATATTAGAAGAATGGGTATACTATAGCTATCATACAGTACATCGTCAAAATTTTCAAAGTTATACACTTCCTGGAGCCCATCCAAATTGAGCAAATTAGTTGGCTTTTGTACATGATGTGTAGTCTATGTTCTATGGTGGGCTCTAAACAGCTTGCAAAAGCAGCATTCATTCATGGGTGGTTCTTGAGAAAATCTCAAAAACCATGATTATTGGGGAAAAAAAGGAATTTTTGGGATGGTCACTTAGATACTTTCTATTCATTGCAAATCTTCGAAATTTTTACCATATGTTGTTATGATGATATTCCTCGAGGCCGTTTCTAAATTTTTTCGATATCGTTATCCATTACCGAGAGCCAGATGTTGAAACTTATCATAGTTTTGCACAAAATCAAAAAACCCGATTTTTAGCTGTTTTAGCACAGTGAATCGCAAATATCCTAATAATAACTAACCATAGAAAATTGTTCAAATATTTACAATACATCCTCTAGACATTTATCTATAAGCGGCATTGTTCAGTTTTCGTAAATCTTAGTCCCTTAACAAGATAAGGCCGAAAATCCGCTATATTTTGCTAGAAAAACTGCGTATTGTGCTGAAAGACGGCGTTCTCACAGCTCTGAAACTTACCATACGATTTGGAAAAAGGTACTTGGCGAAAAAAATTGATTTTGTACATCTTAAAGATTGAAATCTTCGATCGATGAAGGGATTTTTTTTTTTTTTTTTTTTTTACCTTACAGTTAATATACAGCATCCAGTTTAGTGCACTATTGCAACAGCTGCATATGAAATGTAGATAACATATAGAAATTTTATTTAGAGTTTAGAGCAGCATGATATCTTATCTGGTTCTTGAGATATCGGTCCGTGAATAGTAGCACGCGAATGACTTGAATTATCATGAAATACCAATATCATATAAAACTAAATTCTCAGCTGGACTCGAAAATATTTACAAGCTTTTTATGGAACGATATTAATAGTGTTTAAAATGTTCTTTGAAATAGGTAAGTGTGTTTAGCAATCATATGAATGTGAAGCTCTTTTTAGAATGTAAAGTACTGCAGAGACAATTTGGTCTGACGTTTGTACAAATGTATCAAGGTATATAAAATACTATCCAAATTTTACTCACCATTGATTTCATGTTATATAAGCAGTACACTCTGATGTAACAGGAAAAAGATGGGAACCAGCTGAAAAATGCTCCTGCTGGAGCACAGGAAAGGCGAATATGTTCTCTGACACAAAAGTGTGGAATCAGCTGCCTCAATCCTCATTCCGACTTCCTGACGAAACATTTTGGCATACAAACATATTTGCGTTTTTTTTTCTGATTGTGAGTAGGACAGACGCAGTGCAACAGAAAGAGAGCCATATATTATGGAACAGAGTGAGAGTCAGTTCAGGAGAAAGGCACAGGCATGAAAACAGCAGTGGGAAGCAAAACGAGTTGTCGGAAGTCAGGAACAGTGGCAACAACAAACTAAGACAGATGCAGATAGTAGCAATGGTAGCAAAAGAAAAAACAGTGGGAAACTGAGTTAAAAGAAGGCCATACATAAAGCATGAGCGTGTGGCTCTCCAAT
This sequence comes from Locusta migratoria, assembly GCA_026315105.1. Lineage (NCBI taxonomy): Eukaryota > Metazoa > Arthropoda > Insecta > Orthoptera > Acrididae > Locusta > Locusta migratoria. Next base: position 336,788,086 of record CM048745.1, read on the forward strand.
ACTACAGCACAAAACAATTTGCCCAATTTTTTCCATCCCCAGTACCCATGTGCTAAAGTTTTCTGGTTTACAGGTGAAACCCCAAGCAAACCATCGCCATGGACGTATGAGTAAAGGAGACAATCATGATTGAAGACAATGAAAGCCGACTCTAAGTGAGAAAGAAAGGATACTGGCAACAGGGCAGGACGTGAATGGGATAACGTCAGTGGGACAGAAAGACGATGAAAGTGGCAGTAACAGACAATGATGAGGAATCGTGAGGGAAACGGATGAAGACATTGAAAGTTTGACACAGACAGAAAGCGGCAGTAGGAGAGACAGCAAACAAACATATATATATATATATATATATATATATATATATATATATATATATATATATATATATATATATATACGGACAGAGAGACGACATTGCTGACTATGACAACTTAACTGGGCAAAAGTATTTACAAATTTATGCACTAAAATTGCGCGAATACATTCGCAAGCCCAAATTTTTGGTAAGGAAGTCGGAGTGAGGATTGAGGCAGCTGGTCCCACACTTTTGTATCAGAGAACATATTCGCCATTTCTGTGCTCCAGCAGAAGCATTTTTCAGCTGGTTTCTATTTATATCAATTTACTGATGAGGTAGATAATTATTTTTCTAGTATAAATAGTACAACAAAAAGCTTGAAATCATAAAGAAAAGTAATTACAATCTTAATTACAAGGTTTCCATTAGATTTTTAGTACCAATAATTATTGTAATAATACCAAATTTTTGGTAAGGAAGTCGGAGTGAGGATTGAGGCAGCTGGTCCCACACTTTTGTGTCAGAGAACATATTCGCCATTTCTGTGCTCCAGCAGAAGCATTTTCCACCTGGTTTCTATTTATATCAATTTACTGATGAGGTAGATAATTATTTTTCTAGTATAAATAGTACAACAAAAAGCTTGAAATCATCAAGAAAAGTAATTACAATCTTAATTACAAGGTTTCCATTAGATTTTTAGTACCAATAATTATTGTAATAATTGCAGCAATTCCATCAAAAATCAATTAATGACTGAGAATAAAGATCCCCATTTGAAAAATGTGGCTTTGACTCAAATAAATTAGCACAAATATCATTTTCAATTCAGTAATTTTTCAATTTTTTCATGTATAAATCGCATTAATTTTACCAATTGTAATTATTATAAAAACATCAAATATTATAATATGAACAATATCTAAAATATTCTTAATAATTGTTTCATTAATAGGATTAGATTATGAACGAAATCAAAGAGCTCTTAAATGAGCCAACTAAATATAAATATAACATTTTGTTTACAATCAAAAAGTACTGAAATATCAATTACCCCTAATTTTAAATAAGAACCGAAATGACCTTATTCATTAATTCAAGTCAAAACATGGGGTATTACTATTAATAATACAATTGAACTACAATATTCCAATTAAGGAAATGTCAAGCCAATATGAAACCTTATAACTTTTTATAATAGCGGTTTAATTCCATGAACATTTCTTATATTTACATAGTTTACATAAACATTATATTTTCACTGTAAATATAATATATTAATATTTACCTAATATAAAATATATTCACTTAACTTCTTCAATATTAACCTCTGTTAGGAGCTGTTTAGGTAAGATAAAAAAAACAGAAATAAAATAAATATTCAAAAAATGAAAGTTAAAACCCTAAAATTAGAATTATCTAAAGATTAAATAAATTAATTATATACAAGAGAAATAAATATAAGCCCTGGCCACCAAATAATTCACACCAACCAGAATCAAACGATTTTAATAAATAACAACCAAATGTTGAAGGTAAATATCTAATATAATTGAAAGAGAAGGCATAATAATATAGAAACAGTAAACATAATGAAAGATAAAAAATAAAGAAAATATATTATAAGACTAATTAAAATCAGAAAAAATAATCAAAATATGAACCCAAAATAATAGTAAATAAAACTAAAACTATTACATACAAAGATAAAGCAACCAAATAAGGAATAGGAAAAATTAATCACGATAAACGTTTACCACCAAAAAGTGCAACAATTAATAAACCAACTGTAGTAAAAGATATAATATAACTTCCATCACTGAAGGAATAAACAGAATAATAATTATTATCATCAGATATTTAATAATAAAACAAACGAAAAGAATAAGAAGCTGTTACACCAGTAAAAAAATAGTAAAAATAAAATAATTAATTCAAATTAAACAAAATACCTCAAGAGTTAAATCCCTTGAATAAAAACCAGCCAAATAAGGTTTACTTTACAAAGCTTAACTTGAAACATTGAAACAAATAGAAACAGGCAAAAAGTTAACAGTAACATCTATAAAACGAATATCCTAAGAATCACTTAAATTATGAATTATAGAACCATATAGAACCAATGAAACTAAAGAATTCGCACTCAACAAATAATCAATTATTAAATGATAAGTACCTAATATAAAAAATTAAGTTCTACTTAAAATAAAAAAACCTCAATGAACAAATAGAAAATAAATATACAACTTAAGATGAAAAAATCATATCTCTGATTCCACAAAACATCATTTTAAATTAAAAATGAAAATATTCACATCTTAGACATAATAAATTAAGACGAAACTAGTTTAAAAATAAAAGATGATATTCCTGGAAATAACGTAAAGAACTAGTGTAAATACCATGCTGAGAATACGAATTTACATACAATGTATAAACAGATCTAAGAAAAGATTAAAAAAATCTATAACAAAATCATAAAAAAGGTCAAGAAATAATTATATGTAATAAGTTTGGAAAGTTGGAGGCGATGTACTGGCAGAAGTAAAGTTGTGAGGATGGACTGTGAGTAGTGTTGGGATAGTTCAGTTATAGAGTGCTTGCCTGCAAAAGGCAAAGGTCCCAGGTTCGAGTCCCAGTTCCAGCATACAGATGTAATCTATCAGTAAGTTTCATCTTGAATCACACTTGGTGGTCCACTACTCTCCTCTTTGCTAAGACAGCCTGAGTATTCAAACTGATGAGACCATCAATGGATGTTGTTATCTCTTGAAAGGGTACAATGAACTTAACATGGAATGCATAATGCACTCTAATTACAGATTTAGTCTTTGCAAACTGTGACATACAACAATCTTTCTGTTCCCCAGTTGCCATCTTGGCGACTAATGATTCTAATAGTGAGAAGAATCAGAGCATGTGCATGTGAAGGGACACTTACAGGACAAACTGAGTTGTTCGCTCATTTGATGTATAATTTGTTTTGGTAAAGTCGCCATATTACAAAGCATTAAATCCCTACTATTCTATGCCTTGTATTAATAGCACAACCAAAGAGAAATGGCCTGCCTACGAATTCTACGACCGAGCCGCGTCGCCTTCCGCTGGTGCTGGAATCTGTGTGTGCAGGGAGGTGTGGCGCTGCTGCGACTGCGGGCGCTCCTTCAGCGGTGGCATGGCGCGCTGCGCGCTGTGGTGCGCGCGGGACGCAGTCGAGGAGGCGCTGGAGGCGGCGGACGACGAGGACGAGCTGGGCGGCGCGCGGCTGCTGGAGGCAGCGCTGCGGCGGCTGGGCCGCAGCCTGGCGGCCGACCACGCGCTGCTGCTGCAGCTGCGCCAGCACCTGGCCGGCAGGTACCGCGCAGCCGCCGTCGCCGCCGCCTCCACCGGTGCCCAGTTGCCGCGCAAGCTGCTCGCCAGGCAGGTGCAGCTGTGCCGAGGCCTCCTGCCGCTGCTCACCATCATCGAGCCGGGCATCTCCAGGCTCAGGGGTCAGCTCCTCTCTAATTAACTTAAACTTATGTACACATACACCTAGTTTACATCTGTAAGGCAGCAGGAAATTTCATCACCTTACATTCTGTGTTTACATATTAATAATGTACATTTATTTATAATGTAATTACAGGTATTACTTTCATTGCAGGTAATCTGAATACAAAAATAAGTAGGAAGAGTGGAAACATTAATGTTGACTAGGTCACTGGGAAAACTGATGCTGGTAGGCAACATTTAATATTAACAATATTACCATGCAGTACTTATCTTGCGGTTGGAAACAAAAACACAGCCGAGTCAGTGAGAGAGGCCAGCAAGCGGCGAGGGGTGCCTAACGGTACAATGAGGGTGCAGCATGTTGATCAGCCAGTACGAGGTCACAGGTTACTGACCGACCGATGGCCGCTGGAGCTTTGTGGCAAAACTCATGGGCGACGATTCGATTGGCCAATGATTTGAACCGCCAAACGGTCGAAAAGTCCTAGAACTTTGTAGAAGCTTCTTTTTCTCGGGAAAGATGTTCGGAATGGTGGGGGAGAGAGATTTGAAGCTATAGCTGTGATTGGCTCTTGAGAAAACGGTCTAGGGAGACTTGTGGCTTGCTGCAAAGTGAGAAGTGAGTCGAGGGGGGGGGGATTCGGCTAACTGCACTCATGGTGTGAGGATGCAGGTGGGCAGTTGCTGAAAAAGCTTCCAGTGACTTAGCTCACAATTAGTTGCAAGTCAGATTGCGTTGCTTTAAGTATTGGCATTTATTTCTCTGTAAACAGAGGAATAAAATTATTACTTCAGTGCATTGTATTTGCATTTTGAAGCACTCATTTACAAGCTTACATTTGAGCTTCACTTCTGGCTAGTGAGGCAAGCAGTTTGCAAGAACCTCTTGTTCGTCTTTGATACATGAGTGACTTCAGCTTAGGAGTCTTTTTGAACGAAGTAGTTTGTTCAATGTGTAGCAATCATCTCACAACTTTAGCTTCACATCAGGCCAACCCATCCACAGTGGCCAGACGCCATTCGTCTTATGCGAGTAGTACAACGGATTAATTGGGAATTGATGATAAATGCACATTGCATTTGCTATAGGGCAGTTAAAGATAAATGTACCTTCCACTAGTTGACTGTATTCTTGAGCTTATGGTTGTATTCTTTACTGAGTTAGATAGCGATTTTTAATTTCTTTTGAAACAATTAACATGTCCTTAGTATCAACCATTTCCATAATAGGTAGGGATTGTATCATCAATTTAATTTCTTTTGAAACAATTAACATGTCCTCAGTATCAACCATTTCCATAATAGGTAGGGATTGTACCATCATTGTTAGATATTCATTGATTTTGTATCATCATTGATTCCTGCATTTTGTGCTCCGTCCTTTCTTTTATAATAAAATTAATATGTAGAACATTGAATCCTCCGACTTATTTATTAGGATTAGGAATCCCAGCTATCACTAGAGATAAGAAATTGCCTAAGACTGAAACCAAGTGTTTTTGCATCAAACTTTGGCCAATTGATAGGAGAGATTCATATTTATTTTCATAATGATACCGTAAGTTTGGTGAACCACATGTAAATTAGCGACAGGGCCATTCATTTAATCTCACCGACTGCTGCATAACGATTATCTATGGTCTCCCAAAATCGGATTTCGTAAATCGATTTTCCAATCCTGCTTTTGGTTGGCCATGTAATCACTCTAGAATCGATTTTGCAAATCCGTTTTTAAAAACAGTTTTCGAATTTCACAGCTGATTTTCGTTCCCATGTACATGCAACCGTTTTTGAAACGTGCTTGGCTTGTTGGTTGCATTTTCTGTTTAAGAATTTTCGTTAATATTCACAAAGTTACTTTTTCTGCATTGAGCGAGAAGTATAAATATTAGATTAAGCATGAATCTATATATTTAAGTAAAGATAAATAGCGATTGTGATGACTATAATCAGGAACTGAATCATCTGTTTTCCAAACGTCATATTGACTTGACAAGGAAATCTGATTCATGCTTTAACATGTAAACAGGACCGTGAAAATTAGGTTTTTGTCTTCTGGAAGATGTGTCACATGTAAACGTAGTGACAGAGGTGATATCCACTGAAACAGACGTCGGTAGTTACATGTAGATGAGGCAATAAAAAGCTTTGCACTGGCAGAGCTGTTGATTTACTCCGGTGATTCACATGAAAGAGCTGAGCTAAATGGTGCAATGGTAACACACTGGACTCACACAGTGGTTCAAATCCACTTCTGGCCATCACTATTTAGATTTTATAAAATATTCCCAAATCACCCCAGAGAATTCTCGGGGTAGTTCCTTTGAAAGAGTATGGCCAGTTTTCTTTTGGATCCTTACAAAAATAAACCGAGCATGAACTCCATCTTAATGACCATGTTGTTGACAGGACATTAAACCCCAATCTTCTTTCATTCATGTAAAAGTATAACTAAACTGTACATTTCAAATTAAATAAAATAAACATTAGAAATAGTTACATGTGAGAATAAAATTCTCTCCTGAATTTTTATTTATCATGTCAAATTGAAGTAGATGAAACTGTCTTTGTTGAAGACTCCTCAAGGTCGTAAGGTTTCATTTCTTGACCTGATTATGTATGGTATACAGAATAAACACTTGTTGAGTAAATTCTGAACACTTTTCACTCTGCAGTTCAATATCCACTGAAATAAAAGGTACATATATTAGTGGCACATGAAAATAAATCTTTATGTAGTGAACTAATAAGTTTTTTACATCTGTTATTATCAACAGTTGAGACAAGACTAACAAATTCATTGTCCTTTGAAACAAGAGAAGTATCTATATTTTGTTTTTTCCATAGACGACCTTGATTTTCTCACAGAACTGTTGTATACAATTATTCTGCTTAAATATCACTGTCATTTTCACATCTACTATCTCATCGCAATTAATCCATATGCACAAAATAAAACATACTGTGACTTATAAATTAAAAGAAGAAGAATTTTTTCGTTCCCTCTCACATTTAGCCATTCCATCACAGGTATCATCTCAGAAGTTTTGCTGGCACTATTATGATCACATGATGGGAAAGAACAGACTTTGAACACAAAATGGTAGTTGAAGCTGGACACATAAGACATTCCATTTCGCAAAATCTTTAGGATTCACAGCGTCAAAAAATTGCTAACAGTACCAAATTTGAGGCATTACCTCACATCACCGACGACACGTTGCCAACGAATTGCACTTAGTGACTGAGATTGGTGGAGTTAGGGTAGAATTATCAGTGTTAACAGACAACCAACGCTGTGTGGTATAACAGGAGAAATGAATGAGGGACATATGACGACTGCATCTATTATGATAGTGCAGTGAAACAGAGCGTTAATGGGCTATGCCAGCAGGCGAGCAACTAGACAGCATTTCCTAACAACACAACATCACCTGAAACATTACAGCACATGACAGTTAGAACCTGATCCACAGGCGAGATAAGTCCCGATTTCATTTGGTAAGAACTATCCCATGAATACATGAAACCAAACTGTCAGCAATGGTGCATGCTGGTGGTGGCTATATAATGGTGTTTACTGTTTTTACCTGTAATGAACTGAGTCTTCAGGTGAAACTGAATCGATTATTGATTTAAATGGTTATGTTTAACTAACTGGAAAGATCTGCACCCATTAATGAACTCCATGTTCCCAAACAATGGTGCAATTATTATGCACCACAATTGTTTGAGATTGGTTTGAAGAATGTTCTGAACAATTCCAGCAAATAATTTGGTCATCTAGATCCCTGAACATAATGAAGAAGTCCATTAATACACAAAAACTTGCTCTAACAACACGTTTGCAGTTGCGGTCACTTACAGAAGCAGAATGGCTCAATATTCCTGCAAGAAGCTTGCACCAACTTATTGAGTCCATACCACATTGAGCTGTTTCACTTAACAGAAAAACCAAGGTCTACAGTCATATGATGAAGTGTGCTATGACTCAGTGTATGTTGCAGAACATTTTTATTCCCTCATTGTACTCCTTGTTCTGTTAGAGGCACAAGCATATCTGTGTGACAGATGTAATCGAAAGCCTTTTTTAAAAACGACAAAGAGGCATATGGTAAGTATTCGTTTGAGTAGCTGTTCAGCATTGAATAAGGATTTGGTTAGTTGTACTAAAAAGAAAACCAACTGCCTTCATTGGTTGAACTAGGTGAAGAGGCATAGTGCTCATGTTATAGTAAAAATTCTTGTGACAACTTTGTACAATATAGACAGAAGGCTGATAAAGTGATCGAAGTTTATTCTTTAGTATGACATTTCATGTGTATTATGACTAGTTTTTTTCCAGCCTCTTCATGGATAAAAATTGAAAATACTTCATAAATTCTTCTAAATCTAGATTTGGACCTCTGCAAATAACATCTAAGTGCCTGTCAGAGGGTTAATCGAACCACCGTCACAGTATTTATAGACCATTTCATCCTTGTATACTGCTTGGGAAGGAAGGACACTTAAATCTCTCCACTCGAACTCTGATGCCTTGTATTTTATTATGATGGTCATTTCTCTCTATGTAGGTGGGAGTCAACAGCATATTTTCACATTCAGAGGAGAAAGTCAGTGATCTAAATTTCGTAAGTAGATCACACCGCAAAGAAAAACGCCATTGTTCTCATGATTTGCCCTGAACTTCTGTATTATTTTCTTGGCAGTCTCTCCCCTGTATAGTACAAAACGAGCTGCCCTTCTCTTTTACTCTATTGATATCCTTCATTAATGCCATTCGATAGGGATTGCACATTGTGCAGTAATACTCCAAAAGAGGACAGACACATATATTTAGTAGTTCTGATGCATATCTCCACAATATATTTTCTCCAGGAGCACTAGTCCTGCAAGGTTCACGGAACTACGACAAACTTTGGAAGGTAGGAATTACTGACAAAATTAAAACTGTGTGGATGGGCAAGAGGCATGCACAGGTAGCTCAGTCGGAGTACTTTTCCACAAAAGACAGAAGTCCGAGGAAGTTCATTATCAATAAAATTCTTCCAGGTATGAGACCACATCGTCATTTTATAAACTATCCCGACGTTTCGGCCACTGTTGCAGGTGGCCTTCATCAGGGTTGTGTCAGACACAGACCCTGATGAAGGCCGCCTGCAACAGTGGCTGAAACGTCGGTGTAGTTTATAAAATGACGACGCGGTCTCATATCCGGAAGAACTTTATTGATAGTGACAACAACTGCGGAAGCCTACGTTTGCAAGGAAGTTCATGTTTGTTAGTTGGTTCATTGGGGAAGGGGGGACGAAACAGGATGGTCAGGGGTCCCACAATCTGAGGAAGAATAAAATAATATTAATACAATTACTATAACTATTTCTCTAACTACTTATTATAAACAAATAATTCTCCACTTTGATAAGATCAATTAATTTTCAAACTTTCATTACTGACAGTGCAACCTAAATAGATGACCAATATAGCCGTCTCTTACGACAGGAAAGGTAAAATGGCAGGTCAAATGTAGTCCCTGAACCCATAGGAGGGACAGGAATATGTAATTAAAAAAATCTACATATTCCACTGACAACTACAGAGCAGCGTGAATAGTACACTGCTCTCCCATTTGGAAGGACAGCGACTCAAACCCGCCTCCAGCCATGAAGATTTAGGTTTTCCATGATTTCCCTAAATCACTCCATTCAAATTCCGACATGGTTCCTTTCAAAGAGAACAACCTATTTCGTACCACATCTTTAACAGAAACAATCCCAGATTCTGCTCCATGTCGGATGGATATGTCTTTGGGACATTAAACTCTAATCTTACTTCCTTCCTTCTTTCAGTGCCAACTGCATCTTGTGTTCAGTGACGTGCCCAATGTTGCAGGCATCGCGCTGTATGAGCTGCAAGGTCCTCTGGCAGAGTTGGCCCGGCGCGAGCACGCAGCTGGGGATCTGAGCGTGCAGCAGCTGGTGGAGCGGCTGGAAGAGGCGGAGCACGCTCTCAAGGACGCGCTGGCGGCACTGCTGTTCGAACCGGCGCTGTCCCCAGAGGGCCGTCTGGCGCGTGCCGCCATGCTCGAGCTGCGAGACCTGCGCGATGAGATACACGACCTCAAGCGGGAGGCGCAGGCGCAGGCACAGCCCAAACACACACAGCGCAGGGACAAGCGCCGCAACAAGTAGACGCCGCCCGGTGTGCAGCTGCCACCTCAGTCCATATGTGTGCCAGCAGACTTCTCTGGTAAACAGGCTGTATGCTTATTCCACCAGCAACCTTGAAAATTCTTACCAAGATAATACACTGTACCAGATAGAGGCTCAGTTCTATATAGTAGCCTTTCTCAACAAAGGTTATGCTGGCCATCCAAAACACAACGCAAAAAGGCCCAAAAATATCAGGGCAAAATTCATTTGGATGATAACACGCTGTACAAAGATCACACAAGTATAAATAAAGTCCCACATGAAGTGAGGAAGATGGCGAAATCAGTACTGAGTGTTGCCGCCATTACTGGCTAGAATTTCCGATACACGACTCAGTGTTGAATCAAAGAGGTGCATGTTGGAGTATAGTTGGGGTTCCATGCTGTTTCCAAGTATTGACCAAGCTAATCAGGTGTAGCAGCAGGCAGTGTATCTCAAGCCAAACGTTATTTCATTACCAACGAGATATTATCGATATATGAGACATCAGAACAACAGGAAGGCCAGTCAGCAGTGCAGTCTAATGGGTGGCAAAGAAGTCTGAATATTTGCATGTCATTTGTGGTTCTGCATTATCCTGTTGCAATGTAGTTGCCAGCAGCTACAGAAATATAAAGGGACAATAAGCTCTTTCAGTAACGCTGGTTGGTTAATGGAATATTAATGTGTACAACAAGGTGTAGGAATGGAATTCAGTATCACCCCAACCACAAAACCAAGGAGGACCTGTATGGCGATGTATATTCAAATGTTTGTATAGCTTATGGGGCTTAACTACAGGGTCATCAGTCCCTAAACTTACAAACTACTTATGAACTACTTACAGTAAGGACGGTACAAATATCCATTCCCAAGGGGGGATTCGAACCCCCGACCGTAATGGCCGTGCTGACCGTGACTGGAGCGCCTCAGTCACCTCGGCCACCGCGGCCTGCGGCGATGTATAAGACAAAAGCTTAACATTAATTCCACGGTGTGCGCAGACTCTAATTCAACCACCATAGAGGTGCAGGAAAAATCGGAATTCGTCGGTAGCAACAACGGCATTCCATCTGTCTTTCATAGCACTATTACTGATGCAAACGTGTGTGTTGTTGACTCAGTGGTAAATGCAGCAATGGACGCCTTGCACACAGTCCACTCTGCTGGAAACAACATCAAATGGTACCAACAGGCTCCGATTGATGTGCAACACATCAAATTTGTTGTGATATACCTAGTGATGAGACAGAGGTATCCACCAATGATATGCACAGAATATGCCTGTCATTTAGTGGTGCAATGAGCTGGGTGCAAACAGCCCTGTCAGTCCATTGTTCCCTGCTGCATCTAGCGATTAGATTCACGTCATAGTTGCTCGGTTAAGTGTGACACTATCATAAATTTATCTGATGAAAAATCTGCAATCCTTATATGCAACTATTCTTCCTCAGTCGAACTACAAAACGCGCTTGGAAAACACTCCCTGCCTTTTATGAGTTATACAGAAACTGCCTATACAAATCAACTGCTCAAAATAACAGTTCGAGTTTGTCCACACAGCTGTCTGTCATCCCTTTAAGTAGCGGTTGCAGGAGGCGCTGCTGGAGTCCTAGATGTTTGTGCCTATGCTGTAATCCTAACCATGTGCGTCTCACATCGCTTCAAAAGCGTGCTGCAGGGTGCTGCATTTTGGGTGGTCAGCTGTGTGTTAGCCTTTCACAACAAAGGCCATGATAAAGTTGTAAACTCTCATAAAGTTCCCTTCAAGTGGTCAGTGCTACAACATGGAACTGTAACACTGTACACAGCATTTCAGCAGTGTCAGATCCATTGTCATACGATAACCGTCTTAAAGGAGTTACACTCTTGGAATATATGAAAAAAGTGTATGTGGTTATTGAAAGAGTAGTTGAGAGATAGATGAATGTGGTATCTTTAGATAGTTCATTTGTTGCATGTCTTTCTTACAAAAGTCGAATGTTCCAACCTAAAATGCTTACTTTCCAGTTTTATTGTACCAGCATATACTCCACTTCCGGGTAATACATTCATTACCATATAAAAAGCGCTGTTTATAAACGATGCTAATGCAATGCAATAGAATATCAAACTTAGTAATAAAAACTCAATTACCACTGATAAAGTATTGACATCATCAAAATACAATGATTCACAGTTGCCTACAGTATAATGTGTGGCTTAGATGCTGTAATCTCACGTAACACCAATCTCCAAGAGGCACCGGTTGAGTTGGAGATTCATTTTGATATGTTGCTGCCAACTGTTGTTCACATCTCATACATGCTGCTGAGAGCTAGGTCCAAGGGAATCACATTATGCTTGATGTGCTCAAGAAGCTTCAAGCCAGAGTGGAAGGACTAAACAACCGCAGCAAGTCCATGGAGTCTTTCAAAAATTGCTCGGACAGTATGATGCAAGTGATTTGACAGTACTTTACGTTCATGAGAGGTTGGCTGAAATGTAATGTAGCCCCTACATCTGCTGACCTCTCTAATAAAGGTAGTTGTTGCATGTTTCCCTTCATTTGAGAGTCACTACCACTGTTTGCATTATGATCTTTACAGATGGAATATCACTTGCCACTTATGTTTAACATAATTTTTGAGCAATATATTGAGGTAGATGGTGGCAGGGTCATAGAGAAAATGTATATTTAATTATGGCTGAGCAGGCTTCTTATTTGTTTTTTGTGAAATTTTACAGATCAAAGATAATAATCGTCAGAATACAATAGCAATGCATACTGCATTTACTGCAAAGAGCTACAAATGGATGAAATGTAGAAAGATTAGAATTCAGCATCCTTTTCAGCACCTGGTTGACAGCAAGTGCATTCGGATGACGCTTTTGTTTATTTGCAGAACACAGAGAGAAGGTTTTGCAAGAACAGAAAAAATTAACATGGTGCACCCACTTATAGTAAGTAAAAGTCAGAAAGGTACGCTGCCTTGTGTGGTGGTCAGGTAAAAAGTGTTATAATATAGGTTACCACTTTAAAGTCGTTCACTTTAATGAACAGGTTGTTTGCAGATCTTTATTTTTCTGTAACCTATTTTGGCATTGGGTTTCAAGTCAAGTGTACCTAACCCCATTGGACCAAACTGCTATTCGATGCGCGCGCGCACACACACGCACACACACACAGAGGAAGCACTCGAACCTCCGGCGGGAGCTGCCCCCTAGCCTGTAACAAGATGCCTTAGACCACACGGCTACTTCCACATGGCCCAAATGGGATTCCTGACATTCAACAGTATTTATTATCTTTTTCACATGTTGCAATTAACTGACTTTAAATTGTCTACATTGTATTATAATTCTGAAATTGCTAACTTATTGTATAACCAAACATTAAAGAAATAGACAGTTGAGAGGAAAACATCAACAATATATTGTTAAAACTGATTTTGTTTAACATAAGTAATTAATAATTTCTAAATATTTCTCTGTGGTACGGGAAGTATTTATCTCCCAGGGTGACACAAAAATATCTAAGGTTTCTGGTCATTTTTGTTTTACAAGAATTGATATCTCTGATGAAGTAATTTTTTTTGTCTTTGAGGGACAAGTTATGATTCTTTGATCACATATCCAATGCCACTACTTGTAAACCAAACATCAAAGCTCCTGAGCATTAGCATACCATTCCAAAACCTTTAAAATAAAATATTTGTTACTCTGAAGCCTCATCTCAGATTTTATAGACTAGTAATTCATATTTATAATTCATAGAATTTCAAATATGTATGTAAATATTTATAAGATTTTCTTTACTAAGCGTTATTTCATCTTTTTTATTAGACTAAAAATTTTGTCATTTAAAAAAATTTTCCTATGAAGAATTAGTTTTTTGTCTACACATTTGGAAATATTTTCCTAATGACTCATTTAATATTATAAAGCAATGCTATATGTAAGACTGTAATTTCCTATTTAGGTTTTTTTATACATCTCATGACATAGATTAATTTAGTTTTTCATAATGATAATAATCAATCTGTCGATGCAAACTCCACCATGAAAACAGTATTGATGCCACACAATTCAGAGGTGGGGAAGAGGGTTAAATTTTATTCTTGGGGAAAAAATGTCAGTTTTCAAATATAAGAAATTCATTTTGATCAGTATGCAAAATATCTGCAGCGGAACCGTAAAGACATTTAAACATTTAAAATTAGAATAAAGGGTTTGTTCCATTGTCACTGACTAAAGACTTCATGGATATGGCTCCGGAGGAGAAAGTTGGTGTTGTTTTTGGATCCACTATTATCTACACTCCTGTCTCATGTACGAAAAATCACAACCAAGAAATTATTTCTCTAAATCTGAATATGTGTACCTATCTTCAAAAAAATCCGTTAAAGGACATTGTAATATAAAGATCCAATAAACTGCTTCAAGTCTTGGTACTGACTTCCTTCTTGTAGAAGAGAGTAGATCGTAGCTGAGCACTCACTGCATTACCTTTGCTATACCTTGATTCCAGTTCTTTCACTGTGTTGCTATCCTGTGAGAAAATAACACTCTAAATGCTACAAACTGTCCACCTGTTATAACTTTGTTGTTCCTACTTGGCACTCTACCGCCCCATGCATACTGGGGCGCCATGCTGTGGCTTGGCACGGCCGATCGCTGTCGGGGTTCGAGTACCCCTTCGGGCATGGGTGTTTGTGTTATCCTTAGGTTAGTTTACCTTGGTTTGAGTAGTTTGTAAGCTACAGACTAGTGACCACACAGTTGAGTCCGATAGATTTACAAACATTTCAACATTTTTTGTACGCTATATGTTTAATTCTCTTTCCCACAAACACTACTTTCGTTTTTAACCGACTTCAAAATAGGAGGAGGTTCTCAATTCGACTCTATTTTTTTTAACGTTTGTTACCTCAGAACCTTCGACTGTGTGAACCGATTTTGGTGCTTCCCTTGTGGTCCCATTCAAATTTGGTCCGGTTCTGATAATGTTATCCATAGGAAAACCATATAAGACTTGAATTTGCATTAAGTATGTGCGCGGAAAATGGGCCAATAACTCGATATCACGCTGATCGATTTCGATGATTCTTTTTTTTGTTTGTTAGTACCTTCAAGGGTAGTTTGTTGAGAGCTTCGTTAGGTTCTGATTGTGGGAACCATATCAAAGTTACGGAACTCTTCAATTCTTAGGAGAACATGAACGATACTCGGCCGAATCTTTTACAGAATCAATCCAAGTCAGTGCGCATGTTGCTTCTACATCTCATTAGATAGATAGTTAATCAAGCCAAGATGGTGACTACATTCTTCGCTATTTCCTTGTTCAAAACTTTTTTCATGTAAAGCTACATTTTTAAAAGTCTCTTTTTGCCCTCTTCACAAGTATCTTTTGAAATTGTCCTTGAGGTTGATTTCCTCTGTTGAGACAGGCGTTTCTTCCTAACTTCGTTTGTTTCATTCAAACGGCGCTGTCTCATATGAGCAACACACTTGGTAAGTCTACCCATATTCAGAAAAAATTGTTAGTGTACTTCATAATCACAAAAAATAAAAAATAAACTAAAATTTTAACAAAAAACCCACTTAAATAAAAGATTCCTAAACTAATTAATATGCACTAAAAAGTAAAAAAACAATTGCATGTTCTTCTACAACTTAATAATCAACTTACTTTTTCTACTCATCAATATGTAGGTACGATCTATGTGCTTACCACGCAAGAAGATAGGTGGGTACCTACCAACTTTAACACAACTCATACCTATGAATAAAAAACAATGATCAAAATATTTTTAGTTATTATGATAATATAATGTAGTTACACTTATTGTTATTTTTGGAGTCGGTGTCAGCCAAGGAAACATTACAATATACCTATGAAAAATAATATGAAATTATTAAGACCGAAGTCGAATCGGATCGGGATGACAAGAGATCGCCGCTGACCCAGAGTCGCCGCAACGGACACACTAGTGACACAACGGTGTAGACAGAGAACCACAACACAAGATGTAATTATAAGTCAAAAAGCGAGAAAAGAATCGTAATCCTAGACGTAGCCGATCAACATCCAAGAGAAAGAACAAAACGTGTGCAATGCAAATATGTATGTAGTTACAAACAAACCTTGGCTGACACCGACTCCAAAAACAGCAATAATTGTAACTACACTATATTACCGTAATAACTTGATTTACTTTTAAGTAGTCTAATATTTTTCATTTCATTTTACTTAGGAGAACTCTAAAAAATATTTTGATCATTGTTTGTTATTCATAGGTATGTATTCAAATGTTCAAATGTTTGTAAATCTCCGTAGCTTACAAACTACTTAAACTAAAGTAAACTGACCTAAGGAGAAAACACACACACTCACCCATGCCCCAGGGACGACTTGCACCTCCGACGGCGAGCAACTGTGCGCGCTCCAGTGAGGTGCCTTCGGTATGTATTGAGATAGATTTAAAGTAGGTAGATACCTACCTATCTTCTTGTGTGGTAAACACGTAGATCGTACGTACATATTAATGGGTAGATAAAGTAAGTTAACCATAAAGTTGTAGAAGAATACACGATTCTTTTTTTGTGTATATTAATTTGGTTTTACAATCATTTTTAAGTATTTTTTGTTACAATTTTTGTTTATTTGGATGCTGATTTTCATACCCTAACCCTTACATCTCTTATCTAGTTCAAATATTATATTGCAACATTTCAATCGAATCTGCCATCACTACTAAGTCGTCCACATCTCTATATAAAAGCGAAAGGAAACTCATTCATACACTCACTCACTGACTGACTAAACACGAAATCTCAGAAACTACTTCACCTATGAAGCTGAAATTTGGCAGGAATGTAGTTTAGACGTAGAAGACGTCAGCTAAGAAACGATTTTGCGATAGGATCGATAGTCCAGGAGATATGACGTCATAAACAATAAAAACTTCCCTGTCTTGCGGTTCATGATACTGTGACCTTATCAGTCCACTGTTTGAGGAGAGCGACTAGCAACAAATTTTAAACATAATTTCGAACCCTTGGGTAACTTTTTCTCGCTGACAACCATAGCAAAATGATTAAAGGAAAAAAGTATCTCGCTTATTACTTTTCCGCTGTTCGCGGAGTAAAATTACGGCATTCGGTACAATGTTGAAATTTATAATTTCGACACTACATATTGTACCTGCAAGAAATTTTTACAAACAGTGTACACACATATAGTTCAATGTACGTTCTAAATTGTATCACAGTATGACATGTAGTTCATGAGATACGAGCACATAAACAGTCACGTTCATGGAAAACCGCCCCATCACGCACAAAGTATTAATCTATAACTTCTTTATTACTTATTACATCCGCAACATTTTTTAGACATACATCACTTTTACAAATGAATATATACCTTAAAAATTATACCATTGTACAACATATAACTCAGTAAATATGAGATCATATATACTGCAATGTGTTAAAAACTTTTCACATCAGGCATCACATTTTATCACGTTTCTTATTTACTGCTAAGACCAGTGATCTCTATGGCTAAGACACTCATGTATTCCAGTGAGCTTAAGAAAATTCCTGAAAGATGAGAGTGCTGTTGATAACCTTGAAACAACTTTGAACCGTGAAGTGCACACCGGTGTAGGAAGAAGCAATACATATATCTATAGAGCTACAAGGAAAGGAAGAGAATGAAACAGAGTACATCCGACAGATACCCATTATTTCTGACAGATCTGACCTTTACCTTTAAGAGACTGCGGTTTGCAGTTGGACTTGCATTTTCTATTATGATTAATAAATAACAGGGCAATCTACTCAATACTGTGGAGTGTATTCTGTGTTTCTCACACGGACGACTTTATATCGCTTGCTCCGGCATGGGCTGTCCACAGAAAATATTAATATTGTATCCTGGACAACTTACAAAATATATTGGTTATAGTCAAGAAAGGAATGAATATTAGCTTTTACACCTCGTCGACAACGTAGTCATAAGAGGTGGAGCTTACACTCAGATTGTTTGGGTAAGGCTGAGAAAGGAAACCGTAATTTGAAGTTTCTATGTATACTATGATTATAAGTATGGTGTAGTACAGCAAATTTCCAAGAGTACTATAAGAACTTTCATGGGGATTCATAGGTCAACTGAGAGTACCTTGGGCAACATATAAGCTTCATTTCATCAAAATCGGATCAGGGGAAGGAAAGATATCGTAATTTGTAGTTTCTGGTGTATGCTAAGCTTGAATTGCAAAGTAGTACAGCAAAGATCCGATAGGGCGCTGTTACTTACATAGTATACCAAATAACTAATAGATGACGGTGCTCATACATTGAAACAAGGGCTACGATTTACGATTTTCCTTATGGCAGCGATGTAGTGTATTGATGTTGGCAACGGCCGTAGAATCCTTCTTGAAAAATCAGTCACATACAATGAGGGGAGTAATTCTTTATGTTCACGATGAAACAAATAATTTATGTTGTTCTGGTCAGTAAATTAATCATCCTCCTAAAGCGAATAGTATGTCGTCAAGGATTGCAAACTTAACCGCTGCCACTGTAAGTAAAATTTAATCCAGGAATAACACGCACAAAATATTTTTTTTTCTTCCTAGTTTTATCCAATATGCTTTGCAATGTCATGGAAATAAAAGAAGTGCATCTTTTGATGTGTATAACCACTAAATTGTATATAGAGTATATGGAGTGAACATTGCGTTCTGTGCATTTTCTCAAGATTGAGCTGTAATTACCACGTGATATTGAGACAAATCCACACTTTCCACACATTTATTTGCTCTTACGATTGGTTTGTACTACATTGGCTGCCAAAAATCCCCACCACCTTCCGCAGAGCAATCACATAACATGAAATAATATCTAAATAAATGTCACAGAAGAAACAAGAAACTTGAGGAAGCTTCGCTAAAAGAGCCATTTCAACATAGTCATCCGTCTTAATCGATCAAAAAAGGACCTATGTAAAGTCACCGATTAGCGGATTTTTTCTAATATCATGGGATATTTCCATGTTAATGTTGAGAACACAAATTCTGTTCTACATCTACATAAATTCTCTGCAGATCACATTTAAGTGCCTGGCAAAGGGTTCATTAACCACTTTCATATCATTTCTCTACCGTCCCATTCTCTAATAGCGCGCAGGAAGAAAGAACACCTGAATCGTTCCGTTTTCGATCTGATTTCTTTTATTTTATTGGGATGGTTATGTCTCCCTAAGTAGGTGGGTTCTAGCAAAATATTTTCACATTCAGAAGTAAAAGTCGGTGACTGAAACTTCGCAAACAGATCACGCCTCAATGAATAACGTCTTTCTTTTAATAATTTCCACCCCAATTCGTACAACATTTCCGTGGCGCTTCCCCCCCCCCCCCACCCGTACGTAACGGGATTAAACAAAACGAGCTGCCCTTCTCTGAACCTTCTCAACGTCTTCCGTCAGTCCCACCTGGTGAGGGTCCCACAAGGGGCAACAGTTCTCCAGGACAGGACGCACAATTGTGATGTAGGCAGTCTCTTTGGTGGAGCTGGTGCATCTTCGTAGCGTTCTGCTAATGAAACGTAACCTTTGGTCCGCCTTCCCCACAATATTTTCTGTGTGTTCTCTCCAGTCTAAGTTGTTCGTAATTGTAACTCCTATGCATTTTGTAGAATTTGCGACCTTAAGGTTTGACTGATTTATTGCGGAATTGAAGTTCAGCGGATTTATTTTAGTGATCATGTGTATTACTCTACAATTTTCTTTATTTAGTTGCAATTTTCGCACCATGTAGAAATTTTGCTTAAATCGCTTTGCAGTTACTGTTGATCCTTTGTTGACTTCACTAACCTATAAACGACAGCATCATCTGCGAACAGTCTAAGGGAGCTATTCAGATTGTCTCCTAAATCGTTTATAAACACAAGGAAGAGTAGTGGACCTATAACCCCTGTGGAACGCCAGATATCACTTCTGTTTTACTCGATGACTTACCGTCAATTACAACGAACTGTGTCCTTTCTGATAGGAAATCGTGAATCCAATCGCACAATTGGGGAGATATTCCATAAGGACGCAATTTCATTAGAAGCCGCTTGTGGGGTACAGTGTCAAAAGCCTTCCGGAAATCCAGAAATATGGAATCGATTTGAGATCCCTTGTCGATGGTACTTAACACTTCATGTGAATAAAGGGCAAGCTGTGTTTTGCAAGAGCTATACTTTCTGAATCCGTGTTGACTATTGGTTAACAGGTCGTTCTCTTCGAGGTAGTTCATAATATTCGAACGAAGTATATGTTCCAAAATCCAACTGCAAATCGACGTCAATGAGATTGGCCTGTAATTTTGGGGAACACTCCTATTACCTTTCTTGAATATTGGAGTAACTTGGGCAACTTTCCAGTCTTTGGGTGCGGATCTTTCGCTGAGTGATCGGTTGTAAATGATAGCTAAGTACGGAGCTATTGCATCAGCATACTCTGAGAGGAATCTAGTTGGTATACAATCAGGCCCGGAAGATTTATTTTTGTTTAGTGACTTAAGTTGTTTTACTACTCCAGGAACATCTACTTCTAAGTTTCGCATGCTGGCAGCTGTTCTTGGATTGAATACTGGAGTGTTCACTTCGTCTTCTTTGGTGAACGAATTTCGGAAAGCTGTGTTTAGTAATTCTGCCTTAGCAGTACTGTCATCGGTAGTATTACCATTGCTATCACGTAGTGAAGGTATTGTTTGTGTTTTGCCGCTAGTGTACTTCACATATGACCAGAATTTCTTTGGATTTTCTGCAAGATTACGAGAAAGGATTTCGTTGTGTAACTACTATAGGCTTCTCGTATTGAAGTCCGCGCTAGGTTGCGAGTTTCAGTAAAAGATTGCCAGTCTTGTGAATTCTGTGTCTTTTTAAATTTTGCATGCGTTTTTCTTTGTTTCTGCAACAGTGTTCTGACTCGTTTTGTGTACCACGGGGGGTCAGCCCCCTCTTTTATTAATTTATTTGGTATAAATCTGTCGATTGCTACTGATATTATGTCTTTGAAAGTAAGCCACAACTGATCTACACTCGCATTTTTAGTTTTGAAAGACTGGAGACTATAACTCAGGAAAGCGTGAAGCGAATTTTTATCTGCTTTATTGAACAGATATATTTTTGGTTTATTTTTGGTGCATTTGAGAATTTCGACATTCAGTCTCGCTACTACAACTCGATGTTCGCTAATCCCTGTATCTATTTTGATGCTCTTTACTAGCTCAGGATTATTTGTTGCTAGGAGATCAAGGGTATTTTCGCAACCACTTACTATTTTAGTGGGTTCATGAACTAACTGTTCGAAGCAGTTTTCTGAAAAAGCATTCAGAACTAGTTCGGACGATATTTTATATTTCTGCGCAGCTGAATGCTCACTCCAGAGATATTTCTGCTCTCAGCCTGCCACTAGAGATAATATACACATGCGAGCGACAAACTCATCAGAAACATCTGTGCTTTCATAATTGTTCAGTACAATATTGTAATTAAAATTTGTAATTACTTTCAGTGCGGACTACATTAAGATAGAGAAAGACGTCTTCTTTTGCAGAGACAATTGCACTTAGTTATAATCCGACTGCTGAATATATAGTTCTCCTACACAAGGTCGATTTGCACTTCGTGCTTTACGAAGTAATCACTGCAGGACGTGGGGACATGTATTAGCTGATACAGTGACCGATGCTGTTAACACAGTCAAGAGAATACTGTGTAAATACTATATTTAATGAAAGATCTATACAGACGATCAGCTGGCGCCATTCCTTCAACGATTACCCAGACTTACTTTATCGGACATTGAGACTACCATGACGTCTTATTTAAACAGACATGAACTACTCTGTTGATGAATTACCAGACTTTCAGCATTCATCGTGGTTTCGATAATAGGGAGCACTGCATACAGAATAACTACATTGTCCCCAATGCTATATTGTAACATAACTAATACTTCTGCATACACTTACTGTGAGAGATATCAGTTTAGTACTACACCATAGAATCAATACATGGCACTGTTATTATTATTACTATTTCTCATCTCAACGACAGAAGTGTTTTCAGAAGTTTATACCAAACAGACAATTACACACTGCAGTCTTAACTTTATGAACACAACCTAACATTGTTCCAGAGTAGGACATTAATTAATTTCACTTTTTGTTTGAAAAACTTTATGAACATTCATCTTTTTCGGCAATGACTTCTACTTAAATTTGACATTTTGGTTATGACAACTGAGTTTATTGACAGAGGGATCCAACAAGGATTCTATTTTTGCTGACCAAGCTCAAGAACCCTAAAGAATAATGATATACATACTTTCCTTTTTAACAACCGTTGCAAAGCACAGGCATATAAGCTAGTATCAACATATGAACCAAAAATAGTATCAACAACAATGGTGACAGGCTACAGTCTTGTTTTACCCCCAAAACTACTGTGAACCATGAACTCTATTTACTGTCAGTTCTAACTGCTGTCCGACAGTCTACATAAATGCCTTTTATTGTCTGCAAAAGTTTGCCTCCTATTCCATATCTTGTAGAACTGACAATAGCGTACTCCTAGAAACACAGTCATAAGTGTTTTCTATATCTATAAACATAAATACACTTCCCTGTACCTGTAACCTAAATATCTTGTCCTGACAGACTCTAAAAGAATAGATTTTAATCCAGCTTGTCTTCAACTTGTGCTCGCACTCTCCTTCCAATACCTGAGAATGTTTGCAATTTCAATTAAATTTAAATAATGATCAGTCTCATCAAAGAACCCTATCAAAACACATGGGCCCCTGACTGCATTCCTGAATTCTTGATCCATTATTAAATATCTGGTTCCCCTGCCTTCCCAAGTATATTGGTAAATGTTCTTATGTTTGAAAAGGAGTTTGTGAAAACTAAGCTCATACAGGCACAAAGTGCCAAGAGCTATTTGACGTTCCTGTTGGCCTTCTTATTCTTTTCAAATTTATCTATAACCTTTTTATAGAATCTGTCCCTCTCATCTTAATCTGTCCTTCACAGGGCGAATACACTCACTCAGTCTTAACAGTCTTGTTGAATACTGCCAAATATATCCACATAAGTTATTCGTTTACAAACCTTATTGCAATCACGCTGGATTCAATTGATTTCTTGATATAAAGCCATACATGTTATTATGCTCTTGCTGCTTTGATTTCTGACAGGTAGACGTTATATTCTCCCACTTTGTCTTATTTCTCTCCTCTTTTCTGAATGTCACTAGTAGCTAAAACATCTAAACCCATTTTTCTTGTTGCCTGCCAGTTCTAACTTCTTCCCAGAGTAACCCACATTGATATTAATGGTTCCCCATGTCATTCCACATCATTTCCCAAGTCGTATCTGAGGAGTCCTTGGTCTGTCAATTAGAGGTGAGACTGTGTTACCTCCAAAGATCCAAGACATTTGACTCTGATAGTGGCCAGCATCAAATCGAAGTACTTTAGAAGCAGGTTGCTAGCCTTACTTACCTAGGATTTCATTAGGTTTTACCCCTAACAGTCGATGACCTAACTGATGGATTTGGTAGTCTTTGCCGTCTGATCACAAAGATGCTTACGACTCAGAATATGTCCGAGATGCCCAACCTTATTCCAAAGTAACTGGTATCCCTTTTGTTGGGACCACTTATTTGATCACCCATACGTTGCCCATGGTTCATGGCTATGGGAACCTACATAATGAACGAAACAGCTGCAAAGAGTCGACAATAACTTGAAAGCTAAAAATGTTGTTCTGTAAATTGTAAATTGTTCATGGATTTATCAAAACTGATCGGTTTCTTGGTGTCTAAAGTGATCATACCAGGTCCCCACATCCATCCCATAACTATAAATATTGAAAAATTACTTGGACTCAAAACCATATCTTGGTTTTGGATTTGAATCAAAGATTGCTGAACTGAAATGCAGAAATTCCATAACTGAGCAGGCTGAACATGAACCTCGTCAACGATGCATTACATATGCGATAAATTTAATACATCAGCACCGTTCAAAGTAAAATGGTACATAATCTCCAATTAAGAATATAAATCATACCTATTATTAACATACTTTCAGCGTCGTGGTAATAACTGGAATGTAATTTTTCTGCTTGTTCCAGATAACGTGATAATATTGAAGTGCGCCAGAAAACTAATTTACTGTCTTATAAAAATGTCCAAAATGTTCACAGAGTGACTTTGATTCCCTGCTGTCCCATTTCTAATATTCAGTTAGCGAAATATTGCTTTATTAAATACTATAAACCTTACTGTGTTTAGAGAGCTAGAGTACACTTCAGAAACACTTTAGAATTTTGGTCACAGGTCAAACAGTAGGCCTATGAAGTTGCAACTGGCCAAAATCCAGTCAAGGAATTGTTTAATTTTGTTTTTTCCATCTTATTATTAGCTTATTCATATGTTGATGTCGAATGGGTTTTTATGTCATATATGTAGTAAAATCTACACTAGGAAATGAAGGCAAATATGGTAAAATTAATGTTGTATGGGCGCTCAGGGATGAAATGGAACGGCAAAACTTGTCATTTGTACGAATTGCCTCCAAATAATAGAATCGAACAGTGCAAAGTTATGATACACCTTCGACTTCTGCAGCTCCTATTGTAAACCAAGAACCCAGCATTGATAGCGATGACGATTTAGTTTTACAATAAATATTAGTGTGTGATGTTAACTGAAAATGAATAAAATCCTGTAAATGCTTGTACCTATTGTATTTTTATGATGACGTGTTGCATTGTCGGCGAAAAAATATTCTAACAGGTTTTTTTTCTTTTTACTGAAACTCGCTACATGGTTTACGGAATGTTAAAATTTCCATTAGCAACACTGCCAAATCTCCGTAAACGCAATCCTGTGAACATACGCTCGTTGGTGTGGACAACACACGTATATGTGTATTAGTGATCTCTGGTGAACGTCACGGCGTTCGGTTCGTCCATACAAACAGTCTGTGGTTGTCCAGAAAACTTCCAACGATTTTATATCAGAACAGGGAAACAAATGACAACTTCAGTGCTTTTATTTTAGTCATAAAATGAGCTCTGAAAGGAAGTATTTATACTACGGTGTTCGTATTATAAGGGCCAACGTTTGTGCCTCTCCCTACAACAATAAGTTCGTTATTTATTGTTGTGTTCCACGTCAGTTGTGAAGTGCACGTCGTCATATTCTCAGTCCCACCTGATCCAGTGCTTTGTACGCACTACTGTTGCAAATTTGGACGTGCAATGGCCAGCAGGAACACGATGATTCGTCAGACCGGGGAGCCGCAGACCACTATTGCACATCGTGACCCCAGGTAATCTTACTTTCCAACTTGATTGTTTGCTAATCACCACCTCTAGCAGTATCAAGGACGCGTACACATGATCTCTCACACCTTCATTGTCTTGTGGTCTTTGTAACAGACATGCCAGCTAGTAATTACTTTTGGTTTATATGTATCACCTTACCAAACTGCATAGATCACTGTCCTCTTCTCTTAGTATTAGGAAGTTTGCAATGGAAAATCCAAGTATCAACCAACCATCTTAACATGTAATATGTATGCAAAAGTGAAAGCTATTTACACGAGTAACAATATCAAAGACATGCTACAGATATAATTGTTTAAAACTTTTAATCGCTCTGAATGTGGAACACAGTGACTGTCATGTATAAAGGTTCCCGAAAATAAGTGTAGCCAGGCTATTTTGTGGTTTGTATCTGGTCGTGAATAGATCTATAAATACTCTGTGAATTCTGTACTGTTACTTATATAAGTTGAGGTAATTTACAAGAAAGTTTCCATCGAAATAGCCATGCACCTATCGATATATCGAACGCTATGGTCGATAATGACGTCGCGCGAATTTTGAGATGTTTACTTGTGATACACAGGACGCATTCTCTCAGTCTGTGTTATTGAGTGTGACTGGTGTTGACGTGTGTCATAGATATGAGTTCGAGTTATACAATTTCGGCAGGTGAACGCTTAACGTGAAAGAGTTTAATTCCTTCTTTGTCAACGGTGGACAAAAGTGTGGAATTTTTTTAGAAAGTACGGTTTATTACCTATAGACAACTTTCGAAATTGCATTAATTGCGAAGGTATTTCAGACAGTAAGAGTTGGAGTTAGCTAAAGTCTCGATCAGTGGCATGGGGAGCGTCACGGTGCGTCCGTAGCAGCGTTAGTTTGGCAGTGTAGTACATTTCGAGTAGCCAATGGCCTGTAACTGATTTTACGAATATGTCATCATTTTAAAGGTTGTGGTTAGGCAGGAACCTAAGAGAACAGTTTAAATTGTTGTGAGTGAACAAGCGAATGTTATGATTTTAAGGTAATTTCGAAGAATTTATAAATATCGAACGTGCAACTCTAAATCGATTACGCAGCTATTCAGGCGCGACTTATGAAGTATGTTTTGTTCGTACTCGTGGGAACGTGTTTTATTGGTTTCTAGGGGCTTGAGTGACGGTAATGTTTTTATTTATTTATTATGATTTAAAAACTTCATAGTCAAAGCCAAGCAAAGGGAAACTGTCACACCCATTCAGGACTAGTTCTCGAAGTACTTTTCTGGAGATGTTCTGCATTGGATATGGGCCATTCCGTGCCAAGTGGTCTAATATCGAGAAAAGTTCCCACATGACCCTCGTGGATTTTGATGAAATTTGGTATGAACAATCACACATGTTCTCAATGAACACTGGTAAAGTTTCAGTTTCAAAAATTCAATACTTCTGGAGATACAGTCACTTGTTTAAGACCATAGCACAGCTTCCAATAGTGCGTCCTTGAATTTTCAGCAACTTTGAGATGATATATCTCTGGGAGTTTTTGCATGAAAGAAACAAAACTTGGCCATCTTATACAACTTTTAGAGCTCTTTAAAGTAAAATATTAAGAACAGGATTTCTGAGCAATTTTCATATAGAAAATTTGGGGCAAAGTTGGGCGAAAAAATTGCTGGTTAAAAAAAGAGCGAACTTTAGTTTTTTATATCTCCAGAAGTAATTGTGGGATGTACATGAAACTTGGCACACCATAAGTCACCAACACAAGGTCTTAGAATATAAAGTTTCATTCTCCTATTGCTTCCCATTATTTCACAAATCTAGGGTAAAGTTGACAATTTTTCAAAAAGTGCTAAAAATGGGTATTTTTAATCAAATTTTTCAAAAAAGTGTTTTCTCCAAACTCCTTTAAACTGTGCTCATTAGAAAGAGCATATTCTAAACTATCTAGAAAAGTGGATTTGGTTTTGCAATGCAAGCATATAAGGCCCTAAAAAGTAGCATAATCCTAGAGGCGCACTGGAAGTTTGAACCCATTTTTTTGGCACTCAAATTATACCTGAAATCTTTTATTATGTCTAATAAATATTTGTTAATGCCTGGAATAAGTGAAATAAGAAGTCCTGATGAATAGGACGTAGCTAAAGTCCGAATAGAAAAAGAATAAAAATAGAAACAATGTTATTTCTTAACTGTCCCCCCCCCCCCCATCCCACAGCTCTCTCTCTCTGTCTGTCTCTCTCTCTCTCTCTCTCACACATACACACACAAACTGAATGTAATTCATAAAATTTATTTCCATAATCATTATCAAATTATTAGTAGCCTGTTTAATGAACAAACACTAGCTTACTGATGGAAAAGAAGTGTATAAATGAGTTGCTATGGTTTAACCACTGCTTGTTTCATTTCACCTGAGGAAACCAGCATCCCCATCGCCACAGGCGCAACAACAGTCACGGGTGGGTTCCTTTACCACAGGATATCCCAAGCGTGATAAGCATTTCTTTACACAGGTTCCCAAGCCTGATAATGTAATTATTGAAGTGCCCTGGGTAAAATTAGAAGCTACTCATAGGTTGCTTAGTTTCCTCTAACCTATTTCAATTTTTGATAGGGTATGGTGGTACAATTTCAATCATTTCAGACAAATGTAATTGTAACTGCAAACACATTGAGAAAAGAAATAATTTCAACTATGGCACTTGTTCTTGAATGTTTAATGAATATGTAACACAAATATTAGACAATTACATATGTTGGTATGAACACAAAAAAAGGTTACAGAATTGAGAAAAATCGATAGAAAATGTACCACACTAGGTACGATTATGATCACTTCCTCGTACAATTTTTATCACTGACTTTTCCCACATAAAAAGCACTTTTTCCTTCGGGCACCAGTGCATACTTCACTGTACCAAACGTTGCACAATAACGAGTTTACAAGCACGTGGAAACTAGAACATTTATAAGAGCACATTCGACGAAGTAGCTCCAAGTACATCTTTACAGGAAAAAATTTGTCTCCTTAATACAGAGTGTTGTCTTGAAAAAGACAGGAGGAGCTGTAGAAATCTGCTACACTGCAACGCCACACAAAGGCAACTGCTAGCAACAAAACGAGACTGAAAACTTATGTTGATCGGAATTGTACCTGTATCGAATTTGTACCACCTTACCCTATGCTACATTAATTTTCTGATGAATATCAAGAGGAATGGTGTATTGTCAGACAGACAAATTTACTGTTGGAGCTGGAATAACTGCACCTTAAAGGCCTGAAAAACAAAGAGCTTGTTGTCCTAATGGATTTTTTGGAAAATTATTCTTTTATTAATCAGGATGCTGTGCAAGGCTTCCACTGGAAAGCAACAATTCATCCATTTGTTATCTACTTTCATCAAAATGAGAAAGTGGAATCTTTAAGTTTCTGCATTATCAGTTCTTGTTTGTGGCATGACACAGGTACAGTTAACGTTTTTGTCAAGGAGCTCATCAATTATATATAAAAGCACAGTTTGCACAGATATCTCACATTCATAATTTCAGTGATGGCTCCAGTGTTCAAATTTACTCACCTAGACCTGGTTCATTTCTTCTCTGGAAACATTAATCGAATCATATTTGTTTTTGTCAGTAAAGATGAAATTGGGAGGGGGGGGGGGGAATTGTCACAAGAAGTGAGGTTTAAACTTGGACAAACTGTAGCAGGCACTAGAGAAAATAGTCACTTTTTACCTATTGATGAAACAATAATTCAGGCCAGCAGAGTTTCAAACGATTGATCATCTTTTCTAGCTACAATGGGTCAGAGAACTAAAGAAGGCATATTAATGTCTGCTCTCCAACCTGGACAATATGTTGCATGCATCTAAGAAAATTTTTGGCGGATTGGGAATATCTGTGAGACTTCCACTGAGCAAAGGGGTGTATTAATAAACTTTATGCACCCTCATGGTCCAGCAGATTCATTGTATTGACCACCAATGAGTGACAAGTGCTGGGTTCCATCACACCACATTATTGCAGTTATTCCAGCTCCGTCAGTAAATTCGTCTGTGTTGACATTCATCAGGCTTGGAAACCTGTGTAAATAAACTCACCCATAGCTGTTGATGCTCGAGCGTAGCCCCTATGGTGATGGAGATACTGGTTTTCTCCGGTGAAATGAATCTAGCAGTGGTTAAACCACAACAACTCATTTATATAGTTATTTTCCTTCAGTAAGCTGGTGGTGTTACTTAAAAATGCTACTAATAATTAGATAATGACTCTGAAATAAATTTTACATTCATTCTAAATTATAATTTTGTGTGTGTGTGTGTGTGTGTGTGTGTGTGTGTGTGTGAGAGAGAGAGAGAGAGAGAGAGAGAGAGAGAGAGACAGAGAGAGAGTTGTGGGATGGGGGGGGGGACAGTTAAGAAATAACATTGTTTCTATTTTTATTCTTTTTCTATTCGGACTTTAGCTACGTCCTATTCATCAGGACTTCTTATTTCACTTATTCCAGGCATTAACAAATATTTATTAGACATAATAAAAGATTTCAGGTATAATTTGAGTGCCAAAAAAATGGGTTCAAACTTCCAGTGCGCCTCTAGGATTATGCTACTTTTTAGGGCCTTA
Source organism: Locusta migratoria (assembly GCA_026315105.1). Taxonomy (NCBI): domain Eukaryota; kingdom Metazoa; phylum Arthropoda; class Insecta; order Orthoptera; family Acrididae; genus Locusta; species Locusta migratoria. Next base: position 336,818,063 of record CM048745.1, read on the forward strand.
TATGCTTGCATTGCAAAACCAAATCCACTTTTCTAGATAGTTTAGAATATGCTCTTTCTAATGAGCACAGTTTAAAGGAGTTTGGAGAAAACACTTTTTTGAAAAATTTGATTAAAAATACCCATTTTTAGCACTTTTTGAAAAATTGTCAACTTTACCCTAGATTTGTGAAATAATGGGAAGCAATAGGAGAATGAAACTTTATATTCTAAGACCTTGTGTTGGTGACTTATGGTGTGCCAAGTTTCATGTACATCCCACAATTACTTCTGGAGATATAAAAAACTAAAGTTCGCTCTTTTTTTAACCAGCAATTTTTTCGCCCAACTTTGCCCCAAATTTTCTATATGAAAATTGCTCAGAAATCCTGTTCTTAATATTTTACTTTAAAGAGCTCTAAAAGTTGTATAAGATGGCCAAGTTTTGTTTCTTTCATGCAAAAACTCCCAGAGATATATCATCTCAAAGTTGCTGAAAATTCAAGGACGCACTATTGGAAGCTGTGCTATGGTCTTAAACAAGTGACTGTATCTCCAGAAGTATTGAATTTTTGAAACTGAAACTTTACCAGTGTTCATTGAGAACATGTGTGATTGTTCATACCAAATTTCATCAAAATCCACGAGGGTCATGTGGGAGCCTCTAGACCACTTGGCATGGAATGACCCATATGCCACTCTAGTGTCAATAAAATCACATGGTTATTGCCACTCTGACCATGGCTACGGACGCGGGTTCATTACATTTAATAATTATGGAGAAACCAATCCGTTTCGTCTATTCAAAAGCACTCGGTATTACATAGGATATATATAATAAGGTAATATTGAAAATAATATCGTGTAAAAAACGATAATTTTATAACTATGAAAATGTAACGTTTTGCTTTGTTTCTCGCAGTCAGTTTTAGCAGAGAGCCTGTAAGTGGCAACGGCACTAATTTGTGCACTTTTTCCGACGTTTAAGTATTTACTCGACAAAGCGGCCGCGGTGGTGTAGCCGAGCGGTCTAAAGCGTCTCGCTGCGGAGCGCGCGGTTGCTCGCCGTGGAGGTTCCAGTCCCCCCTGGGGCATGGGTGTGTGTGTTGTCTTTAGGTTAGTTTACCTAGGTTTAAGTAGTTTGTAAGCTACGGACTGATGACCACGCAGTTTGGTCCGATAGATTTACAAACATTTGAACATTTTTCGACAAAGCGTAGTGGTGATGTTGACACGGTGGCAGCACCGTCGTGTTTATGCCCGAGAAACAGGGAGGGGGAAGCAGTACTGGCGTACACTCCAGTATTCTTACAAATGGGTCGCTGTCACTCGGTACCCATCTATCACCACGCATACATGCGACGATTTTGAGGAGAACGAAAATATTAATTCTAAATCCAAATGCGTTGTTCTCTGTCTTGTTAGTGTGTTAGGCAAAATCTACTTTTGCTAACCCGATCACATGTCGGTTTTCGACAGTCACTTGCCTAAAACGAATGGGTTACGTCAATTTTCTTTCCCAGTTTAGTCAAATCTGTAAAATGAGATTATCAGTACTTTCGTAGTTCAGTTTTTGTTAGTAGAGACATGAGTTTTAAGAAATATGCAGAAATGTACTAGGTCATGCGTACAATCGCCTAACACGACACTTCGGAGTTGCCTCCATTCTCACTTTTTTTTATATAACATTTCGAAACTTTCCGCACTTTTTGGTACAAAAAACGATGAAGATATGTCGAGTAACGCTAAAATGGCGCTGATTATAGGGCTACTACAATTCATGTACGGTTCAGAATTTACCTTTGCGAAAATTCTGAACTTTGTCATCTTTTGATCCTATGTTATCGCCAAATAATTTTCGATTTGGCCTCTTATATCTTATGTTTCATGTGCAAACGTACCCACGTCAGATTTGAACACGTCAAACACTCGTTATCAGACTTAGTGGAATTTAAATATTTTTATCACCTATTATTTTGTATCGAAGCGAGCTTCACCCTTGCATCTACAAATCCTTCCTTGCTCTCTGTTACAGCGTTACTGAGTAAAATATTTCATTCTGTACGAGTAGAATGATCACGTTCAAGGTTGCATGTGCCATGCGGGAAACAAGAAGAAACTCCAGGTGAATTGTCCTAGTCGCCGATGTAACGCTTTCTTACGACAGAGCCAGAAGACTAAGCTTTTAAACAAAACAATCATCTGTAATTAAGAACAATTTCACAAAGGTTCTTATGATTATACACGCAGTGAGTCTACGGGAAACATCAGAAATCAGAGGTATTGACGAGTATCGAAACTCTATTTCTAGTCCGGTGGCCACCCTTGATTTATGTGTATATAACAATTCAAGTGTTCGATCGGTCTTCTGCTAAACATGTGAAACGATGAAAGCTTTTCTATTGTTGAAAAAAGGCTACTTTCTTTTATGAAAATACATAATAATCTTAGTTCTTTTCTTTTCAAACGACCCAATTTTACAGTGAATCGGAAAAAGGAGTATAGTCATTGATGAATCAAGATACATATGTATATATAAGTACTTTTCTGAAGACGTTCTGCAGCGATTTATTATGCTATGAAAGTCGTATCTATAATTGTCATTTATTTATACAAATAAAATTGTTGATTTTTTTGACCTCGCTCATCTCAGAAATATATACTGCATGATTACCTAACTCGTGTTCCACATTACATTACAACGTGTATCATCAAAAACAGACAAACATGTCACGTAGATACGTACTACCACGGCTTCAAATTTCGTCAGTGACAGTTGGAGCAATGACATTTACACTGAAATTAGTCAAATACATTGAGCTATTTCCTATGAATGTGTCACGATTCTGCAGTAAATATATTCGCGTCAACGCACTCGTCAAAATAATTACCGTAGTATGTAAATATTCATATTTTGTCATCTCGTGCATGAATGTCCTCATAATCGATTTAGAGTTAACGTTCGATATATATCGTTTCAGCCCGCGATGCTCTGTGCTCTGATAACTTTGAAAGAATTTTCTTGTCATTGCCATTGCAAAAGGAAGTTTGCCAAGTTTGGTTAATTTCCAACTTTAAAGAACCCTTGGTAATCGAAGCGGGAATACGTGACTAGTAGAAAATAAACTGATGCTAATCCGCAGTAAGACTCAGTTTCTAAATCACAATTCAACAAAAATTGACATTTTGATGACAGAATGGGCACATGATAAGTTACACTGAACAATTCAAATTTCTATGCGTTCAGATAGCGTTCAGCTGTCGTGAAAAACCCATGTTCAGGATCTTGTTCAAAAACTAAATGTTGCATTGTTTAACATTAGAAACTTTTCAGAAGTAAGTGATATTTCAACACGAAAAGTAGTCTACTTTAGCATATTTTCATTCGCTTATGACGTATGGTGTTATTTTTTTGAGTAACTCCTCTGATGCAAAAAGTTATTTATTGCCCAGAAACTGGCGGTTCGAGCAATATGTGGGGTAAGGCCATGGCGCACTGGCGATTTTCCGTCGCGCGATTACTTGTCGCAAGAGTGGAACACGGTGACTCGAATATGAGCGCGCGCACATGCGACCAAAAAGTAGCGGCGATTGAAAAAACGCAACCGGCCCTATTTGACGCGCGACGCGATTGTCGCAGGTGTGGAATGAGTCACAGGCAACAGCACGGGGCCGCGCGCACTGGCGACGCGATTTCTCAGTCGCTCCCTGTTCTGTATTGCATGCAAGTAAGTTCAGTGTGCCAGCAGCATGTCTGACGATGGAAGTTGTGTTACGGATGACATTGTAAGTTGTGTTGTCGACTCAGAAAGAACAATTACAGAAGTAGAAAAGCGACCAGCTCTCTACAACAGGAAATTAAAAAGAATGCAATGATCGCAATTTGAAAGAGAAAATATGGGGAGAAGTATGCTATAGCCTAATTAGGAACTGGACTGAACTGTATGGACCAGAAAAGAATAACAAAGGTATTTCATGGTTCACTTATTTTACTCATTCACGTAGACATCGGAATTACAATTTAAATATTTTCATATTGCCAAGGTACTGATCCTTGTGGAGTCACAGTTTACAAAATAATCCCTCATCTGCATATCACAAACATCTTAATCCTAGAAGCTCACAGCCCTACAGAAGGCATTCGTACGACCTGTTCTCAATTCGTACAGGATTATTTCGTCTTACGGAATCATGCAGAATACAAGAAGCTTTTTTTTTATTGTCACAAAAACCAACATCCACAGCATTAGAACATGTGTCATAACAGCACTCAAACAAGTTATTCTGAAGCATCTCCATTCGTTAAACCGTTTTCTTCAAATGTGGTAAATGAAACAGAACTTCTACAAAATTTGTTCGTGTGCCCCTGTGCTGACAACCACGAAAAGACCTCAGATACCTCTATGCGCAACAAGGTTTTGCAGTTTTATCATGAAAAAAGTTTCTCAGTTTCGACTTGCAGTAATGATTTTCTTGATGTATCTGATCAGCAATGTAAAATAGCAACTAAAATCGTTAATAAAATGATTCTCTTGATGTGTCTGGACAATAATATAAAAGAGCAAGCAATAAAAACTGTTGAATGAAGTAATATGTACGTACCTCAAAGTCACTGATAAGCGCTTCTCGAGTGTTACACACTTCCTCCATGCCAAATTTATATATAATCGGCCCTACTGCTTGAAGCATTGCATCAAAACCACCCTTACTCATTCGATAGTATTCAAAGGATACAACTGGCCTTTCACTAGTCTTTCACTTAAAATAGGATGCGCCCAGTAACGACATTTGCGCTCTTCTTCGTAGTACCAGCACCACCAAGAAAGCTGTTTCGAATAGATCCATGCCGGTACTGAGAGTAGTTGCAATTTTCCTGTCTCTGTGCGCGCACCGCAATGCACTGCCGCGGCAGCGATTGTTTCGTCGTCCCGAACGAAAAATCGCTTGTGCGCGCCTAGCCTAAGCTCGCGTACCTCTTGTCGATCCGTGTTTAGTAGCCTTGGAATTCTGTCATTGGTCTCTCCATATACATTTTCTTTAATCTCGTTTGTTGTTAACACTATTTGGTTATTCCCAAGAATTAGCAGCTTTCATTCAGTTAATACTAGACAGAAATCGAATCCGTATTCTTGACCCTTGTGCAGATGTGTCGCAATTTTCTGCGGCATCCATTTTGAATAAAATGCCACAAGAATTCAAAGAGCTTGGTAGTAATCTGCACACTTCCAAGGCTAAACTGAAAAAGCCGGCCGCGGTGGCCGAGCGTTCTGCGGCCCGCCAGTCACAGTCTGCAGGGCCACTACGGTCGGGGGTTCGAGGCCCCCCTCGGGCATTGATATTTGTGCCGTCCTCGTTATTAGCTAGTTCATAAGTAGTTTGTAAGTTCAGGGACTGATGACCCCGTAGTTAACTCCCCGCCGGCCGCGGTGGCGCTTCAGTCACGGTCTGCACGGCCACTACAGCCGGGGGTTCGAATCCCCCTCGGGCATTGATATTTGTGCCGTCCTTAGTTGTAGCTAGTTCATAAGTAGTTTGTAATTTTAGTGACTGATAACCCCGTAGTTAAGTCCCATAAACTCTTCAAACATTTGAACATTTTAGTTAAGTCCCATAGGCTCTACAAACATTATGCTAAACTGAAAAGTTTCCTCATACCTATTCTGTTGAGGAATTCCTGGCAGAATTAAAAATTAAGCTTTCATTGTGTTACATTGTTGCTTCTTTTATCATTAAAATTTATCAATTACTCCTACTTTGTAACAGTCGAAAGTACTGACTCGTTTCACGACCATGGAGGTTTTCTCCTCAATTCGTTATGTGGAACATGATAAATATAAATAAATAACGTAATGAGTGCGAGTAATGTTATTATCGCGGCGGCGATTTTGGATGTTGCTTTATGTGGCCACTTTGGATTTGCAGTTTTATAGTTTTTGCAAACATTTTGGACCAAAATAATAATCAAAATAATAAAAAATTAAATAATAAGAGTGTCCGAAACCCTTGTAGAAAAAAAAAAAAATAGGTACTGGCGGGTTCCGAACCACTGATCTTCAGCATTACAGTCCAACAATTTTTTTTTTTTTTTTTTGGGGGGGGGGGGGGGCCTCGAACCTGGGACCTTTGCATTTCGCGCGCAAGCGCTCTACCGACTTTTTTTATTTATTATTATCATTTTTTCCGGGGCTCCCTTCTCCCCTACACCCCGTCCTTCCTCTCACCATGAGCGCCTTCTTCGGCGAGCTTTCTACCGCTATTGTCAGGAAGTGCTGTGTTCTTCTGATGCATTGTGGAAAACATAACTGAATATCTTCTTCTTCTGAGAAATGGAGAACCAAAATATGGCACGATGGTGCCAAAGTGCTTCTTGCTACATAGTATAGAAAGCATTCTCTTCTATAGACATGCGGAAGCGACATCAGAAAAATAAGAAGTACATTTCACACACTCGTCAGTCTCACAAGGCTGTGCGAAAGTCGACACTAACTAACAGAAAATTGAAATGAAAGATAATAATTCTGAACGAAGTCATATTTCGGAACGCTTTCCCGACGTGAGGAGTGAGAACATTCATTTTGTTATTGCACTGTTAATTTTTCTCAATTGCAGTCATTAGTACAGAAAGTATGGTACGACATCTTAGCATACTTATAAATAATGTAACCCAAATTATTTGTCCTCGGTTACGAATGTTAATGAGAAAGTCAACATGAGATCAAATGAATAAAACATACACTATAATAAAAAGCACTCCATTGTGCAGAAAATTGTGCCTTGATAACTTCATTCCTGGTAGGGGTACACAATGAAACTTAAAACACACGTAACCAACTTGCAGGACACAATAAACATTTTCCTCTTATATTTATTTCTTCATTAATTAATTTTTTTGAGCTTTTGTTTTCGTTTTCTTTTCGTTCCCATTACCCGCCATGCCAAGGCGTTATGCAAATTACATTATATCTGTCCTAATAAGTCAATGAAGCAACACGCAAATTCTAGCAGAAGTCATATGACATCGAACTCGCAATTATTTCTTACAATGTCCAATCCAGGGACATGTTATAAATCCAGGTAGTCAGTCATATTTAGTGAAATAAATGAATGAATGTCACGTCCAGAAATCCATAAAGTAGCGTTTCGTGGTGGGATATGAATTTCACTGTGGTACCACATCGTCCATTACTGTCACTAGACGTATGATTGCATTCGTCAATCAGTCGCAACATATTCCGTGCAACATTCGAATGTTGATAATTAATGTTAGACCGCTCGTGTTATACATGGGTCCCGTCCCTGAGCGGATCATAAAAACATTGCACAATACGATATATAAAAATAAAACCACTTAGTACATTTGAATTATGTTAATCTTGCATAACATCGGCGAGACAATGCCACACGTAAAATTAAATAGTAAAAAACAACTACTATTGTATACACAAATCGTGTGTCAGTACGCTGAAGGATCTTCAAAATATAAATTTTTGAGATGCCAGGCATCTGCAATGTAACCCTCACCATTAAAACATGGACAAATAAAATAAACACAGTTACAACTGGAAACATAAAACTATGACCTTTTCAATTTCTCCAAATACTAACAGCGAGTAGTAGGCGGTGAAGTGTTGTAGGTAAACGTGTCCGATAACACACGAGAGCTGCACGAATAACGTTTGCGGTATCATATCCCAATCCACAAGACTTACTTAAAAGGCGGGTTGCAGTCCCGTCACCGGAGATCCTCAACTTCCATGTTCACGTCACCTGATAAATGACCCGGTGCAGCAGTAGTGGCCTCTGCCGTCGATGTCGATCCGGAAGGAAACGTTAGTGGGTGAGATCGTTTCTGATGCTGGTCTTCTGCCTTCCTCTTCACCGGAGCTAGAGCACTCTGCACACCCGAAGGCGGATCTGTCGTCATCTCTATCTCCGCTTCCGATTCGTTTCTCAGGAGAAGTACATTCAGTTGTGGAACCGCCGCCTCGCGTCGCTGTTCCGCATCCGTTGTTGTCTTTTGCTGTTCGGTACGCGAAGCCTGCCGCCTCTCCGTTAGTTGCTGAGGGTCTAGGCCTCCAGTCTTCACGGTCTGCTGTGACTTCTTCGGCTTACGTTTCGAGGACGCAGAGTCCTTCTTTACTGGCGAAGGACTTCGGTCTCTCCCGGAATGACGGCCCGACTCTAGCTTACGGGATCTGCTGCCACTGCGCGAACGGTTGGAGGAATTATCGGCGTCAGAGGCTGGGATTCGTCGCGGTTTCGGCATCTCGAGTACAGCACCATGTCCGGGTTCTGATCCTGACCCTGAATCCGTTAACCGATTCGGGTCTATCAGTGATGTTACGTCGGAACTTTTATTAATCTCGGACGAAATCGGGGTTACATCTGTCTGATTAGATTCAGTGACCGCCGGTGACTGAAAATGATGAATAGATTCTCCGACCGTGTTCTGCTGAACTTCAGCAGGCTGTGAAACCGGTAATGATGCACCTACAATAATCAGCTCAGTATGTTCCGACACCTCCGATTCAACTAAGGAGTGCGTTACGTCCATGGAAATGATACCGGCTTCTGATTCAGACTCTGGAACTGCACGTTTTGCGGTAGCTGGAACTGAACCCAGAGCCACCGTCGCGTACGTTGTGTCGTCCGAACTTTCGCCCCGTGGCAGCTGTACAGGTCGCTTGCGTCTTGGACAATCCTGCCTAAAATGACCCGTACCATTGCAAAAGGAGCATGTTTGTGGTTGCCCACTGTAAGTTACGAACGCACGATGTCCGTTAACATAAATAAACGACGGAACATGTGTCCTCATTATCATTTTGACACTTTTCACGCCGTTTTCAACTTGATATACGTACGCACTAGACCACTTTTCTTTGATGACTTCTATCACATCACCGTAAGGAGATAAATGTGTTTTAATGGTATCATTTCTTATTTTAAAGGGCAAGTTGAAAACTCGCACTGTCCTTATACCGTAACCGGCACTTGAAATCTTTACATTACTGACTGTACCGTCAAAGTGTTTGAATTTCCTGATACCGTCATTGTACTGGACTAAAGTGTCACACATTTCGGTATTTTTCAATTTGAGGAACACGGAATTTAGGAAAGTGTCCAGTTGTACACCAATAACATCGTTTTCTTGTAATCGCATTTCATTTTTCATCCACAGATGTATGTCGTAAGCCGACGGCCTAGCAACGGTGCTGTCGAACTGACATTGCACGTTGTTCTGTCTTTCTTCGCAGTTATCGAATTCCATACTCACATACACAGGCACGAAGCAGCCGCCGCCGCCGCGATGCACCGCTCGTCGCACACGTAAACAAACGGCCCGCTGTCCCGGAGGTGTTGACAGGACGGCGGCCGAAGCAGGAATAAAAATGTTCAAATGTTTGTAAATCTATCGGACCAAACTGCGTGGTCATCAGTCCGTAGCTTACAAACTACTTAAACCTAGGTAAACTAGCCTAAGGACAAACACACACACACACACATGCCCCAGGGAGGACTCGAACCTCCAAGGCGAGCAACCGCGCGCTCCGCAGCGAGACGCTTTAGACCGCTTTTTTTTTTTTTTTTTTTTTTTTTTTTTTTTTTTTTTTTTTTTTTTTTTTTGTAGATCTATGCATTGCGGTCGTTGGTTCAATGTGTTCCAGGTTGTTCATTGAATATTCGGCTACTCCACCGCACACATTGGCCACTACACTACAGCTAACAGTTATGAGATCCGTTGTTTAATCTCATACTAATGATGGCAATTGTTAACTGATGCTAATGTGGCATTTGTTGACACTATATTATCATTTATCGTATGAAGAAAGACGTCTTTTTGTTAATTCTTCAGTGCGTCATTGCTTTGAAATGACAACGTGTAAGATACAATAAGAAAATCATCAAATACGCAACGCAAGATGGCGTATGCCAGAGAGAGTTCTGGGTGAGGAATGTCACGTGACATCTGCGAACGGCTGGTTTTCATTAATTTAATGGAGGGTGTCAAAACTCCGTTATTTTTGCAACTATCTCTCAAATGATACGAGATATGAAAAAAACATGCGGGAACAAAGTTGTAGAGAATTTTCTCCTCTAAAAATTCGTTTATTCAATTTTCGCTTCAGATGAACGGTTTATTTGCAATTAAAATTAAATTACAAACTTTTTTTTTAATACTACCGTATTTTTTGTCCGAAAACTTTGAATAAGGGAGGTTCTGGTCTCTGGCGCCCTACAATTATGTGTGCAAAATAAGGTGCTGATCTGTTGAACGGTTCGTCTTAAAAACGGTATGTTACGGACAGGCAGACAGACAGACAGACATCCCAAAATCGCCGATATTTTTGCAAATATCTCTGAAACGATACGAGATATGAAAAAACCATAAGAGAGCAAAGTTGTGGAGAATTTTCTCCTCTACAATTTCGGTTCGTTCAATTTTCTTGTCAGATGCATGGTTAAGCTGTTATTTTCATTTAAATTTCGAGCTGTCAGAAGACGATCGTAAAGGCCCACTTTTAGTGTTACTACCGTAACCTAAAGTGCGCCAAAAAGAAAAAAAAGTGCTGCAGCAGTAAGGTCTGTGGAGAGGGATCCCCGGAGGGTCTGGGGGAGGGGTTGCAGCCCGGCAGCACCCCCCCTCCCCCTGGATACGCCACTGGTTCGTGTTCGTGTATAAACTGTCATGATTGATAAACTGTCATGGAGTATGTTAATTCCATAAATTTCTTCCGGTGACAAATCTTTAGAATTTTGTTGGGAATTTGGACCTATCCCCGATCGTGATCCAAAGATTTGCGTAGACTGCAAGAGCTAGTGTGAAATTGAACAAGAAAAGTTCAGATGCGTATACAGACGCACGGCGTCATAGTCTTCAGCACTTCAGAGGCGGAATACCCATTTGAACTGTATCGTACGAAATAGGTCTATAAGAAAAAGAACGTCGTTTCGCAACAACATCTGGCTTGCTAACGCAGTGTTAATCATTGACGAAAGTATTCTAATTGTTTTCCACTGGATAAGGAAACATAAGCTTGTACCTCAGAATGTGACGTCGCAGAAAAATTTTATTTCACGTCCCTAGAAAATCTTTGTCATTATCTTAATGTTAGAAATCTGAACCACCAAGAATGACTTTAATTAGGTGGCTCGCACATGCCATGAAGAAAATACAAGGTGTCCAGAAAAGGGCACCTTGATTTCAAAATTAAATATCTCGAAAACAAAGATCGATAGAGGAATGCAGTAAACGGTATGTTTATTGTGAAACCTGTAAGAAGTTTATACAGCAGTTTGAAATAATAGCTGTTTTTAATAATAGTTATTATAATAATATATATAATTATTGTTGTTGTTGTGTGTTGTTGTTATGGTCTTCAGTCCGGAGACTGGTTTGATGCAGCTCTCCGCCCTACTCTATCCTCAGCAAGCCTTTTCATCTCCTCATAAAAACGACAACCCACATCCTCTTGAATCTGCTTACTATACACGTCTCTTGGTCTCCCTCTGCGATTTTTATCTCACACACTTCCCTCCAATGCTAAATTTACGATTCCTCGATGTCTAAGAATGTGTCCTACCAAGCGATCCCTTCTTTTAGTCAGGGTATGCCAAAACTTCCTTTTCTCACCAATTCTGTTCAGTACCTCTTCATTAGTTATGCGATCTACCCACCTAATCTTCAGCATTCTTCAGTAGCACCACATTTCAAAAGCCTCTATTCTCTTCCTGCCCGCACTGCTTATCGTCCATGTTTCACTCCCGTACAAGGCAACACTCCACACAAATGCCTTCATAAAGACTTCCTTACCCTTAAATTAATATTAGATGTTAGCAAATTTCTCTTTTTCAAAAATGCTTTTCTTCCCATTGCCATTCTGCATTTTATATCCTCTGTACTGCGACCATCGCATGTTATTTTACTACCCAAGTAACAAAACTCATCTACCACCTTCAATGTTTCGTTACCTAATCTAATTCCTTCAGCATCGCCTGATTTTCTAAGACCGCATTCCATTATTTTTGTTTTGCTCTTGTTAATGTTCATTTTATATGGTGTCTTCAACACGCTGTCCATTCCATTCAACTGCTCTTCCAGGTCCTTTGCTGTCTCTGACAGAATTACAATGTCATCAGCAAAACGCAATGTTTTTATTTCTTCCCCCTGAACTTTAATCCCTATTCCAAATTTTTCCTTGCTTTCCTTCACCGCCTGCTCGATGTACAAATTGAATAACATCGGAGAAAGGCTACAACCCTGTCTTACTCACTTCCCAACTGATGCTTCCCTTTCATGCCCTTCGAGTCTAATAACTGCGGTCTGGCTTTTGTACAAGTTGTATATAACTCTCCTTTTCCTATTTTTTACCCCTGCTGACTTCAGAATTTGAAAGAGTGTATTCCAGTCAACATTGTCAAAAGCATTCTCCAAATCTACAAAAGCTAAAACTGTAGGTTTGCCTTTCCTTAATCTATCTTCTAAGATAAGACGTAAAGTCAGTATTGCCTCCCGGGTTCCTACGTTCCTCCTGAATCCAAACTGATCTCCCTCGAGATCAGCTTCTACCAGCTTTTCCGTTCTCCTGTAGAAAATTCGTGTTAAAATTTTGCAACCATGACTTATCAAACTGATGATCTGTAATTTTCACACCTGTCTGCGCCTGATTTCTTTGGAATTGGGATTATTACATTTTTCTTAAAGTCTGAGGGTATTTTGCCTGTTTCATACATCCTACGCACCAGTTCAAATACTTTTGTCATGGCTGGCTCTCCCAGAGACTTTAGTAGCTCTGAGGGAGCGTCATCTACTCCTGGGGTCTTGTTCCGACTTAGGTCTTTCAGGGCTCTGTAAAATTCAACTCTCAGTATAGTATCCCCTATTTCATCTTGATCTACTTCCTCTTCCCTTCCTACAACTTCGTCTCTAATAATAATAATAATAATAATAATGAAATCATAGTTTGAAATAATAAATAGCTGCTAACAGATGGCGCTGTACACTGTACAGCTCATATCAGCATACATAAGTGAAATAATCTTATGAAACACTCTTTGCAAACAATCACATCACGATGTTTTCAAAATGTTCACCATTGGCACTACAGAGGTGGCGCAAACGAAGAATGAAATTCGCCACCACATTTCGTAGTGTCTCAACCGAAATGGATTCACATGCCACAGAGATGGCCGATTTAAGCTCGTCCAGCGTGGCGGGATGCTTCGGGTAGACCATATTTTTCACTGTGCCACACACACACAAAAAAAAAAAAAAAAAAAAAAAAAAAAAAAAAAAAAATCACAGGGAGTCAAATCCGGCGAATATGGAGGCCAATCCATGCCTGCACCAGTAAATTTGGGATATTCCACAGCAATGACTCGATTCCCGAGGTATTCCTCAAGAAAGCGAAACATTTGTTCGGTCCGATGTGGTCGGGCTCCATCTTGCATAAACCATTCAGTACCTGGTCGATCCTCTAACGCTTGCTGTGTGGCGACAAATTGTTCGATGATCCAAAATTGCAATGTAACGTGCACCAGTGACCGTTTCTCGAATAAAAAAGGGCCAGTAATGGCTCTGCTGCAGCCCACACAGTAACTTTAGGAGAATGCAGGGGTTTCGCTTCACACCAATATGGCTTTTCGGAACCCCAAAATCGCCAGTTCTGCTTATTCACGTATCCGTTCAGGTGGAAGTGTGCTTCATCTGTAAACCAGATCCAGCCAACATCAAATCCTTCACTATCAACCATTGTGAGCATCTGATTAGCAAAGGCAAGCCTTTGTTGCACAGCTCGTACGGGTATGGCCTGGTACGTATGAATTTTGAACGGAAACATCTATAGGTTCTTTCTCAGTATTTTCTGCGTGCTGGAACGCTTCAAACCAGTCTCAGATGCAATTCTACGGACGGATGACATTGGATTTCACTGAATAATTCAAGAAACTGTGGCGATATTTGCAGGCGTGACTGCGGTTTGCTTGCGGCCAACATGCCCCACTAGATCATCAGTTACGCTGCCTGTTCGTTGAAATTTTGCGAAGAGCGTACGAATGGTTTTCGCATCGGGTCCTTTTGGAACATTAAATCGTGCTTGAAAACTTCGCCTTGTTGCCGTAGGACTCTCTTCTAACCTTGTGGTACTCTAGCACCAGAAAAACGCGTTGTTCAATGGAGTGCATGCTTTTGAACTCTTCCTTTGGTACGCTAACCTCCTTTCACGTCTCAATAGTGGAACTGATCGCTCTGGGCTTCCGAGCACTATTTATACTAGGCATTACGTATGGCGATTACAGCGCCATCTGTTAGCAGCTTTTGTAACTATTATTTCAAACTGCTATATAAATTCTTACAGCTTTCACAATAAACATACCGTTTACTGCATTCCTCCATCGATCTTTGTTTTTGAGATATTTAATTTTGAAATCAGGGAGTCCTTTTCTGGACACACTGTAAATAATGCTGTTCTTGTCCTATCGTTGACAGGCTTTTGGATGTACCCTTTCCCGCTCAGTAAAACTAATTGCCCTCGTAAAACGACAATTTCATGGCAAAATATTTGTGCTGTCACTCAATTGGTTAATGCCAACGTTACGTGACAGTCGACATTCTGCACCCTTTGACAACATTGTCACGCTAAATCGCCGGGACCAGAAGTAAAATGTAACTGAGGTCTGCAGTAACACCGTTTTTAATTATTATTTATTTATTTGGCTATTTAACGTCACCAGATTAGGGCCATTGGGCCCTCTCTTACATATGACCAGGAACAACATAAACAAAGGGTTTAAAAGCAAAAAACGCAGTATTAATAATAACAATATATGCTAATAATGACAATAACAACACAAAAATCACAGTATACTAATAATAACAAGAGATATTTGCATGGAGATACATGTTTAACACATTTGAATTAAGTTTAATATAAACAGAAGGGGAAAATGATTAATGAAAGAGGAGAAGATTGAAAAATGACAGTGCCAGTGATTGTTATGAAGTGGACATATATAAATAGAGATCTCTGCTGACAAAAGGAAAGGGAAACATTTTGGGGTGGGAGGGGGGTAGGGGAGGAGAAATTGACAACAGTGAGCTGCTGACTGGTAAGTGGAGACAAGGTGGACCCTTAGTGAACTTTTGATGGAGATTGTTCCACAAACGCTTTCCCAATACGGAAAATGATTTAGAGAAGTTTGCATTGTTATGTGATGATATAGAGAGAGTTTTATTTTGGTGAGAGCTTGTGTTTCTGCTGTGCTGTTCAGATAATATAATCGTTGATGATAAGTAAAAAGGTTTGCAATGATTGATGAAGCGATGCAGCAAACATAATGTATGGTAAGTTCGACGCTTATCTGCACGTAGCATGTGCTGTTCAGATAGTAGAATAATCGTTGAGGATAAGTAAGAAGGTTTGCAATTATTAAAGAAGCGATGCAATGTATGATAGGTTCGACGCTTATCTGCACGTAGCCAAGATAACTGCTTGTATGCGGACTGATGTCGTAGAAACGTAGGTTACAAATGTATCGGACACAAGAATTCTTCGCCAGCTCCAGCCTATGTGAATTTTCGTGTGACAGTCCTTGCAGAATAGCTTCACCATAATCTAGGATGGTAAGTATTAGTGTATCAACGAGCTTCTTTTTCAGCTGTAAAGGAAATGCTTTTTTGTATTTCTGCAGCAAATGAAGTGACGCTTATACCTTCTTACAGACTGTGGTTGTGTGCTCTGTCCAGTCCAAGTGTTGATCCAATATTACTCCTAGGTTCTTTGCTGAATGAGAAAAGCGTATTTGTGTGTCGTTAACTATTAAAGGTGGAAGAGTTTCTCTGAACTGTGGAGTGATGAGTCATTTATGAGCCACTAAGATTGTTTGCGTTTTTGGTGGATTCAGTTTCAAGCCAATGCTATGTGCCCATCGTGATAGTAAGTCCGCATTTACATGCTGGATGGCTGTGCTTAGGTTTTTAGGACTTACACTTAGATATAACTGAAGGTCATCAGCGTATAGATGATATTTACAGTGGGACAGAACAGTGGACACGTCATTTACATGTAGTGAGAATAGTAAAGGCCCCAGTACAGATCCTTGTGGAACCCCTGATACAACATCCCTCCATGTGACCTATTTTTTGCAGTTATTACACACTGTTGACGGGAGGTGGGTATGAGTGGAACCACTGAATAGCGCCTGTAGAAAAATTTAGATTAGAAAGTTTAGCAAGTAAAATGTCAAAATCGACGTTGTCGAAAGCTTTGCTAAATCTAAAAAACACGTAATGGTCGCCTGTTGGTTGTTCATAGCAGTAGCGTAGCTAGGGGGGTGCGGCCCGCACCGGGTACCAACTCCAAGGGGTGACAAAACATGCCAGAGTTTTTTTTTTCACTTTAATGTACTATTGTTAATGGTCTGAACCGACGGGGCTGTTGCCATTCTTTGTCTATTATCGTGAGTGACTGGACGCCAGAGTTTTCTTCCGCAATATTCAGAAGATCGAATGAAATATTTATTCATTTGCACGTAAGTAAATGGAATTATTTATGAAATTTTTCTTCCCATAGTTGTAAGAAAGATAACAAGGGGTTTCTTTTCTGCTGATACCAAATGCCTGAATTTTTTAATCATTTTTTTGAGAATCAGATGTTTCTCCCAGCTTTAAAAGTGATTACGATACTTATTCAGATGTTGCTGCCACTTTTAGAGTATAAACGGTCACTGTGTTCCTTCTTCGTGATTTGAACGTTAAAATAAACGGCCATTTACCCAAACCAGCCGTATTAATTATAAATCACGAATTTACTTTGTGCTAAGGTGTCAAGTGGTCAAACGTGCAAAAGAAGGACCCAACCATGGACTAGTCTAGCATAAAACCAGAACTGTTATGCTATCAATGTGGTACGTTATAATGTTCAGTGTAGAGCTTTCCGAGCTGGATGTCACGACACCCAGGGGTGTCGCGTAGTGCCACTAAGGGTGTCGCAACAACAGAAAAATCTTAAGATAAAATAAGACAGAACATAGTGCAAAAAATACTAAACATCCTTCAGTTCGTTCAGTGTGCATTTTTCAGTACAAGTGAATAATGAAAATTAATATTCCTTCAAAGTATCATTTATATAGATAAATCTTTCTAATTAAAATCAGCGTGTTTCTTGTAAAACTTTATATATTCGAAATGGTGTCGCGACTAGGAAGAGTTTGGAAAGCTCTAGTATAGTGTGTAAGAAAAATCGTAGAAAATTACAAAAAAATACCGTATGGGTTTATTATTTGATGCAATTGTGACGTCAAATAGAACAAAATGTTCAAATGTTTGTAGAGCTTATGGGACTTAGCTACGGGGTCATCAGTCCCTAAAGTTACAAACTGCTTATGAACTAGCTAATACTAAGGACGGCACAAATATCCATGCCCGAGGAGGAATTCGAACCCCCGACTGTAGTGGCCGTGCAGAACGTGACTGGCGCGCCGCAGACCGCTCAGCCACTGCGGCCGGCTAGAACAAATCTCCTTACTGTTTGCTGTTCATGAATATCTGACCTCCGTAAAAAATGCATAAAAGCATTTTCTCCTATACAACAACAGACATGTAATTACTAACTTATTGCATTTCAGGAAGATGCTCTTTTAAGCAATATTTGACTAAAAATCTAAAGACAACTATGAAGTGTTTGCTATAAATCAATTTGGAGATTTCTATTTGCTTGTGGACGAAGCCTTTCGATTTGCGAAGGACACATGTGACGAGATGGGTATTCCTGTCTAAAAAAATAAGAAATATTAGGAAGAAGAAAATGATGCCTGGGGAAAAGGCTGCAGACGAGACGCTGACTTTAAAGCACCAGGAACTGAAAACAATTATATATATTTTATTAATTATCAAACATTAAATTAGGAACTGAGAAAGTCAATATTAGAGTGCATCGACAGTTCCAACAAGAAACTGATACACGTTGCAGAAACATGGAGTGTATATCAGAACATTTTGCTGTTTTAGAGCCCAGAAATCCGATTCAGAATAGGAACTTTCCACGATAGTGAAATGTTTAATTGATAACTACGATGAGATTTCTGAAGATATCCTCGCAGAAATTCTACGGCTGCGAAGATTTATGCAGGCTGCTAATGTCCCAAAAGAAGAATCTCTTGGATGGACATCTTTAAGAGCTTTACAGTTTATTGTCGAATATGAAATTTATGAATCTGTTCCGAACCTCACTTTTGTATTAAGATTTTTCTTAACTTTGTGCGTTTCGGTAGCGACCTGTGAGAAAAGTTTCTGAAAGCTGAGACTCATTAAGAATTACGTTAGCTCTACTATGATCCAAGCAAGACTCCCTACTTTGGCAATTTTGTCACTAAAGCTACTGACTTTGACATGTAATTTCATAATTTTTTGCAGAGAAAGTTAGATGGGTGAGATTGTAAACTGCATGTGAAAGTCACCAGACATTCTTTAGCTATTTGTTCTACTTGATTAATAATCGATTAAACTTTGTTATTTATAAAAACTAGTTTTATTTCTTTCTTCTATACAGACTGTCTACAAACTAATTAACTTTCTATTTTGCTCATTTCATTATGTGTATCAAAAATTTATTCCTCACTCCTTGATTTTTTTCCATTCTTTCTAAGGTTGGCGGGAGTGGTGGTGTTGGAGGGGGGGGGGGGGGTGACAAGTTGCATCACCGCACCGGGTGCCAAACTACTAGGATACGCCACTGGTCCATAGCATGCTTGAGATCGTCTGTCACTTTTATAAGAGCGGTCGTCGTGCTGCGATTTTGACGGAAACCAGACTGGTATTCGTCTACTAGGTCGTGTGATGTTAAATAGCTAGTTAGCTGCTCATGGACCAAATATTCTAAGGCCTTGGATAATGATGGTAGGATGCAAATCGGTCGGTAGTCGGAAATTTGTGTGTCAGATTCCTTTTTTGGTAATGGTTTAATAAGACCATGCTTCCATGACGTTGGGAAGGTAGTGGAAGTCAGAGAATTGTTAAAAATGTCAGTTATTATTGGTAGTAGCGGGTCGATGACACAACTAATCATGTGTACATTAATATTATCATTCCCTGCAGCTGCCGAACGAATTCGCAAAATCGATTTCCTGACTGTATTAGGACTTGTCGGCTGGAGAGAAATTTTTTTGTTTATAGCAGCCCCCGGCATTTTTAGGGAATTAATAGTTTGCGTCTTTGTGCGTTGGTTAATTGCAAATGTCGGTGTGGTAAAATACTCGTTAAGATCATCTATAGGAACTACAGGTTCAGTAGCCGTGAGGTATGCTATGTGATCTTTGAGGTATGCTATGTGATCGTAAAGAAAAAGAAGTAAAAAAGTAGTTCATTATGACTTTGTAAACCACTCGTTGGAATTATTTTCTTCTGCTGAACAATCATACGCAAAAAAATCAAACGACTTCAGAAATATGTAAAAGACGCAGTTTCAGTGGGCAAACCTGTTGATAGAGACGAACTTTACCGCTTCCATAATCTACGTTTTTCACAGTTTACGATTATCCGGCCGCGGCGGAGCGGCCGCGGCGGAGCGGCCGCGAGCATTGAGGCGCTATGCAACGATGCGCGAGGCCGTTCCCCGTCGGTAGTTCGAATCCCCCCTCGAGCATGGATGTTTGTGCCGCCTTTCGTTAAAGCTAGTTCATAAGTAGTTTGTAAGTTTAGGGACTGATGACCCCGCAGTTAAGTCCCATAAGCTTTACAAACATTTGAACATTTACGATTATCAGGAAAAATCCGCCCATTTGATACTCTGCGAAATGTTCAAATGTTAGTAAATCTATGGGACTTAAGTACTCTCGTTATCAGTTCCTCGGCTTACAAACTACATGAACTAACTTAAGGACAAACACACAATGCACGTCCAAGTGAGGACTCGAACCTCCGACGGAGAGCAGTCGTGCGCTTCGGATACATTGCTTTCTTTTTCTGAAAAACATTGCAAGAAATATCCCAAACACGGAAGCAAACTTTGACACCGACATCGTACACTAGGCACGCGTTGTCAATGACGAAGACACCAGTGATCAGTAAGGTCACAGTATCAATTTTTTACACGTACTGTATTTCAATTTTGCCTTTGTTGAATTTCATTTTCCTTCCCACACTGTCCACTAGTCGTTCACCAATGTCGTTCAAATATCTCAGGCATTCCTGATGACGCACTTAAAGCATTTACGTTAAATGAAATTAAAAAAGTACGAGGGCCGGGAGCAGCGTATGCTCTCATGTTGCAGATTTCTCGGACAACATTCTCCGGTAGCTCATAATTAAGACAGCACTTACCAACACGATTAAAACCAGCTATTGTTGTAATAATGGCGTTCACCGTAGTAAATCTATTCCTGAGAGGCGTTTTTATAAAATGAGGATGATTTAATCTTATAATAAATCTGAGTGTGCAATGTTAATCGAAAATTAATTAAAATCACTATAAATGCTTCTACCTACTGTATTTTTATGCTGACGGGTTTTCATTTACGGGGAAAAAATATTCTAACGGATTTTTTTACGGAAACATGCAGCCAGTGGCGGACTAAGACTGTTGGAGGCCCGGGGCGGTGGCTAAACAAAATGAGGCACCCCTCCCCCTTCCACTTGGAAATACATGTATTACTATAAGAAAGAAGTGTAGCCCCCCCCCCCCCCCCTCTCCCCAGGACGAGAGGCACGAGACAGTCTAAAAAATTAGCTTTCGAGATTTGGAGGCCCCAGCAGAACGATATGTCAAGCCCGTTCCAAAATAAATATATAAACGTGAAAAACACGTGCTTTCGAGGTATTTGGAGGCCCCCCAAGACCGAGGGCCCGGGGCGGTCTGCTCCCTCCGCCCCCCTTTAGTCCACTACTGCTTTCAGTATTCGTAGTTACTGTGTTCCATGTTTGGGTAATTTGATAGAACGCTTGCAAACGATATATCTCGAAGATACGACTATGACGGATCGATATATCAAGCAATATAGCATCGAAGTCAATTGCGTTACGACTTACGACGTGCGTAAATTGAATCGTACTACAGTTCTGCCACATCCTCTCCACAAGGGCAGAAGGAGGCGGGGCATGTTGCGCACGTGACTAGAGTGCAGTAGCGCTTCCCAGTGGCAGAAAGCAAAAGCTTAACGCTGTCAGCTTTTGCTGTTTTATATTCTAAGTTCATTTTTATATTTTTGACATCTGTGGCTCATGAATTAATGTTCCTATTTTAGTGAAATTTCATAGTAGGTACTACCAAGGTTACGTTTGTCCCTACTATCCAGCTACAATATGCTATATGAATTGCAAGCCTGAAGGAGTGGGACAGTTCTGAGGTACAAACAAAAATGATTGAATAGGAAAAGTGTAAACATTAACTCAGGCCTACCGGTATCGTAAATTTTATCTCATGTATTATTTGATTTATGTTCTAATTACCATAGTCTCCACTACAGGAATAAAAAATTATGGTCTTTATCTGTCTGTGCTGACTGACTGCCGCTGGTGTTTTTACTAATAAACAGTAAACTTAAAATCACATCTACGCTACTGGCAATGAGTTTAAAGAGAATAAAGGCATGTGACAACACACATTCTTTTACGCAAGTCGCCGAAGTGCCGTCCAATTTACAGACTTGCACCTGGCTAATGAGCCACACGTAATTATTATTATAGGGAGGTGACTGTAGCCCACGTGTCTGTGATACGTGTAATTATAAATGTTTCATAAATTATGTATTTAAAACGCACTTACAGCAAGTGAGATATTCTATATCAGACGGTGAGAAATATATATTTTTTATTTCAGAAACTTGACAAATTACACAAGTCGGCTCTAATATTCGGAAATCGATATACGAATGATGTCAGCATCATTCTTTACATTTTCTTCGATGGAAAGACGTGAGAGGTGCTTCCACATTCAATTCATTACAAAACTAATGATTGGTGTTTTTTTTTTTTTTTTTTTTTTTTTTTTTTTTTTTTTTTTTTTTTTTTTTTTTTTTTTTCACGGGTAGTTACATCACGAATAGAAGAATAAAGTATTGAAGCTTCCCGTTTCGCTTAAGGCTACTAAAATCACATAAGGAAGGCAGCAATTCAGCAGTTCAAACTGCTGTACAATATTTTCATGTTATTTAGTGAGTCTGCTCTGGGAATGACTCCGCCTCCTACCCGTCTGGAGGGGGGTTTGGCAGAAGTGTAGTACGATTCAATTTACGCTTTACGACGTTCAAAAGAGCTGTTCTCGATATACGAAATGTTCCCTTTATGAGGATAATTAATTTACTCACCGCACAAGGGTACATCGAAACCTGTGAACCACAGAGCTGGAACAGCATAAATTATTTATTGTATTGAGCAAGCTAATGTTACGATTTTTACAAACATGTCATGACTTTAAAGGATGTGTTTAGACAGGAACTAAGAGTACAGCTTGAATTGTTGCGAGTGAACAACCGAATGTTACGAGTTTTACAAACATGTCATGATTTCAGAGGATGTAGTTAGGCGGTAACCTAAGCGTACAGCTTAAATTATTAGGAGTGAACAAGCAACTCTGTTACTGAGATAATTATGTTCGTTCACAACAATTTAAGCTGCTATTCTTAAGTTCCTGCCTAACCGCATCCTTTAAATTCATGACACGTTCGTAAAAATCGTAACATTCGCTTGTTAACTCAAGACAATGTAAGCTGTACTCTCAGGTTCCTACCTAACTACATCTTTTAAAATCATGACATATTCTATAGAACTAGGCTATGACCTCCGCTTATTCGATATGTCTCTTGATCCCTTCAGTCGCACCTTCGATATATCTCTCTTATTCGGGCACATGGGTATAAGTCCACAAATGTGAAAACATGAGATAATACGAGTCCCCTACAGAAGATGGTGTTTATTTTACTTGAGCAAAAGGGTATATAACTCAGTTTCAAATATTGTAGCCAGGAAGCTTTTGTGCATTTGGGATTAACACAAAAAGATAAAAACTTCAGGCAAAAGGATATAAGTTACTTCTACCCCTGCATTCATTCATTTTCTAATTTGGGCAGAAGGGTATATTTCTACATATACCCATCTGCACAATCCGAGATAACATTGTTTCACAGTGACTTGTAGAACTTGTTGCTACCCAAGACATTCAGTATTTTGCAGTTTATTGTGAGATTGTTGGCTTCACTGTTGTATTCGGTAGCCACGACAATCCAGGAACCATTGGAGTGTGTGGCATTGTTGACACTGCATTGTTATTTGGTGAGGGAGGTATTCGGTGAAATTAAAGACCCGCTGTTAGTGAATTCGTTGTGAATGTCATTTTCACAGTGGTTTTACTTACGTTACTACATTATCTTAATCTTCAGAATAGTAAATGTATGAAGAGTGATTATGATCAGTGAAAGGGCTCGCAGAATAGTTTAGTTGTGCCAAAAGGACGATGACAGATTGGAAGAAGGAGAAGTCAGTTCCAGAGGTAAGGTTTAACAGAACCTATTTTTCAGACAGTCTTAATTTACTTAGACATACTTCGTTTTGTTTATTAGTTTCAACTCCTGATCCATCATTGCCATCTGACATCTTGAATACTTTATTCAATTCTGATGACTCTGATGCAAGAGTGTAATTCCGATACTACAACAGATAGTGATACTGCAATAGGAACTCCAAGGAAGAGGAAGCGCAGAACAACAGAGCTGGTGCCCAGAAAACATTTACACCTGCAGTAAATGATGTAGGAAGTGAAGTCACCATAGTAGCTATACAAAGAAAGAAAAGATGAAGCATCAAGGGGGAAACACGTGAGAGAAAATATGCAGAAAAGTGAGCCGAAACAGAGGTGAGGCATACACTACAATTAGTGCAAAACAAGTATAAGCCAAACAATGTAAAGAACTGAGTGAATGTAGATATAAGTGTAGAGAGCGTTTTGTGGACAGTGACAGGCAAAAAGTTTTCCAAGTATTTTGGAATATGGGTGATTACACTAGACGTGCTTTTTATGTTGCTAACCTTATTACGACCACAGAAAAGCAGACAGAAAGAGAGTGGAAGATATTAATAAGCAGAAAAAGAGATTCTTAACCCACAAGTATCATTTGCGGATCAGTTGACAAATGCTTCCTATCTTGATGTCAGCAACAAGTTTATAACCACTGTTGTTTCAAAAATGCAGGTTTCATGCTCCGGCATTATTGATGGGGATAACACAGGGAAACTTCCATCTAAAAACAAACTTGATTAGTCAAAACTCGACCGCGCCAGGCATCACATAGCCGAGCGGGAGTAGCCGAGCTGTTTGGTGCACCACATTCGGGATCGCGAGGCCTTCCGCGTCGGAGGTTCGAATCCTCCCTCGGGAATGGATGTTTATGCTGTCTGTGGTATAAGTTAGTTCATAAGTAGTTTGTAATTGTAGGGACTCATGACCTTGCAGTTGGGTGCCATAAGCTTTACAAACATGTGAACATTTTGGCATCACATACTCTCGATATCATCGTACGAAAGTCACTAAACAAGAAGAACTTCAACGAAAAGATAACTGTCATCAAACTACACGCTTTCGAAGATGTTTGACGAGTACGTCCGCAGCTGTTGTGAATCAGAGCAGCCTGTAAGTTTCGCGATGTATCAGAAGAATTTTCATCAGTTAAACATTCGTATCAAGAAGCTTAAAAATGATGCCTGTCACATGTGTGATAAGCTTCATATGAAGATTTCCCATGCTTATGAACAAAAGTTGGGTCTTCAGACTAAACTGATCCGTCACCAAGAATTTGTAGATATGGCATTCAAGGTGAAAGCCAAGGACAAGGAAAGAGCTTAAGTGATAACAGCACAGTAGTTGTCGCTTTCGATATGCAGAAGTGCCGACGTACCCCTCATCTCGAAAGTTCTGTGGCTTTCTACAAACGTTTCCTGTGGACATTCAATCTGACATGTCCATAAGGAAGAACAAGCGTTTCAAATATCAAGCAGTGCATTATGTATTCTGACACATGTGGTGGTCAGAACAAAAACTCGCACATAGTTGCCATACCGTTATCTGTTATTAAAAATCACCTATCATTGGAAATTATCGACCACAAACTTTTAGTGCCAGGTCACAGGCACAAGGAGTGCGACACAGATCACTCATTGATAGAAAACTCGATAAAAAAAGGTCAAAAGTGCCCATCTTCCACCCTCATTTGTAAGGCAAACGGGGAAAATGAAACCTTTCAAAGTCCTTGAAATGAAACAGGAAGATTTTTTTGCTTTCTCGGGACTTCTGAAGCGTCCATTACAAATGGGTAAATGTAATGACCAAGGAGAAAGGTTCTTATGGAAAAATTTGAAATAGGTACGAGTCACAAAAGAAATTGAGGGGAATTTTCTCTACCAATAAATTTTGGAAGAGACAGCGGACTTTAAAAAGATGGGAGTGTTGAGAAGAGGATATGGTCGTGATGTATTGAAGCCTTCATTGTGTTATCAGGGTCCTGTCCCCATAAGTCGAGAGAAGAAAAAGGATCTTGGGGATATGCTGCATCTCATTCCTGGTGATTTCCACTCTTATTACTGTCAACAGATGGTATCAGGAATACTCTCCTAGACAATCCGCCAGACGATTCTGAAGACGATCATCACAGCAAGTGTGTTCCAGAATAAAAGTTTGTATAACCTCTTAGAAAACTGTTATGATCTGTTTGAAAACTTGCATAGCAGAGGATTATGAAGTATCGGTAATTTGTGTTTTTTGAATGATTGTTCATATAGTTACTAGACTTCTCAGATGAAAATACTACAAAACCAATGTAAAAAATCTTTGTTCCTAGTACTGCAATAAAATTAAAGTAAATGCTACATGTTTCATTCTTAGAAGGTAGTAGTAGCGCAAATATTGACCACTCCTTCCCACAATGCTTCCCAAACTGTAAAATACCAAACCTCAGATCAAAGGGTGTAAGTCGGCACAACTTCGGTCGACTAGGTACAAGTCGCAATTAAAGGAACTCGGTCATGTTCTTTCACAAGATTTTGTTGTTATCCTTTCTTGAGGTACATGGTATTCTTAGTAATGTGAAGGGAATTAATAAAACTACATAACCAAACTGATAAACAGAAAAATCTTCAACTCAAATTTAGTCAGGTGACCCCAAAACTTTTTTTTTTTTTTGTTTTGCTCTCCTGTAAAATTGTGGCAGTTGTAGTTATACCCTTCTGCCCGAAGAAGAGCGATATATCGTTTGTAAGCGTTCTAACAATTACCATGATTGTATTCATGATAATTTTTTTCTTCAGAAAAAAAGTGATTATTGGTACCTCCTATGTATTTCCCGAATATTCGTATAATTCACAGATCAGTGGTATAATCCCACCATGACTGAAAAAAATGATCAACAATGTCTCTGCCAATTGCAGATAATGTCTCCATTAAAAGAGCTGAATATTGCTATTCCCCCTCCATTTTTCCTTCGGCAAATATATTGTTATAAATGTACCATGGTCAAGAAATAATTAAAAGTAGTACTACCAATCGCAAAAAACACTCCCGAAGTTCTGATAGTTTCATCTAACATATGTAATATTGTCTTGTAATATAATCCTTACAATCGTCAAATGCATATTTCTGAAGGATTCAATTTACATTTTAGTTTCACTTACCGTAACGGCGTCATCAGGAACGCCCCAGCTATTGGCATGACAATGGTGCAGAACAAGGTTCTCAAAATCATTTCAACCCCAGTATTTCATTAGAAGAGAAAGGAGTTTTTCTTTCTTTTCGAAAAATCTCCGTACTTTATCATGATAGACCTGAAAAAGAAAAACTGTTAATTAAGACAAGAGACGACGTTCCGACCGCTAAGAAAGATATCATCCGTTTTAAGAAATCCATTCCCAGAAAAAAAGAAAAAAAAATCGCATCTTACAGTTCGTTATCTTCGGCTTGATTTTATTTTCGTTACTCGTTACAGTGACAGTTACTGTGCAGTATACTTTACTTGATACTGCACAGTAACTGTCACTGTAACGAGTAACGAAAATAAAATCAAGCCAAAGATAACGAACTGTAAGAGGTGAAAAAACAATACGTAGACTTACATTTTTTTCTTTTTTATGGGAGCTAACTGCACTGGTCATCGGTCCGTAAACTTACTTACCAACTACTTAAACTAACTTACCCTAAGAACAACACACACACCCATGCCCCAGGGATGACTCGAACCTCCGACGACCAACGGACGCGCGCACCGCAGCAAGGCGCATCAGTACGCACGGCTATTCCGCTGCGGCTACAAATCGTACCGTCTGATATCTCCTTTCGACAAGTTGCAGAATTTTTTAACTTTATATAAATGTATCGAGGCATTACTGTACTACTTGTAACATCTTTACTGATGTACAGAATTTGTTTCATATAAGCGTCACACTCTTCCATTCCAAAGAAAAGAAGGCAATCATACGAAAAATACTACTGTCGGAACACAAAAAGTCAATTACGCTCCTGTTTGAACAACAAGGCTGCCTCGCTCTGCCATCTTCGCCAGAAGTTTTTTTTTTTTTTTTTTTTTTTTTTTTTTTTTTTTTTTTTTTTTTTTTTAGGCAGATTCAGTAACTAAGATAAATAGAGCGAGACAGTAACAGTGAGAACTGCACATAATCTTTGTGGATCGAGACCCGTTTTTTCTATTCAACTGCCGCGACTGAATAGTCGTGCGCACAGCTGCAGTCCGCGCGGCCGTCGCCGTCGGAGGTTCGAGTCCTCCCTCGGGCATGGGTGTTTGTGTTGTTCTTAGGATAAGTTAGTTAAGTAGTTTGCTAGTTTATGGCCGATAACTAGTTAGGTCCCATAACTTTACACACATTTCAACATTTATCTCTTCAGTTCACGATGAACTTACCATTGCGAATACTTCGCACCGTTAGTGCGTTAGTTAGAACAACACACACACCCATGCCCTAGGGATGACTCGAACCTCCGACGACCAACGGACGCGCGCACCGCAGCAAGGCGCATCAGTACGCACGGCTATTCCGCTGCGGCTTCCACCATGGGACGATATTAACGGACGGCGACAACCGGCAATGACGAATTGCGCGCGCATGTCAAAAACATCTGACGTCACACCACTGCGCGCGAGCCCTCCTAAACGGAGTTGGCTTCAGTCAGTAGCGAGCCTGGGTGTGCATCGGACATTCAAAAGTGCTACGGTCCCCCTTGAGAATGTCCTCCGCAGTCGGGGACGAAACGTTGGGTTTCCAGAATAAATCCACAAGACCACGGCATAATAGCCCGGAAATTTTTAGTAATCTATATCTATATATAAAAGGCTTGTGTGTGTACGTGCTGACAGACTTTTCTCCATGACCACATACTGCCACCCACTCGTTGTTGTGGTGGTAGATAGCCCTTGGTCTAATGATGTTAGTAAGGGAGTTTGGTCGCAATGCGTGGCAGTGGGTGAGTGTGACGAGCAGAAATTCGCAAAATATGCAATAAATACTCTTAGGAAAAGCTATATACTCTGTGACTTACGAACTTTACGGTACGAGTCAAAATCTGTTTATTCTTTCAATCGTCAGACAATGCGGTCCTTCCGTCTTCAATAACGACGAGGAATATACAATACACAATTTTTTAAATAGATCACATGTTTCCGTCAACCACACATTACCGACTATGAACAGAGACATAAAACAAAGATAAAAATCCAGATAGACTCAAAGATAAAAATACTCGTGGAACATTGATCACTTTCGTGGAAACGTGGTGGAAACACAGACATTAATTAATGAATGTCTCTTAGGCCATAGATATTGATATGCCTGTGCCAGTAAGAAAAACTATGCGACGTAGTCCTACTCATATCGCGGCGGCCTCCTGTGATAATGTTGGCAACAGATGTTGAATAACGAGAATCATGTGACATCGTCATAAGCCAATCGCGTGACAAGCAAATATTTTGTCGTGAAATCAAGTATACAGCAGGAACAGAAGTATTTACCTACACTCTATGTGGTTCGGTCATCTTTGCAAAGATTTTATATCGTGTTATGTTGCCAACATAAAAAACACGAGGCCGCCAGGATAGAAAGTAAAATTTTACCGAATCAGATACATCCGTTGTTGTCACATCTCATTATGACCAGCACCTCACGCGAAACACTTTTGTATAGAGTCTCATGATTCACACAGTCTTACAATTCATTCCAAATTCCTATTCAAGAGGATATTTGTGAAATCTGTTACAAATCAATATTCGCACTTATCCAATATCGTTTTCAGAAATGTAATTTGCCAGCCGCTTTCGGCGCTGCTGTTGCAATGTGTAACAAAATTGAGAAAAAAAAAGCCGCATAATATCAAATATACAAGAAAGTTGAGGAAGCGTCACTAAAAGGACCACTTACACATAGTCATCCGTCTTAACCGATCAAAAAAGGACCAAGATTAAGTCAGAGATTGTTAGGTTTTTCCCAATATCAAGTGACATTTCCACCTTAATGTTGAGGGGACAAAATGTATTATGCGCATCTGAATGCTTACTCCAGAGATATTTCTGCTCTCTGCTGCCACTGGAGATAATATAGCTACACATGCGAGCGACAAGCTCATCAGAATCCTCTCTGCTTTCATAATTGTTGGGTGCGATATTGTGATTAAAATTTGTAATTACTTACTTTTGGTGTGGAATACATTAAGATAGAGAAAGACGTCTTCTTTTGCAGAGACAGTTGCGCTTAGAGTTATAATGCGGTTTTTGAATATATAGTTCTGTTACACAAGGTCGATTTTCGAAGTAATCACTGCAGGACATGGGGTCATGTATTAGCTGAAAGAGTGGCCGATGCTGCTAACACAGTCAAGACATTTCACTAGGAGTACTATATTTAATGGAAAGTTCTATACAGACGATCAGCTTACTCCATAACTTCAACGATTACCCAGAGTTACATAATCGCACATTGACACCACCATGATGTCTTATTTAAACAGACATCCACTGCTCTGTTGATTAAATTACCAGACTTTCATCATTCGTCGAGTTATCGATAATAGGGAGCACTGCATACAGAATAACTACATTGTCCCCGGTGCAACACTGCAACATACTAATACTTCAGCATACACTTACTCTGAAAGATAAACAGTTTAATACTACACCATAGAACCAATACATGTCTCTGTTATTACTATTACTATTTCTCATCTCAACTATAGAAATGTTTTCAGAAGTTTACGCCAAACAAACAATTACACACCTTAGTCTTAACTTTATGAACACAAACTAACATTTAATATATATCGTTCCGGGGTACGGAATTCGATTAATTTCACTTTTTGCACGAAAAACGTTATGAACATTCATCGTTTTCAACAATGATTACTACGTAAATTCGACATCTTGGATAGGAGAACTGAGTTTCCGTCAACCACACATTACCGACTATGAACAGAGACACAAAACAAAGATAAAACTCCAGATAGACTCAAAGATAACAATACTCGTGGAACATTGATCACTGTCATGGAAGCGTGGTGGAAACATAGACTTACTAAATAACACAGACATACACTACGTTTACATGCAACACATCTTCCGGAAGACGAAAACCGATTTTCGTAAACCGTTTTTCGCTGTCGTGTTTACATGGCATAGCTTGAATCGGATGGCCTAGCTCACTTAACATGGCGGCTGGAAAACAGCTGATTCAGTTCCTTATTTAGTCTGCACAATCGCTATTTTTCTTTATTTAAATACACAGATTTATATTCACTCTAATATTTAAACTTTTATTTCATATTAGAAAATATCACTCTTTCCATATGTGCCGAAAATTCCTAACAAGAAAACACAATCTGAGAAGCGAAGAACGCATCAAAAACGGTTGCGTTTACATGGGCACGAAAATCGATTGTGGAACTGGAAAACCGCTTTAGAGAAGCAGATTTCCAGAATCGATTTTGGAGTGTTTACATGACCAACCAAAAACGGAATTGGGAAATCGGTTTACGAAATCCGGTTTTGGAAGCCCATGTAAACGGGGTTATACATTAATGAATGTCTCTTAGGCCATAGATATTGATATGCCTGTGCCAGTAAGCTCACTGGGGGTGATTCTATTTACACTTCGGTAAAATCAGAGGTGACGTCATTATGACGTATCCACACTATCGAAGTCGACTGGAGCCATGATCGACTTATGTGGTCGTTCTAGACGCAAAACTGCGGTTGCAATTGTAGCAGACGAATTAAAGGAGTAGCTGATAACATCTTCAATTGGTATATTCATTACAGTTTCGGAAACTATTACTTTGCTTTTTTTTATTTTTATATATATATATATATATATATATATTTTTTTTTTTTTTTTTTTTTTTTTTTTTAAGTAGGAAGCTATAAATTTTCCGAAAAAGGACCTACACTGCGAGCTCTGAAACGTTATTGAGCCAAATCTGATGTTGCCATCGTGGCCCATTTGTGAAGGTTGTGTTTAAAACTAATGGAAACTTTTCCGAGTTGCATTTTAGTACGGACTATACGTTAAACTAAGAGGACAAAATAAGGTTACCAGGATATGGAGCGAAAATGTGTACTTGGACATGTCAAAATATGCGACATACAAAAACAACATATAGTCGCCGTAGGTATATGTATGTTTTCGCCGAAACTATAAATCAAATGAGCTGGATATTAATACAGTCATTTGTTACAGAGGCTCTGCGAACATCAGGTAACACATTTCGTAAAACTGGGTACTCATCTACCGCCAATTTGCTGCAACATTCTAGTTCAGACAATCAACGACTGTTTGTACTGTTCGCGCCCAAAACCAGCGTCTCGAACGATCGCAAAAGTCGATGCGCCGCTCTTCTGGACGTCGATAGTGTGAATACGTCATAATGACGTCACGTCTGATTTTACCGAAGTGTAAATAGAATCACCCGCTCACTGGTCTGTGCTAATCAGTGATCTCTGATACAAATAGCCGTGACACTCTCTGCTGTGAAAGGTGTTATCGTTTGACAGCTGGGTCAAGAAAAACTATGCGACGTAGTCCTACTCATATCCCGGCGGCCTCCTGTGATAATGTTGGCAACAGATGTTGAATAACGAGAATCATGTGACATCGTCATAAGCCAATCGCGTGACACGCAAATATTTTGTCGTGAAATCAAGCATACAGCAGGAACAGCAGTATTTATCTACACACTATGTGGTTCTGTCATCCTTGCAACGATTTTATATCGTGTTATTGATGTTGCCAACATAAAAAACACGAGGCCGCCAGGATAGAAAGTAAAATTTTACCGAATCAGATACATCCGTTGTTGTCACATCTCATTATGACCAGCACCTCACGCGAAACACTTTTGTATAGAGTCTCATGATTCACACAGTCTTACAATTCATTCCAAATTCCTATTCAAGGATATATTTGTGAAAACTGTTACAAATCAATGTTCGCTCTTATTCAATATCGTTTTCAGAAGTGTAATATGCCAGCCGCTTTCGGCGCTGCTGTTGCAATGTGTAACAAAATTGAGAATAACGACGCATAATATCAAATATATAAGTTTTTAACTTCTCGGCGCCTTTTCCTCAATCACACTTTACCGACAATTAATAGAGACAAAGATGAAAATGCAGACAGGCTAACAAATGAATAATAGAGCGCTACACTACAGTCACAGTCATACTTCTATTAGTTGGTGTAGGTGATTTAATTATTCCTATTTCTCATCTGAACGATAAAAGTGTTTTCAGAAGTTTACTTCAAACAGAGAATTACACACCGCAACGTTAACTTTATGAACACAACCTAACATTGAATTTACATCGTTCCGAAGTACGGACTTAATTTCACGTTTTGTATGAAAAACGTTATGAACATTCATTGTTTTTGACGATTACTTCCACTTAAATTTGACAGCTTAGCTAGGAGAACTGAGTTTATTGACAGAACGATCCAACAAGGATTCTGTTTTTGCTGACCTAGGTCAGAAACCCTAAAAACCATGATCTACACAGGCCCTTCTTTAACAACCGTTGCGAAGCACGGGCACATAAGCTAGTTTTGACTATTTCGGCCGTGAAAGTTTACATTTTACAATTAGTCGATGGTCCTACCGTATGGTTTCACCAGAAACTTCTCCCCTGCCTCAGAAATTTGATGTGTTGTTGCATCAGGGTCTATAAAGACACCAACTACGTCTGAGAGCCAGAAGTTTTTCTCATAAACTTGCATTACCTTTTTCTTCCTAATCCCAAAGGGCACTGAAGTGGTGTCACACCCACTCACTGCGTGGGGGAAGAAAATATCTTGAGTACTGAATTTACAGGAATGGGCTCAATACAAAACACTCGGAGTGTTGCCTCTCCCACTCTTCTGGAAATAAATGTTACTTTTAGAAGAAGCTAATGCTGTCAGAAAAACCAAAAGATCGATGTGTTCTACTGTTATGACACCACTGTCGAAATTATTAGCTTCTGATATAGCCGTTTCCACTAACAGGACATTGGCATCTTCCATTGCCTGTTTGACCTGAATTCCCTTGGCTTCCATTTCAGACATCAGCAATGTAATGAGGTTTTTCTTATTGAAATCGCTGGAAAGAAATTTGGCTTGTGAAATTGTGATAACAGATGTTTTGGAAAATAAAAACTTTGTTGAAGAGTGCAGCAAAGACCGTCCATATCTTTCTATTGCTTTGGTGCTCTGGTAACTCATGTCAACAGGATACCCGTCAAAAACCACAATGACATTGCTCCCAAAGTGCTTTTTAACAAAATCAACATAGTTTTGGCACTCCGGTTCAAATGTGCCACGTAGTTTTGGCACACCAGTTCAAATGTGGCATCCGCTGATTGGGTCCACACAACTTTATGCAGTAGGTACCCACCGTCAATAACTGAGCATTTCCTGCTGCCGAAGTCTACTGGTTCTTCTAGTGGAGTAAACGTCTAATAAAAACATCGACTTCCTGCCCTTGTACATATCTTCCCCTGTGAATCGGGAAGGGAGCTAGTTCGTAAGAGAACAACTTCCTGAGAGCCAGCCGCAGTGGCCGAGCAGTCTGCGGCGTGCCAGTCACAGTCTTCACGGCCGCTACGGTCAGGAGTTCGACCGAATCCTTCCTCGGGCATGGATGTTTGTGTCGTCTTCAGTATAAGATAGTTCATAAGTAGTTTGTAAGTTTAGGAACTGATGACCCCACAGTTGAGTCCCTTAAGCTTAACAAACATTTTAACAAACAACTTCCTGAGATCATCATCTGATTGTTTGAGGATGTAAATCCGTTGAAATAGAGTCAGAGGCTGTATTGCAAACTCCTTGTATTTGATTTTAAGAGAACAGGAAACGGATGCTGGAGTTACCACCTTATCCTTACGCCTCTACTTCATATCTGTGAAATTTTTTCCTATGCACAACTCCGCTGAGAGGGAAAACCTAGAATAGTCATATTGGGCCACAAACATAGCAATTAAAACAATAAAACCTTTTGTAGCAATTATTTCCGATTTCTTTAATTTTTATGTTTATCCCTACTGGACTACAAGACAAAAAAATGGACTTTTGGAGCTATTTTTTGTAATTTTAGAAAATTACTGTTTTTTTTTAACATCTGTATCTCAGTCATTAGTGGGTCAAAAACACTTTTGAGCAGCAAAATAGGTAGGAAATTTTATGCTCATTAACTTTAGTACTTGGTGTGTTTTGAGAAAAACGTACGGTTTAGAAGTTATAAGCGAAATAGTGAAAAAGGACAAAAAATATCGAGGTTTTTCAGCACAGGGTCTTCGAGGTCGAAAACTCAGATTCTACTCCACAGACCACCTAAACACAACATACTAAAATTTCATTAACTTCGGAATACTTTTCAGGTAACCTCCTTTTTTATGACCTGCCGCGTGGACTATTAAGGCAGCTGGTTCTCCACTTTTCTGTAAGTGTTGTTTAAATAGCAACATATTTGCCTTCTTTGTGCTATGACAGGACCATTTTTCAGCTGATTAAACCTTGTCTTAGAATTTACTTCAGTGAATAAATTGCCTCTGTATGAGGCTTATTGTGTTTATTTCGTGTTTGAGTATGTGTGAAGTAACCGCCAAAAGCCAGAGAGAAAGTGTTCATTTCAAGGAAAATATACAGGAGATTAGTCTCGTATCAAACGAGGAAGAAATCATTATGAAGTATGTTAATCTTACGTTTGTATTTCACATGGAGGAAGGACGGGTATTTCGGATCATTTAAACATCTTAAAGCATTAATCAAGCATGTGCTCTACCAGCACTTAAAAGAAAGACTGATTGTTGTTTCAAAGTCATCAAATAGAGAAAATCAGTGACAGTAAAATTAACAATGTGCTATCATACTTTTAAACATCATACGTCTTTCGAATCCATAGATCGTGCTTCTTGCCTAAGATACAGAGTTTTTAACGATCCTGAAAGAGCAAAGGGTGTGACGATGAGCAGAAATAAAACAGCACTACTGACAGTGGCGTAGCTATCATAGGGCTGGGCGGGGCAGTGCCCCGGGGCCGCCGAGCTTAAGGGGCCCCTCGGCCTTCGTGATCTGCCTCCGAAAAAAGTTACAATAGAGCGTCGAATTTTTTAATTTTTTTTCTTTACTCTCCTGCCCTAACGTCCATAACCTCTCCCTCCCCTCCCACCAAGTTTCCAATAGTAACCACATTGGGCCACCGCGTGGCGGAGCAAAGCTTCCTATTGGGGCCTTCACTTCACCCGACGCCATCGGAGGCGCAGCTGACCGGCCAAGCCGCCACTCGCTGTGTACAACAACCGGCACACTTCAGTCGGTGTAGCTGCAGAAGTAGCGGCAGCATCAGAGCTGCTCACAGCAACAAATGAGACTTCCAAGTGTTGCGGCGTGCCGCAGTGTGAAGGGTCGCTCGCCTCCAAATACTGTATAAACTTCTTATTGGTAAATAGAAGTGTACAGTATGAACCGTGTCACTATTAGAGTCTTGTAGGTTGGAGTCGGAGTTGCGAAATAACAGTCAATGTTAAGTCCCATAAGCTTAACAAACATTTGAACATTGAACAGTCAATGGCGCTGAATTACGAGCAGTGTGTTTGACAAAACATTTGAATATGAAGTCTCTATAGTGTATTATTAAAGAACAGTATTGTTATACTAACTCCTCTTTGTGTAGTGAATACCCCCGAGGGAGTTCTCCTTAATCATAAATCCCAATTAAGTGCTGTAACCAAATGCACTCTGAAATTTGTGCAAGAAGAAGAGAAAATATGGATAATGGATAGGTGGATTGTATTATTGATCGGCGCGTCATCAGTGAAGCTTCTGCTGCAACTTCATTTGCATAGTTTGGAGCAACTTCCTAAACTATCTTATGGGGTCGTTTTATCTGTGTGTCTTATCCAGGTCGAACTCTATTCCTCTGCAAAATTTCATCCAAATCCACCCATTAATTTTTGCTTGAAAGCATAACAAACGAACTTACACAGTTATGTTAGAGTGTATGATTAAAAATTATCTGGTGCATCGCACGTAATACTTAGTAATATTTAGGTTTGTGTTATTATGTATTCCAGTGGACGGTAAGAAACTGATGAAGTAGTTTTGTATCTGTATAGTTTCATTTTAAAGAGGGCTCCAATGTCATTTTTGCCCGGGGCCCTCAGTGATACAGCTACGCCACTGACTACTGAGATCAGTTTTGGTACTTGACACTGTCAAATAAATATGCAACGACTTTCTTACGCTTAAATGTCCAGGTTTATGCTGTAATACTATGGCCGTTTTAAGTCAATTGTAGAAAATCGTCCCGGTTTGCTAGCAGCAAGTTCTGGCAACATTGGACATGGAGCCACAGTAAAGGGTACCACACACGTAGTTAACAGTTCTTACTGACACTAATGTACGTAGGTTTATCTAAAAGTACACTGAAATATCCGTTTGCGATTTCCTTTCTCCAGACTGGCCTTGAAATATGGATAATAATGTTTTTGTTACGCCAGTACACTTGCTTCTAAGTGCAAACACATCTGAGAGACTTATTAAGCATATTTTTGAACTTATTGCTTAATGGTTAGCCACAGTTAAACTTAATGTTACTTCTGCAACAGAAACTTCTTTGCAATGTTGAACTATGTGTGATGTGAAGCAATTACGTGTCTTTTGCTTGTTGAATGTTTCAGTAAATCTGACAGACGTGCATTCAAATTACACTGGCAAAATCGCCATCTAGAAGGACCTGCTTGGGATCTCAAGAAACCAGTCTTTCAATCGTATTTCTCTAAGTGACGCATTTCTAAACTTTTGGGTATATTTCTTGTTCTTGTGCTTCGACATTTTGATGATGCACTGACAAAAAAGTAAGGAAAATCACTGGTTACACTGCCATCAAAAGGACCTTTAAGACCAACTATTCAACACACCAAACTGTACCTACTCGTCTACTAAACTTCTAACTTGTAAAACTTTGGAGGACAAGCCAGCAGTTATGTCGCTAGTGCACTGGGTGATTCATAGTTGAGTTCACTTAGAGTGTGATTGTTAATGTCTTAAGTCGTAATCGCTATTTAGTTGTGCATGTCAGCCTCTTAAATATCCAAAATATTAAAAATAAATAAATAAACTTTACTGTAAAAATCATACTTGCAAAGAATGCCTAAGGTTTACCCGAAACATTTCTTCAGTCATGAGATTACTGTAATTACCATATTTTTTATTTCTTTATTTTGGGATTTATCAGCCACCCTTTTGATGCTACATTACATTTGTGATAAAAAGATAAAGTATTTTGTTCTAAACAGCTGATATTTTAAAATTATTGAGGATGGGAAAACTTTGTATCGAAATCTGAGTTATTTAACTTAAGGGATACGCGATAAGCATATGAATGATAGGAAGTAGGGGACAACAACTGCATTCTCATAACGTAGACATAAGAACTTATTGAAAATGAACTCAAAAGCTCTTGTAGGTATTCTGGTTCATTTGATATTTTCGAACGATGGGCTCTTATGGATTACACTTGAGAGGAAGTAAGAAGCATGCTATTTTTCAATAACATAACTTTGGCCGATCATATTACGATAATCATGCATATAAACACATTTCCTGCAGATCATATTGAAATGTATAGATGACGTCCAGATTCATAAATATTGTGTAATGGGCACATTTCATCGAAGTGGATGTGGGAGTAGAAGAAAGCGTTATTTGCAGTTTCATCATAATTTAATTGAGATAGTTAAATGGAGGCGTTGGAAACAGCACATTCGTTAAGAAATCCGTTGACTGCCAAATGAAAAATTTCACAGTGTGTAAAATCCCACAAATTTAGCTGCAATTCCGTTAACTTGATACCACTCTGACTATTGGTCTACGAACGTTACCTAACATCTGATAACCAAACAGCAACATAAACTTTTTTTGGAGGGTGCAGATATATTATGGGAGTTTTTACTAATATGCCTTCAGAGAACAAAGACGAAACTATTGTCTATGCCTATACTATAATTCAACTTAAAAAGTTATAGGCCTAAACTCACCAATTGGTGCACATATTTCTGAACAAATAATGCACTCAAAAACCGGTCATAGTTATTTATATTGTTTTCCATGATGGAATCAAATAAAATACATTGCATGTGCCCCGTTTTCGCAAGAAGTCCACAGTCCGTTTTTAGGTCCAGGTGAAAATCATTGCCTTGGTTTCCTACAATTTAAATACAAGTTTGACCTTAATAACAATTTGTGTAGTAGGGCCCTACTTAGTTTTGTTACAATGCATACAAGTAAATTTACTAGCAAAATGCATTCTGTAGGTCTACTGCAGGATACATGCTTGTTGCAGGCTTCAGTTGCTCTTTTCCAACAGATGGCATATTGGCTGAGTTGATTTAAATATGACTTTGGCACCACTTATTAAAACTTTGTGAAAAGATAGTGGAACGGGATACCAGCCATAAATACCTGTGTATATTTTTCGTACACTGATATGTATAAGCTATAATCAAACATGTAAGTCTATGCATTATGTTTATAATAGTAGTATTTGCCGAAGGAAAAACTGAGGGAGAGTAACAATGTTCAGCTTTTTTAAATGGAGACATTACAAATTATCAGAAATTGACAGAGACATTGATCATTTTTTCAGTTACGGTCGGATCGAATTATTCAAACACCTGTGGAATGCACGATTTCATTTTGAAAACAACCAATTTGAGAAAATAGAACGAATGGCTGGAAACGAGTGAATTTGAGAGCAGTACTGACTGTTTTCAGTTTCTCCCTTATTCATATATTTTTTATTGCATCCTAGTTTAGCATGGTGATGTACTTTCATAGGTTGTACACTGAAAAAACATTTTATATGAATTTTGAAAAATATTACTTAAAAAAAAGCACAGACCTGGAATTGTATTCTGTTCAATTTTATCACATAACATACGGGAAGATAGAGATATCGGGAAGCTATGGAAATACATCAGGCATCCAACAACACTGAGTTGTCAAATAAGAAAAGATTGCTCCGGATACACACCCAGGTGGGCAAATTAAAAAATATATATATTTAACTATTTTACAAGTTGTATTAACCTCACCAGTAGTCGCACGACTTTGCACACCACCATTAGTCAGTTGTGCGCGGACTAGCAGTCCGTATGGCATTAATTAATTTCAGTAGCAAGAGTCGACACAGTAAAGGAGAGTACGCAATTTACTGTGTTTGACGTGTAGATTTTTATGTCAATACTTTTGACAGAGCTGTAAATTCTGTCCAATTTCCCTGAAATACTTAGTTTCATAATACGCTAAACCCGTTGCATTTCGTGAAAAATATATTGCGAGTCTTTATGCTAAACAGGACGAAATGTACACACTGATTTCTACACTTTCAGTGTTTGTAAAATACAGTCACATTATTTCCTATTTGAACGTTCAGTACAAACTACATTTTCCTGCTCCAAATAGAGATGATTATTTGCTTCTTTAGCAACAACTGTCATGGTATGAATAACGTCCTCTCTCTGTGTTAGGACGCAGTAACCACCTTTCTGGTTCCTTCTGTCTCTGGGTGAGAAACTACAGACATGTGTCTTGCTTATACCGGAATTCTTCTGCAGACTTCTTCATATAGATCGATATTGCATAAAAGAAGAGATTAAACGTTAATAAAACATATAAGATGAACCTAAAAAGACTATGTGACTAATAGAAAACAACTATAATATGGGAATAATGACTTGCCAACGACGCTAATTATAAGCAACGCCGATAGTCGCGCGGATTCTCAGTCCGTAACTGTCGAGCATTCCACCGCTGCTCTTCTGATCCATGTGAAACAACGGAGTAACATTCTACTTCTCATTACAGGTAGGTATTGAATTTATGTAATTTTTAGATTCACCGAGATGAACAGGAAAGTGAAAAATACTTATGTGCGGACTGTCAGAGAGCGCGCGACTACTGCAGGATGTATTAAAATAATTTATTATTCCCAGATTTATTTTTAATCCAAATATTTATCTACTTCTTAGAAGTGAGGCAAGCGATATTTCAAAGCAATAATAGGGAAGAACTCGACTTTGAGAAGCGCACGTTGTCTGTTGCCACTTGGAACAAAAATGGCGGCAGAAGCTGCCACAGCAGAAATTGATATGCATGCATCCAGGTGTCCTAGCCACGGCATGTCTTTCTCGTTGGCCTCGGTCTACATGCTCGACCCGAATGGTGATGTCAGAGGATCACTCGGAAGATGGAAAAGCAGGCTGCGGTTTTCAACGATGAAAGCAGATCCATCCTGCGCGTAAGTGAGGGTCGTTTGCATGCGCCACATAGACCTGGCGAATGCTGTCTCATAGTGTGCATTCGTCCAAGACAGTCCTTATGGTCTGAGGTGCGATTAGCTACAATTATCTTTCAACATTGGCGTTGATGGAGAAATGAATATTAGTGTTTAACGTCCCATCAACAGCGTCGTCATTAGAGACCGATATCTGAAAGGAACACTGACCAGCGCTCGGTATGTATAGAATGTTCTTTTGGGTCATTCCATGTCAAGTGGCCTCAGGGTCCCCACTCGACCCTCTGCAGTTTTCATGAATTTTCATATAGGACTTACATGAAGCACTGCCAATTTACAGTTCCATAAGTATTAAGGTCGGGCCACTAGCCACGTTTCTGGGAGGCTAGTTTTCTGACATCGCCATGTAAATAAATAATTCTTCAACTTTGTTTAACCACTGCTCAGAATCTAAGAGACATGACGTACTGAAACCTGGTGCCCTCTTCAATGTTTTGGGTACAATAGCTTAATTGTAGAAAAAGAGGTCAAACTATAGTAAACTGACCATAATGTGTTGTCCAAGTGGCTCATAAATATTGTCGAACAAATTTTTGAATGTACTTGATTGCCTTGTATCCAGTGAGAAAAAACGTTTCTGAAGCTGATTCTATAGTTATCTGCAGCATGTCAAAAAGCTCTGCACGTGGTACCCAGATTGCTCAAATAATAACTGAGTTATCAGAGTTCAAAGTCTGCTCGAAAACATAATTAATCAATTTTGGCTCACTTTCAAGGTGTCATATCAAAAAAGGAATCATTCAAATCTGATTTTCCTGCGCACCATTGCAAAGAATGTACTTTGTTTGATCAAAAAAATTTGTCTTTATTCTGGAGACACTGCTTTTAAGAACAAGTAAACTTACTTTTTCATTACGCTAAAAAAGACACAGGCGCATAATCTCATTTTGGTCCATGGTAGATTACAGTCTTACTATTTATGGTTCCCAAGCCATTATATTACATTCTTATTTATTCAGTTGCTGAAATATGTTATTAAATACAGTTACAGTTAATTTAACAAGCTGTAAAATTGGGCCATTCAGCACCATTGAAAAGAGCTCGCTCTGATTCATCAGGAAAAGTTTTTATTGTTGAGGCAGAGAAGTTTAGTGTCAACAATGGAGTTTGAAAACACACTTCTACAATGAGTCTGAAGCACACTACTGTATAGTAAAGAATGTTAAGTTGTAATGTGTACCATTTTACATAATGTGAAGTCAGATTCATTACTGGGCAAAAGTCATTTTTCTGTAAGTCAACGTTATTTCAAGCAGCCTGACACTTTAGAGATGTTTAGCTGGTTATTTTCATTTCAGTTTTCATTATCCAGCACATTATCAGATATAAAAGGCAACTGTAAGTAACAATTGAATTTTAGTGTAATTGATATCAAAGAGGTTTAAGTGTCATGTATTATTGGCCTTTCAGATAATTCTGCATGTCGTCTGAAAACATACACACATCAACAGGGATTCATTCCAGTCAAAGAAAATTCAGTAGAACAACAGGAATTAATAAACCAAAGAAGTGAAATATGTCTTACTGAAAATGCACAAATAAGCTTTCATCACAAAGCAGTACTGTTGGATAAATGTGAATTTTTACAGAGTTTTTGTTGTAATCTATTTGCTGTAAAGAACCATTCTATAAAGAAGGATTTACAGATTGTTAATGTGGAAACAGCAAAACAACCGCAAGCTGTGACAAAGAGCAATGTGAAACCTAGTCAGAACATCTGTGCAATTTGCAGAAAATAA
The DNA here is from genome assembly GCA_026315105.1 of Locusta migratoria. Lineage (NCBI taxonomy): Eukaryota > Metazoa > Arthropoda > Insecta > Orthoptera > Acrididae > Locusta > Locusta migratoria. The sequence continues at coordinate 336,860,630 of CM048745.1, forward strand.
TTTTCAGGAAAGAAAGCAGAAAAATAGGAAAATTAATATGTCTGAAATGTCACATTGGAGAAATCACACACATTTACTTCTTCGGTGATGGGTGAGCCACACAGTAAAGAAACTTCTAAAAGGTGGAACTGTAAAGCACCTGGCAGCAAGACCACATTTTGACACCAACTGATTTTTTTTAAATACTGTACAAAGAATATCAAGAGGAAGCAATCCATTTTTGTTTCAAAAGAAGAAATTGAAGCATTAAAAGCTGAAGAAAGGTTTTAAAGTGGCTGTACAGTATCAGGAACAAGAGAGAATCACCACTTAGAGCCATTAAATGAAAAGCAGCTTCGTATTAGAAGAGTATCCAATGATACAAATGGTTTTGTAACAAATGTTGACCAACATCAAGCAACAGATTCTTCACAAATGTTGCAGCCTTACATCCGGGCCAATACAATGCCTGTGTTTATGATGGAAAACGGTAGACTGGTAATATCTCTGACGTTTCAGAAGAAGAAAATGATGTTTTCGTCAGTTTCTTGCATCCCAATGGATCTGCACATTCATTCTATTGGCCAGCCAGGCAGGACTCTTTTAGATTACAAACAACATTTTTTTTCTCTCATTCCAGCTCTATTACCAGTAAGAATGGGACGACATTATATCTTGTTAAAATCAACTGTCATTGCCATTATTAACATTTCAGCAACTGAATTGATAAGAATGAAATATTATGGCTTGGGAACCATAAATAGTAAGACTGTAAGCTTCCATGGACCAACAAGAGATTGTGTGCCTGTGTATTTTTAATGTGATGAAAAGTAAGTTTATTTGTTCTTAAATGCAATGTCTCCAAAATAAAAACAACTTTTTCTGATCAAACAAAGTACGTTCTTTTCAATAGTGTTTAAGCAATCTGGTTGCCACTTACAGAACTGTTTGACATGCTGGCAGGCTGCAGGTAGCTAAGAAATTAGCTTTAAAAAGTTATTCTTTCAGTACATATAAACCAATAAAGTATAGCCAAAATCTGTTACGTCACGAGTTTTGAGCCACTTTGACAGCACATGATAATGAATTTACGACATTTTGACCATTTGTTCTACAACTAAACTATTGCACCCAAAAAGTTGAACAGAATCACAAAGTTTCAGCACGACAGATCTCTTAGATTCTGAGCAATGATAAAACAAATTCGATCATTAATTCATTTAATTCGCGATGTCATAAAACTATCCTTTATGAAAAAGTAGCTGGTGGTCCTACCATACTTCTTATGGACCTGTCATTTGGCAGAGCTTCATGCAAGGCCTGTATGTACATTACATCCTGTAAAAATTTTATCAAAATCGAAGAACATCGAGTGGGGAGCCTGTCTAAATTTAGGCCACTTGATATGGAATGACCCTTTTGCCTTTCTTGCGACAAGAAGGTGATGTATTGTTCCAACAAGATAATATTCGCCCAAAGATTGCCGTGGAAACTTAACGTAATGACGTTCAGTAACTTCCCTGGCCATCATGATCTCCGAAATTATCTCCACGTTTGGGTTACGATAGGACACAAAGGACACATGTGACTTGTCAGCCCACAACTTTTGCTCAGTATTGGCCATCTGTGTGATCGAATGGGTGCCAGAATCAGCGCCTGCATTGCTGCCTGTTGATCCTACACCAAGTACTAATATCGGTTCCTCAGCATGGATCAGCGCCTGGTACCTCAGCACTGCTTGGGCTGTTGCTCTGTAAACCTAGTTAGTCCACGTGGGCCGGCCGCGGTGGCCGCGGGGACTGAGGTGCTTCAGTCACGGTCTGCACGGCCACTACAGTCGGGGGTTCGAATCCCCCTCGGGCATGGATATTTGTGCCGTCCTAGTTCGTAAGTAGTTCATAAGTAGTTTGTAAGTTTAGTGACTCATGACCCCGTAGTTAAGTCCCATAGACTGTACAAACATTTGAACATTTGAGTCCAGGTGGGCGCCAAAAGGGGCAAACGCTTTAGAATAATTATTATGATTTTTAAGAGGCAATTAAATAAACTAAATCAACTTTATTGTATGCTATAGTCAGGGCCGCTGTGAGGCAGCACCGGGCCCGGGGCACGAAGCAAGATGGGGGCCCAACTCAAAATATAGCAGTCAATTTTTAAAAGAAGTTTGTAATTTGTTTTTAACCCTCTATTTCTGATTGTCGCAAAATCGCCTCATAGTGTTGTAACCTTTAAATGTGGAAGAATAATATGTTCAAGAGCCAGTGTTGACTAAAGAAGATTCTACATGAACAGGCCCAGTGCATGTCACTGCTGCCATTAACTGAAAGTGACTGTACTTGTACGAGGACCCTCGTTTATTGTGCTCGTGTTGCGAAGAATATGAGATAAGGCTAAATACATAGGGAAGTTTCAATCTGAAAATAGTTTGTTTTGTTAGGTTGCAATTCTCTTTTAGATGTGATAAAGTAAATAAAACTTTCAGTGTACACGAAAGTAATGTTTATGTAAGATACTATCATCAGGCACTTAGACATCTTTATAGGCATTTGAAAGAGATAAAATAAAATGCAGGAAGTGCGGTTATGTCCAATCATCTTTGGTGCTAACATACTTCATTGCCATATTGAGCTTGTGATTGACGTTTTTGCTGTTTTGAATACAATAAGCACCGGGTTTCAACAAAACCAGCCCCAGGTAAGTCTCCCCTTATTGATGGAGTAGGTCATTGGTCCTGTGTAACAGGAAGGCAAAGATGCAAAAGATACAGCTGTAAACAGCAGACGGTCGTTATGTATACACAATTCAAGCCTCATCCTTGCAAACAAATACATTGTTTCAAACAATTTCATGAGCAAAGTAACCTTTATCCCATGCAATAGGTTTGGACATAAACACACATGTAATTCAAACATACGTTCATTATTTTTTCTATTATTATAAGAAAGTTCAGTAAAAAATTTCCCTCAATGAAGAGTTGCAAGCCTTTAATTTCTCAAATACTGGTATCAGAAATTTAAGAGGTACCTAATAATACCAACTGTGTATAACATGCTTTACATTTTATATTATTAACCGTCTAACATCACAATACTAAGCACAAAAAAGACGATTTATTATTTTTTTCTTGCAGTAGAAATTAATCCAGGCACTAAATGAGTTAACACAACATCATTAGGGAACATAGCAAATGCACAAAAAAATACTCACTATAAAGTAATATAAGTATAAAACTCAAATTTTTTACAAAACATTTTAAAAACTTTAAAACATACAACGTTAAGAATGTTTGATGTGGTTTCAACACATCATAATTAGGTAAACATTACAAATACACGCATTAGAAACCAATACAGAGATACAGTAATAAATATTGGTTAGGAGAGTAGTGACGGAGATTTCAGGAACCGAAGATAACGACAGCTACGGAAGTCGATGATAGGTCTACCGAGACGTACAAGACAAGAGAGCAAACTGGTACGACTTACAAATTAGATTTCAGTTACTACTCAGTAAAGATTTATTTTTGTTAACGTTTGTTCGCTTCATTTAATTCTGTTTAGAAAATTTATTTGCACTTCACTTTTAAACAGCCAGCCAAGTCAGTGACCTAAACATTTCAATATATATATATATATATATATATATATATATATATATATATATATATATATATATATATATATATAACTCACTTGCATTTAAATCGTAATGTGGCGTGCAGCGTGTAATATATTATAAGCTTTTCGCTTGTAACTCTGTCTATGGTGCTTTCTGAGCCTTCCGTTCAGCAAACATTTGAATTACATTATCGAAGTCTGGCTGCCTTGCCAAATCGGATTCAGTAGCCAAGGTTCCCATATCTGTGAGACGTTGTTGATGTATGGTTGATCTCAGACAGTTTTTGATACAAGCCAGAGTGCTAAGTGATGTCTCTCCCAGTGACAGTCACTGGAAGAGAGCAAAGAATGCGCAGAGCTACGCTCTTATTCAAGAATTCAATAGGTTTCAAAGAAAGGCCTTCGAAGTTTTCATTTATCAATGAAATTACCAGACTATTTGAAGGAACATTTCCTAGAATGTCTTTGAGACAATACATACTAAAATGAGGAAACAAGCCTTGAGTTAGTAAAAGCAGCAAAATTTTTTGTGAAACAAGAGAAGAACTATATACAGCAGGCAAGAGATCAAATGATATCAGTAGTTTTAGGCACTTTAAAATCTATACAAGTTCTGAATAAAGTCAGCAGCAAAGGACATGTGCTTCAAAGCAGAAACTGATAACTGAAGCAATAAAGTAAAAATTATTTGGAATAGGGTATTTTCCTGTGTTAAAAATATGGTTCGAATTGTTGTTATTCTGAATGATTATAACATTCGGACAGCATTTTTGCTCATAATTCTTACAAAAGATCTGTTATTTTTACGTAATTAAAGCTTAAAAATCATCAAATTTCAAGATTAGATCACGTGATCGAAAACGCTCCGTTATTGGCTGAAGTACTGGTAACGTCATAGAACACCTACAGCGCGGCAACTAGAAGTCGGAGATGTATTATTGTACGCGTTTCCTCCATTTCGATGCTTGAAGTTCAGTTTTCGTGATCTAAACGCGTTTACAGATTTTATGCCACAATGGAAGATGGTTACGTGAAGGCTGACAGCGGAAACCTCCCTAAAGTTCATGCTTTTATGGTGTCTTCATTCTTTAAAAACAATCAAAATTTTTACGTGCCAGAAATAAGAAACGTGAAAACTGCATTGTAAGTAACGCATACCTACATTTTAAAGCTAATTATTTCGAGAGATTTTATGCCATTGGAAAAAAGTACCCTATTTGCTGGTGTCAGCAAACATCTGAAGTCATCATATTATGCAATAAAGGGTGAAATTTTATCTTCTATCCAAGCGGCCTTGAGTGATTATGTTGGCAAAATCAACAACACAATAGAAAATCTTTGTCCAGATGTTCAGACCACATAGAATGACGAGATTAGTGTATCGTACACACCGTGAAGTAAATAAATAATGCTGTTCCTGCTCTATGATTCTTGTATGTACCCTTGTCCGGTCAGTAAAAGTAACTGCCCTCGTAAATAAAGGTTTCACTACAAAATATTTGCGCTGTCACGCGATTGGCTAATGGCGACGTCTCATGATTCTCGCTATTCAGCATCTATTGCCAACATAGTCACAGGAAGCCGCCGGGATAGTTAGTAAAATTTAACCCAGTAAAGTACGCAGTTAAGGGAGTAATTTTATTTAACTACTTCAATACTGGTGCAAAGTGAAACATCAAAACCTGTAAAATACAGCAAAAATACCTTTTGTATAGTTATACAATATATCTATAGTCTAGGACAGGGACAGTGGGTTGCGTCAGCGGTGTTTTCATATCGCTCGTAGGTTGGCAACGCACATTTCGCGTAGCCAAAGGCATGTCACTTTCGCGTAAATATTGCGAGCGACACATGGTGGAATAAATTTATAGGGGAAACAAAACAAAAAAAAAAACAGAAGGGCGATGTCCATGTATAAAACGGTTGTTTGACTAAGATCTATTGGTGATAAAATTGCACTTACTGGAGATAAATGATCAGTGCTATACTTTTATAGTGGGCTGCAACAATATTCATGATGTTCTTTCACCAAATATATAAGGAAAATGCTTTGATTACACATAAATCTTAGGCATGTAACATTATGAAGTTTTACTTCATAAATGTAAATATCAGGTCATTAACCTATATATAATACTAGTTTACACCTTTGCAGTAGAAGAGAATGATACTAAAGAATTTAGTTTACCAATGGAATAATATTGTTTACTTACATCAAAATGATCCTCACAGAAATACACACATAAAGTAGCCGCTATTTCATTTGGATCTCTTCGCGCCAGTGTCAACCACTTTTTGCGTATCTTCTCATTTTTTGGTACTTGCAAGAACAATTTTTCTGGAGTCTTGACAGATATATTGGTACAGTGCGGAACTAAGCAATATTTGTAGGTCATTATGCAAACGTTAACGGCCAAACACGAGGCCTCGGCCCAAATAATATACAGGTATTTGTTTATCTTACGAGATCGTGTTGTATGACGTCACAGGCATCACGTGACTCAAATGTAGCGTTTTAGCGGACTTTCAAATTATTTGAATTTCATTTCTTTTTTTTAAAAAAAGTACCGAAACCCACGAGGTAAAAAACCATGTTCGGACCATAATATGACATAATTAACAATTTAAAACGATTTCCAGATAACAGTCAAATACCCTATTGTGTAAAGAAGAAATCACGAAAAATTCAGTTTATAGTGAAAATATCCAATTAAAAACTGAGGGTTAGCAGTCTAATAATTGCAGCCACATTCAACATGTTAAGAGAAACAGAAAAAAATGGTTTGCAAGGCTTTCACAACCAAGCCATAGATATTTTGAAATCCAGAGTTCCTAGCACAGTACAACAAATGAATGTAACAACAGTCACTGTCAAGAAATTGAGAGGGTTATTACATCCCTGAAAAGAAAAATTTCTGCTGTAATTAACAATAAGTTATAAAAATACTGCCACAGATATGTAAGTAAAGTCTTTGCCGCAATTGTGAGACATGATTTAAGCAATGGATATGCCCTTGAAGACTTAAGCTTGCATTGTAAAATTGCTCTATAAGAAGGGGATAAGACAGATACTGTCAACTATCAGACGTTATCACTACTGGAAGTTTCTCAAAAGATTTTAGAGAAACTAATCTGTGCCATGATAGTTAAGGTCCTCAATTAACGCAATATTAGCACAATGTCAACAAAAGATGCAAAATTTGCATTTGCTGGCAAAGTCTTCGAGTCTATCAACAAAAAACTGGAAGTGACTGGTATATTTTGTGATGTAACAAAAGCTTTTGATTGTGTCAGTTATTGATTTCTTTTTACAAAAATGACACATTTCATTATTAATGGAACAGTAGCGAAATGGCTTGACTTGCACCTGAATAATAGAAAAAAAAGTTGTACTGGATAGACAAGAGGGTGTCCAGATATCATGAGAATGGGATACCATCACATGTGGAATGCATCAGGACTCAGATCCGGCCCCTACACTTTTCATTATCTTTGTAAAGGATCTGTCACTCTGTATGGAATATTGTAGTTTCACCATTTTTTATGACAATACTACTTTCCTTTTTAATAAGTCAGTACATAAATTTAAGGTAACATCATATAAAGTTAACTAGTAAACTGGTTTAACATTAATTGTCTTACTTCAAACTTCTCTAAACAAACTACACTCAGTTGAAATGAACATTTAAAGATGAAGAAAAAGCAGTAAAAATAGATGGCCAATTGTTAACCAGAGTGGATACCTCAAAATACTTGAACTTGCATATTCACAGCAGACTAAACTGGTCAAACCATATTCTGGATCTGTATAAAAGACTTAGTTCACCAACCTAAACAATATGCATTATTTTTTTCTTATAGAAATGTGGAAATCATGAAATCAGTCTATTATGGGCATTTTCTCGCCATTGTGGCATATGGAATTATATTTTGGGAAACCAGCTTTTTGTGAAAAAAAAAAGAAGAAAAAACTGTGCAAGCAAGAGCCATAAGGATCACGTGTAAGAGTTGCAGGAATATTTTTAAGAAACTGAAAATAATATATATATTATCTTTGATGGCTTCAAAAGGAAAGAAAAATCCATTTTAAGCCTAACAATGTGTATCATAGTCATGGTACCAGAAGAAAACATGGGATCCACTATGAACAGTCAGATCCAAGTATGGTAAAGAAAGGCGTTCATTTTAGTGGCTGTAAGATATATAATGTCCTTTCTTCAAGAATAATGTGTTTGGTAGAAGATGAACTCTTGTTTAAAAAACTCAAGCAAGTTCCTGCTGTGATGTCATTTTATACAATTCCAAGAGTTCTGAAGTATATAGAGCATAGTATTCCATGTAGTATTAGCTGTAAATACATACCCAAATCTCTATTTCTAATCCTGACTGTACTTTATTGTAAACACATCTGTTGTGTGATATTTATTATCTGCAACAGTTATTATTTTGTAATTATAGTTCATTGTAATAAATCTCAAGTTATTGTTTACTAGCATATGAAATCCCTTTCTTTCTGTATTCCCATACTTTGTAAACAAATAACACGTACAAATGACATTCCATATCCTGTGATATAGTCACAACATGGATCACTGGAACAAGAAATAAATAACAGGAATATGCATGTATGCCAGCCTTCCATGCTGATATAAATATATATTTATTTAGATACACATCGAATATGTTCATGGAAAAACTAATTTAAAAAAAACCTAAATGGTAATGTAATAACAAAATATGTGAAGGGGAGGCAGTTTGTGAGGAAAGACCATATACCTACTGTGCATAATATTCCTGAGTAACAATATTTTTTTCTTTTATATGTTTTATGATTATTGAGTATTTGAACTTATAATTGTATTGTAATTACTTTGTGATGACAGTGCAAAAGAAATGGATGAAGAGCATCAATTAGCATTCGTAAAATTCATATAACATATCTAAATTTTTTAATTTCTTACTTTTTTGTGTATTGATTATTTTAAAAATTGTGTACTATTACAAAACTCCAAGATGAATATTGAACAGAGTAATTTATAAATAGTTCACAAAGTATCCTACAGTGTATAATAATTATAGAAAAGTAGATTTCTCAAGAACTTTATAAATGAATTACATTATATGGTCAATAATACAGGACAGGTGGCAACTCACCATAAAGACAAATGTTGAGCCACAGACAGGCACACAGAATAAACAATCACATTCCAAATCTTAAAATGTTTATAAAGCTGTGGGACCAGACTCCAGTGTTAATCAGTCCTTAGACTTGCAGACTACATAAACTAACTTATACTAAGGACAACACACACACCCCAATGCCCGAGGGAGAACTCAAACCTCCGACATGAAGCAGTTGCACAGTCAGCAGCAAGATGTTTTAGAGCTCATAGCCATTCCGATATGACGACAATTACATTTGCACAACTTAAATTTTCTCCCATAGCCCTAATCGGAAAAGGATACACATAAATTGATACAATTCCTCAAAAATAACTCAAGACATGGTGGTCATTATGTGGTTCATATAGATACATGTGAATGATGAAGACTGTGGCTGAAAATTTAAGTTGTGTATATGAGATTTTCAATTCTGTGTTTCTGTCTGCGGCTCAATCATCGTCTTTGTGGCGAGTTGCTAGGTGTCCTTTATTACTGACATTCCAACCTGAACTTTTCATTGTTATATAGTCCGATATAACAGGCCTGTAATAAACTGTTACATTTATGAATTGTAATTTATTTACCGTTTTCAAATTTTAGTATAAGTCTGTGAGTCATTAAAAATGCATCTATGCATTTTCAGTCATAATTTCTTTATTGAGAAGAGAAAAATATATGTTGGACAAAAATCTCATAATACCTTCCATACATTTGCACATTAATATTCTAAACACGATCTTATGTTGTGTTTGTTGGGGAACTGGCAGAGGAGAGAGTATACTAAAAACATAGAAGTACACAAATATCTAGAAATAAAAGTACACAAATATCTAGGTCAACTAAAGATTATCAGACCATCTTCAGCTTGTCAAAATTTGACATTCTATCTCGTTTTCTGACAATGTCTATATCAAGTTCTTTCATACAGTCTGTGACTTATTATGTATACATAACTATGCTCCATTCTGCGGTAACTAAGAAATTATAATTTTTTCAAACTTAATTCTAATATATACAATTATTTTGTGTGAAGCATTATATGGAAAAATTACAAATTTCAGTTTACAAAATGTATTGTGCCTATGCAAAAGTAGTTTGTTTTCATTGGCTCTCTATATCATTTATAATTGATACTATTTGGCCATTATCATTGTCCAAATTTAACATGTAAAATATAAAATGAATTATCATTATTCATAAACAAAGAACTATTATTAGGTATATAGAGAGAACTTTTCCATTTTTAACACATTACTGTGTCATGTACATACAAAAAATTCACAACAGACATTTGTATTTTCCCATTTCAGTTACAGACTACATAAAATAATTTTCAATGTTATTTTATTTCTTTGGTTTTGTATATATAAATATGATATTTCCATACTTACTGACTGTAATTTTGAATACTGTTGTAAACATATATCTTGACCAAGTTGCTGCTAGAACATTCTACATATTTTATATATTCAACTGCCCTCTAATCACACTTCCTTAATCTCAGGTTTCTGGATGTCAGGTTTATAACAAATCTTTCCTTTTTTAAACATAATATTTAATAAATGTGTGTTGCATCAAAAAAAGAATGCTGTTTTCTTTACTAGTGACCAAGCAGAATGTATTGTAAAATTTTGCAGATGCCTTCATTTAAGTTATGAAATCCTGCTGAACTATGATGATATCCTAGCAAGAGAACAAAAGCTGAATATTGAAAAGACAGATCAATGAATATATTTTTCTGTAGGCTGCACTATTATTCATCAAACATTCTACTGATTGATCTCTTTTTCCATAATTCAAGAGCCAACGGTAATCCTAGAAAAGATAAGATTTTTTAATGCAAGCTCTGCATATAGAATAACTATGTTGTCCCCCGTGCAATACTGCAACATACTAATACTTCAGCAAACACTAACTGTGAGTTCTACGCCAAAAAGACAATTATACACCGCAGTCTTAACTTTATGAACACAAACTAACATTGTACTTACATCGTTCCAGAGTATGGACTTCAATTAGAATAGCTTTTTGCATGAAAAACTTTAGGAACATTCATCGTTTTCGACAATGACTTACATTTGACATCTTGGCTAGGAGAACTGAGTTTATTCAAAGAGAAATCCAACAAGGATTCTGTTTTTTCTGACCTAGGTCCGGAACCTTAAAAACCGTCATAAACACCAAGGTCCCTCTTTAACAACCGTTGCGAAATACGGGCATATACTCTAGTGTATAATAAACTTACCGTCTTGTGTGTGAATTACATACAGGATTTTACGATCACTCATGGCTAGCAGACAATGTTTGACATATGGAAGTTTTGAGTCAGTCTGGGACGCGTGTACAAAGGTTTATGTGATCATTCAGATAGTGCGTGAATACTGGATTCATATCCTGCTTCAGCACAAATTTCGTATGTCAGGAACAAATTATACAGCTTTGCTATTACAGGATCAAAAGTGTGGATACATTCCTTGTATCACTGGAGGGTGTGTTGTGTTGCACATCAGTCATCACATCAATGGTGTTTACTGTGGACAACAGTATTGGTGATGCAAGTGACATATTCCTCATATAGCAAACGCAGCCCTTTTAACCAGCCCTATAAAAAGAAAACTAATGCCATAATAATTATTCTTGCTTGTCTTTATAATCATTCACGGACTGCTCTGGTTCGATCTTGATCGAATATTGGTTATATATTCACAGGACTACATCGACTTACTTTCATGTGTGAAATCATCTCATAAGAGTCATCGGGCACAGTTCCTTTGGTATTTCTACAGGCACTTTCAATTTTCTTTTAAGTGTGTAGCTGGAATCAGCCCAAATAAATACTACCCATCAAGGCTTTCATGTGACGCCCAGTGGCAGCAGAAAACATGTAGTTGATGTGGATTTTCAGGGGTTAGGCCTATCTCAGCAGTGTCAGAGTCTTGAGGATGTATTGAAGTTGAAGGTAAATCTTCTATTGGAATTTCATTACTGGAATCAGTCATATGAGAATCCTGTGTAACCATGATATCAGGTACAGAAAACGGGGTTAGGTCGGAAACTATGGACTTTGTTTGCAGCAATATTTGCTTGGCAGATTTTGTCGCTGAAGTATGATTTAACTTTTCCATTGAGGTGTTGTCCATGATTAGTAAATAATTATCTATACATATCTTCAGTGGAAACAAATTTTACATTGGAAAAACAGCACAGATTCTTTTCTTGAAAAGCTTATTTGTTTTGGCTATTTCTGTATTCACACGTGAATAATCTACTGGGTCATATCTATGTGGAATCCCACGACAATAATTTTACAATTGTCTGAAACTTTTAGGTATTCTATTACCAGTAACCCCTTGAGTGGTCTCTTTTGCTTCGTTTCTAAAAACGTTGTTTGCACCAACTGCTAACAGTCTATTTATCAATTTATACTGATAGGCCAATATGGTTATTTATGCAACTATTCGTCATTTTACACAAATTTGCAGATGGTTTCACAAAACCCATTGCATTAGCTAGCTTCTCAGACCTTAACGTTTGTGCTAACCCTCTTCCATGACTGTCAGAAAAAATTGAGATATTGTGATTTTTCAACATTGATTTTCTGTTTTGTATCACGCAACTGTTTGCAATGTTTAGGCCATCTGATTTGCTTATCTGAACGGAATTGGAAAGCTGCTTTTTATTCAGCCGACATTTTCTTGAATTTATGTCTGTGCCAGTAATAGTAGACTTACAAAAAACTTCGAAGCTCTTTCTTACTAGTATTGATTGATTTATTTATCATATACATGATATGGGTTTTTGTCAATGTGGATAAATAAAGAAAAATACATATAATATTTAGAAGAATATACAGGGTGAATCACCTAACACTTACACCGCAAATATTGCGAAATGGAAAGTGCAATTGATGTGAGGTTTTCACAGAATGGATTGGTAGTGAAGGACTCGTAATGTTAGCCAATAAACAGATTGTAAAACTACCTAGAAAGTGTATTTTTATGCAAACATACAATTTTTCAAATGGAACAATGGTTGTTTCTATCATGCACTAGAATGTTTGATACCAGCTGGGTACAAAGAATTTAAAATGACATTTTTATCACGTTTAGTTTGGCAACTACAACCATTCAAAACTTTAGGGGTGGGGACTACAACAGCATAGCTGACTGGCTGGTGGTCATGAGACACCGGGCCGAGACAATCTGTTTGTTGGCTAAAAATACGAGCCTCTGACTACCAATCCTGTGAAAACCACACATCAATCGCACTTTCCGTTTCAGCAATTTTTGCGGTGCAAGTGTTAGGTGATTCACCCTGTAGGGGGAAAGGGTTGTGCCTTGGAACATTTTTTACATTTTAATTTTTTTACACTATGACTTTGCAAGAATATGTATACATGTGGCGTCTGTTTCGAAAAGGACAGACGTCACTTGTGATCCTGCAGCTGTTATTATTAATACTCATAGAATATATGACTTCAACTGCGATTGGGCAAAGCTGAAAATGTGTACCCAGCCGGGATTCGAACCCGGGTCTCCCGCTTTCTAGGCAGTTGCGCTGACCCCTACACCACTGGGGACACAGTGACCACCGCACCTGCAAGGACTACCCATGCTCGCCTCCCGTCAGATACAAATTCCCAGCTTCGCCCTGCCCATAGTACTCAAACTCGTAGTTTAACTAATTCCCGTAAGAGTAAGGGCTTCAAACTTGCCCACCCCTCCCCACTAACGATAGGATCATTGCCCGTCACCGGCGTATTATATATATGTATACATGTGGCGTCTGTTCCGAAAAGGACAGACGTCACTTGTGATCCTGCAGCTGTTATTATTAATACTCATAGAATATATGACTTCAACTGCGATTGGGCAAAGCTGAAAATGTGTACCCAGCCGGGATTCGAACCCGGGTCTCCCGCTTTCTAGGCAGTTGCGCTGACCCCTACACCACTGGGGACACAGTGACCACCGCACCTGCAAGGACTACCCATGCTCGCCTCCCGTCAGATACAAATTCCCAGCTTCGCCCTGCCCATAGTACTCAAACTCGTAGTTTAACTAATTCCCGTAAGAGTAAGGGCTTCAAACTTGCCCACCCCTCCCCACTAACGATAGGATCATTGCCCGTCACCGGCGTATTATATATATGTATACATGTGGCGTCTGTTCCGAAAAGGACAGACGTCACTTGTGATCCTGCAGCTGTTATTATTAATACTCATAGAATATATGACTTCAACTGCGATTGGGCAAAGCTGAAAATGTGTACCCAGCCGGGATTCGAACCCGGGTCTCCCGCTTTCTAGGCAGTTGCGCTGACCCCTACACCACTGGGGACACAGTGACCACCGCACCTGCAAGGACTACCCATGCTCGCCTCCCGTCAGATACAAATTCCCAGCTTCGCCCTGCCCATAGTACTCAAACTCGTAGTTTAACTAATTCCCGTAAGAGTAAGGGCTTCAAACTTGCCCACCCCTCCCCACTAACGATAGGATCATTGCCCGTCACCGGCGTATTATATATATGTATACATGTGGCGTCTGTTCCGAAAAGGACAGACGTCACTTGTGATCCTGCAGCTGTTATTATTAATACTCATAGAATATATGACTTCAACTGCGATTGGGCAAAGCTGAAAATGTGTACCCAGCCGGGATTCGAACCCGGGTCTCCCGCTTTCTAGGCAGTTGCGCTGACCCCTACACCACTGGGGACACAGTGACCACCGCACCTGCAAGGACTACCCATGCTCGCCTCCCGTCAGATACAAATTCCCAGCTTCGCCCTGCCCATAGTACTCAAACTCGTAGTTTAACTAATTCCCGTAAGAGTAAGGGCTTCAAACTTGCCCACCCCTCCCCACTAACGATAGGATCATTGCCCGTCACCGGCGTATTATATATATGTATACATGTGGCGTCTGTTCCGAAAAGGACAGACGTCACTTGTGATCCTGCAGCTGTTATTATTAATACTCATAGAATATATGACTTCAACTGCGATTGGGCAAAGCTGAAAATGTGTACCCAGCCGGGATTCGAACCCGGGTCTCCCGCTTTCTAGGCAGTTGCGCTGACCCCTACACCACTGGGGACACAGTGACCACCGCACCTGCAAGGACTACCCATGCTCGCCTCCCGTCAGATACAAATTCCCAGCTTCGCCCTGCCCATAGTACTCAAACTCGTAGTTTAACTAATTCCCGTAAGAGTAAGGGCTTCAAACTTGCCCACCCCTCCCCACTAACGATAGGATCATTGCCCGTCACCGGCGTATTATATATATGTATACATGTGGCGTCTGTTCCGAAAAGGACAGACGTCACTTGTGATCCTGCAGCTGTTATTATTAATACTCATAGAATATATGACTTCAACTGCGATTGGGCAAAGCTGAAAATGTGTACCCAGCCGGGATTCGAACCCGGGTCTCCCGCTTTTTAGGCAGTTGCGCTGACCCCTACACCACTGGGGACACAGTGACCACCGCACCTGCAAGGACTACCCATGCTCGCCTCCCGTCAGATACAAATTCCCAGCTTCGCCCTGCCCATAGTACTCAAACTCGTAGTTTAACTAATTCCCGTAAGAGTAAGGGCTTCAAACTTGCCCACCCCTCCCCACTAACGATAGGATCATTGCCCGTCACCGGCGTATTATATATATGTATACATGTGGCGTCTGTTCCGAAAAGGACAGACGTCACTTGTGATCCTGCAGCTGTTATTATTAATACTCATAGAATATATGACTTCAACTGCGATTGGGCAAAGCTGAAAATGTGTACCCAGCCGGGATTCGAACCCGGGTCTCCCGCTTTCTAGGCAGTTGCGCTGACCCCTACACCACTGGGGACACAGTGACCACCGCACCTGCAAGGACTACCCATGCTCGCCTCCCGTCAGATACAAATTCCCAGCTTCGCCCTGCCCATAGTACTCAAACTCGTAGTTTAACTAATTCCCGTAAGAGTAAGGGCTTCAAACTTGCCCACCCCTCCCCACTAACGATAGGATCATTGCCCGTCACCGGCGTATTATATATATGTATACATGTGGCGTCTGTTCCGAAAAGGACAGACGTCACTTGTGATCCTGCAGCTGTTATTATTAATACTCATAGAATATATGACTTCAACTGCGATTGGGCAAAGCTGAAAATGTGTACCCAGCCGGGATTCGAACCCGGGTCTCCCGCAGTTGAAGTCATATATTCTATGAGTATTAATAATAACAGCTGCAGGATCACAAGTGACGTCTGTCCTTTTCGGAACAGACGCCACATGTATACATATATATAATACGCCGGTGACGGGCAATGATCCTATCGTTAGTGGGGAGGGGTGGGCAAGTTTGAAGCCCTTACTCTTACGGGAATTAGTTAAACTACGAGTTTGAGTACTATGGGCAGGGCGAAGCTGGGAATTTGTATCTGACGGGAGGCGAGCATGGGTAGTCCTTGCAGGTGCGGTGGTCACTGTGTCCCCAGTGGTGTAGGGGTCAGCGCAACTGCCTAGAAAGCGGGAGACCCGGGTTCGAATCCCGGCTGGGTACACATTTTCAGCTTTGCCCAATCGCAGTTGAAGTCATATATTCTATGAGTATTAATAATAACAGCTGCAGGATCACAAGTGACGTCTGTCCTTTTCGGAACAGACGCCACATGTATACATATATATAATACGCCGGTGACGGGCAATGATCCTATCGTTAGTGGGGAGGGGTGGGCAAGTTTGAAGCCCTTACTCTTACGGGAATTAGTTAAACTACGAGTTTGAGTACTATGGGCAGGGCGAAGCTGGGAATTTGTATCTGACGGGAGGCGAGCATGGGTAGTCCTTGCAGGTGCGGTGGTCACTGTGTCCCCAGTGGTGTAGGGGTCAGCGCAACTGCCTAGAAAGCGGGAGACCCGGGTTCGAATCCCGGCTGGGTACACATTTTCAGCTTTGCCCAATCGCAGTTGAAGTCATATATTCTATGAGTATTACTTTGCAAGAAATTGGAAAATTTACCCCATAATTTTAGGTAATGTTGAACGAACAGCAGTTTACGCTAGCTTCAATATTTACACAATTACTCACCAATAAAGACTTTTGTGACACTTGTCCCAAGGTACAACCTATGGTTTCACCTTGGGACAATGGTGGTTTTACATTGGGACATGGTGATGTATTCCAATTTCTTAGTTTTATGAATGAAGAAATCGTATTGGAATTAGGTAGTAAATGTTTGTTAATTCAAATACAAAAGTTATTTTACCTTAAAACAGGCGATGTTATTAACTATGATTAAGTTCTCAACATTAGGGAATACAAAATGGTCCTTTGCTTCCTTAAGAATTTCACAGTTACATCTTCTTCTGTGCTGTCTAAAGCAGGAGTACTGCATAGTAAACATGAGATCTGCCACTGATGTCAAATTTTACCAAGATCCAACTACCTTGAGAACAAGAAATGGTTACTTTTCTAGATGGAAAGAAGGATGAGAAATCCTCTTCTTCAGATGAAAAATCAAATATGCTACCTCCAGAGCTACTGCCGAGCTCGGGAATTTCTTCCTCAAAAGAAGTGAAAGATGAAAACTCCTATGTCCGTTTAGTGGCTTCTTTCTGTGGGAAAGACTTCTTTTTCTTGTTTTCCTTGTTTTTCCTCTTCAATTCTTTGTTTTTCTGGTGTATCAATGACAATCACACACCTTCCAGCTGTCCCAAGGTGCAACCAGAGACGTGTCCCAAGGTAAAACCAAATACACAATAACAGAAAACAGTATCCTAACCTATGTACACATTTATATCTTTGTAACTTATGGTATCAATAGCTTACTTAAACAATGCCCTACTACACTGTATTTAAAAATCATCAATAATGATACTTAGCTTTAATTTATATCTTCTAAGGATAGTGGCTAAAGTTTACTTTCAAACACGAAAACTTGTAAAACTGCTCCTCAGATCTAAAACATCATCCAAATACAACATGGCCTCATATTCCCTCTGAAAATAGCCCTGGCAACTTTACTGCATAGTTGTTAAAGTTTCCACTAGAGTGCACTGCCTTTATTAAACAGTGTCTCAAGGTAAAACCGTCCCAAGGTACAACTCTTTCCTCAATATTTAGCAGAATATAAGCTGCAAAATACATACTATACTATTTACAGAAGGTTCTTTTTCTTATTTCATTAAGGGGTTTTTTGTACATTTTTCAGATTATTTTCCATTGAAATAGTCTTGCACTGTATAATAGCTTTTTGTAATGAGAAAGCACCCAAGATAACAATTTGAAGTTTATGTTATAGAAGTAACAGCAATTAGCTCCACAGTAATAGTAATGGCAATTTATAGGGTGCCTAGAACCAGCTTTAAGGTGCTTTTTGCTCAAGAAGAGTTATTGTTTGCTGCTTTATTTTCTAAAACTAAAGAAATCATCATTTTGGGTGATAGTTGATTTTCCCACTAGGATCACACCTGATAGTGAGACTTTGATAGACAATTTATTTATAGGTATAAGTAGGTACCCTTAGATGCACAGTTACCCCTGTCCTGGATGGCTTGTCAGACCATGATGGACAACTTCTTAATCTGTATGACTGTTCACCCCTCAAGAAAACTATTCCCACCTGGAAATCTATCAGGATAATGATTAGTGACTCACTGAAAATCTTCAAACACAAATTACAACATATTGACTGGAATCTAGTATACAGGGTAGATGAGGGTAATATATTCATAAATGAGTTCTATGTCATTTTTGAAGAGGTATTCCCCAAAAAGTTTGTTAGGAACAACACTGGTACTGGTAGATTCCAGAACAAACCTTGGATCACGAAGGGAATTAGGCAGTCTTGTAAAACAAAGAGGGAACTTTACATTGCAGTTAGGAAGTCAAAGGACACAACAAAAATGGGGCATTATAAAATGTACTGTAAGATCCTCAAGTAGGTAATTCAAAAATCAGAAGCATTACATTATGAAAAAGAAATTGAGAACTCTCATAACAAAACGAAAACTGTCTGGAATATTGTTAGAAGGAAATAGGGAAAAAACATTAGAACTTCAGATGAACTCAAAATCAATTATGAAGGAAATCTAGTACTTAGTCCAGAAGAAATATCCAGCATTTTCAATAACCACTTTTTGTCAGTGTCAGATCAGATAGGCTGCAAGGGCTCCGTTAATAAGGTTCCGAGACATATTCAAAATAGTATCCCCAGTCATTTAAGTAAAATTCATATTAGCCCAGTTACAGTAACTGATGTTCAAAGAACTATCTCCTCTCTAAAGAATACATATTCTACAAGAGTAGACAATGTCTGTAATAATCAGTTGAAACACTGCTGTGCTTCTGTAAGTGATGTACTTTACCACATTTTCAATGCTTCCTTACAACACGGAACTTTTCCTGATAGATTATATGCATTGGTAAAATCCCTTTTCAAGAAGGTGAGAAAAGAGAGGTCACCAATTACAGGCCAATTTCTCTCCTATCTACTTTTTCAAAAGTATTAGAAAAAATTATGTATACAAGAATTCTGGAGCATTTAGATAAATGCAACATTCTCAGCAAAAGTCAGTTCGCTTTCCGGAAAGGGGCTGTCAACCAAACAAGCAATCTATTCATTTACAAATAAAGTTCTGGAGTCTGTTAATAACAAAATAGTAACAGTAGGATTATTTTGTGACTTGTCAAAAGCCTTTGACACAGTGAACCACCAGATACTACTTCAGAAAGCCAACCTGCTAGGAATAAGTGGTGTAGCAAATAAATGGTTAGAGTCATACCTCAACGATAGGAATCAGAAAGTAGTAATAGATGGTACTGATGTGCTCTGCCATGGCTCAGTTTCATCAGATTGGAGAACAGTTAAATGTGGAGTGTCCCAAGGCTCCATTCTTGGTCCTTTACTGTTCCTTATTTTCATAAATTACTTACCACAATGCACAAACCTACAGTGTTATCTAACTTTTTTGCAGATGACACAAACATTATAATTGATGGGATACATGTGAAAAGCTTCAGGGTTCTATTAAAAATATTCTTACTGGTCTATTAAAATGGTTTAGCATAAATGGATTCTCATTGAATTTCAATAAGACTAACTATATGCAATTCACTGGAACTGTTCAAACCGAGGAAGACCTAACTGTACAATATGGCACTGAGGCACTAGATAGAGTTGATAGAACAAAGTTCCTAGGCGTCTCAATTGACCTCAGAGTAAACTGGTCTCATCACATAACAAACCTTCAGAAGAGACTCAACTCATCGGTTTTTGCCCTATGTGTGATCACTGAAAGTGGGAATTTAGATATTATGAAAACAGCATACTATGGCTACTTCCATTCTCTTATCACTTATAGAATTATATTTTGGGTAACCAGACATTAGCAAAAAAATATTCTTGGCCCAAAAACGTGCAATAAGAATAATGAGTGGAGTTGACTCGAGATGTAGTCGTAGAAACCTCTTCCGTAAACTAAAAATTCTTACTGTTACTTCGAACTACATATTCTCACTCATGTGTTTCATCAGCAGAAATATGTAGTATTTTAAAAGAAATGCATATGATATCAGAAGAAAGCATGATTTTCACAATAATTGTAAAAATCTGACTATGGTGCAAAATGGTGTGCAGAACTCTGGTGCTAAAGTTTTCAACACTCTTCCTCCAGATCTTAAAAGCAAGTTTGAGGAAAACTCCACATTTAGGGTGCATCTGAAACAATTTTTATTGGGAATGTCATTTTACAGTTTAGAGTAGTTTTTCAGTCACAATGTAAAAACTTAGATCTTATGTCTGAGATATTGTAGAGTAAGAAATGATGTAGGTATTGCAGTAACATTCACAGTTGTTTTCATTGAGTTTCAATGTGTTTTTTTCAATTTCTGTATCTAATTTTTTAGTGCAGCTTTGTCACTTACATAAGAGTAACGATAACAGGTTTTAATATTAAGTTTGTATAATTATTTACTATTATTAATGTTGTGGATTGTAACTGACACACTCTATATCCTTGTGAACTTATCACAGTAGGATCAACAGAGTAAGAAATAAATAAATAAAAATAAACATTTTGACAGCTTTCTTAAATCTAATATATTATATATTTGTTTAATTTCATGAGGCAACTTATTGTAAAGCTTTAGTCCTTATAATCACTGCTGTTTTGAGTTCTCAATTTGTTTTCTTGGGCAGGTGCAGGTGTTCCCTAAGTCTTGTGTTATGATTATGTGTAGAGTGTTTTTGGCATAACAATGTACATTTTTGTCACATCCACTACTGTTTGGAAAATATATTCACAAGGGACAGTCAATACTCCCAGTTCTTAAGCAACTGAAGGCAGTGAGCACTTTTGTTCTGTTTTATTATCCGAAGAGCCCTTTTTTGCAATATGATTCTTTTTGCATAGCATGCAGATGAAATTCTTTTAGCTATCCTTGAGAAATGTTCTCTCCATTTCAGTTTATTATCTATATCCATCCCTAAAAATTTTGTATTTCTTACACAGTTCACAGAGTCACCATTTAGATTTAATTTAATAATTTTTTAATTTAATTTATTTACTTTTATAACAAAATTCATACTGATATTAAGGGTTACTTTATTTACATCTGACCATTTGTGAACATCTTTCAACATGTTGTTCGCTTTAACAGCAGTATTTCCAGTGTCGTGCCTGTGATTATTATGCTGTCATCAACAAACAGAAATTTGTCTCCATGGGTGACTGTTCTTGGAAGTCATATGACAGTCTGACAGATGTTGCTCTATATCATTGAGATTTCTATTAGGCTGTGAAATTTCTACTCAATGTACCCTATTTGTAAGATATGATAGGAACCATTTGTTTACTACTCCTCTTATACCCAGCACCTCTATGATCTACTGTGTCAGACGCCTTGGAAAAATAAAAAAAGATGCCCATTACACAGTCACCTATATCCATGACTCGTAAATTCTGCTATTGCTGCCTCTGTACTGCTGCCTTGCCTGATTCCAAATTGAGATTTTGTTAGCAAATTATATTTATTAAGGTAGTCAATAAGTCTTATCTTTCATTATTGTCCCAATTATCTTTGAAAATGCAGACAATAGTGATGTTTTCCATATCTCCCATTTTGTGTACTGGCAAGACTCTCGCTTGTTTCAAGTACTCAGGAGAGTTACCTGAGCTGAAAGATACACTTATAATATATGTTAGAGGCCCCATTATGCTATCTATACATTCCTTGAGGATACATATTGGGACTTCATCAAGGCCTGAGGACTTTTTATTTTTTAACCTTCACACTATCTTTCTGATTTCCTGCTCAACAGTAGGTAACAGGACCATTGAGTTTGTTGAATGACCTTGGACAGTTTTTCTTTATTTCTGGTGCAATACCAGTGAAGTAACTGTTTATTAAATTGGCCATATCATTACGATTACTAATTAATGATCCTCTGTCTCTTATTTGGATATTTGTCTCTGATTTCTCCTTCCGCGTTTCCTTTCCTACCATTGTCCAAATTGCTTTGCTTTTATTTTTGGAATTGCATATGATACTGTCATTCATAGCTCTCTTTGCTGCCAGCAACACTTTCATGTATATCCTTTTATATTTCTCAGTCCCCGATTTTCGACCTTTAGCCTACAATTAAAACCACTTAGGCCTACACAGACATTGTTTAGTAGGCGTACAGTATAGTGAGAGAAACACTCGGAATGATACCATATCTGATATATAGCACACGTTTTTATACCTTGTACTACCATTTCAGCACACAGTTGAAAATTTATCGACGCATAATAGTCACTATTTACAGAGTGATTTGTCCCGAACCACAACACATGGCGCCATCTTGCTACAATCTCCAGCTGGAATGATCCGATAGTGATTTAGTAGGCCTATGCATCTCATTCCAAACTCAATAATGCTTCTTCAAACTTTCTAATTAGACTTGTCCTAAATAGATGGCTCCTGTCCTCAAGGTTTTATTAGTTGCGCGAGTCAAACATGTTGCCATTTGTACCGCCCTTTGCTATATACATTCATTTTCCTACAAATTACCAGTTAATTTATTTCTGTGACTTTTTCTCGCCCTTCCTTCATGGTAATATTCTTCAGTCAGTGCATCAGTTGAACGCCTGACGCAAACAGGAATTTCACAATTTGTTTCTGAGATGTTAATATGTGATGTTATCATCAAGGACCATTTCAGATGTATGGTGTAGCCACTGTACCGTACTCAGCAGCACAGGTCATGGACTTGCATTTAGGAGACCGGCGGTTCAATACCCGCATCCGGCCCTCCTCATTTAGTTACGTTTTCCGTGATTTTCCTAAATCACTTCAGGAAAAGGCCCTGATTATTTCATTAAAAGACCGTGTCCGATTTCCTTCTCCATCTGTGACAATTATCCGAACGTGTGCTCCATGTTTAATGACCACGATGTCGACTGTTTGTTAAACCCTAATGTCCCTTTATGTCAGCAACATTTACGAACGGTAGACTTTTATATATTTGTCCTGTTCATTCTTACACTAAATGTTCTTTCAGTTCAGTAGCTGAGTTACCACTCGTCTGTTATCCATTTTTCTAAAAAGGGATAGGTAAAATAGTCGCTTGTCGATCTGTTTCAGCGTCAATATAAAGTGTAAACAAAAAATTTGTAATTTGGTAGAAACTTCGTGGCATTACTTGCCATGGTAA
This sequence comes from Locusta migratoria, assembly GCA_026315105.1. Lineage (NCBI taxonomy): Eukaryota > Metazoa > Arthropoda > Insecta > Orthoptera > Acrididae > Locusta > Locusta migratoria. The sequence continues at coordinate 336,884,083 of CM048745.1, forward strand.
TTACTTAATGCTTCTTGAATTATTGTCGTTTATTCACACATAAACGCGTTTTTGAAGTAACATTTTGCGGAAGGCTCTTCAGTCATTGACAATCATTCGGCAACAACTATTTCCTCCTGGTATACACAACGGTACCACACGGCACTGTTCATATGAACATCTGTGATGTAAATGTTATCAAATAGACACCGAAGTGGGTTGTGGGGGGGAGTGGCAGGTGAAAGTCTTTGGGTGGGGGTATTACGGATATTTGCGAGTGTGGTGCCGGTTCAATTGAATTACCTGTAATTGCGATCGATTGATTAATCAGACTTCGGTGTTGTTTTCGCTGCCAGCTTCAAGAATGCTGGCAGGCTGGAGTTTGTGTACATTTCGTAGTAATTCCAAAACGAAAACAAGTACCTGATAAATTCTTGTGTGTATCGCCACCTAGAAATTAGTTTCTTGTGCCATTCCTGCTGTGATTTGATCTTGTTATAAGTAAGTACGTATAAACAACTTCATTATCATTTTCATAAAAATTGCTAGTTGTGGTAAATGAAAGAATTTTACAGTCATTTCCATTTATGTACTACTCTTGCATTAGCATATGCACAGCAGAACCGTTTTACGACCTAAATGTACTCTAGTTGCGTGGCATTCGTTGTAAACATGGAAAATGTTTTGTTTTTCTCGAATTTATTGTTTTGATGCTAGAACTCATCAAAAATGTATGGTGGTTTTGAAAGATACTAAACTATTCATTGATACTTAAGTTTCGTGTTTAATGTTTTTGTAGCCTCCACAATAACTCATGCTTTTACATTTTTAATGTATACCTCTATTTATTCATTAACACTGCAAAGTGGCCAGTCATGAACTATAAATACATACATTAGCATTCACAATGGAATTTGTGTTATGCATTTATTTTGGTGGAATAATATTGTAGGTAGCTACTTTGTTGAACCCTCTACATAGGTAGACCTACAGTGAATTATTTCCCCGTGACTTTATGAATGTTTTATATGATAGTGATTAATCAGGTTTAGAAATATCACAAAATATGTTCCAAATATTATTATTACACGTGAAAGTTGCATGTTAATAGTGTATACACACACAGGAGGTAAACTAATTGTCACCAATAAAACAAGAAATATTACAGAAAAGTAGTACACCTATATCATGAAAATGTCAAGGATCAAATGTATTGTTATTTATTTCTTTTTAATTTTGATTATGGTTCTAAGACACTTGTTTGTCATATGCATCCACATGTGGAAGACTCTTTTTTTACTGTCTCATTTTTGTTTGTGAATGGCATGTGTAAATGCAGGTTTTGTTTGGAATTGTTTACTTAAACATCATGGCTTGTACAAAGAAATAAACTATTTTTCTGTATAATTTTCTCTACAAATTCTGTGGTCTCCCAAGATATTTAAACAGGACAGTGTAAGTAGTTTAGGTTTCGAACTGTGGTTTGTACAAGTTTCTCAGAGTACTATTTGCAATTAATTGTGTTTTATTTACAGGCCTCCAAATAACCCTTTCTATGTGCATTGAAACTTCACCCAAAATAATTCCAAATCTTAACAATTATTCTTTGTGTCCACAAAACATGTTTTTTCCCTGATTAGCTGTGTTGTGTGTCCTGACAGTAAATTTTGATGCAGTAACACATTACAAAATTTCCATATTCTTATCATTGTAGATTACCTTGTATCCCCAGCACATGAAATTCAATGGCATTCAAAGTTTTTAATTTCTGTGTTGCATATGTGAAATTAGCTCAGTTCCTTGTTACAAGATGCTTAAAAATCTCCTCCTGTCAATACTGATTTAAGTGCTACAACAAACAAAGTTACTGGTACTTGCATACTTTTTAAAGTTGATTTTATGTATTAAATCCTTTGGACTCAAATCTTTAGGTAATGCCTTTCCCTTCTATTGTACAGCTTAAAATAGTTTTTATTTACCTACCAGGAAGTATCCCACTACACAGAAAAAAAAAAATTCTTTACGGGAGCATCATCCATGCTGTACCTAAGCCATGTCTTTGTAATATTCTTTCACCCATGAGTGCTGGTCCTGCAGTAGAACTTACATGACTGAAGACCTAGCTGTTTAGTCCCCTAAAAACCAACAGTAACAGAACTTATGTGACACCTAAAAGACATATGACATTGAGATGCCAATAGAAGGAAGGTTGTGTGGGAAGGTCATGAGTTGTGTTAACGGTAGCTTAGTTTTTGGATACTTGCTGCAAAACACAAATGCCCCAGGTTCAATTATGACTCCAATACACTATTATAATGTGCTAGGAATTGTCATATAAGTGCATACTGCATTGAAGGGTGAAAAATTCATTCAATATTACTTCACTATTATGTGAAATTCTCTCTAAAACCTAGTATTTTTTATACCTATACATTCTTTTCCTGTTTGTTATTAGGCCATATGAAGACATGGCAGAAACTGTGGGGTTTGTTGCTGGGCTCGTGATTCTGCTTATAATTATAGTGAACTTTTCACTCCATAAGCTTGAAGAAGGTCATGTTGGTGTTTACTACAGGGTAAGTTTGTCACAGGCTCTTATTATTGTGAAACTAGTGTGATTGCTAAACTTAAATATAATAATTTCTGCTTGATGCAGATTCCTTATGTCATTAGTAAAGAGAGAAAATTTTTAAAGTCTAATTTCAGATGGGTTATCCAAAACGTGCAATATTACTCATTGGCTTTGATTCATCACATAATTCACTGTGTTGTGTGACATTGTGATGGATTATCTTTTAAGTAGATTGTGTTTGCATGGGGCTTGTTGGCAGGAGTGGCGGCACATTCTACAGTTGAATGTTTGTGTTTTTCAGTTGTTTGTAAATGATATTAGCTTAGCTTTGTATGTTCCATTGTAAAGCACTTGCATTTTTGGAGATTATTGGTGCTTGTATTGGTGGTAAAAATTTTTGTACCATTCCAGCAACATCACATGATTATTGGCAACATCGACAACATGGTAGAAAATCTCTGCCGAGATGTTGATATGCTTAGAAATCTGTACCAAATAGAATGACTTGATTAATGTTTTGTACATACCATGAAGTAAATAAATAATGTTGTTCCTGCTCTATTGTTAACATGTTGTTATACATACCATTTCCTCTCAATAAAATAGTTGCCTTTCGAAATTGGCACACTATTGGCTAAGGTAAACGCCACACGATTGCCAACATTATCACATGAGGTTTGCAGTGAGTTATTTTGATCTTGGAAGTTTTTCACTTCTACTGTTGATCATTTAAGTTTATTTGAGGAATCTAATGTTGTGTGTTAGGTTTGGGTCTAATGATTAAACTTAACTGTTTAATGTTAATAGCTGCTATGGTTAAATATATGGATAAGACTATAAAATTCTAGAAATTGAAGATCTCATTTATAGCGTGTGAAGTCTCGCTGGAGTGGCAAGATACTACCACTTGAATTGAGACCAGTTCAGGTGGCAGTGCCAGTTCTATAGTACTTGTATTTTTGTAGATTTATTCATTTAGTTCCTGGTATTGAGCACTTTGATTAGTATAGGTCCCGTAAAGTTTCCGGTACCCTGTTTGAGTTATGTATAGGTTCTTGCTATTGTAGACTTCATTCCAGCTACATAAAGTCAAGTGAGGTTTCTGGTACAAACTTTTTCCCATGTGTTTTGATTACTATAGTGGTTGGTTGTTTGAGTTGTGTATTAGTGTTTATTTTTGTTTCACTTTATTGTTGGCAATGTAGTATCATTAGTCACGCCAAATCAAATACCACATCAACTCTTATTTAGTGTCAAAACTAACACCAAACCTGAAAGAAAGAAATTAGAGGTTCACTCAAGAAGAGGACCATGTAGGCACCTCCTTTACTCTGAAAGAATTAAAAGATTTTATCTCCCAAATTAAAATATAATAAAGCACAGGATTAATTAATCTATGTTCCAAGCAAATAAAAATGTTCAGACCTGTTGCCAAACAGTGGTTACAGACTATGATGTACAAATATGTTCTTGAAATGACACTCCTGAAGGTTTGGCAGAAGGAAACTACAGTAGCTACACCAAAGCAGGGAAGAGACCCACAGGCTGTAACAATTTTCAGCCTATCTCCCTCCTCTGTCAACTTCAGAAAGAATGATCCTTAAGCACGTCTCTGAACAGGTAGACCAGAACATAATTAAAGAGCAGGCAGTTCCACTATGGGATGTTTGACTGTGGACATTTCTTGAACCAAACACACCATACAGAAGACAAATAAAAGTAGAAACAAATAGTGGTTGCAGTATTTATTGACTTTATAGTGGCTTATGACACCATTAAACACAAAAAGAAAATCAACAATATATAACACCACAAAAGTTATCAACTGGCACATTTCATCCTGTGATTGCTGCACAGATGCTATTTAGTTCCACTGCAGAAAAAGAGGAGCTGATGGTGGACCCAGAAAAATGGACTATGTCAAGGCAGTATTCTCACCCCACTGTTGTACAGTGTCTATACCATTGACCAGCCAATCAATTGAGACACTCATTCATTCATCTATGCAGGCAATACAATTTATAGTTGCCCAAGGAAGAATTTTTGAACAAGTAGAAAGAAAACGAACATTAGCGCTTGAGAACTTAGCCAACTATTATGAAATAAACACCTTAAGGCAAACCTATGCGGGGTTTGCCTGTTCCTCTATCAGACGCGTTTCAGGTGGCAGATAGGAGGGCTCACCAGACTTGTCCAGAGGGTATGAGGGAAATAAAATACCTCTCGCAGACCAAGAACAGCATTGTCAATTTCCTTAACGGCATCTTTGGAGGAGAAGAATACCTTTGGTATGGTACAGGAGGAGGAGAAGGCTCCCTCTCCCTTTGAGGGCAAATGAGGAGCAGAACCACTGTCTCATGGTGAAGAGGGATTTCCCAAAGGCTGAGAGAATAAAACCGGGGAAGGGGGAGGGCGATTCCTCAAATGTTTTGGTCTTATTATTGTAGCAGAAGAGACAAAGTTGTATTGCTTTCAATGAAAGTATCAGCCTCGGATTGGAAATAACTAATGTGACAGCAATTCTTGTACCCCGGGAACAAATGGCAGCTCTTCACAGTCTAAAGAAAACATGAGGTATGCAAGAAGTAACACTACAAAAAACCAGAAAAGACAAAAACAAGTTGAGAGTGAGGACATTAAATGTAATAACCTTGACGGGATAGAATGAAGAGGTTGTAGGCATGGTGGGAAGGATGAAGATTCATTTCTTTTGATTGAGTGAGACCAAGTGGAAGGGAAAGACGTCAAAAATGCTGAGATGCGGTACAAATTATACTGGCAGGGTCAGAATAAACAGGCAAAAAAAAAAAAAAAAAAAGGAAAGAAAAGAAAATGGGGTTTGTGTTTCACAGAGACTCAATTACAGGTGTGTGCTTTATAAGTGAAACGATAATTAGAGCTAGAGTGAACTCAAAAGAATATTTTTACTCTGCTCCACACTTCAGCAATGGTGCAGTGAGGAAGAAAAGGTGAAATTACTTGAAGAACTGGAAGACCAAGTAAAAGATGATGTCATTATGAATCTGAATGCTAATATCAGCATGGATAGAAATGGCTACAGAAAACAAAATGTTGAGGGTGTGTAAATCCTAAAGCTATGCATAAGGAATAATCTTTTAGTTTATTTTATTTATTTATCGTATCCAACACATCACTTATCTTACAATAGTACAAAACAATAATTTTCTTACAATAATTATTTTACGATAAAGGAGAAGAGTATAAACCAGTTATAATCCATAGTAACAGGGGAGTTAAAATTAAATGAAATAGTATTGAAAATATGAGATAAAAAACAAAAGACAAGAATACATTTAAAAGAGCTGATGTACTTCTATCAGGAATTGTTGTTGTTGTTGTTGTTGTTGTTGTTGTTGTGGTCTTCAGTCCGGAGACTGGTTTGATGCAGCTCTCCACAATACCCTATCCTGAGCAAGCCTCTTCACCTCCACATAAGAACGGCAACCTACATCTGTCTGAATCTGCCTACTGTATCCATCTCTTGGTCTTCCTCTGCGATTTTTCCCCACACACTTCCCTCCAACGCTAAATTCACAATTCATTGATGTCTAAGAATGTGTCCTACCAATCTATCCCTTCTTTTAGTCAAGGTATGCCAGAAATTCCTTTTCTCCCCAATTCTGTTCAGTACCTCCTCATTAGTTATGCGATCAACCCACCTAATCTTCAGCATTCTTCTGTAGCACCATATTTCAAAAGCCTCAATCCTCTTCCTGTCCGCACTGTTTTATCGTCCATGTCTCACTCCCATACAAGGCAACACTCCATACAAAGGCCTTCAGAAAGGACTTCCTTAGGCTTAAATCAATATTCGATGTTAACAAATTTCTTTTTTTCAAGAACGCTTTTCTACCCATTGCCATTCTGCATTTTATATCCTCTGTACTGCGACCATCATTTGTTATTTTACTGCCCAAGTAACAGAACTCATCTACCTCCTTTATTGCTTCGTTTCCCAATCTAATTCCTTCAGCATCACCTGATTTTCTTACACTGCACTCCATTACCCTAGTTTTGCTCTTGTTAATGTTCATCTTATATGCACCTTTCAGCACACTGTCCATTCCGTTCAATTGCTCTTCCAGGTCCTTTGCTGTATCTGACAGAATTACTATGTCGTCAGCAAAACTCAATGTTTTTAATTCGTCACCCTGAACTTTAATTCCTTCACCAAATTTCTCCTTGCTTTCCTTTATAGCTTGCTCAATGTACAAATTGAACAACAATGGAGAAAGACAACAACCCTGTCTTACTCCCTTTCCAATCACTGCATCCCTTTCATGCCCTTCAACTCTGACAACCGCTGTCTGGTTTTTGTACAAGTTGTAAATAACCTTACGTTCCCTATATTTTACTCCTGCTTGCTTCAGAACTTGAAAGAGTTTATTCCAATCAACATTGTCAAAAGCCTTCTCCAAATCTACAAAAGCTAGAAATGTAGGTTTGCCTTTTCTTAATCTATCTTCTAGGATAAGCCGTAAAGTGAGTATTGCCTCCTGTGTTCCTACATTTCTCCTGAACCCAAACTGATCTTCCCCGAGGTCGGCTTCTACCAGCTTTTCCATCCTTCTGTATATAATTCGCGTTAATATTTTTCAACCATGACTTATTAAACTGATGGTTCTGTAGTTTTCACACCTGTCTGCACCTGCTTTCTTTGGAATGGGGATTATTACATTTTTCTTAAAGTCTGAGGATACTTCGCCTGTCTCATACATCTTACACACCAGGTGAAACAATTTTGTCATGGCTGGTTCTACCAGAGACTTCAGTAGCTCTGAGGGAATATCATCTACTCCAGGGGCCTTGTTTCGACTTAGGTCTTTCAGGGCTCTGTCAAATTCTTCTCTCAGTACAATATCTCCTATTTCATCTTCATCTACATCCTCCTCCCTTCCTACAATATTGTCTCGAAGTTCATTTCCTTTGTAGAGCCCCTCTAATACTCTTTTCACCTTTCAGCTTTCCCTTCTTTGCTGAGAAGTGGTTTTCCACCAGTGTCCTTGATATTCATAGAGCTGTTTTTCTTATCTCCAAATGTTTCTTTTATTTTCATGTAGGCTGTATCTATTTTTCCCCTATTTATACATTCTTCTACATCCTTGCATTTGCCTTCTAGCCACTGCTGCTTAGCCATTTTGCACTTCCTGTCAATCTCATTTCTTAGTTGTCTGTACTCCATTTTGCCTGTTTCATTTACTGCATTTTTATATTTTCTCCTTTCATCGATTAAATTTAGTATCTCCTGTGATATCCAAGAATTTTTTGTAGGTCTTGCCTTTCTACCTATTTTGTCCTCTGCTACCTTCACTATTTCATCTCTCAATTTTACCCATTCCTCCTCTACTGTTTTATTTTCTCCTGTTTCTGTCAACTGTTGCCTAAAGCTCCCTCTGAAATTCTTAAGAACCTCAGGTTCCTTCAATTTATCCAGGTCCCATCTCCTTATTTTCCTACCTTTTTGTAGTTTCTTCAGGAATTACAAAATTTATATTCCACATGAAGCCCAGTAGGCCCTACGTTGCAGCATGAATGGCTTTGTTATTTGCTGCGAGTAAATCGTACAAGGTTTATCCAGCTTCCTGCATTTGAGTAGCTGTCGCTAGCAGCTCTCCACACTCACAGGGCTCATCTGCGTTGGTGTAGCCCCATCTCTTCAGGTTTACTTTGCACCATGATAGTCCCATTCACAGTCTATTCAGTGCTTTCCAGATTGTATGTAGAAGTTCAAAACCAGTTGCAGGTTCTTCTCGTGTGCTCTTCCCTGGTCTTTTTGGTTCCAAGTTTCCCCACAGTTCCTCTCAATGTGCTTTAGTCGATATAAGTGTTGATTTCATACTTTACAGGAAACTCTTCCTTGATTTAAGCTTAGAAGGTTGGAGGCTATTACCAAACAGTGGATGCCTGGGCTCTATTTCACGTTTAAGCTTTTCAATTTCTGATATCTGGAGGGGCTATGCCCATTAGTTGGTACACCTGATTTGTAGGGATTGGATGGAGACATCCTGTTATGGTGCATCCTGTCTCTTTCAGGGCTATATTTACTTGTTCCGAAGGGGGCATTTTTGCCAGACAGGTGCCGAATACTCCACGGCATAGAAAAATAGTGCTAGAGCTGACGTATGAAGAACTGCAGGTTGTGCTCCCCGTCTGTTTGTGAGCTTGTGGATGATGTTCCTGGCACTCACTTAGTGTCCACGCGGTGTTCCTTGTATGTGAGAGCATGGTGAAGTTTAACTCCAAGATTGTTTTGGTGTGTCGTAATGAGAGGGGCACTGTTCCCTTCAGATTATGTTGAGTTTCCTCCTGGTCTCCCTATTGCGCAGGTGAAAAGTGCACACCTGGGTTTTCACTGTATTTGGCTTGAGGTGGTTATTTTCATAATAGACCGCTAAGTTCTCAAGTGTTAATATTAATTTTCTTTCCATCTCTTCAAAAGTTCTGCCCTGAGTAGCAACTACTGTATTATCTGCATAGATGAAGGAACAAGTGTCTGTGCTGATCGGCTGGTCATTGGTGTAGTTATTGTACAACAATGGGGAAAGAACTGTACCTTGAGGTAGTCCATTTTTCTGGGTCCACCATCGGCTTCTCTTTGTCTGTAATGTTACAAAATAGCATCTGTTCTGTAGCAATAAGCATTGGATGAATTGCACCATTCAGAAATCTTTTGTGATGTTATATATTTTTCATATTGGCTTATTATGGTTAATGGGGTCATAAGTTGCTGCAAGGTCGATAAACACTGCACCCCATGATTTCTTTCCACTCGTATCCGTCTCCTGTGTTGTGTGATGTTCACGTCTACAGCATGATCTCCCAAGGTGATACCCTGCTTGCTCTTTAATTATGTTCTCATCTACATGTAGGGAGATGCGATTAAGGATCATTCTTTCAAGGACTTTGTAGAGACAGGGGAGGGAAATAGGCCAAACATTTTTAGGGTCTGTTGGGCTCTGCCCAGACTTTGGTATAGCAACTATCTTTGCCTTCCGCCAAATATTCAGAATCGTCAATTCAATAACACATTTGTTCATTATAGATAGTAACCTCTGATCGGTGACAGGTCCAAACATTTTTATTTGTTCTGGGTGTAGATCACCTAGTCCAGTGGCTTTATTATTTTTCATTGGGGAGATGGAATCTTCTAATTATTTCAGAGTAAAGGGGATGCTTAAATGGTCTTGTAGAGTGAATGTTTGTAATTTCTTTTGTGTATGTTTGGTGTTTGTTTTGCCATTAAATAAGGAGTTGTTGAGCTATTTGATTTGGTGTGACCTTTTACAAATTTTGTGTTAGTTGAGGGATTGTTATTGATGTACTTAAGAAGTTGCCATGTCTTTAGACTTTTCTATTTCAGGTCTAGGCTTGTGATTAAATTGCACCATTTCACTGTTATTCTGGTGATATAGCTTTGAGGTGTTATTCTCCTAGCTCAGCTGTTTCTTCTGAAAATTGATTTTCTTTGAAGAGATTACTAGATATGCCTGGGATGGCAAATATAATTTAAAGTAATATGTAGATTGGGAACAATTCACCGTAAAGACGAACATTGAGCTGCTGACAGACACAAATAAGACGCACAATTCTAAATTTTTGGCCGCGGCCTTCCTCGGACAGAGAACACTCATTCTACACAATCACTCTGGCACATTCATCCATACACGTCGGCCATCTCTGGCCGCCCAACACGGACTGTCACAGACTGTGTTGGGCGGTGCCCAGAGATGGCTGACATGTGTGGATGAGTGTGCCAGAGTGATTGGGTAGAATGAGTGTTCTCTGTCTGAGGAAGGCCATGGCCAAAAATTTAGAATTGTGTGTGTGTGTGTGTGTGTGTGTGTGTGTGTGTGTGTGTGTGTGTTTGGTGTTGGTGTCTTTTATTTGTGTCTGTTGGCAGCTCAACGTTCGTCTTTGCGGTGAGTTGTTCCCTATCTACATATCATTATTAACATTCCTTACTGGACCTCCCATTGTTGTTATTGAGACTATGTATTATCAAATAATTAATTGGACAAAAAGTGAGTGTTACCAATTAAGTGCTCAGATAGTGACTACAGGTTACTAGTAGCTGCTCTAAATTATAAGATGAAAAGTTGGAATACTTTGCAAAGAATGCTAAAAATTAAGGAGAAGAAGTGGAAGGAAGAAGAAAACAAGAGAAGTTTCCAAAATCTAGCAGCACAAAAATTCCCAAAAACTGAAAGTGGTATTCTAGAGGAAGAGTGGATCCTGTTTAGAACATGAATGGTTGGCAGTGCTGTCAAAATATGCAGCAAAACAAAAGTTAAAATGAAAGACGAAGAAATCAGTTGGGGAACTATAGAATAAAAGATGCAATAAAAAAATGTAATATGACAAAGAAAAATATGAAGTTTGAAAAAAGAAATCAGACTCGGGGTTGGTGCCAAAGGATGAGCACAACACTGGAGAAGAAATATCGACAAAAGAAACTCCAAGCAAAGAGAATTGTGAAATAAAAAAAAAGGTGAAGAGTTGGTAAATATTCAGCCTGAAACTAAAACAGGGCAGCAAGAGAACCAAAAATTGTTTTATGGGTTGTTCAAAAGTAAAAGATTTGGGTGACAAGACATAAATACGATTGAAACAGAGGATGGGGATATTATGAGGGGCATGACAGGTATCGGAATACTTTGCGGGGAGAATTTCAAAATCAGTCTGACGTCTGGAATTTTTACGTAAGAAGAGAGCACATTTAATTTGTACTTTAACCTTTTTGTTACGTTGTAGAGACTGGTCTTCTGCACATATATATATAATACTGAAGCAGCGTTACTTTGGGAAATGGATACATTGTACAAGACGAGAGATGGATTCTGTGAATCATAAGTTGATTCAGCTACATTTATTCCTTGTTAATGAGATAGAGATGGACTTGTGGAATAAGATAGATTACCTCACGTTTACATCTATGGAGACTACAGTGGAAACAACTACTTGTAGACATACATGGAAAGAAGTCTAAGGTGTAAGCACTAACAATGTAGTGATGACTGATACTGTTATCAATAAGTCAAAAAGAGTATTGTCTCAAGACGAGATTTCTGTTCTTACAAAAGGTGGAAACTATGCTATAACGCCTGTGGAAGTAGCAATTGAGGATATTATTGCGAATGTTGAAGCAGGAATAAGGACTTCCCTGAAAGAAACTGATGATTGGAGAGAGAAAGGCTCTCAAAGAATTAAATGCAGATGATGATATAGTGGTTCTTCCCGCAGACATTGGGAACGTCAGGACAGTACAGAAAGCTCAAGAAGGTTCCTAAAAGCAGTGTTTTGAAAAATACAAATACTCTGATAAAGTCATCTACCTCAGTTCCAAAAGAAGATAAGAAAGCCTTATTGAAGAGTGAAGCCATGTGTCCAAGACTTTATGGCCTACCCAAGGTTCATAAAATTAATTATTCCTCTTGCAACGATTGATAGTGCCATCAACTCCTCAAAGTGTTAAATAGCAAGATACCTGGCAACTTGTCTACAGCCATACATTGGTATAACTGACTCTTATATAAAAGATTAAAGTCATTTTATTGGAAAACTTGAAGGACTAACTTTACGTTCTGAAGACATGCTTGTAAGTTTTGATGTGATGTCATTATTCACCATGATATCAGTTAATGAAGTTACGACTTTTATAATGGATATTTTCCCAGAAGATCTAACTACTCTTTTTAAACATTGCTTGACTTCTAGTCAGTTCGAGTGGGACAATGATTTTTATGAACAAGTTGATAGTGTTGTCACAAGTAACCCATTGGGTCCTGTGATTGTTCAAATTTTTCCATATAAAAATTAGCAATCGGCTTTAGGGATAGCAAAAAAGAAACCAGTTCTATGGTATCGGTATGTAGACATTACATTCGTGGTATGGCCTCAAGGTAAAGAAGCATTGGATGAATTCTTTTCACATTTGAATAACATAAAATATCCAGTTTCCGATGGAAATGGAAAATGGCAGTGCAATATCCTTCTTCGATGTTTTAGTTATGAGAGAGGTAGATGGAAGACTAAAACGTAAAGTTTTTCTAAACGCTGTACACACACACACACACACACACACACACACACACACACAGATATTTACATAAGAACTCTAATCAAATGTCTCGTTTGACAGAGCCAAGAGAATTTGCTCTCCGGAAGACATGGATGCTGAATTAAAACAACTGAAGCAAGCTTCCAAGAAAAATGGCTATTCAGATAAAGAAATAAACAGGGTTCTGCGACCAAATAACAATAGTCTAAGAACAAGTGATCAAACAAAGCAATGGAAGAACACAGGTTCCCTGCCATTTACCAGAAAAGTAACTGATCACATAGGAAAAATATTGTGCAGACCAATTAAGAAAATATGTCAGGTACTCCGTTCTGTGAAAGATAAACGACCTCCTCTTTCTACTTGTGGCGTCTATAAAATTCCATGTACATGTGGTAAAGTTTATATTTGAACCACAAAAAGAAGTATAGAAACTAGGCTACAGGATCACAAAAGTCTTTGCCGACTTGGAAAAACAGAGAAATCGGCTGTGGCAGAGCATGCTCTTCAGTCTGGAAGTCATATAGTGAGGTTTTCCCAAACAACAGTTTTATCTACAATGACGAATTATTATCCATGGCAATACAGGGAAGCTATTGGACTATAGAAACATAAGAAAAAATTTAACAGGAAAGAATAAGCTATGAAACTTAGCAACATATGGACAGTAGCTTTAAAAGATTGACAGGTTTTATCTCTGACCAATTGCAATTGATAGTGATGTTTTATCTCTGAGAAGGACTATCTCTGCTGATAACATGACAGCTTGGCCACACCCACTTTCCACAGTATATATGTTGCTCTGACACCCGACTCATCAGTTGGCAAGACTCAGCGGAAGTAGGAAGACCTCCGAAGATATCAGGCGCAACTCTGGACAAAACTTAGGAGAAAACTGCAAAGTTTTATGGACCACGGCCTTAATATCCGGAAGTTCTACCAGCAGCTATGGAATCCGGTCATGAAAGCCATCATTGCATTATCAGGGAAGAGCTGAAGAATTATTTTGAGAACTTACTATGTGGGGAAGGTACACAAGAAAGCAACACCAAAGTCATTGAATTAGAGGAGGAGCAGGATCCAATCTCCTGGTTAGAAACTGAGTTGGATGAATAGGGGGAAGGCAGCTGGAGTAGATGAGCTGACAGTGGATATAATTAAAGCCTCAGGAATCCATGGAAAACAAAGGTTACACTGGATGCTGGGGTGTGTGGAAAGAGAACAAAGTACCAGAGGAATGGAAAGAAGGAATTATAATACCATTGTTCAACAAAAGTAGTTTAAAGAATTGCACCAACTACCTAGGAATCACACTACCTTAAAGTAATGGAAAAGATCATAGAAAAAAGATGGAGGAAAATTCTAGAACACAGTTTGAGTAACAGCACGGATTCAGAAGTAACAGGGGAACAAAAGACCTAATTTCTAATTTTTCCCTTCACCAGTTAATGGAAAAGTGTTGGGAGAAAGTAAATGACTTGATAGTAGTATTTGTGGATTCAGAAAAGTATTTGACAGTACACCAAGGGATAAAATATGGAAATGTTAGAGGAAACACAATGTTCCTGATTCATTCATTACAGAAGTTTAGATGACATACAATGGTTGAGAAAGAAGTGTGCAATTATGAGGTGAAAGATCAAAATGGTTTAAGACAGAGAGAGGTGTTCAGCTAGGTAGTTTGTTCCCCACATTACTCTTCATTACACTTATGGACACAATCGTGAAAGAAATCGAGGAATCAGAAAATTAAGGTATCAAAGCGTTTGTTTTTGGTGACAACAGCACCATTTGGGAAGAGACGGAAATGCGGGTACCGAGGAGGCTGGATTTCTGGAATACAAAATTTAAAAAATTCAAGTTAACTCTGAGTTAACAAGACTGTGGCAATAAAGATGAGCAGGATAGCCACCCCTTTTAACATCATATTGGAGAGCGAGAGAGAGGAGAAGAGACAGGAATAATTTTGTAAGGAGAGACATGCAGGAGAGATTGACCACAGAGGAGAGGTTGAGTGCTGTGGGATTAAAGTGGTTTGGTCATGTGAAGTTAATGCATCTGACTCAAACTCCACACCAGTATTTGAAGATGGCGGTGCCAGGAACACGACCAATTTGGTGACCTAGAAAGAGGTGGACAGACCAGGTTAAGAAATCTCGCAAGAGGAGAGGAGTAACACAGGATGCAGGGAGAGGGAAAAATCTATAACAGGATAGAAATCAATTGAGACATCATTCACAAAGTTCCTACCCGGCTCAATGAAAGGCAATCCTGTCTGGGCATCTCACCTTTGCAGTAGGGGGTGGGGGGGGGAGGGGTATAATCTGGAGGGGACAGTGCCTCTCTTTATGACGCACCAAAATATCAAGTGAAACTCGATTGTGGTCTCACCTACAAGATACATTGTGTGGACACAAAAATGAAAGTGAGTGCCAGGAATAACATCATCTGCAAGCTCACAAATAATAGTCTCTGTACTTTAGTTCTAGTATGATGTTTCTCTGCCACAGAGTATATGGCACCTGTTAAGCAAAAATCCACCAATGACAAAAAAGTAAATATGGCTTAGAATGAGGTAGGATGCAGCATAACAGGATGCCTCCACACAGCTCCCACAAATCAGCTGTTCCATCTTATGGGATAGCCTCTCCAGACACCTAAAGCACAACAACAAGAATTGTGGTGAAACTTAAGAACTTTAGTGCAAGCCCACGAAAATCCCTCCGATTCCACCTCATTTCCCATTATGTTTTATAAAGGTTTAAGTAGAAGTGTTTTACCTCTGCCCCAATCTTGCTGGTTAAGGTGCTTAGAATTAGTCTGTCACCACCAGCTCAATTCAGCCAATACCTTGTTCCCTTGTTATTTCTTTTTGTCACCATCAGTTGTTAACTGACGTAGGGAACAGTCTGCTACTTGTTCAATAAAATTTTGAAACAACTGCCAGATGTCTGCAAGTTCATGCCACAATAATTCGGTGCAGAGTCTCCTGGCCATTCTCAGGTGAGTACTGCCAAAGTACTGGTGAAGACGTACTGAACTCTGCTATTAAAACCCGTATTGGCACATGCGCTGTGTATTCAGGTGACATTGTGCATGTGCTACTTGAGCCCATGTGGTTTCGCTGAAACGCCGTGCTCTGTGTGGCACGCCCTTCGTGGTTGATACTTGCCGCATCAAAATCAGATCGACTGTCATCTTCATGCTGTACTAGAAAAATGTACTGACTATAAGTTTTTGTATTACAAGATTCCAAGTAGAATTAAGCTGAAAGACACTATCTTGATTAATAAGTGTCTTGCTGCAGTCAGTCTTATTTTTACAAATTCATTGATAATCTAACACCAAAAAATTGATGTAAAAGCTACAATTTTCCTCTCATTGAAATCAATTGGGAGACTTGTGGAAATACAGTGTTTTCAGTTGTGGGCTTCATGGGTTGTGAGAGCCAAGTATGCCATTGGTATTCTACAATATGGTCTTTCCCAGTGCACATTGTTTGCCCTACATAGAATTTGCTGCACTCACATTGAATTCTGTGAACACCCACTTTACACAGCTCCAGGTCATCTATGAAAGATCCCAACAGTGATTAAATTTTGGAAGGATGACGAAAGATGACTTTTATGTCATATTTTCTTAATATTCTGGCTATCAGTGATAAAATATTCCATTTATATTGGAGATAAGCAGTTGAGCTGAAGGCCTCTTCCTCTCCGTTGTTTTATAATTTGTAGGTTTCATCAGTTTAGATGAATTCCTATTCTTCAGGAATACTGTTTGCAGATGTTCCAGTTCTGTTTGAAGATTGTTGGCATCAGAGATGGTATGGGCTTGGTGGATTAAAGTCTTTAGAATGCCCATCATTTGTTTTGGATGGTGACAACTAATAGCTTGCTGGTACAAGTGTGTATGAGTGGTCTCACATTAATAAATAATTTGTTGTTATATACATACATGAATATTTTTTGTAGTTTCATTCCCTCATAATATATCCAATGTGATATTTTATTAAAAAAAGAGGGGGAGGGTGGCAGGATACCACTGAAATGAAAACATTAATATGAGAAACAATTATGACAATAAATACTCACTCATGAGATGAAGCCTAGAAACTTAAAACAGATACAATTTCCTATATCTCAATATAATGTACACGAGGGAGAGGTGATGCCTCTGCCTAACTCAGAGGTGAGGCCACGTTCTTTGCCCAACTGAGAACACAGAGCAAAAGGGAGTGATCCGGCGCTTAAAGGCACAGTTACACTCATGGCAGCAATCTCGCAGCCATAGTGGGCTTCCTGATGAAAACACTTTTTGTCGTAAACACGATGTAGCTCGTTCAGCATTCACTCGTCGAATGACCTGGCCGTTTGACAGCGTGCCGGCAGCAGATAGCGCGCAGCTCATGTCAGCTGTCTAGACGACCGTGCCCTCCCGTGGCTAGGCCGGGAACTATCTGGACCAGGCCAGTGCCAGCCACAGAGCACGATACGGGTGCCCGCGATCTGAATGGCCCGCTAGGCCATAACATCCCTTCCCTCTTGGGGTGAGGGCCTGGAATCCGGAACAGCAGTGAAGAAGTGTGGCTGCTGGGACTCTTCCACCTCCATCCGATCGTCTGGTGGCTCCATCCACTCCATAGCCGGAACCACCTTGTATGGACGATACCCCTTTGCGCAACGAGGGGTTCGCCCTCGCGAGCAGTGTCTTTCTGCTCTCAGCACTGGCGATGCGGTGGGTCCTCTATTCCCCCCTCCTGCGGTACATCCATCTGCAACTCGGGGCCCCCGTTGGCTGGCTTCAAGGCGCCCCCACTGCCAGTGACCAGAGCTGTTCACTCCTTGGAGCTGGCCGCTGGGACTGCGGCAGGGATATGGGCCCTGGACCTCGACGGTGGCGGGACATCCCCTTACCCACCAGCCAATTTCTGCGGAAATGAATTTGGTACAGAACTGTCCCCTGATGGCGCTCTCGACAGAGGGGGCTGGACCTGGAAAAGGGGGAAGGGACCATAGGTGTGGGAGGAGGAAGGCGGACCCGGAGCTGATCTTGGTAGCAGGTGGGGATACCAGTAGGAGAACGGACCTCACAGAGACGACGGCCACGCCCCCGAACGACCACGGCTGGGACCCAATGAGGATGGCGGCCGTAGCCTCGAGCCCGGAGAGCCGAGCCTGGGGCAAAACGCGACAGAGGACGAGGAAGTGGTGCGGGAGAGCCCGGATGCAAGAGAGACAACAGCGTCCTATGAGGGCAACCATGAAGGAGCTCAGATGGGCTCTGCTAACCGGCTGGAGTGGACCGATAAGATGACAGGAATTGGAGGAGGGCTTCCTCCACTGAAAGATGTGACACATACTTGCGCATTTGCGTCTTGAAAGTGCTGACAAACCTCTCCACCGTCCCATTTGACTATGGGTGGAAAGTTGGGGCCAGGACATGGTGGATCCCGTGGGTAGAACAAAAATTGTGAAAGTGTTGTGAAGTAAACTGTGGCCCGTTATCTGTCACCAATGTGGCCGGGAGACCTTCAATAGAAAATATCTTTAACAGGGAATGTATGGTAACTTCCGCGGATGTGCAGGCCAGGTGAACAACAAACGGAAGGTTGGAGTACGCGTCAATGACGCAAAGCCATTAGCTATCTAAGAAGGGCCCTGCAAAATCGACGTGGAGTCATTCCCAAGGTGCAGACGGAGTGGGCCATGGAGAGAGAGATGAGCGAGGAGCTGCTTGTTGGAACGCACAAGAAGAGCATCCTGCTGTGAGGCAAGTTATGTCCCTATCTATGCCTGGCCAGTATACATGTCGACGGGCAAGCATCTTTGTGCGGGAGACGACCCAGTGGTCCCGATGTAGAAGATCGTGAATCCGACGGTGCAATGACGCTGGAACCGCCACTCGATGGGAGCCGTCTTCTGTGGACAGAAGTGCTCTCGTAGGTGCTAAGGTGGTGATGAATTGCATAATAATTGCGGAGAGGGTCTGATGCCCAACCCGGCGGATGCTCCGACCAACCTTGCCTCACCCGTTGAAGGACGACCTGGAGGACAGGGTCAGCAGCTGTAGCCTCTGCAATTCATGAGCTATTGATAGGGAAATCGGTGACTACCTCTACTGCCGATTCGTCTACTGCAAAACACAAAAGCTCTTCGGCATCAAAGACTGGGGCAGGGCGACCGGGAGGCGCGAGGGCATCGGCATCGGCATTGGCGTGATGAGCCATCGAGCGGTACTGTATCCCATAATGAAAACGCGAGAGGTACAAGGCCCAGCGTTGAAGACGATGCACTGCCTTGTCCGGCAGAGCCACCAATGGGTGGAACAAAGACACTAATGGGTGGTGGTCTGTGTATAGGGTGAACTTTGACCCATAGAGATAAACATAAATTTTTTTTAGAGCAAAAACGATGGCTAGGGCCTCCTTGTCCACCTGGGAATATCGGCACTGCGCCTCCATAAGAGTTTTATATGCAAACACCAACGGGTGCTCCGACCCATTGGGGAACCGATGTGCCAGCACCGCTCCCACTCTGTGCTGGGAGGCATCTGCTGCCACCACAAGCGGGACCCCCGGGGTGTATGCAGCGAGGCATGGAGCCTCAAGGAGGGCCACTTTAAGTGATTGAAAAGCCCGCTCACAAGCTGGAGACCAGTGGAAAGGGACGCCCTTACGCAGCATTGGTGCAGGGGGTGAGCCACTGTGGCTGCCTGCGGGAGGAAGTGGTGATAATAGGCGCTCTTGCCCAGGAATACTTGAAGTTCTTGAACGGAGAAAGGACGGGAAAGATCTGCAACCGCACGCACATGATCAGCCACGGGACGCACCCCCGACCTGGATACCTCATAGCCCAAGTACTCGATAGACGGCTGGAAGAAAGATGATTTGTGGAAATTACAGCGGAGACCAGGCTCCTCCAGAACGGAAAACAAGGAACGGAGGTTGGCAATATGGTCAGCAGCTGTGGACCCCGTCACCACAATATCATCCATGTAGTTCACGCAACAGGGAAGCGGTGCTAGCAACTGCTCCAAAAAACGCTTATAGATTGCGTGGGCACTGGCCACCCCGAATGGCAATCTCTGATATTGATATAGGCCAAAGGTGTAGAAATTCAGTGCCTGCTTGGAGGCATCACCTAAAGGCAAATGGAGATAATCCTCTGCCGGATCTATCTTCGAAAAATACTAGCCCCTGACAACTGCTTGGCGAGGCGTGGGAAAAGAATCAATGAGGGAGTGAGAATTTAGTTTTCTTAAAGTCGCCACATAAACGCAGGGCCCCAGAGGGCTTGTGTATGACAACAAGAGGGGAGGCCCACTCGCTTGCTGTGACAGGACGCAAAATACCCACTGCTGTCAGGCGATCTAATTCGGATTTAACAGCACCGCAGAGGGCAATTGGGAGGAGCCGAGCCCGAGAAGACGGGGCGAGCCGTATTTTTAAGTTTAATAGAGGCCCAGAAATTCTTAACACACCCAAGACGTGGTGCAAACAAGGACAAAAACTCCGCGCGGAGCAGCACGAGACTCTTGTATGAAATTTGATCGGAAACCAAGCATACAGAATCGGTAATAGTAAAGCCAAAAGCATGGAAAGCGTCGAGGCCGAAGATATTCATAGCCGTCGCACTGTTTACTACCACAAACGGTACCACGCGGCTAACATTCTGATATCTAGCTTTGGCAACAAACGACCCCAATAGTGGAATAGGGTGGCCGCTGTAGCTAACCAATGTGTGAGGCGCCGGACATAAAGTGGGGGAGCCTAATGCTTGATGAGTAGCCGAACTTAGAAGCGATGTCATTGCACCAGTGTCCACTTGAAGCGTGACAGTTTTCCGCAGAATGCAGAGGTACGCCAGCAGGATCAACCTTATTAATATCCATGGACGACGCTCCAAAATCGCAAGGGTGAGAGGTCCTTTTGCGGTCCCGAGCAGAGGAGCGACACACTCGGGCGATGTGTCAGAATTTTCCACAACGATTACACGTGGCCCCTCTGTACAGGCACGATTCCCGAGAATGGGACGCCCCGCATGAAAGACATGAAATCGGCTCGCTCTTTGAAGCTGGCGACGCACGTCGCCTTTCCCCCCGCCCATACGACACAGGCGAGCGCTGCGGCGTCGGAAGTGAGGGAGGGAAAAGCGACGGAACAACAGCCACAGAAGAAACCAGCGCCGTGGATAACAGGGCCGAATCGGCAACTGAGGCTATCTCCCCCCCAAGCGGAAAGTTGATCCCCACGGCCTCAGAAACTTCAAATGCGCACGCAATACGCAAAACCTCCTCTAATGAGGGATCGTCCGATTGAAGAGCCTGCTTGCGAACATCCAGGTCAGGAGCGAAACAAATCAAAACATTGTGGACCATAGATTCCGCATACGAATCACCGTGTGGCTCGAACCGAAACAGACGACAACGGGCCAGCCCCTGCAGTTCCGTGGTCCAAGCGCGGTACGGCTGACCCGGCTGTTTCCGCGAACGGTAGTAAGTTATGCGGGCTGACACCACGTGCGAGTGGCGGCGAACATATGCTGCAAAGAGAGAACAGATATCTGAAAAGGACAGGGATGCCTGTGTCTGAAATGGCGCCAAATCGCTTAGAAATCGAAAAAGACAAGGCGAGAGCCACGAAAGGAAATAAGCTTTTTGTTTACCTTCATCACACACCTGGAAGGCTACGAAGTGTTGGCGTAAACGCTGTTCGTAGTTGGACCAATCCTTGGCATTGTCGTCAAAGAGAGGAAATGGAGAAAAGGGCACAGAAGACCGCAACCTGACCTGTTGTGTCACAGCCCTAGTCAAGGTGTAAATAGACGCTGCGAGGGAAGCATTCCGTTGAGCCAAAACTTCCAGTAACAACTGAAGATTCGTCAGCAACACACTAAGTTGCTCTGCCATGACTACGGTAGAAACACCACGCTACAATAAACCTTGTCGCCACTGATGAAAACACTGTTTGTCGTAAACACAATGTAGCTCGTTCCGCATTCACTCGTCGAATGACCCGGCCGTCACTCTGTCTGTTTGACAGCGCGCCGGCAGCAGATGGTGTGCAGCTCATGTCAGCTGTCTAGACGACCATGCCCTCCCTTGGCCAGGCCGTGAACTATCTCGGCCGGGCCAGCGCCAGCCACAGAGCACAATACGGGCGCATGCAATCTGAATGGCCCGCCAGGCCATAATACTTCCTGTGTGTTGAATGACCAAGTGTGCCATTGCTCTTAAGTTGCACAAAGACATCTAAAAACAGCAAGTAACCATCTTTTTCAGCATCTATTGTTATCTTTACGTAATCGTGTATGGAGTTCATATGATGTAAGAACTGTTTGAGGCAGTAGAGACCATGAGGTATTGTCAACCTATTGCCAAAATACTTTTGGTTTAAAAGTCACCAAGTCAAGAGCGCTTGCTTCAAAATCTTCTCTCCTCTACATATTATAAATTACAAATAATCTGATGGTGTCACCATGGGGTGTCCTTTACTACCACCACCACCACCACCACCACCACCACCACCACCACCACCCCCTGGTGGCCAATCTTTTTGTGGAAGAACAAAAATTAGTTTTACAGAGAGTGAGGAAAGAAGGGGGAAAAAGGCTTTGGGAACATGGAAACTAGTAAAGCAAAACTTGCTGTCACATGGAACAGAAATTGGTCAATGGAAATTTGGAATTTCATCCTGTAAATCTTTTGTTGCTATAAAATATCCTTTCTGTTGTGATGGTCTTTGTTAAAACGCCACTGTATATCTACATCAACTTCATTGGGCTTACCATTCAACAGACATAATGACATTTCAACAATTTTTAATGTATAATACCCACTATCCTACCATTGCAATATTGCTTATGCCATAAACAGGCCTTAACAAGATTTCCAAACTTATCTGCTGCTTTTCACTAAACTTCCTCACCCTCCTAACTCACAAATGTATGAATAGTGTTATCTTGATTTGGATCAGGATTGATGACTCTTATTTAATACACACATTGCAAGTCACTTCACAGTATGTGATAGAGGTTACATTGCCTGGGATTTTCATTTCCTCTTATTCCAGTTTTGGGTGGTTCGCAGGAAAAATTATTGCCTATATGCCTCCATGTGGGCCCTATGTTGTTGTTGTTATGGTCTTCAGTCGGAGACTGGTTTGATGCAGCTCTCCACAATACCCTATCCTGAGCAAGCCTTTTCATCTCCTCATAAGAACGGCAACCCACATCCACTTGAATCTGCTTACTATACGCGTCTCTTGGTCTCCCTCTGCGATTTTTACCCCACACTTTTCCCTCCAATGCTAAATTTACGATTCCTCGATGTCTAAGAATGTGTCCTACCAAGCGATCCCTTCTTTTGGTCAGGGTATGCCAAAAATTCCTTTTCTCACCAATTCTGTTCAGTACCTCTTCATTAATTATGCGATCTACCCACCTAATCTTCAGCATTCTTCTGTAGCACCACATTTCAAAAGCCTCTATCCTCTTCCTGTCCGCACTGCTTATCGTCCATGTTTCACTCCCGTACAAGGCAACACTCCACACAACTGCCTTCAGAAAAGACTTCCTTACACTTAAATTAATATTCGATGTTAGCAAATTTCTCTTTTTCAAAAATGCTTTTCTTCCCATTGCCATTCTGCAATGGGCCCTAATCTCGCTAATTCTATCCTCGTGGTCACTTCATATTGAAACAGATTGAAGACAAACCCAGCAGTTTTACAGTTTTATTACAGTATAGTTTTGTTTTTAACCTTAATTTTGCATAATTATAATAATATTATTTTCCATCCATTGCACTGTGGAAACTATTAATATTAGGTAACATTGAAGAGGACCTTTTCATATGTAATTTAGTGAAGTTCAGTCAGGAATTTTTTTTTTTTTTTTCGTTGTAAGCTTCAGTTTTAGAATTATTTTAGAAAAATATAAAGTCATGGCCTTTAAATGCCCCTACCAGTAATAATCTTTATGATATTATGCAGAACACACACCCCTAGCACTCTATAAGAATTGAGCATATACAGTTGTTCTCCCTGAATTGAGATTTTTTGTTGACTGGGCTAGTAGACATATTGCCTAAGAGCTGAATGGTGTGTTTGCCTTCTTGATGGTGTCATTACTAAATCTGACAGTTGTTGTCACACACTTCTCTGCCAATGCTGAGAGTTTTTAAACCTTAATGTGAAATGCATTTTAGTTTTTATAAATCTCTTGAGGTAAAAGCCAGAATTGTTCTTTTGTAGATTGTCTTACTTTCTTTACCTTCCTAATCTGTTCCTGGTTTTAATTCAGTCTCTAAAGATCTCAACAGTGACAAGACACTAATTTTGCATCATATACTTGTAGTAACTGCTATACATACTATCTCTCCAAACAAAACAAAAGAAAAATGCTTTTGAAAGTTAAAACGTTTCCAAAATTAGCTAATGCAAAACATTTCCACCTTATTAAAACAATTGCTGTAGCTGAGTTGGTTGTGTAGAACTCTAGTAACTGTATAGTTGCTGCAACAAATCTTGCTAGTAGCAGCTATTATTTGTTTGGCATAATTTTAACAATGGAAAATCCGATTAGAATATCAAGAAGTGATTATTGTATGTATGTATGTATGTATGTTTGTTTATTTACTTATATTTCACTCTGTATTTCTTAACTGTGTTAAATGGAAATTAATGCTTACTGCATCAAATTATTAATAAAAATTACAGTTTTTATTTTTATATCAATAATGGAGGTTAGGTAACAACTCACCGTACAGAGGCTCGCTGAGCTGTTGACAGACACGAAAATAGATAATCACATTCATACAACTCTGTCCATTTCCTTTTTCTCTGAACATATTTTTTTTTTCAAAATTAAGAAATTAAAAATTACTGACTTACTTAAAATTTAGTGCCGATGGTGGCTCGTGACCAAACAGTTA
The DNA here is from genome assembly GCA_026315105.1 of Locusta migratoria. NCBI lineage: Eukaryota > Metazoa > Arthropoda > Insecta > Orthoptera > Acrididae > Locusta > Locusta migratoria. Next base: position 336,908,646 of record CM048745.1, read on the forward strand.
GTCTTTCAGAAAAGTAAGCAAAATTTACCTTCAAGTGACATTTATAATGCAAGTTGTATTTAATTGTATCACTTTTACTTACTTGTATGAGAATATTTTCTTGTAGTTATCTTAAGTTGTTTGAATGTTGTTAATAATTTCACAGGGAGGTGCCTTACTGAGCAATGTAAGCCAGCCAGGATTTCATATGATGATACCATTCATAACATCTTTTCGAGCAGTACAGGTAGGCATGAAGTACACAACAATAATTTCATAATTGTTTTGCTTTTAAATAATTCAGACATCTGAAATAACTATCTTTTAATCACTTACAAATATAATTGAAGAATATAAATTAATTATAATAATTAAGTCTTTGAGTGTATGGGGATTGTTTGTATCCACCTTATTTTTAAAATTTCTGGAAGTTCTCCAAAGATAAAAAGCACATGATTTTGATATGAAGATTAAGGAGGCTGGTAAATTCTCTTGCCTTCAACAACACTAAAGTTCTCATAAAGGATACAGTATATTGTTCACATACCTATCAGAAGTAACATGGAAAGAGATTAATCCAATAATTCATCTTGCATGCCACACTCCTGTTTTCACATCATGCAAAGGCTTTTAATGTATTTGACTAGAGTTTTTAGAACTTGAACTTCAATTGTTCTGAGAATTTACATGTTCTGACAAATGGAGCCAGGCTTCATCAGAAAAAATAAAAAAGAGAGGATTTCAGGGTCAATCTCTGCATCATGCTCAGACTGCCACAGCCATTTCTGATAATGATATCAAGCAATAGTACCTGAATTGGTGAGTTATTGCACTACCATTATTTTGTTTGGTTTCAGCCTGGGTTTTTCACAGCTCTGTGACACACATTTCAGGAAGAAGAGAACATAGAGAGAATTTAGTTGAAAAGGCACAACCAATTTTTATGGTACATTGTGGGGACAAAAGACTTAAATTGCCATGTACATGAAGTTGGAAATACACTCCAAACTGTGAAATTTTTGTGATAATTCATGTATAATGAAGCAGGTACTCTTTGCCGGAAGTGGTTGTTGCTTAATTTTGAAGTTAACTGTAGTGAGTAAAAACTAATCTTTAGACAGTCTTCTTAGTTACAGATAGTGACCAGTCACAGTATGTGAACAAAGTGGCTTGCACTCTTTCACCTTAACTAGGTACATCGTATTCCAAAAGTAAGATACAGTGAACAATTTGTCACAAATGATGAGCTTGAATGATATTTCACACTTGCATTGCTGTCTATCGACGTCTTGGGAACATACAGCAGTGTTGTACTGCAATAGGCTCTTGCCTGTCAGTGAGAGCAAATGAAAATAGCTACAACGTTTGTAGCTCCCACCATTTTTTAAGTGAGTGCTTTTATTAGATTTTTTACCGCAAAAGGATAGTCTGCTGGGGACATTGTGTTTAGTGTATGGACCAGACATAATGAGTGACAAATAAGTTTGACACTGTTGTTGAGAATTTCGAAATGGCCACTCAAATGTGCATGATGAACAGTGGAGGGGCAGGCCCAGTATTCGTACTGAAAACTTCGAAGTGATTGATGTTTAACGATTAGTTGTCTTGAGAATTCAACAGCCAATGTTGCTTGAACTTCACCTTTATAGGTTTGTCACTGAAGACCTTGGATATCGGTAACTTTGTGTGAGTTGGGTGCCACAACTTCTCACCATTCAACACAAAGGGAAAAGAATGCATTGTGCGCAGCAGGTAGAGACAAGATAGAGACAGTTTGTTTTCCCACACTGTTACAAGAGACAAGATGTGGATAGCATACATCAAACACTCAAAATGAGTCATTGCAATTTTGGTTCACCCAAACCAAAAAAGTGTAAGCAGTCGCTGTACATGAATCACAGCAATGGCTACTATGTTTTGGGATAAAAAAGCAATCTTTTGATCAAATTCTTGGTCTGTGGGACAATCATTACAGCTAATGTGTACCGTAACATGCTCACCAAAACTGAGACACGTGATAAACAAAGCCATGGGAAACTGTCGTCTGGCATTGTCCTCTTGCATGACAATGCATGCAAGGAACTCAAGGTCAGAACACAGATGCACTGCCATGCTGCATTCGTGGAGACATGCTTCCCCCCTATCCCCTCTTTGTGCTTCTTTCACATCCCCAGTACTACAGCCACCACTGACCCCACGAACACAGATTAGTGCTTTCTGTCTCAACTTGTGGCACGTCATCCACAGCATTGGTTACCCATAGTTCATCTGCAAAAGACAATCTTCGCCTATTTTCTTGAAAATAATTTAACAAACACCTCATGGGAATTTGATAAAAACAGTTGTAGTCAACATGTTTGTAATTAAATTATAGTGCTACAACACTTTATTGGTTACACAAACAATATTTAGGATATAAAATTTAAAAAATGTTTCACGTAAATGTTTTTAGTGAGACATAATCTTGGCTCATTTTTGTGATGTGCTGTGATGGTAGCTTATATCTTAGGTGAATAAGAAAACAGAATATGTGCAAATCTGCTTCAGAGCTATTGAAATTAAAATGTAAAAGTATTCCATAAAGAAATATTAATTTTCGTTTGACATCCTTAATCAGTCCTGTGGGAAAAATCTGACTGTACTTATACTGACTATATTTATAAATACTACATTGCAAATAAAAAATCATCATATTAATTAATGTCTCTAATTAGCAAAGATATAAAACTTTCATGCCGGCCGCGGTGGCCGAGGTGACTGAGGCGCTCCAGTCAAGGTCGGCACGGCCACTACGGTCGGGGGTTCGAATCCCCCCCTCGGGCATGGATATTTGTGCCGTCCTAGTTTGTAAGTAGTTCATAAGTAGTTTGTAAGTTTAGGGACTGATGACCCCGTAGTTAAGTCCCATAAGATTTACAAACATTTGAACATTTGATAAAACTTTCATATAAACTTACAAAACCCTTTGGCCCTCCCTAATTCCTCCCTATTGTGGGCTCCTTTTGTAGCTGGTAAGTTCCTCCTACTTCTGCAATCTACATGCCTGCCAGATTTCATCTTCATAGGTGAAGCACTTCATAGAAGAGACTTAAATTCCACAATATTATTTACTTATTAGTTTGCCATGAACCAGCTTTTAAGTTTTTTAGGTCATTGACAGATATAAATAAATATAGTTGTGGAACATCAATATGACATATTCAAATTTTAATATGTCTATCTTCCTTCAACTATTGATGGAACATTCAATAAATATATTTTTTCATGTTTTCAGTACCTTGAAGAAAATTATTCTTGGTTGTCAGTTTGCTTTGGACGGAGTAGTGCATGCATGGGTCACTTTGTCTCACAGTGGTATAAGTGTATTCAAAGTTATGGCATTTATTTTTGAAATAATAAAATGTTCAGTTCTTTCCATCTGTCTAGTTTTGTTTTACTGTCACTTTAATATTAAAATATAAGTTGTTGAATATTTCTACTAATTAAAGGCCTTATTTATATTTCTTAAAATTGTTAATGATTCATAATAATGATTTACAGGTTACTCTTCAAACCGATGAAGTAAAAAATGTACCATGTGGTACCAGTGGTGGTGTCATGATATATTTTGATCGAATAGAAGTTGTTAATATTCTTAGTCCCTCTAGTGGTAAGTATAGGCTCTAAATATGTTTCTTTTATCAGTGTGGATGTTGCTGTTTTTAGTGCTATGTTGACATTATTTTTCTGCTTCCCTTCAAATGTCTCCAGTGAGATAAATTTTCCAGGTCATCAGTTACAAAGGGGAGGGGGGTGATTCTTAACAGATTGTAATCATATGGTTATGGGATTAATTTTTGGTGTCTTTAAATGTGCCAAGTTGACATACTTTTGGGACTGGTTCCACTTATAGTATGCTGCTATGTCAGTAACTTTTTTGTTCATTTCAGTTTTTGGTTCATTGAAATTAATGGTGTATATTTTACCTGTCACTATTGTGCAGTTCAAAGTGTGAAGGTGTTTACAATTTTGTTCTAGTACTCTGTCCTTTGACCAATCAGTCTTGACATCTGTTCAGGTTGCATCTGATCAAAGCAGTCTTCATGTTTTTTGAAATGTCATTAAAGAATTTTTGCAAAATGAAATAAATGTTTGTTTCTGTTTCTTTTTCAGTGTATGATATTGTTAAAAATTACACGGCTGATTATGATAAGACACTAATCTTCAACAAAGTACATCATGAATTGAATCAATTCTGCAGTGTTCACAGTTTACAAGAGGTTTGTCATTGATTTCTTTATTACTGATTTTTCTGCATTACTTTAAACACCAGTTTTTGTGAAGTTAAATAATCTTGACAAACTTTGTGCCCAACTGCAAGAGAAAAGTAACAAATTATGTAAGTAATCCACTCTTGTGTATGTATGCTTCCAATTTCTCATGTATGGTGTTGTACTCAACACTGTCACTTGCGAATTTGTTCCAGCCATTAATGCAAAATAATTTATCGTTCATTTGTATTTTCATTTAATTAAGCTGCTTATTGCATATTCTTGTTTGTGATATGAATCTCTTGTTCCTTCTTTAGTGTGTAAGTTTTTGATAAACATTGACATAGAAAAGAATTTTAACTGGCAGACAAATTGAAGAGAATGAAACTCGCCTTCAGTGAAATACTTGTGTACATTTCCTAATAGAAAAGTTACTTGATAGTATCTTTTCTGTTTTTATTTTAGGTATATATTGATTTGTTTGATCAAATTGATGAGAACTTGAAAGTTGCTCTACAGAGGGATTTGAATGAAATGGCACCTGGCTTGTTTATTCAAGCTGTGCGTGTTACAAAACCAAAAATACCGGAAGCAATTCGGAAAAATTATGAACTCATGTATGTATGCAACCATGTGAAAAAACTTCCAAGTTTGCAATTTCAAGGTGTTTTTACAAACTACATAATCAATTTTTCATGATATGCTAATTGCTTTTGACATTCACAGGGAAGCAGAAAAGACAAAACTTTTAATTGCTGTTCAGCGTCAGAAAGTTGTAGAGAAAGATGCAGAGACAGATCGTAAGAAAGCTATTATAGATGCAGAAAAAGAAGCTGTTGTAGCAAAAATTCAGTTTGACCAGAAAATAATGGAAAAAGAATCTCTTCAAAGAATGTCACAGATTGAAGGTTTGCTATGTTCTGTTCTAAATTGTTTATCAATTGGTATTTCTGTTAAACATTCTCAAATAGCAAATTGCCTATTTTCTCTTTTTTTCCAGATGAAATGCATCTTGCAAAACAGAAGAGTATTGCAGATGCCGAATATTACAATCTGTTCAAGCAAGCAGAAGCCAATAAATTACTTTTAACAAAAGAATATCTAGAACTGAAGAAATATGACTCTATAAGTCATAACAACAAAATCTATTATGGATCAGAGATTCCTGATATGTTTGTTCATGGTGGCTGCCGAAATAATGACGACACGGATGATATTCATAAAACTGTCCCCAAAGAATGATTCAACATTGTGAACAGAATTTACAGTTCCTGATGATCAGTGTGTGAGACTTCAGCGAGGGTTTTTGTGCTCAATTCAGTTCAGAACTCTGTCTGTCTGTCTCTGTGTGTTCGCTTGCGTGTGTGTGTGTGTGTGTGTGTGTGTGTGTGTGTGTGTGTGTGTGTGTGTGTGACCTTTTAGAGTTCAGGAACAAATTTTGTATTCATTTTTGTTTTGGCTGTTAGTATTTTTTAAACCTGTTGTTAAAACATCCTTTACTATATGAACATTCTTGTGCCTTCTAAGCTGTTATAGATACTCTGTTCTATATTCTTTACACACAAATTACTTTTTAATAGGTGGCCCATTTATTCCCAAAATAGCGGAGTCATTGGCAAGTTGTGGCCTTATTATTTCTTCGTCATTCAGCTTTCAAACTTGATTGTGAAATACATTTTCATTCTGTTTTTTGTCCTCACTTTATCTGTAACAGACAAAATCATTTATAAAAAATAAAATTCTTTAAATTTTGTACATTTTTAGTGTCACTTGTTACAAATGATACATTTTATCACGAATTAGCTTATTTAAGCAACATAAACCACACCCATCTGGTTTACACAAGTTCAAAATGTGTTGTTGCCCAGGAGGGATGGAATCAGGAAAGGTAAGTGAGTAAGTGTCTAAATAATTAAGTTAGGATTCGATAAAAAGTGGCTTTATTTCCCTTGAGGCAAGTACAGCACAGAGGGGGCCAAAAAGGGAAAGTTCATGACCACTTTCCAAGAAGATTAAATGACTAAATGTAGGAAAGAGTGGAAATATTTTTACCGAGGCCGGCAGAGACCAATGTGGATGGGGTGGGCTCAAGAGGGTGGTTCCATAGAACCAACCCACTCACGGACCCACATTGCCTGCCCACATGATCGGTACTCAGTCCAGTCATTGGCAGTCATATTCTGTTGATGCTGCCAAGGGTAGCACCGCTTGTCAGCAGAATACGGACATCAGGGCTGTACTAGGTGGCATCAGCAAATGTATAGACATGTGCTTAACACACCCTGTTCATGTGATCACCAACAGCTGACTAGAAGGGAAGCCCACTGTGAGGAAAAAAATTCTCTAGAAATCCCTTCATTAGAAATTGACCCTTTGTTTCGTCTTCCTTCCATGTAATTGGTAGTCAAGAGGGGTGGGCAAAAACTTAAGTATTTCAGCCTTAATTATTACACAACAATTTCGGTCAGTAACTGGTCAGTTTGAGATAAAAAAATTATTAAAACTTGGTGCAAATTCATGCAGGACAGAAATGAAGAAAAAAGAATACAATCTGTTTTTGTTGTTTCTTTTGCTTTACAATTCTCAACGGAGTGCTGGAGCGGTGAGGTCGACTCGAGCAGGGCGCCGAGGGCACAACGTGGGCGACCACAGGCAGGGTAGCTGATAATGGACCAGCTGGTGAGAGGCAGGAACCAGTCTCAAGTGAGGGGGGGGGAGGATGTGCCAGAGAAGCTGAAACACTCACACACAGCACTTAGATGGGTCCCAGAAGGTAGCGACATCTACTGGTCGCACACTTATTTAACACATACGGTGAAGTGTCACTTGGAATATCAATAATGGAGGATGGGTAACAACTCACCGTAAAGAGGCTCGCAGAGCTGCTGACACTTGGCCATTACAAAATCACGTATATCATCTAACGGACTCTGTTTCATTAACAACTTAAAAGTTTTGCCCACTGGTCTGTCACTCCTTGATACTAATGTAGAAAATACAGGGGTGAAAATGAATGTAGGAGTGAGGAGTGCCCATGGGTTTTTTTTAGGTTGGAGAATTCCCTCTTTAGACCCAACAAGGCGCCTCCTGAGCTGCGACAAGGTAGCAGTTGGCAGAACACAACAGGGAATGATTAAGATCAATGTAGTATTAGTTAACTGCAGGAGCATCTATAGAAAGGTCCCACAACTGTTCTCATTAATAAGCGGCCACAATGCACGCATAGTACTAGGGAAAGAAAGTTAGCTGGCCGCGGTTGCCGAGGAGACTAAGGCGCTCTAGTCACGGTCTGCATGGCCACTACAGTCGGGGGTTTGAATCCCCCCTCGGGCATGGATATTTGTGCCGTCCTAGTTCGTAAGTAGTTCATAAGTAGTTTGTAAGTTTAGGGACTGATGACCCCGTAGTTAAGTCCCATAGACTTTACAAACATTTGAAATTTGAAAGAAAGTTGGCTGTAACCAGATGTAAACAGTAATGAAATTCTAAAATCAGATTGGAATGTATACCACAGAGACAGGCTAGACAGTGAATGGACAGGCATGTTTATAGCGATCAAAAGTGCAATAGTATCGAAGGAAATTGATGGAGATCTGAAATAATTTGGGTGAAGGTCACGGTAAAGCAGGCTCGAACATGGTAATTGGATTTTTCTACAGGCCTCCTGGCTCAGCAACTGTTATGGCAGAACTCCTGAAGGAAAATTTGGAAAATATTTCAAATAGATTTCCCGATCATGTTATAATTTTGGGAGGACATTTTAATTACCAGATATAGACTGGGTGAGTCAAACATTTATAGTGGATGGCAGGGACAAAGACTTCAGTGAAACAGTTTTAAGTGAATTATCTGAAAACTACCTTGAGCAGTTAATCAAAGAACCGACTCGTGGCGATAACATATTAGACCTGACCTGAACTATTTGAAACAGTTAACGGAGAACAGGGAATCTGTAGTCATAAAGCGGTTACAGTATCAATCATTTCAGTCATAAATAGAAATATTAAAAAATCTAGGAATATTTTTCTGTTTGGCAAAAGTGACAAAAAGCAGATTTCAGATTACTTGATGGCTCAACTCAGAAATTTTATCTCAAGTACAGATAGTGTTGAACAAGGGACAAAGTTTAAAGCTATTGTGCAATATGCGTTATATGAGTATGTAACAAGCAAGATTGTAAGAGATGGAAAGGAGCCACCACAGTACAGCAGCCAAGTTATGGAACCAAACAAAAATTTCACAAAGCGAAATGTAGCGTAAGGAGGGCTATGCAAGAGGCGTTCAATGAATTAGAAAGTAAAGTTCTGTGTACTGTCCTTTCTAAAAATCCTAAGAAATTTTGGTCTTATGTCAAAGCGGTAGGTGGATCGAAACAAAATGTCCAGACACTCTCTGACGAAAATGGCATTGAAACAGAGGATGACACTCTAAAGGCTGAATTACTAAATGACCTTTTCTAAAGCTGTTTTACAGAGGAAGAATGCACTATAGTTCCTCCTCTAGATTGCCGTACAGATGACAAAATGGCACATATTGAAATAATTGACAGAGGGATAGAAACACGCTTAACATTGCCCTAAAGAGGAAAGGCCACAGGACCTGATGGGATACTAGTTCAATTTTACACAGAGTATGCAAAGGAAGATGCCCCCTTTCTTGCAGTGGTGTACCATAGGTCTCTAGAAGAGCGTAGCTTTCCAAAAGATTGGAAAATGGCACAGGTCATCTCCGTTTTCGAAGAGGGGCATCAAACAGATGTGCAGGACTATAGGCTTATATCTCTAACATTGGTCAGTTGTAGAATTATGGAACACATATTATATTAGAGTATAATGACTTTTCACGAGACTAGAAGTCTCCTCTGTAGGAATCGGCGTGGGTTTCGAAAAAGGCAATCGGGTGAAACCCAACTCACACTATTTGTCCAAAAGACTGAGGACCATAGACACAGGTTCTCAGGTAGGTGCTGTGTTTCTTGACTTCCGCAAGGTGTTTGGTACAGTTCCCTACAGTCGTTTAATGAACAAAGTAAGAGCATATGGTCTATAAGACCAATTGTGTGATTGGATTGAGGAGTTGCTAGATAACAGAATATAGCATGTGATTCTCAATGGAGAGAAGTCTTCCGAAGTAAGAGTGATGTCAGTGTGCCACAGAGGAGTCTTGTGGGAAGACCTAAGCTGTAGGGAAGGGAACGTTTACAGCTTAGGTCTTCATGGCAGAAGAGTCTGCTCCAGTCCCGAATCACTGAACCACCAGTACACCAATAACCTAATAACAGCTTTTACATCCCGCAGCTATCCTCCTGATCTGGTTCAGAAGCAAATTACCAGAGCCACCTCCTCATCCCCCCAAATCCAGAACCTTCCACCAAAGAACCCCAAAAGTGCCCCTTTTGTCACCAGATACTTTCCGGGACAGGAGCGGACTCTGAATGTGGCTCTCCAGCAAGGATACGACTTCCTTAAATCCTGCCTCGAAATGAGATCCATCCTTAATGACACCCTTCCCACTCAACCAAGAGTGACTTTCCGCCACCCTTCTATCCTTCGTAACCTCCTAGTCCGTCCCTATGAAACCCCCAAAGCACCTTCCCTACCCTCTGGCTCCTACCCATGCAACCGCCCCCATTGTAAAACCTGCCCTATCCACCCTTCCACCACCAGTTACTCCAGTCCAGTAACCCTGAAGGTGTACACAATAAAGGGCAGTGCCACTTGCGATAGCACCCACGTGATTTACCAACTGACATGCCTGCACTGTGAAACGTTCTATGTGGGAATGAGCAGCAACAAACTGTCCATTCGCATGAATGGTCACAGGCAGGCAGTGTTTGTTGATAATGAAGATCACCCTGTGGCTAAACACGCCTTGGGGCACGGCCAGCACATCTTGGCGCAGTGTTACACCGTCCAGGTTATCTGGATATTTCCCACTGACACCAACCTTTCAGAACTCCGGAGATGGGAACTTGCCCTTCAGCTTATTCTCTCCTCCCGTTGCCCACCTGGTCTCAACCTCCGTTAAATTCAAATTCCCGCCCATCATCTTTACCATCTTTGCCTCGGTTCTGTGGACAGAGCCTCTGCCTCAAGTGGTATCTCTGTCGAACTTCTTTGTTTTTTACAAATGTCTGTCTAGGTGTGTTTGCGTTTGGATATGTGTGAGTGTGTGTGTATTTGTCTACCTTCCTTTTTGTCCCCTAAGGTAAGTCCTTCCACTCCTGGGATTGGAATGACTCCTTTTCACTTCCTTAAAACCCGTATCCTTCCCTTTCTCCTCCCCTTGTTTCCTCTTTTTCCTGAAGAAGCTGCCAGTGGTGGCAAAAGCTTGTATGTGTGTTTGAGTGTGATTTTTATTTTTATTTGTGTCTATTGACGAGCTGGTCTTTTTGGTAAGTCATCCGTTTTCTATTTTTTATATTTGTTTATCCCACCAGGATAGTTTCCTTCTATACTTTTCGTTTCATATATCCTTGGGGATAACATCGGAAGTTCACTGAGGCTTTTTGCGGATGATTATGTAGTATATAGAGAGGTTGTAACAATGGAAAATTGTATTGAAATACAGGAGGATCTGGATCAAATTGACGCATGGTCCAGGGAATGGCAATTGAATCTCATTGTAGCCAAGTATAATGTGTTACGAATACATAAAAAAGAAAGATCCTTTATCATTCAGCTATACTATAGCAGGTCCAGGGTGGCCACCGAACCTTGAAACCGGGAAAACCGGGAAAAAGCCTTGAATTTGAAAAAACCGGGGAAAACCGGGAAAAAACCTTGAATTTCAGCCAGAAACCGGGATTTTTAACCCATGAGATCTCGCGACTTTAAGGAGTTAAACGATGTATAGCCTATTGCTCAGATTACACGACCAGTTCGAAATGTACTTAATAAGTGTAAATAAGTAATGCCTGTGGTTTTAGTAAGAGAAAAACCTCAAAGTTTATAGTTTAAAAGTAACAAAATGCCAGCCATTTTAAAATTACGGTGAGCAATATGCTCAGATCGCTAGTGCCCGCGGGTTAAGTAGTATTAATCGCTTCATTTTTGTGTAAAAAAACATTTTCAAATATATTTCTGGGCGGTTTAAAAAGTTTTGTGATTATAGGTTACGTATTCCGTTATCTATTCCTGTATTTATCTCGAAGTGTTGTTCAACCACGCGACTCAATTCCTCGCGATGTACGTCGAAGAGACGCGATGTTATCGTAAGGCGCGACTATGAAATCGCAGCTAGAATGAAAGGCGATATTTATTTGTACTACATTTTAGCAATTTTCGTAATTAACTCATCAACAAAGATCTCGTTTGTCTGATTCAGTGTTGAAAAATCTCTTCATGGAAGCATTTTGTTAATTTTAACTATAAACTCCGTAAAAGTTGGTATTGTGATTATTCGTTAGCATAGGCGCCGAGTACGAGAATGCTCGGTCAATCAAGCATACCCAAAACTCTTGAGTGGGTATGCTAGGCATACCCCACTGAAAATTTTGGTATCGTTTTTTCTTTATCTTATATTTCTTGACTGTAATTAAAATCGACTCTCTCGTCCCATTAATGGTCGGCTGGCTTTTGTAAGACACGACTCTAAAAAAAAAGAGTATTTTAAACAGGTAATTGAATTCGTAGGCATTAAAATCCACGTTCACATGTGAGTGAAGTGACCGTTTTCTAAATAGTCCGAATGTTAATGGAATTCCGCTTGTTAAGTCAATATTGTAAACTGAAGGCGGCAACCTTTAATTGTATTAAATATCTAGAAATGAAGTGGGTTTGGTACGATACATTGAAAATGTTTACACTACGAACTTAATTCCCGGTACATTTTGAGATAACCTTTTGACAACCTCATACGTTACCAGTGAGCCGACATACTTTATGCGAAGACAGCCCTATCCCTTCTAGCTAAAACATTCTGTAAACAGACAGTCCTCATAACAGCTTGTGGAGGTCTTTGTGTTTTAATTAGCAGCTCTACAAAATTCTCGAAACGAAACAGCTAGTGATAGATTTTTTTCTGAATTTGAATTTTCAGGCTTTAACAATTTGTCAACAATTGAACGTAGTAGTCGGACCTGGGTTTTGCTCTTTTTGACCTGTCACCTGTGCATGGAATTACGCCTTAGCCCTTTCCCTCGCTTCATCTTTATCTGTCCCTCTAGCCACAACCATGTGTTCAAAGAATTGTAAATAACACTGCAGGGTTTCCAATAATTCATTGTGACTAGATTGTCTACCATTACCTCGATACGGTCGGGGGTTCGAATCTCCCCTCGGGCATGGATATTTGTGCCGTCCTTAGGATTAGCTGGTTCATAAGTAGTTTGTAAGTTTAGGGACTGATTGACCCCGTAGTTAAGTCCCATAAGCTATACAAACTTTTGAACATTACCTCGAGGAAACAAAAAGCATTAGGCTACCATGTATTCTCAAAATATATATCGTTGCTTAATGTCTAAGTTAGAGTAAATGCAACAATACTTTCAAATAATTGTATCAAGGTAAAGGAAAGAAAATAATTTAAAAACTTTATTACTAAATAATTGCCCAAAGTCTAAATTAGTGGACAACAGTTTGAAAATGTTATTAGTTACGATAAATGAAATATATCTTGCACACTGCCGTCTGTAGTCATCCCAAATTTCCATCCAAGTGAAATACAAAAGAACTTCGACTTGTAATCGTGATGGTGACGGTGATATGGAATCGATAGCGTCTATGTTTTGTATAAGTTTTTGGCTTTGCTTTGTATTTATTTATTTATTTATTCTTTAGAAATACCTGGCCACTAAGTATAACCCCCCCCCCCCCAAGATTTTCAAAAGTCGGCGCCTGTGTACGTTAGTAGTAATTATAGACGATTCGTGTGACTGACGTAACATTGGTAATATAGAAATAGTAAACACAGTCATGTACGTAATGTTGATGGCTGAACTGTTTTCCTTGCGTGCGCCGCGGTGGAGTAGCCGAGCGGTCTAAAGCGTGTCGCAGCGGAGCGCGCGGTTGCTCGCCGTGGAGGTTCGAGTCCTCCCTGGGGCATGGGGGTGTGTGTGTGTTGTCCTTAGGGTAGTTTACCTAGGTTTAAGTAGTTAGTCAGCTACGGACTGATGACCCGATAGATTTACAAACATTTGAAAATTTTCCTTGCGTGCCCGCGGTAACAATTACGAGGATAATTAATTTACTTAGCGGACAAGGGTACATCGAGAACCTGTCAACCATAGAGCAGGAACAACATTAATTATTTATTTTATGGTCAGCACAAAAGATTATTTCCCTCGTTATATGTTAATGGGTTTTCAAAAAGCATACGTACACGAAACGCCACCTACTGAGCGCTAGCCGGGCCAGTATGAAATACAGTTCTAACATTGTTGATTGCGAATTTTGACATGCTAATTGTCCTCCAAAAAGACGTAAGTATAACTTTGTAATACGGTACGCGACTTTTGCGAAAATGCAATTACTTTCAGTTGCTATTTATTGTTTTAACAGCTGTATTATAACAATACATTCAAAATATCATTTTTATATTTCGCAACTAACGCCATCTACATCTTTCTGAGATGGATCAGAGTGAAACAATTGTTGCAGAGAACAATAGAGTGAATCCAAGTGTGAATCGACGTTACTTGTGCCCGCAAAGATGAAGTAATTCAACGTGTTTTAAGGGTATATTAAACGGAGCGTATTTGGTCGCTAGGCGCTGGCGTATTTGGACGCAGCTGCTAAATTCGCTCCGTGTGAACAGGGACAGCGAACAAAGTCGTTGCTCCGAAAGGCGAGCGTCTAAAGTTGAAGGGTGAGCTACTTCAGACGCTGGTCGCTGGTCGCTGGCGTTTTTGGTCGCTAGCGTTTTTGGTCGCCCCGTTTCATATACAGGAGCGTACAAAGTAGCCACCAGTCGAGTCAAAATGTCGAAGGAAGTAATAGATGCTAGCATTGTGTTTCTCGCAAGAGTCTTAAAAGAACAATCTACCAAAATCAAAACGGAAAAGTAGGAAAAAATGAAAAAAATGGAGAAGGTGAATTGGGAGGAGGGATAAATATAGTGCTTCTGCAAATCTTTTGAGATAATTATTGTGTGGAGATCCATCTGCCTGCAGAAATACAATGAAGATATTTTATTGTTTTGATTTTTGTTTTCGGGTGTTTGGTATCCACATCCCCCAAGAGATCTTCAGTCTTAGTCATTCGTCAAACAGTTGGTCAAATTGAGTGTCTTTAAGTTTAGTATTTTAATAATAATTTTAATGTACTATAACACTGGAAAACTTTGATAAATTTCCAGAAATTTGATTACAATTCCACTTCATATTTTGTTTGGCGGGAAACAGAACTGTTTGGTATCACTTAACCTCCAAAACAATGAGTGATATGCTACGACACGTTTCAATTGCTTTTACGAAGACGCTATCGTCTCAAGTCGCTGCGGGTTATTGCGTCAGCGTATTCATTCGCTATTCGCCCGTACGCCGAGCGACAACAGACGCCAGCGACTAGCGACCAAATACGCTCCGTCTAATACAGCCTTTAGAGTGAAGTGTTTGTCCGTCATGTGAAAACAGAGTATAACTCGATATCAGGGCTCATACTAGACAGTGTATCCGTGGGTTGCATAAACAATGCAATTCACATTAAAATGTACAGTATCCTCCAACTACTTGAACTCAACTTAGTCCATTATACAGGGTGTAAATTTTAAGTTGACGAACCGGAATAACTCGGAAAAATAGTAGATATTCAAAAATGGTTTTCACCAACATGTGCGGATGGTAGAGGCTTGTGAAATAATACTCAACCTGAACCGTTTGTGTGTGTGTGTGGGGGGGGGGGGGGGGGGGGAGTGAGTTTCAAGTGTAAAATTTTAAATGGAAACCCCGATTTTTTATTGCAGATTCGGATTCTAAGGCCCGTCCCACATCATGTATGGTCTGGTTGATTTTTTTACGACAGTTGGCGCTGTAATAGTAAGAAATACTTGCCATACTGGTGAAGAAATGTAGTAAAAAAGAAATAAAATAAATGAAAACCTTATTCATGATGCTTCAGAACGCTACCAAATGATCACCAAAGAGATCCCTCCCTCTCCCCGCTTTGGACAGGGCAGTCCTCCAAAGTGATACCTTAGTCCAAATTGCCCTTGTCTGAATACCAGTTATGAATTGCCGATAAAACACTTAATTGAACTAGCCGGGAAGAAATGCACATCTGGTATAATTTGGCTGGGTTCTGAAGCATTATCAATATGATTTACCTGGATGGTACATTTCTTCAGCAGTATGGCAAATAATTCTTACCATTACAGTACAATATGTTGCCAATTGAAAGAATAAAAAATGAACCAAACTATACATGATGTGTCCAGAATGAAACTTTCACTCTGCAGCGGAGTGTGCGCTGATATGAAACTTCCTGGCAGATTAAAATTGTGTGCCGGAACCGGGACTCGAACCTGGGACCTTTGCCTTTGCCATTTTAATCTGCCAGGAAGTTTCATATCAGCGCACACTCCGCTGCAGAGTGAAAGTTTCATTCTGGAAACATCCCTACATCCCTTAGGCTGTGGCTAAGCCATGTCTCCACCATATCCTTTCTTCCAGAAGTGCTAGTCTTCCATGGTTCGGAGGAGAGCTTCTGTGAAGTTTGGAAAGTAGGAGGCGAGGTACTGGTGGAAGTAAAGTTGTGAGGCGGCATCGTGAGTCGTGTCGGGGTAGCTCAGTCGGTAGAGCGCTTGCCCGCGAAAGGCAAAGGTCCCAGGTTCGAGTTCCGGTTCCGGCACACAATTTTAATCTGCCAGGAAGTTTTATACATGATGTGGTCTGTAGAATCTGAATCTGTAATAAAATGGAAGTTTCCATTTAAAATTTTACACTATCCACCCACGCCGCTCCCAAATGGTGGAGACAGTTCAAGCTTAGTATAATTTCCTAAGCCTCTGCCGTCCGTTCGTAATGGTGACAACCGTTGTTGAATATATACTGTTTTTTTTTCTCTAGTTATTCTGGTTTGTCAACTTAAAATGTACACCCTGTGTCAGTGGCGAATCTGGGGTGGGGGAAGGGGTCTATGGGGCTGCAGATCCCCCAAAACCATGAGGAAAACCTCGTAATATGATCTGTTTTTTTTTATTTTTTTTTATTTTTTTTTTTTTTTTTTTTTTTTTTTTTACGTCAGTTTGAGGTACAATGCCACAATTTTTATGAGCTCCCCCCCCCCCCGCACCGAGACTTGGATGACGTGTTTTAAAAATATGTAACTAGTTTCTTTACGGTATAGTTGTTTGCTAACCCCT
The DNA here is from genome assembly GCA_026315105.1 of Locusta migratoria. Taxonomy (NCBI): domain Eukaryota; kingdom Metazoa; phylum Arthropoda; class Insecta; order Orthoptera; family Acrididae; genus Locusta; species Locusta migratoria. The sequence goes on from CM048745.1 coordinate 336,925,175, forward strand.
TTGAGCAACATTAAGTTTCGTGAAAACCTGGAAAATAAATATTTTTAACCTGGAAAACCTGGAAAAAACCTTGAATTTGAAAATGAAGAATTGGTGGCCACCCTGAGGTCAGCAACTTGAAGCAGTTAATTCCATAAATTACCTGGGAGTAGGCATTAGCAGTTATTTAAAACGAACGACCATATAAAATTAATCATCGGTTAAGCAGATGCCAGAAAGATTCATTGGAAGAATCCTAAGGAAATGCAGTCTGTAAACAAAGTAGGTTACAGAACACTTGTTCACCCACTGTTTAGATACTGCTCACCGGTGTGGGATCCATACCAGGTGGGGTTGATAGGGGAGGTAGAGAAGACTCAGTGGAGAGCAATGCACTTTGTTACAGGATAATTTAGTAATCATGAAAGCATTACGGAGATGATCGATAAACTCCAGTGGAAGACTCTGCAAGAGAGATGCTTGTAGCTGGTACAGGCTTTTGTCGAAATTTCGAGAACATACCTTTACCGAGGAGAGGAGTCTAGCAGTATATTGCTCCCTCCTACGTGTATGTCACGAAGATATGAGGATAAAATCGGAGAGATTAGAGCCCACACAGAAGCATACCAACAATCTTTCTTTCCACAAACAATACGAGACTGGAATAGGACGGAGAACCGATAGTGGTATTCAAGGTACCCTGTGCCACACACCATCGGATGGCTCACAGAGTATGGATGTAGATGTAGTATACAAAAGACTTGCAGAGCAGTTTAAAATATGGTTCTTGCAGTTCAGTCACTACATGCAAACAAGGGGGGCTTGTCAATTTCTGACAAGAAGACACTTAACATTTGGAAACATTGATAAGTAATGTTAACCTATTACAGATATAATATTTGTGAAACAAACGCTGAACTAACCCCACTTCTACTAAAATGGTAAAATCTTGACAATTATATCCAGTAACCAAAACTCTACTGTGGACTGATGTAGAGCAATCCACAGTACTGGAAATATGTGTAACTTTAACACTCAATGGCAGTGAACACAGGTTAAAGGTACAGTGAGTTGTTTAACAATTATGTCATCATGACGTGTGCACTGAATCATGGTAGCAGCATAAGAAATGCTAAATGTTGTACAGTGTCGGGATATATCACCTGAGCAAGTGTAACAATTTGGGCAGAAACATTTTGCAAGTGTGTAAGACTTGTTCTGCAAGTAAAAGTTGAGGGCTCGGTTTCTGATGTAAGTCTAACTGTATAGTAGAGTGTAAGGTTTTTACTTGAATCTGGGCTAAATGTACATTAAATAGAAGCATCTGTGTGGCTTCCACGATACGTAGATTGTCAGCTGAATTCCACAATATTTCAAGATTTTGATCGACAGTCGATCAAAGTGTTGCATACTGGTGTGATATTATAGATGCAGTTACATTTACCCATCAAAGTGGTCACTAAAAGTTATCTTCTGTGCGTGTCAAGCATACTTGCTGTTGAATGACCACATTGTAGTTTTCTTGTGTTTCCATTTGAGTTTGGGGTAAAGTTTGATTCCAGTGTAATGCGTTAGAGTGAACTGGTGTTCTGAAAACAGTTTTCAAGATAGTTCCTCCTGCATTAAACCACACGTTTCACAGGAACAGCATCAGCAAGACTGCATAACTTGGTGTAAAGATTGTCAGTGAGTCTTACAATTTCCGTAGTCAACATAAAGGTTTGGTGTTTTTTTTTTTTTTTTTTTTTTTTTTTTTTTTTTCCTTTCCTTCTTCTAATTAGAACTTACTCGTAAGAGTATTCACTAGCTGGTTTGATGCAACCATAGTCTTCTTCAAAGTGTATGCAGTTAAGTTGAGCTGGGTGTGAAATACAGCATGGTTTGTCACGTGTACCACATGAGGCATATGTTCGAACTCAATTCCAGAAGTTGAAGTATGAATCCGGGAAGCTGTTGAACTGTCTGCAGTGACAAAAACAAGGATCAATAGAGTGTACTGCATAATTGCAGAACTAGGCGACATGCGTTAGCTGGGATTCAGCAAAGTTCACTGGTAACGAACGCTAAAAGGTGAACTAACTATATTACAAAACATATGTAGCTGGAATTATTGTGAAGGATACATCGCTACTCACCACAGAGATGTCTGATGAGCCGTGGAAAGGCACGAATAACAGCAAACAACTGCAAAGCTTTCAGCCAACACGGCCTTTGTAGGTTGGAGAAAACACACACACACAGTGTGTTTCTCCAACCAACGAAGACCGTTTTGGCTGAAAGCTTTGCAGTTATTTTTGCTACTTGTGCCTTTCCATGCCTGACCAGATGTCTCTGTGATTGAGTCCTTCCTGGAATTTCCATTGTTTGGAATTATTGTGATTTGTGTGACAACTGGTTGATTTGCTGTGACTTGCCAGACAGGTCAGCATAAGGCTGTTGGGAACTGAATGGCAAGGCACATTAAACTAACAGCATGGCATGCAGCAGCAAGTCAGCAGATTTGATGCACTGTGTGAACAATATTTCGTTTGCAAAAGCAAAATTGCTTGGCAGTTTCGAAAGAAGGAAATAAAATAGGATGCAGGAAAAGAAATGATGCGTTTTCAATGCTTCTTTCCCCCCTTTTGTGGCAGTGTTACTAAACTGAGAGTGGTAAACCACTACCACAAGTGTTTCTCAAGTTACTGAAAACACACAACAGTGGAAATGTTCTCGATGGAGTGACCAAAATGTATAATTTTACACTAGTCATTTGTCTAAAATTACTGTTAAACTGTTGTAATACATTGAAGTGTTATTTGCAAAGTGTGTGTGTCATGAACTACTCTGACCTTGTAATACTTATATTTCGTAATAGATAATACAATGATTTAGTAAGGTATGTTAACAGAAGTATTCTAAAAAAAAATTAAAGGCCCAGCTCTGTCCTCAGGTGATGAATAGGTGGTATTGTCCAAGCTTATTTTATTTCCAGGAATAATGGGCAGAGAATCAGGTATAGGTAAAAACTGAAAGAAGATCCTTTCAAGTTCCGAGGTGTTTACCAGATCATATGTAACGAATGCCCGTATAATTATATGGCCTGAAGTGCAGTACATGAGTCTGCGAGTGGTGTAGGCGTTGGCAACTGCGCCGAGGCCAATAAGAAGTAGCTTTACTCTTTATGGTTTGTAAATAAATCAGCATAGTAGATGTAAAGATCTTTAAATCAATTTATTATAGTTCAATCAATGTGAAATTTACAGTTAAGTACCATAATGGAGATTTAGTGTAAAATGACAATAAATGTCTCTTGGATATAGTCTGTCTCTTTCCTGTGAAAGCTGCATTCTGGCTGTACTATGTAGTCAAAATTATTTTCACCGGTGATTTTTAATTGTGGTGATTGGATGACTTTTGCAGCCTTTTCGTATGGACATCCTGTGGAATGTAACATCAGATTTTTTTTTCTTAGGGAAGTGAACACTGATTTTAATAGGATTCATTATTCACATATTGCAAAGTACTGGAAAAATTGTAGCCAGTTGTATTACATGTGAAGGGGGGGGGCTATTTCAACTTAAATTACAAGACAGTATTAAATCTGAACCCAGAAAAGTAGTTCATGTGTGATGTTCTTCATGCAAATTGTGTGATTCATTTTGAAAATAAAGTCATTGAAACTTATTGTCAACATGTTTTTTTCAAATCTTGTGAACATTCTGTGCGAATGTCAAAGTTGACAGGATATAAACGACACAGATTGGTTAAATTTTACTGTAAGTAAGTAGCACTTCTAGGTACTTTACCTCAACATATCTGGTCTTAAAATGCTAATTTATTGACTGGACAAGGGTACATACAAGAACCTGTCAACCATAGAGCAGAAACAGCATTAATTAATTTCTGCAAATTTGTTGCAAATACCAAATATCAACAAAATAGTTCAATTTCAAAACTTTTAAAATAGCACAAAATATTGAATTACACAAAAACTACATCTTAATAAAGTTTATTATCTTCAATGATGAGATCAGTTAAATTCAATGCGAAATCATTGGAAAAAACGCTGCACACACATGCCAGACAAAAATTTTTAAACTGACGCCAAATTCACAACATATGAAATGCGGAATCTTATTGGCCACCCCAACGTGACTCCTGATTGGCTGCCTTCAGCTGCATCATTCATCATGCCATTGCCAACATCTACACATGGAGCACCACTTGCGAACTCATATGCACTTTTACCATTATATCTGCCAGACAGATAGAACATTCGAGGTCAGATTCAACGAATATCTATACCTATCTGCCTCTTTTAGGTTTTGGAACCCCCTTGTTTAGTGTTCTAAATGTAAGAACGATTCAACTTCAAATTCTTGCCCATGCATTTGGTGGGGAGTGGGCAACTTATCCTTGTAATAACTTTGACTGTGTCTGTCCGAATATCGCTCTACCAACCGTGATGCCAGGGCAGTGGAATTTGTGGTATTGCGTAATGGCTCTTCTGATTCGATATAGGTGCGTGCATCACAAACAACTTTCATTCGAGATACATAAGAGTCGTAAGGCCAGTTTCATAAACAACTTGCATCTTTTACATTCTGCAGAAATGTATTAACATTTTCTTGTGGCTACTCCACAAGCAAAGGAATGAATGAAACTGCAGGAAATGTGGAGGGAAGACTAGCAAAAGTACCAGCAATGGAGGTTTCTAACTTTGGGGTGCTAAATACATGTGTCTCGGGCTCCAAATCCGTTGGTGTATCCAATCGGGATGCAGCAACTTCAGAGGTGGAGGCAGGCGTGACTTTAATCAAGTCTAACTCTTCCTGCAATCCAAATATTCTTAATCATGAACTCCTTTAACTGTTCTTGCAAAGCATTTATAGGATCCACAGGTAAATCCCCTGACTGAGTTTCCCCTATCGGACTATGCGTAGTCGGCATCTTGCTGTCACAAAAGGAACTGAAAATTTTACTAAGAAGAACCACGCTCCCACAAAAAAAAAAAAAAAAAAAAAAAAAAAAAAAAAAAAAAACACCTGGCCTAGCGACACTAACCAAACACATAGCTAAGTGCCAGCTGCCACCAGTGTATCACCTGCAGGGCAATTAGTTGCATAATTTTATTTTTTGGTGTTTTCATTACTAGTCTTTTTCTTAAAATTCTTTATTACTTCTGTTTTTGAGAGCTTCATTCTTGGTAAATTTGTTAGATTTTCGTTTGTGGTTTTTTTTTTAGTACTGTAGCCTTAAGCCCCTATTACACAATCCACTTTCTTGCGAAAATCGACTACTCAAAGTGTGGGCGGCTTTTCTGCTGTCGTGTACATCTGGAGCCAACCACGGCGCGAGTGCGACTATGACGTCAATAATCTTTCGATTGTGCTGAGTGTGAAGTTCTAAATTTTCGAGTGCGACAAACACGGGGCATGCGCAGAAGCAGCGACTGCATTGCCCATCGAAGGCACATGATATAGTACGGAATAAAAATCTAGTGAGCCATCACTGGCTTTTGTACCTAACGTTTTCCATCGAAATAATACAAAGCATGTTGCTTGTCGATTACTTTTTATTTTCTGTAGAAATGGAATGGACGAAAGAGAGTGTTAAGGCTCTTATGAAGAGGAGAGAGCCCTCGTAAATACAGAACATCATTTATATCACAATAAGTTAATTTTAACCACCTCTAGTATTATTTGTGATCTTTGTGTACTCCCAGGGGGCCCACAGCTCTTTTGTGGGTATGTGTGTCGCGTGCATGGGTCCCCGAGCCATTGCAGCCTTTTTTCCTACTTTCGCCAAGTTGCATTACCTCTCCTAGTTCCCCCTCCTTCCCATCCCAATCGCTTCCTCCCAGCCGGCCGCGGTGGCCGAGAGGACTGAGGCGCTCCAGTCACCGTTTGCATGGCCACTACGGTCGGGGGTTTGAATCCCTCCTCGGGCAGGGATATTTGTGTCGTCCTTAGTCTTAGCTAGTTCGTAAGTAGTTTGTAACCTTAGGGACTGATGTCCCCGTAGTTAAGTCCCATAAGTTGTACAAACATTTGAACATTTGCTTCCTCCCACCCTCTCCAACCCCGTCTCTCGGCGTTCCTCTAGATGACGGTTTGGCTATCCTATGGTACCAATTGTCCTGCAATTTTAGTTTTGCCTGCTGTTTACACTGGTTTTCGGCCCAGTTTGGTCCCACTCGGGGTTTGACCTTCCATAGCAAAATCCTCCGATAATGTGTTAGCCAATTGGGGAAGAACTCCCGACCTAGCCCATACAGCGCGGGTCCCATCCATTCCTTTCCCCTCCCTTTCCTCGCCGTAGCCCCCATCCCCCGCTAGATCCCCAGCACGTGTAGCCAGTCCGTGTGGGTGGGCTGTTATGTACCCTTTGGCTGAGCACCCTGACACCACAGGGAACACACTACTGATGTCTGAGCTGCGACCTCTCCAAGCAAGCCAAGGAGTTGATGCCTGTCCTCGGGGGTATCAGAACTCCCTGCAATGGTCATCGTGCCACGTGGCCTTTGCTGAGGCGGGTGGCACCCATGGAGAGAGCTCCAATTTCGGAGTGGGTGACACCAGGGCGGACGTCTAGCACTATGAAAAGAGTTAGACTCCAAAATGGTTGTGCATCGGCTATCTCTCAAGACAGGAAGAGGTATTTTAATGCGGATACGAGGATGTTTCCCTCCCTCGCTACCCTTGGGACGAAGGTCAGGCTCGCCGGTTAGGAGCAAAACCCTTTCCTCGCTATCTGGTTTGCACAAGGACTGATGGAGGAACTTTCACTACCAGTAAACCACTGTTCTTTGTTGAGACCATAGAGGACAAGTTTGGTGAAGTGGAATCCACGAGTAAACTTAGTTCTGGCTCATTGCTTATTAAAACAGTCTCCACAGCCCAGTCTGAGGCTTTGCTCGCCTGCACCACTCTTGGCAACATCCCAGTGACAATACTCCCGCACAAATATCTGAATATGGTACAGGGTGTAATATTCTACCAGGACCACCTCCTTCAAACTGATGAGGAGCTTAGGACCAACTTCGAGCTCTGTAGTGTACATTTTGTTCGCCACGTTCAGAGGGGACCTAAAGACAACCGCGTTGATACCCGGGCCTTTATCTTGGCCTTCGAGGGGGACAAACTCCTAGAGAAGGTCAAGATAATGATATATCATGTGATGTAAAGTCCTACATTCCACCTCCCAAGCAATGTTTCCGGTGCATGTGGTTTGGCCATATGTCCTCTCGCTGTACAGCAGTCCCCGTATGCTTTGATTGTGGACGCCCACTACATGAGGGGAGCACCTGTGTTCCTCCGCCAGTATGCATCAACTGTCATCAACACCACTCTTCATGGTCGCCATATTGCCCAATGTTCAAGAAAGATAAGAAAATACGAGAGTAAAAATCCCTGGAGCGTTTTACATATCCTGCAGTAAGTATGAACGTCTGCATCCTGTGCAGATGGCGACTACCTTCGCTACTACGTTATCTTCTAACCTTTCACCCTCCCCTTCCCACTCTCATCTCCCCCCTACATCCCGTTCCCACCTCCCCCCCTCACATCTCCCCCTCCTGTAGCTCCCATAGCCCTCCCTCTGTGTCCCCCTCTGTGCACCCCTTCTCCGGCGCCTGCCGGTGACAGTGCCCCATCTCAGTGCCTTCTGTCCCGTCGTTACCCAGATCGGAGATCTTCGACCTCCAGTTAGCCATCAGACTCAGTCGGCGAGTTCAAAGGTCACCCGATCTCCATCAGTACCAGACCTAACTGACAAAAGTTCTCTCTCTGGGACTGGTCCTCCCCGTCCCACAAGAGAGGAGAAGAAGAAGAAGAAACCAAAGTTGCAAGATAAAGCCCCTCTGCTACCATCGGGGGGGGGGGGGTGCCGACTGTGCTTTCACAACTCGCTCATCCCATTGAGCCTGAGGCTGATCAGCTATTTATAGATGTCGTCCTTTCTTGTTTGGTGAGGAACGCTGACAATGCAGCGCGACAGATGTTACCCCATTCGCTTGCTGCCTAGATCCTCATGATGTGATCATCCAATGGAATTGTAATGGCTACTACCGTTACCTCTTGTAGATTAAACAGCTAATCTCTCTTTCTTCTGCAGCCTGTGTCGTCCTGCAGGAATCGCGGTTTATGAATGCACATTCACCGACCCTCCGTGGGTTCCGTGCCTTTTGTCGGAACCGGGTTGGTGCCCTCCAGGCGTCTGGTGGGGTTTGTACATTGGTCCGGACAGATATTGTCAGTACCTGGATTCTTCTCCAAACTCCATTGGAAGCGGTTGCTGTCTGGGTTCACTTGGACACCCCGTTAACCATTTGCAACCTCTACCGTCCCCCTGACAGGCCACCTACACTCGTGTCCCTAGTTGCCTTCTTTCAGCAACTCCCCCCTCCTTGGGGGCTTATATGCCCACCATCCTTTGTGGGGCAGTGCTAATACGTCTAGACAGGGCCGCCTCATAGACCAGTTTCTTGCTGACCATGACCTGTGCCTTCTCAACGATGGTTCCCCAACCCATTTTAGTGCCGCTCATGGCATCTTTTCTGCCATGGACCTCTCTCTCATTCTCCTCTCCTCTCCTCCCTTTATTTCACTGGGTTTTCCGTCGTGCTAATTGGCCGCTATATACATCCCAGGTTGTTTTTCCATCTTCCCCCTCAGGCTGTATAGATGATATTATAAGCCAAATGACCAACATGATTACTCAAGCTGCCAACTCCACTGTTTCCCGGTCGACAGGCCCTCCTACTCGCCGGCCGGTCCCATGGTGAATGCAACTGTTGCCGCAGCCATTCGCGAGCGCCGTAGGGCCTTACAGCATCTTAAGCTCCACACATCCCTTGCTGGTCTCATACATTTCAAACGTGTGCGTGCCAGAGCTCGTTACTTAACCAAAGAAAGTAAGTGGGCATGCTGGGAGCATTTTGTCTCCTCCTTGGGCTCTTCTGTCCCTCTGACACGAGTGTGGGCTATGCTTCCCAAGGTAGCTGGTGGCCGTCTTCCATCCCTGGCCTTGCCATGCCTGATGGGGACTGTACAGAGCCATCTGTCCTTGCAGAACATCTTGCAACTCACTTCGCCAATGTATCAGCGACAACTTCATATCTGGCAACCTTTCTCCTTAAGAAACACCAGGACGAAACCTTCAAATTAGGTTTTACTTTTCACCAGGTGGAACCATATAACAAACCTTTTACTGTCTGGGAACTATCGCTGGCCCCTCTCCTCTTCTCGTGATTCAGCACCTGGTCCTGACGATATCCATAATCAATTGCTGAAACACCTCAAACCTTCACAACGACAATTTCTCCTCCAAGTTTATAACCATATTTGGCTTCAAGGGGTCTTCCCCTCCCAGTGGAGGGAGAGTATTGTGGTCCCTGCCCTCAAGCCTGGCAATGACCTGTCGGCACTGGGCAGTTATTGGCCAATAAGCCTGACAAATGTCCCCTGTAAATTACTTGAAAGGATGGTAGCCTGCAGATTATGCTCGGTTCTTGAATCCCGGGGACTTCTCTCACCTTACCAGTGTGGGTTCCGGGAGGGACGATCCCCTATTGACCATTTACTTCAACTGGAGACAGCAATCAGACAGGCCTTCTCTAAACGACAACATCTTGTTGCAGTCTTCTTCGATCTTCATAAGGCGTACAACACTACTTGGCGTCATCATATTTTACGTTCTCTTCATGACAGGGGCCTCAGAGGCTCCTTACCAATTTTTATTCGTCGGTTTTTATCCCACCGCTTGTTCCATGTCAGAGTTGGCTCTTCATTCAGCTCCCCTCGAATACAGGAGAACGGCGTCCCCCAGGGCTCAGTTTTAAGTGTTACACTTTCTAATCGCCATCAATGGGTTGGTGAGCTCTTTTGGGTCGCTGGTAACCCCGGCATTGTATGTCGACGACTTTTGCATATGGTACAGCTCCTACTCAGTAGCCTCTGCTGAACGTCAGCTCCAGAGCGCCATTCGGCGGGCTTCAACGTGGGCTACGTCCCATGGTTTCCAGTTTTCCTCGTCAAAAACGAGGGTGATGCATTTCTGTCGTCGTACTACAGTTCACCCTGATCCACAACTGTTCTTGAGTAATCAGCGACTGGAAGTTGTAGCACAGCATCGTTTTCTGGGTCTTCTCTTCGACAAAAAATTGACTTAGGTGCCCCATATTCGTCACCTAAAGATTAGTTGTATGAGGAAACTTAATGCCCTACGTTTCCTTGCTCATTCATCTTGGGGTGCTGACCGAACAACTATCCTTCGTATCTATCGGGCTCTAATCTTGTCCCGATTGGACACGTTTATGGCTCATTAGCTCCTTCTGCCCTGAAATTATTAGATCCGGTTCACCATTATGGTGTACCCTTGGCTACAGGTGCGTTCCGGACTAGTCCAGTCGACAGTCTCCTTGTTGAGGCAGGAATATGCCCTCTTCAGGTCAGGCGGCATCAGCTTCTGGTGCCTTATCCCACCGCCATCCGGCAATATCCTTCTCATCTCACGTACCAGGTTCTTTTTGCATATGAAGGGTTTCGACCCCCTAATACCTGGCCACTGCGGGCGGGATTGCCCAGATTTCCACTTCCCTTCCCTGGATTGCTCCCGCCGTTTCACTGCACGCACACACCCGTGGATGGTGCCACAACAACTAATTCGGGCGGATCTCTTCCAGGGCCCAAAAGCTTTAATTTCCCCCATGGTCTTTCGGCGTTGTGCGCCCATTACTAAAAGAGTTTAGGGAGCCTCTATTTTCTACACTGATGGCTCGAAAACTGCTGGCCACTCCAGATATGCGTTTACATCTCCCGTTGGAGCGGAATGCCATTCTCTGCCGGAGGCATACAGTGTGTTCACGGTAGAGCTGATGGCGATTTATAGAGCCCTCTGTTTTATTAAACAGACTGCCGTGGAACGTGGTTTAATCTGTGTTGACTCCATGAGCAGTCTGCAGGCCATTGATCGATGTTTCCCCTCCCATCCTTTAGTTATTTCCATCCAAGATCTCCTTGCTGACCTCCATCGTGCTGCCTGCTCTGTCATCTTTCTCTGGGTGCCAAGCCATGTTGGTATTACAGGGACTGAACAGGCTGACCGATTGGCTCGATCGACAATTACTCGCTGCCCACCTCCCTTTCTCATTCTGGGTGCGGATCTGCGGGTGCAGATCAGATCTTTGCTTCACTCCTCATGGGATAGCAGTTGGAAAGCTACTGCTCCTTCCAATAAACTCCGCACCGTCCAAGATACGACTGCAGCTTGGAGTTCATCTTTATGCCCTTCCCAGAGAAAATCGACTGTCCTCTGTCGCCTCCGTATTGGACACTGCAGGATTTCTTTTACGCAATGACAATCCGCCATGTTGTGATTGTGGAGCCGTACAATCCGTGTCTCATATTCTGGTTGAATGTCCTCTCCATTTGACACTTCGTGGCAACTATGGCCTACCGCCTTCATTGCTTCTAGTTTTGGCGGATGACCCACAGATTATTGATCGTGTCCTTGCCTTCATCCGTGAAAGTAGGTTCTATTCTCAGCTCTAGGACTCACTTGGTCGGGGTGAGTGGGTTTGTGACTCTTTCCTGTTACAGGGTTTAGAGCCTCCTCCCCCCCCCCCCCCACCCAGTCCCCCATTCTTTTACTTTTTAACGTCGTTTTATTTCTCCCTACTCTGAAGCTGTGATCTGTTGACCACTGAGCCATTAAAAACTTGTGGTTTAGAAGGTTGTCGTCGCTTCTGGAGGTATGGGAGCGGACACTGTAGCTTTCGCTACCCTAATGGTTTTAGTCTTGTCGGTGAGATGATTTTAATTCCTAATGGACTAGTCTTTTAGCTTTCGCACATTTTTGTTGGGTTCTGTGGCATGTACAATTCGGAGTTCAAGGGACTGAAGACCTCGTTGTTTGGTCCCTCATGCCCATCAACACACACAGTGATCTTTGTGTGTTACGGTAACTGCAGATACTCATTGAAAATATCATATATTTTCTAGATTGCACAGAAAGAAATGCTCAAAGTATCAGCAGTTTATCCGAAAGTTACAGCTGAAGACTATAAATTGGGCAGTCTGTGGTCACATTACGGCGCGGAGTTAAAAAAAAATTCGCCAGAACGAAAAGAGTGGCTGCTCTGCAGCAGATGTTTACCATTCTAAAGTGAGGTGGTTTGAACAACTTGTCGAAACACGTTCATTCGTAGGAAGTTCCTAAATGCATCTGGATCTTCATGTCACAATTCGTTCACGAACATTCCGTATATTCCCCTTTCTTCATCTCGTCTTTGCAACCATGATCGCTTCTCTTCCTGCCTCTGCGCTCTTTCCTTTTGCGTCCCTGCAAAGCTGCGGCGATTATTACCGTTGCTGTAGCCAATATCACAAGATTTTCATCCTTTTCGCTGTGTTGGATAAAGAGTTGTGATTAAAATGCAAATTAATACACCAAGTATTACGACGACAACCACAGCGCAAAGATCGCACAGCACACAGCACACATGCAACTTTCGAAGCAATCGTATAAACGCAAACGATCATGCAAAACAAATGATACATGGAACCACCAGGGACGCTGCTGTCGACACCCTCGGTTCGAGTAGGCGACTGAGACAAAGTCGAGAAAGAAAGTCGCTCGTATAAAAGGGGCTTTAGAGGTGGCTAGTAACTGTGCCTATTGTGTATGGAATTGGGAAAAATTGGCTGCTGTCGGTAAGCAGCTGGAGGCTGTATTTGCCATGGCCAGCAGTCTTCAGGCTGGGCTGCAGTGTTACCCTGTCATCTGAGGAGATTGCTGGCGCACCTCTGATGCCTACTGCTGTGTCTCTGATTTCTGAACCCACTTTGGTGACTATTTCTGGCTTCCCTGTGAGTCGACAGTGATTGCTGAACTGTGCTGGGGTCATGAAACTCTGAGCAAAAGGTGAAACCGAGAACCGGCCGTACGGCTGTCACTTTTATGCCTTAGCAACAGGTTTGAGGTGTTGTCAGCAGGTGATAATACCTGTTAGCTAGCGCAGGCTGTGATGGCCTATGCTTCTCATAGGTCCGGATAGATACACAGGGTAGGGTTATTAATCATTGGGAGCTCAAATGTTAGGCGGGTGATGTAACTCTTTAGGGAAATAGCGGGAAGGTCAGGAAAGAATGACAGTGTGCACGCTGTTCGCTTGTCCGGGAGTCTCATCCGAGATGTGGAGGAGGCTCTGCCAGGGGCGATAGTGAACCCAGCTGTATATAGTTGTCCATGTCTGCACCAATGACTCCTTGGGTACAGAGGTCATCCTTGGCTCCTTCAGGTAATTGCCAGATTTAGTGATGAGAGCAAACCTCACTCGTGGGGTAGAAACTGAATTTTATATTTGCAGCATCATTTGCAGAACCAATTGCGGTCCTCGGGTTTGGAGCCGTATGGAAGCCTTAAACCAAGGCTCAGATGATTCTGTGGTGACCTCAGATGCAAATTTCTTGATCTCTGCTGTGAGGTGGAGAAATGTAAGATCACTCTGAATAGTCCAACATGCACTATATACAGGAAGCAGCTACTATGGTAGTAGAGTATGTGTGGAGTGCACATGTGGGTTTTTAAGGGTAGAGAAATCCCTCCACAGGCCCTTTAAGATGCTTACTGGTCAATGCAGTACTTGGGTCAATATAACAGGGAAAGAAAAGATTAATTTAGTAATAGATAATTGTAGGAATGTGTATGGAAAGTTTTCCAGAACAGCTCTCACTTTTAGGTAGTCACAATGCCCACATAGTACTAGGGATAGAAAGCTAGCTTAAACCAATGTCAGTGTTAATGAAATCCTAATCTCAGACTGGAACGTATACCCCAAAGATAGGCTGGACTTTTGAAAGGGGAGGCGTGTTTGTTTTTATAGTGATAAAGAATATGATTGGATGTTTGTTTTTCAAAAATGTTCAAAGGTTTGTAAAGCTTATGGGACTTAACTGCAGGGTCATCAGTCCCTAAACGCACAAACTACTTATGAACTAGCCAATACTAAAGACGGCACAAACATCCATGCCTGGGGGGGATTCGAACACCCGACAGGGAATGCCCTCGCACATCGTAACATAGTGACTCAATGCACTCAGCCGCTCCACTACGGCCTATTGTTTTTGACAGCATAAATAAATGACATCATGGGAAGTTCAGTGAGGCTTTTCACTGATGATGCTATAGTTTATTAAGAAGTCGAAACACTGGAAAAGGGTAGCGAAATGCAGAATGACCTGCAGCTTATTGCCACATGGTGTAGGGAATGGCAGTTGAGCCTCAACATAAACAAGTGTAATGTGCTGTGTTTACATAGAAAAAGCCTTTATTATATAACTATGCAATAGGAGGACAAACACTAAGCAGTTATTTCAATAAAAATCTGGGAGTAGACATAGGGAACGATCTGAAATGGAATGACCAAATAAAATTAGTCGTAGATAAGGCAGATGCCACACTGACAAGGGAACGGTCCAATAAGACATGTCGAAACATACCCTGAAATTTTTTGCACAGAAAGAAAACGAAAGAAATGCACTCCCAAAATTTTAGCTGCTAAGAGGCACTGCAAGTATTTCTTTGAAGTTGCGCATTTTTGCCGTGCAAAAAACAGCTTATAACAACGGTTTGTACAGCCCTGCCCCCTTAGCGCGCAACTCGGCGAATCACTCGCGTAGCGGAATTATGCATAGTTCACAGTCGCCAATATTAAGCACCTAATGTCTGATTTACAATGTAGTGAATGGAAGCGAACACGAACGAATGAACATTTGCAGAAAATTCGCTTGTATATGGGTTGAATCGTTTATACTAGAGGGAACGGAAGAGAACACGAGGTAGCAAACATTGCCTGCGAACGGTGTGTTATTGGTTTTTAGTTTTTGGAGGTAATATTCAGCATACAACATACAACTATACCCTGTTAGAGCCACAGCCCGAAACTTTGCTATTCAGTGAGGACTATTTTGTGCAAGGCGAGCGCACTATTTTTGATGGAGTATGCAAAATGGCGAAGGGAAGGAAGAATTTGTGTGTCTCAATTTGTATGGAAGCGCGACACGCATTGAGATCGTGCACTTTACACGGAATTCATCTTCATCTCCCCTTAGCACTGGTCCAAAATTTTCCTTGTATGTCGGCTGCAATTTTTCTCTGGCTTGTCATTAGCATAGAGCTGATTTTTATAAAGAGAACAATAATTACCGACGTCGAGCATCATCTAAGGAGGTGACACAGCTGGCGCTAACACTACGCATATCAGATCTACTGGTCTAGTGGCAAAGTGCGCGCTTCGTGAACCAGTGTGTGTGGGATCACATCCAGTTCAGACCACAAATTTTTTCACTACTATTTTTAACAGAGCATTCACTGCTTAAAGATGGTGGAGTGGCTACGAAAGAAATGTAGTTCGGATTACACGTTAAACTGCAGGTCTCTCTTTTCCGATCAGGTAACTGGGAAAGATTATGGACACCTAAGCAGCTGCAGTGGCGTCCAGTTGAAAGACCTGCAAGAGGCCTACTGGGTACACCAGATAGAATTTTCCTTCGCTCATCCTTTTGTTTGCTCTGGTGAACACCTGGCTTTAATGTTACAAACATTTTTGAATAACTTGATACCGACAGTTCAACACTTGCACATAAAATTCTGATAAAAGTGGTTAGTAAAGAAAATAAATTAATGATGGTGTTTGATGTCATAGACTACTTCCATCAGTGTGGACTTGTAATTTGTTGAAATGAAATGTGTCTAGCAGTACCACATTTTATAGCAGTTCCTGTCGGCCATTCCTTAAAACAATGTTTGAATTTTGTGCATTTGACTATCAGTGAAATAGTTCTTTGTTTATTCCATATAGTCGTCACAAAAATTCGAAGTGTCTATAGAATGACAAAAACAAATATTTTTCTTGCACCGGGCACACCGGACAAAGGAAAAATTGATGTATTCTGTCACTTCGCAGTAACCACTATAGGCCAGTCAATGAATGCATTGTAGAGTGCATGGAATATGCGAGAATGTTTTACTTCAGGACTTTGTTAGGGATAGTTAGTAGGTGAACATACTAAAAGTCCCCGCCCCTGGGGGGTGAGCTAAAGCGGGGAGGGGGGTGGAAAGGTACCATTTTTTGGTTTTTCGCTTATTTCTCGGAAACGGTCGGCTTTAGGAAAAAGTTGTTCCAAATAAAAATGAGACAATTGAATTTCCTATAAAATTGTTTCCATACATATACGTCGAATTCCCAACGGTTTTCGAGATATACGTTATTGAAAATCGACAATTTCGGAAAAAAATCATCTTTACGTCACTAATTTTGTCAAACATCTACTTCTAGTGACTCACTCGATCGTTTCACAGAAAATTTGTCAGAAAGAAAGTAGTAGAGTATTAAATTTCCTTTAATTTGATATGCACATTTGCTACTTTATCTTCAGCCAATCAGAAGTTACATCATTTATAAGATGTGCGCTCAGTTCGATGTCACTCCAGAACTGAGTGTTTTGAGGGGCTGTGACGTTTTTATCTTATGAAACGTGCTAGCATAGTAAATAACAATACTTTAACACTGTTAATGAGGTAATTCCAATTGAAACAGATCACCTTTTATAATTGTAGCTTTTATGATAATATTATGAAACAAATAATTAAAGTATTTACAAGCACTGAAACTGATTCAGAGTGGGGAAAAAAAAAACATTCAACGCAACATCATCGTTTTTTTAGGAGGAATGGTCAAGGTTCATTCATCTTCATATTTAGAATCCGTTGTTGTAGTGTCCCTTGCAGTTCAGGCATGTAACAAAGCAGCGTAACAACGCTTTTCTGCAACCACATCTGCTACAGTCACATCCTTTCGTGCATCGACAAAAAAATTATCCTCAAGATTTCGGCAGGGGCAGCATCTGACTGTGAGAGTCTCGGAACTAGTTGGCCATTCCAACCCCAATCCGGCGCTCCACCTTTAGGTACTTCTCCTAACCAAAGGCGTACTTGGTGATACGTTCAAAATTCATGTTGCTTAAAGAGCTCCTTCAGCTGGAGGGAGAGTTGAGACTAGGCTTCATGTTCCCAGCTGCTTTTATAAGTGATTTGTAGCGGAGCTCTTTGAGGGATTATGTGGTGGCTGGAGCTCCATACCACTATGATTCCCGCTGTCTCAGCAGCATGTTGTATAATTTTAGACTTCTGATGCATTTTGACAAACACCATTTTACAATTGCAATACGCGACAGCTGCTGTGTCGCAGCCTGTAAATGCATGTGAGAGTAACAAATGGACGTTGTCCTTCATTTTCAATACCTGCTGCAGCTATTGTGAAGAATATAAAAACGTCTTAACCTTTCCTCTTCCTGGTTCTACAAGAAGAATGTTACGATCAGTTGCAAATTTTGCCATTAAGAGAACAGTAAGTCGAAATCCTCTCCAATAATGGTAATTGAGGAATTTTGTTATCTGTTGATAGCTGTCTCCACAATATCAACGTCATAGTCACCTAAAGCTTGAATGCCATTTATCCCATTTTTCTGTAGTTGCATCAACAGGTTTATCGGCTGATTCTTATTGTTAAATTTGGAAAGGAAATCCTCTTGTTTCACTGTAATTTTTAGACTGACATTCATTTCTCAGCACCTCCTGAGCCAATATCGTCGACTTTGTTCAGCTGCTCTTATGGTCTCCGATATGTTAGAGTACCCATTAAAAACCACTGTACAATCTCTCCGAAGCCAATTGGTCTTCAAAAGTCTAACATAAACATTGCAGCCTGATGTAATTTTTGGACGTTCAGTATGAATCAGAAGGATTTCTATACTAGCTTTGATGAGTGATAGTATTCCTTTTTTTTGTCACTGTGTAAACACCTGGTCCATCTATTGTTTCATTACGTACAAAACACAGTAGCCATTGCGCGCACTACACAGTCAACATTTTCATACTTAAATAAAAAAAATATCTCGAAAAGCTGACACACAATACCGACACACAAACTTTCCCTTTGGTTGGCGAACTTTTGAAGTGAACTGAAGTAAGAAGTGAGTGAGAACACTCCATTCCAACCCGCAGCAAGTGACAGACCTTGGATGTTCGTCGTGGGGCTTCCCCATAGTTAACCCTCTCCCGGGCGTTAGGTACTGACGACCTTGACAATATATCCACGTCGGCCGCGGTGGCCGAGGCGGCCGAGGTGACTGAGGCGATCCAGTACGGTCAGCACGGCCACTACGGTCGGGGGTTCGAATCCCCCCTCGGGCATGGATATTTGTGCCGTCTTTAGTCTTAGCTAGTTCATAAGTAGTTTCTAAGCTTAGGGACTGATGACCCCGTAGTTAAGTCCCATAAGTTGTACAAACATTTGAACATTTTGAATATGTCCACTGCAGACGACAATAAATGAGCCTCAACTCCTCCGCCTCAGAAAAACGAAATTGTTGCGTTGAATGCACTTTTTTGTCACTCTGAATCACTTTCAATGCTTGTAAATACTTTAATTGTATGATTCATAATATTATCATAAAAGGTACAATTATAAAAAGGTGTTCTGTTTCAATTGGAGTTACCTTATTAACTGTAGGGCAGCGGCTAATCTTGGTCGTGCCCTACCCACCGTTTTAGCTGACGACGAGGCGAGTGTGACGAACGTTTTACAATTTTGTGAACGATCTCGACTGTGGACTAAGCTCTTAGGCTGGAGGTATTAGTGCGTTACAGGAGGGCTCGCTGATGCCTTTAACATCAGCGATCAGCGTACCTCTATACTCCGACATTGTCTTTTAAGGACTTCTAAGGTTGTATACTTCAGTCTGACACCTTACATCGCTGATTTGCAATATGTGTTTGTGTTGTTGCCCAGACCTACATTCTTCTATTGCCTGTTCTTATTTATTTACTGTTGTCTAATTCATTTGTCAGGGCGCTAAAAACCTTACTGTTGTGCGCCCAAAACATCCTATCCTATCCTTATTAACAGTGTTAAAGTATTGTTATTTACTTTGCTCGCACGTTTCATAAGATAAAAACGTCACAGCCCCTCAAAACACTCAGTTCTGGAGTGACATCGAACTGAGTGCACATCTTATAAATGATGTAACTCCTGATTGGCTGAAGATAATGTAGCAAATGTGCATATCAAATTAAAGGAAATTTAATACTCTACAACTTTCTTTCTGACAAATTTTCTGTGGAACGATCGAGTGAGTCACTAGAAGTAAATGTTTGACAAAATTAGTGACGTAAAGATGATTTTTTTCCGAAATTGTCGATTTTCAATAACGTATATCTCGAAAACAGTTGGGAATTCGACGTGTATGTATCAAAACAATTTTATAGGAAATTCAATTGTCTTTCATTTTTATTTGGAACAACTTTTTCCTAAAGCCGACCGTTTCCGAGAAATAAGCGAAAAACCAAAAAATGGTACCTTTCCACCCCCCTCCCCGCTTTAGCTCACCCCGCAGGGGCGGGGACTTTTAGTATGTTCACCTCCTAACTATCCCTAAGAAAGTCCTGAAGTCAAAAATTCTCGCATATTCCATGCACTCTACACCCCTCTTTTGAGCACTCATTGACTGGACTACTAGGTTTATTTAGACAACTGGGATGGAGTCAGAAATGGTCCCGGCCATTGTTCTGCCTATTGTGCTGCATACCAGGCATACTTGATCAAATTTGTAAAGCGTGGCGAAGAAAACTGGCAATGCACAAATGGCTGGAGCTTAAGAATACTGTTCCGCTGATAAACCTTAAATGAGAGAGGTATCGGAAATTATGTTGTCTGATAATTTCCTAAAAAATGCTTTCCATTGTCGAAAAAATTCTTTATCGAGACGTTGAATCGCACTAGTAGTTCCAGGCGGTATCCACATTACATCCACAGATTTTTCGCAGTCCTCCACAAAAACAAAAGCTTTATTATGTCCAGACCATGAATCCAACAAAAGTAATGAATTAGTTTCTGCAGCTGGTAGGAATACGTTTCGAACGAAATGTTCAAAATTATCCTTTCCCATTTTTCCAGATTTTGATACGTCAATTACAAGATTTTTGCAATTAAACAGTCCATTTTTTTTATTTTTGGTCCTAATTTGCCTTGAGGTTCTTGACATACAGCTGTGGAAACAGTAAACCACTCATACTTATCACTGGCATTATCATATATGAATTTGTCATTCATTGCATTCATTGATTGGGCAATTGACTCCGTCTTTTTTTTTTTTTTTTTTTTTTTTTTTTTTTTTTTTTTTTTTTTTTTCACCCCGATTTGATAACAGTGCGGTGTGCACGCAGTTCTTCCACGAAACCTGACTGATCACCGTTATAAAAAGCTGTTGCAGGGATAACAGCAAGTTTCGTCTTTATGTTACTTATGAACTTCTCTATGGCATTGTCTATCATTGGTAGCTACGTGACGTAAACTTGGTAATTTTGCGACTTCCTATTCTGTACAATTTCTTGAACCTTCGTAGCCAGGTCGACGAAGCTTGGAAATTAGCAATGTTCGTGTCAGATGCAATTCGGAGGGCCCAGTCTTGTAGATTTCCATCGGTAACGGTGCATTGCCTCTCACGAGCAGTTCTAAATCTTTCGAACAGTTTTTCTTTCAGATGTCGAGTTTCCGTTTGGCGCATATTTCTTACTTCATGTAATTCTTTCTTCCATTTATAAAGTTCACGCTCAGATTTTACGAAACGAAAACGCCTTTGCACAGTGCTTAATTTCAAGCGTTTCTTCCCCTCCTTCGTTTAACCAATATTTCACTGCCTTTTCTTTATCGCTGAAACCTGATGTAATACGTGTTTTTTAGGTTTGGAAGGTGTTCTTCTTCAGAACTGTTACTGGCAGAACTGACGTCGTCCGAAGCACAGTTCATGGAATCGTCACAGTTATTTCCTATTTCTTCTAACGTTCCCACAATTTCAAACGAAATGTCGATATCATTTGAATGAATGTCAAATCAATCAACAAATGACACATATGTACGTCCTCAGGAGAAGTAGGTGACTTCGGCTGGAAACCACGTTCTTCGTATTTCATCTTTGCTAAATTGAGTACGTTAATTGGATTCCACATTACTGTGAGACTGGAAGAAGAAAAAAAGATACTATAAGCAGGTATGCCTGACGAAAGCACAATAAATATTAATTCAGCTTTATCTTTATTGTCAATACTTACCAATACTGCAAAATTCAACTAATAATAGTTGACAGACGAACGATAACCTGAAACGTCCTTTACAAATTACGATCCAGTTGTGTCGTGTTTCCTGTTTACAATATACCGTCGAGCGGGACTGTGTGTGACTGCATGCGCCTAGTTGCGCATGCGCTGTTGCTACAGCGCCATTAGGGGTGTACATTTCTACCGCCACCTGGCGCGTTGCCAACTTGGAAATTTTCAGCTTTTTTTTAAATACTTGCAGTGCCTCTTAACAGCTAAAGTTTTGACAGTGCATTTCTTTAGTTGCCTTCTGCCTGTGTAAAAAATTTCAGGGTATGTTTCGACATGTCTTATTGGACCGTTCCCTTGTGAGACTTCTTAGAATAATCCTCAGGAAGTGTAGTCCGTCAACGAAAGAAGTGGGTTACAAAACTGTCGTTTGGCCATCTCTTTGAGTTTTGCTCATCAGTGTGGGATCTTACCAGGTATGGTTAATAGAAGATCCAACGGAAAGCTGCACACTTTCTTACAGGGTCATTTATAGTATCTGTGAAAGCATCACATAGATGATTAAGAAACATCAGTGGCAAACACTGCAAGAGAGGTGTTCTAAATCATGGTATGTGTCTTTGTCGAAGTTGCAAGACCAAATGTTTCATGAAGAGTCAACCAATACTCAGGGTGTCAATCGAAGGTCCAGTAAGGAATGTTAATAATAAATATGTAGATAGGGAAGAACCCACCGTAAATACGAACGTTGAGCTGCCGACATACACAAATAAGATACACTCACACAATTCTAATTTTTCGGCCGTGGCCTTCCTCAAAAAGAGAACAATCATCCACACACATCGGCCATCTCTGGCTACCCAACACAGTCTGACTACACAGCAAGTGTAAAGGATGTGAGGGGGAAGGAGCGGAGGACGGGGGAAGTGGAGAGGGTAGATAAAGGTGGGGATACAACGAGCAGAGGCGATGTCAGGCGGAAAATGAGGTGTTAGGTTATCTGAGGTTGAGTCGAGGATAGTTGCGGGACCCTAGGATGTACTGTAGTGATAACTTGCATCTCCACAGTTCAGAAAAGTTGGTGGAGGAGGGGAGGATCCAGATGGCTCGGGTGGTGAAGCAGCTATTAAAGTCCAAGGTGTTGTGCTCCGCTGAAATGCTGCACCACAGGATAGTTCATATTGCTCTTGGCCACAGTTTGGCGATGGCCATTCTTTGTGATGGAGAGCCAGTTAGCTGTAATTTAAAGCATAGCAGTGATTGCAGCACAGTTGGTATATTAGGTGGCTGCTTTCACAGGAGGCCCAGCCTCTAATGGGGTAGGACAAGCCTGTGATGGGACTGGAATAGGAAGTGCTGAGTTGGTGGGAGTTGCTCTTGATATGGTTAATAGCTGACTCGTAATGCTTCAGAAAGTCAATTCCTAGCACATGTGTGTCAATCTCAGTGACGTAGAAAGTCCAAAGAAATGTAGCGTCCTGTGCAAACTGTAGTTGGAGTTCAGTAGTGCCATAAACTCGTATGGGTGAGTTGACAGCCTGTAACAGACCTGGGCCAGGTTTGATATTTGACAGCACGAGGTTTGCGAGGAAAATGTTGGCTTCAGCATCAGTGTCCACCAGGAAATGGGTTTGTGAGGACACATAGTTAATGTAGAGCCCGCTGGAAGTAGTGTCCGGACAGGATGAAGGCGGAGCATTCGAGTGGCACATGACGTTAGCATCGGAAAAATACCAACCGGAAATGCCTTTAATTTCGCAGTCAGAAGTATAGTATCTGCGTCTTTAAGATCTTTGAGTAGGCTACGCAACGCAAAGTGGCAGCTCAGAATGAAAACAAAGCAGACCATCATGCTATTTTGTGTTGACACTTGGATAGTGTTTACCTTGGTCTATTCATTACTCACGAAATAGCTAGGCGTTTCTTTAGGTATTACATAATTCTCTTTCCTCTCTGAGTGAAAAATAATTCTTTCACTGACAGTACGTATCTTTCAGAGACTATTCAACTACTTATTTTTAAAATAAATATTCAATAATAACGTTCTTTAAATCGTGTACCCAACAACAATCTATGTTGTACATAGGCCCTGCTGGTTTCTGTCTAGGAGTTTTCAGCCAACGTTCGTTTGAGTTTACAACTTACGTTTCGCTACCACCAATTTAGATTCAGATTGGCTAGCACTGTTGAAATTTTATACTTCATTGCTCTTGGAGGGTGAATCTTGGGCAATGTCAGCAGCACATAATGGGGCGAAACGTCGGACTAACCTCAAACTTCGACAGAAAATCTCGAGACAGATGCCAACGGACGACATGTCAACAAACAGCCATAAAAGCTTAAATTGTACAATAGATAAGAACTTGGGAAACGTCTCCAAACATCTGTGTTTCTCAGTATCTAGAAGCTGCGACCGTTATTTATCTTATAATTGCCGATACCAATAGATTGTTTGGATTGTACCTACCTTGTACCCACAATAAAACATTTTAATGCTCACTGTGTCATTAGCCCCTGTTCTGCAGACAAATAAGACGCTGCTTATAAAAAAATTTGTATTATCACATTACTCAGACAAACCTGTGTTAGGGTATCAACGTTTTCTTTATTAATGACCCCACCAATGAATAATGTCTGTCAAGTCTCAAATACAGAAATATTTATTTTTCTCAGTGTACTTTGTTAAGTGATATTACCCATTCGAAAATATTGTTACATTTACAGTGATTTGATATTAGGATAGTAGTCCCCTAAACACACACTCTGAAATCGTAACATATTCGGAAATTACTATCCAAATAACTGTTTCATACTTTGTTTTCTAATCAGTTGTAAATGTAAATAAAAGACAGAAACGTGCAACTAACTTTTAATACATTCAGAGAAGTTCATTTAAAAACGTAAAGACAGGAAAAAAATATTATGAGGGGAAACGATTCCGAATCTACACCTATACGTAGTACAATTTACGAATCCAGATCGCTACCCACTACACGATGATGACTTATGCTGAAGAAGGCTTTTGATTACTTATACCTACATGTGAATAGTTACGTTGTTAATTTGCTACAAACTACTATTTATTTGTAAAGCAAGCGTTTTTTTGATTACTCTTAAAGACATCATAATTGCATTCTTAATGTTTAAAAGTTCACAATTTCTGAATAACATCAATTTAAAATGGCGCCTGTCACATCGTGCCAAAGATTCTATCCGTGCTGTGTATAGTCTCTAATCCAAAACGGAAGTGGTATTTTTCTGCCGCTAACATATACTGTCGAGTGGCGCTTATGAGAAGTTGCGCGGGGGGCGGCGCCATTTAATCCCAACGCCGAGAATTTGACGCCGCTAAGCACGGTGGCCTGCAGTTAAGCGCTTTGTCGCCGTGCATTATGTAGAACCAACACAGCGGGTAGGTGGGAGTAGTTGTAGCGTACGAGGCAGATGGCGTGCCCGGCTGTGAAGGCGTGAAGGTGGGGTTGGCCGAAGACGGCGAAGGTAACGGCCTGTTGCCGACAGGTTGCTCCACTGTCTATTAACGGCGCGTCACAGCAGGGACGTCGAGCATCAAGTATGGGTTGTACGTCAGTCTGTACATCGATATATTTCATTAACATAGATTATGTAGGCTACATTGAGATTGTATGTTACAATTTGATTTGTTAACAATCACATTAATACAAGTTTATCCTTTTTCATACATATAAATTTATTTATATCATAAAAGGCCTTTTCTTTTAGCCAAGACTCTATGGCCATTTTAAATTTATTTTCCTGTAAATCTCTTGTGAGATGAGGCATTTTGTTGAGGAATATTTTGCCAGTATGTAGAAAATTATTTTTGACTTTACTTAATCGAGTCAAAGGAATATCAAGTAAGGTTATATTCCGGGTTCCATGTAAGTGTATGTCTGATCTACTTTCATAGTCATGGACATTCTGTTTAGCATACATAAGTACCTTGAGTATGTAGAGCCTGGGAACTGTGAGTATTTTGTGCTGAATAAAGTATTGTTTACAGGAAGTTAACTTGCTTAAGCCACATAAATATCTGATGGATTTCTTTTGCCAGAGGAAGACTTATTTTGCCCCAGCAGAATTTCTCCAAACAAGTATACCATAGTGTAAGTGTGTATGGAAAAAGGGTCAAGTCTAGTCTCCAATACCACTCATTGGCTTTGACCAAGGACGTCACTTATTATGTCATTATTTCCATCAATGTTTCTATTTATATTGTCACTGAAAAATCTGTTCCACAGATAATACTTACATGAGTATGTACGTATATGTCCGTATTTCGTGAATTTTTTTTATAATAAAAGGGCACTTTTTAATATATTATTTGTTATAAGTTTAAAATGTGACGATTATTAAACACATTCTAGGTATTAAATATATATTGTTTGTCATTTGTTATTTGAGCATAATTGTTTTATAGCTGTTATGTATATTTTTTGTATGTAGTCTTATTCATTTTTTATTTTCTTATTTATTACAATATCGAATCCTACTTTTTTAGTCCTTAAATAATAATTTCATTTCCATTAGTAAAATTGATCTATATTTTATAATTCCAATTATTATATTTATCTGTTTGTATATTGTCAGTTTGATTTTTTGTGAACAATACATTTACTTAGACATCATTGTTATTTTCATAAAATGTGGATCTGTTCTCACAAAACGACGATTTCCTAACATAACATTTCATTTGTGCACAATTGACTAATGGGGAAGTCACATGATTGACAACATTAACAACTTTCGTTGCCATGGCTGTAAGAAAAATTTAACTGATCTGGGCATCATTGTGAGTGGTATATATAAGTGAAACAAAAGTGCGAGGATTTGGTAATGGTAACTACACCTAATTTTATAGGTCATGTGCAGATCTTGACACCTACTAAATATGTACATACAGATACTTTAGTTCATGATATCAGCTACCAGAATTTTTTAAGATATATACCAATACAAGTCAAGTCTACATATCGATATTTACGATCTATATTATTTGAAATAAAAATAGTAACACTTGGTATCAGAAACTAGACATATAGGAGAAGCTTAGATAGTGTTATCTAATAAATACTGTTACATCAGAAAATACGAAGGGCTGCTATCTATACCTGGACTTGACCTATATAGCTCAATTCCAGATACCAATACCTAATAAATATTGGTGAACAAGAAAATATGAAGGGCTGGTATAGGTATATAGACTTTACCTGTACAGGTCAAGTCTAGATAGCGATACCGCCCTTCATATTTTTCTTTCATACATAGATATTGTTTATAGGTGGATATATGACAAAATATGAAGATCTGGTATCGCTATCTAAGCTTGACCTATATAGGTCAAGTCTAGTTACTGATACTAGCCCTTCATATTCTATCGTGCACCAATATTTATTAGGTATTGGTAACTATATAGATCACGATTTGATAGCAATACCAAATAATTTTATCTGAAATATGTTTTAGCGTTTTATTTTGTTTCAATTTAAAATGTTCCCACCAAAGACCACAATTTCCCACGGTAGTCCCATTAAGGTTTATGAATATTATTATTAATTACAATGTGTCATAATTATGAGACTTTATTTTTTGGACATTTTTATATGTTACAATTTCGTATTTTTCCAATTTTCTCATTATGTTACTTAGATACTTTTTTATACTGCTCAGATAGTTATTCTGTTGTCACATTTCTAAAATTTCGCTGCATATTATTTTTATCCAATGTTTGTTGTCATTCTTTAAAGTTCATAAAGTAATGTAATTTCATGTTCATTTAATTCAAGTTGTATACACATTTGTATAGTCCAACGATAAAAGGTATTTAATACACTCAATTGTTTATTATAATGCGATCATTGTATCAAAAGTATTGTGACCGTAACGTCTCTGGACAAAGTATGACATCATTGTTCAAACCCGACGACTGGTATCGGACACCTGACTTTATCCTGGAAAAAGGCATGGTATGCCATAAGCAGGAGGTCTTCACTTACACAATCCTTAAGTTTCCTTGATGGATATAAGACCCTTGCCAATTTACTGCAGAGCTTTTCTGTGTTATTCCAGCATAATTTACTATCAAGGTAGATAACTAACAACTTAACAGAGTGATTATGTTCATTATTAATATTTCGAAGACAAAAAAAGAATGTGTTCAGTTTTACTATTATTTAATGTCAGCCTGTTTTCCTGAAACCACTTATCTGCCTGTTTCATCATGAGGCAGTTCATCTGTTTGACATCATTCACATTATTATGTGATGTGATAAATGTTGTGTCATTGGTGTACATTACAGATTTATAAGGCAGTAAGTTAGTGAGGTGAATTACGTATTCATTAAATAAGAAAGGTCCCAGTACATATCCTTGTGGGACTCCATACTTTCATAAGCCTAGATTTATTGAAGTAACAACAACCACTTGTTTTCTGTTTACTAAATAGGATTTCATTAAATCAAATTCTGTTCTCAGTATTCCATATTCCTCCAGTTTCTTAATCAGTATGGCATGTGAGACAGTATCAAATGCCTTACTAAGATCTACTAGAGTGGCATGGTGTGCAGTCTATTTTCAAATCCATTTAGTAGAGATGGAACAACTTCTTTTACTGCCTTAACTGTCGACAGTCCAGTTCGGAACCCATACTGGGTAGTGCCTTTATTGTCAACAGTCCACTTCGGAACCCATACTGGGCCTTGTTCAGCAGGTTGTTACACTCAAAGAAATCATTTAATTGGTCTGTCATCAATGTTTCAATAATCGATATTATTGGTACGATTGCTATTCGTCGCTAATTTTTGGATGAAGTTCTGTCTCCTTTCTTGTACATCGGCAGGACAATTGTTAGTTACAAATTGAGAGAGTGGAATACATATAGCATCTATTATTGTTTTTATGATAAAATTATAGAGACCTTGGATGTCTTCAGTTATGGAGTTGCTCAGTGATCGGGAAACATCCAGAATGTTCTTAGGATAGACTGTCTGCCAGCTAAATTTTGGCATGTCTTCCTTCAGCTGTGATTCTTGTGTGCTGGGAAATCTGTCTAAACTAATTTGGATCTTTCGTTTATCACTGCTAACTGACCAACATTCACAGAAGTTTTGTTTAGCTCATGTCCGCTCAGTGGGATTGGTAGCTTTTCTGCATGGAGTCCTGTTTTAATTATTGTCCAAGCTGCCTTACATTTGTTATTGCACTTATAAATATAACTACCATTGGCTTCTTTCTTAGCATATATGATATTTTTCGTAAATATTTTTTGATTTGTCATGTGATAGTCTGTATTTATTATTAGTACAAGATTTTTCATACTAGATATTTAACAGAATTCTTAATTTGTATGAGATGTGTACCAATTGTCCAAGCTGCCTTACATTTGTTATTGCACTTATAAATATAACTACCATTGGCTTCTTTCTTAGCATATATGATATTTTTCGTAAATATTTTTTGATTTGTCATGTGATAGTCTGTATTTATTATTAGTACAAGATTTTTCATACTAGATATTTAACAGAATTCTTAATTTGTATGAGATGTGTACCAATTAGTTATATTTATCTTTTGTTTCTTTCTTGTATTCAGCTTGTTGTTTTTACTGATGAGGGCACAGTATTCATTAAAAATAGTTGTTATGACCTCCATGAAATTATTAAAAGCATCATTCAGTGTAGTATCCTCTGTGATAGTGGTACCCATCAAACTGCCAAAAGTCTTTGTGTGAGATTTGTTACATTTCGTGTTTGTAAATGTTTCATTGGTCTACAGTCTATTGGTTGAATATGTTCTGTGTTTGGAAGAATTCATTTTAGGAATACCCCATCATGATCAGACAACATAGGCTTAACAATATTTATAATTACATCATCTTGGCACGCGTTCAATAAAACGTTATCCAGGTAGGTATTCTGTCTGGTAGCATTATCATCAAGGCAAGAGAAATTATATGATTTTATGGTATCCAACAGCAGCTTACTCTTAGTATTTTTTACCGTCACATCGGTATTAATGCCACCAAATATTAAAATTTTATGACTCTTATATCTAAGTAGGTTATCTGTATGTTGGACAAAAATTTTAGTGCAAGTTTTGGGATCACAGTACACAGACATACCACAATATTGCTATCAGGGAAATGAATGGGAGCTATTTAAGTTTCTCCTTCACATACTAAATGCTTGAGATTTACTATATTAATTTTAGATAATTTTTCATGAGTATTGATACCCCCACCTTTTTGTATATTTCTTGTAAATAACCAGTTAAAAATTTATAGCCTACTGGAATGTACATATTTTACTCATCTTCCTTCAACCAATGATCATTTAGGTACAGTGCGTCACACTGAAATTCCTCTGGAAATAGTTCTAGTTCTCGAAATCTATTTCTCACTGACTGAATGTTCAAATGGAAGAAAGACAGAGATCCACTGTCTTTTGCTTCTAATTGTTGTACATTTTTGTAATTACATGACTGTGTAGTTAATGATGATGACTGTAATTCAAATGACCAAGACTTACATGGGAAAGGCTTGGCCATCAGTGCGAGTTTCCTTGGAGCACATACTTATGTTCAATACTATGCTTTGTGGGTATAAATTCTAATTTGTCACTTAAAGCTCTTGTAATTACTTGCACAGAGCCAGTTTTCCTTTGTAGTTAAAATGCTGGCCTTGTTTCGTGTAATGGTCCATCTCGTAAGAGCTTTTATGGATTAGTGTCACATTATTGAAAAATCACATATTTGTTTCTAATTAACATTGGTTTTCCACACTTCTTTGTTTACACATGAGTTTTCCATCAAGTCATATCGACGTGGGTTTTCTAACAGACTTTGGTACACAGCTTTTCAATTTGTAAGTATTCGATCCTTCCCTTTTGCCTGTTACTAAGTTCTTTTCATTGTATTTTCGCACATTTGATTCGTTATTTCCGAATTCAGATAACGCTTCAAATTTGTTTTTTAGAAGAGTATAGTTGGTTATGTAATCTAGCTTTTTTTGTGACTGTTCTTTTTCTTGGAGCTGATTCCCATAACCTAACACGTTGCATTTTTGAACATCTGTTTCTGAATTATTCATACTATTACGTTTATTAGACATGTCATAGGTCATTGCAGTAAACTGTTCCTTTAGTCTAGTATTTTCTAGCTGTAAGGTACTAATTTGTTTCTTTACTTTCGTATTCTATAACTGGAGGACTTCAGTGTCTTTTTGTAGCAGTGATGTAACTTCTATAACTTTCTTTCTTCATAGTCATCTCATTGTGCAGCAATACGACAGGCATCTCACATCCATTTTGGTGGAGTGTATCCCTTTCCCTTTATATATACAGCAACAACACTTCCACTCACTATTTTCATCTGGTAGTTCATCTTCTGACTCCTCTGCGCAGTGAAAATGACTCCATTTATCTCAGGTGTCGCGCAGAATCCCATCATATATGTAGTTGCATTTAATACATTTTATATCAAGTAAAACGCGATTCTTTAATCGAGCTGCTACACACACTACCTCACTGACAAGCGCCATCTTAAAAAGTGAATTGGTATTTTCACTCTCTATCGCTTTTTATTTGCAATGTGATATATATTATGGAGGGAAACGTTAATAAATAAATTAAAAAGATAACTTTAATATTTTAAACATAACTGAGTCTCAGCAACGGTTACAGGATAGCAAATTAATAATCAGCCAACCATTTGCAATAATTGCAACTGGTTGGTTGATTATTAATTTGCTAAAGAGAACTTTTATATTTTGTTCTAATGCATTTTCTCAAAATGCAGATAAGGTACATAAAAACGAGAGCTGGCCGCATTGGACGAGCATACTGCGGTGCACCAGTCACGGTCTGCACGGCCACTACCGTCAGGGGTTCAAATCCCCCCTCGGACATGGATATTTGTGCTGTCTTTAGTATAAGGTAGTTCATAAGTAGTTTGTAAGCTTAGGGACTGATGACCCCGTTGTTAAGTCCCATAAGCTATACAAACAATTGAACATAAAAAAAACCGAGCAGCTATTAAATAATGCAGACATTCAGTGGGATTTCTATACCGGATTGGTACACAGTATCCGATTTACTAACTATAAAAATGCTAAAAACCGTCAAGTCATCTATGATAGAAATTTGTGTGTATTATGTGCCAAACGAAATATCGTGG
The DNA here is from genome assembly GCA_026315105.1 of Locusta migratoria. NCBI lineage: Eukaryota > Metazoa > Arthropoda > Insecta > Orthoptera > Acrididae > Locusta > Locusta migratoria. The sequence goes on from CM048745.1 coordinate 336,956,489, forward strand.
TTCAAATGTAGCTAACTGGAGGCAATTATGAAGCATTTGAGTAATGTAGAAATATTCTTTGTTCTTTTATATCAACTGCGTGTACTGCTGGGTTAATAAGCATGCCAAACAACCTTTTAGGAGCAAAGATGAAAGAAATGGTAGTAACGTAATGCAGACCACCACTCATGTGAATTTACGCTGCACCGTTAGGCACTAGCTCATTATGCTACAGCGAACACATGTGATAGCCATGACTGCATGGTTGATTTTATGCCGTGGTGTAATGGCCGAGCGTTCTAACGCGCCTTGTTGCAGATCACGTGGTTGCTCACCATTGGAGGTTCGAGTCCTACCTTCGACATGGGTGTTTGTGTTGTCCTTAGCATAAGTTACATTAAGTTAGTGTAAGTAGTTTGTAAGCCTAGTGACGGATGAACAACGTAGTTAAGTCCCTTAGATTTACGAACATTTGAATTTATGTCTGTGGTATGCTACGAAGGAGTAACTTGCTGTCATCAGATTGAAAGTAATCATACGAAGAACTATTTATTTTTACAACTCTTCAGTGTGCCATGCTTTCAAATGACAACAGATGAGTTGTAATAAGAAAATCGTTAAATACGAGTAAGCTTTTCCTACAAAACAACACCACAACCGAATGGCGCGTATCAGACGCTATTTTCGGAAAAGCCATTAAGCCGGGTTCACATGCTACGATATGTCTGCGCACACCTTGCAAATCGTTGCTTGAGGACAGCACATTTGCACAGATATGAGATGTGAGCAAACCTGGAAGTTGGAGGTTTGAGCAAAATTTCTCAAATCTGTGGGTTCAAATCACATCTGCACAGACAAGTTAGAACGTGTGGACAGGAGATCGCTGCAAATCTGTGTCACTGTATACTTTTTTCGTGTGTTTACTATATTGACAGTGGATGAAAATGCCTGAGAACTGAGAATCCCGACCGGGAAACAAAGTTAGCCATAGCTTATTGGCCACATATATAATATAAAGTGAAGTGGGCGTACAGTGTTTCAAACATATCTAACACACTGACAATTTTATTTGTATCTTGTTAGAAGGTAGGCCTATGTCACTTGCTTTCATGAAATCATTGTTCAGGGCAGTGTAAATAGCTTCACAAGTGTTGGGGATGATTTCACTCAATGCTAATTTAGAAATTGCTGTTGAAAATTCGAGGTCTTTGTAGATCTTTCCTTTGGCCAGGAATTTTAATGTAACTGTCAGCCACTCATGTTGAGAAAATTATCTCCCGATACAAGTGTCTTTACGTATTATGCGAGAAGTTACCAATGTCAAAAGATAATTATAAGTTTCCACATCCATTCACAAATAATTATGCCAGTCATCGGGTTTGCATTCCAACTCACGAAGTAAAATCACATGTGACTACTGCCTTCGTTTAAGCGGCCAGTGCCTAGACAATTTCGTTCGTGTTTATCGTTTATTGCGGTTTGTTTGCAATATTTTTCCTTGCAAGGCACGTTGCAAACAGCGACCATAACAATATTTTCTCCATCACTGCCAAAAATAAACTTAGAAAAAAAAAGGTATAGTATTCGTTTGCCAGTCCGATTGCAGTCTGTACTTCCTAGTTTCTTTTTGCACCGAAAGATGTCGGGCGCGAGACTTTGCAGCGATTTAAATATCCGTCCACACGCAACGATTGGTGTGCGCAGACATTTGCGCAGACAATCGTTGCTTGTGGACCCGGCTATACGCAACGATTGTCGTGCGCCGATATTTGCACAGACATTTGCGCAAACATATCGTTGCGTGTGACCCCTGCTTTAAAGACACCTATCGATAATAGGTAGACCCGTATATCGCTGTCGCTAGACTCTTGTTGTTTTTATTTTCACAGAGGCTACGCCTCGTTCAATGTCATCTTTGTATTTGTGGTGCATCACAAACAGCTGACTTCGAATAGGGGGTTGGAAAGCTGATGACAAACAGGTTGGGGTAGTAGAATGAGGTTGATAGATGCTCCAGGCAAGGATATGGCGGACGTAAGTGCCATGTTTTTAAGTAGCTAAATTACACGTAAGATTTATGATGAAATTAGTGGATTGTAATTTTTATTCCAGGAAATGAAGAAATACCTGCACCAACTTCTTTCAAAGTAAGTTTCGCTCCATTTATTCAAGCAAGTTTGTACTATTGTAGTTCTTTGATGATAGTGATGCCATTCTAAGAGAATATGAATTACATAAATTACTTTAACACCGCATTTGTCAATAGGATGCATTGGAACGTTAAGATAAATTGCAACATAATATTGACAGTTAACTCGTCCATGTCAATAACAAGGTAGTGGGTATCTCAAATATTAACTTACCTTATTGACGCGAAAAGGCGGCGTCGTATGTAGCAAAAATAATGTCGCATTCATTATTTGCTTGCTCAGTGAAGTTAACAGAAATTGGATGCCTGTTCCTTTTATTGATCCAAAACTAGTAGGTCTTGTGACTAGAAGACCGTCGGGTATGTGCAAAGGTGATACATCTGTTCTTTTTGCAGTATTGAAGAGTAGTTAAGATTGTAGACGTTCACGAGCAATATTTGCAATGTCAGATTTGACTTTACGAATTGAACATCACAACTATGCTACTGTTCATATAAGTTAAACTTCTTCTAAGATTTTGTTCTGATTTCTTTTTAGATTTGGAGTAAAATTTGTAATGTTTTTGAGCTGTTCACTGTACCGTACCATTGAAGAAACTGGCTTGAATTAGTGTTGCAATAATAGGGCCTATAGTTCGTAGCATTGAGTTTTCATGCTTGTAACAAAATTGCATTGTAACCATTAGAGCAAATGAAGTAACATTTGTAAATGAGTGACACAAATCAAAACTAGTGAAAGAGTTGTTCCTTTACACATCTTTATTGGCTAGTGTTAAGACTTCATTAAATAAGCAGACCTACTAGATTTTGGAGCTTCTGCACAGAGTATTAAGAGATAATCACTTCTAATGTAATTAGACACAGGTTAATGTACAAAAATTTCAATCTCTGCAGGGGACTGTATGTTCCAATGACACTTATATTCTTCCTTCTTCCAGGTTATGGTTTTCAAGTAGTGTGTCTGAATCTGTTTATTTTTGTGGTCTTTCTCAAATATGCAATGAAGCGATATATTCATTTAATCATATGATGTATAATGCCTCTTGTAGCCTAGGTCATAGGAATTTACTGATTTCTATAATAGTTTCTTACTTAGTAAACAAACTGACAGTGTGCTGAAACTTCCTGGCCGATTAAAATTGTGTGCCAGAACTGGGACTCGAACCTGGGACCTTTGCCTTTCACGGGCAAGTGCTCTGAGCTGAGCTGACACGACCCAGTTGTGGCAAATAATTTTAATCTGCCAGGAAGTTTCATATCGGTGCGCACTCCGCTACAGAGTGAATGTTTCATTCTGACAGTGTGCTGTTTTGCTTTGATTCTTTGGTTTCCTTTGTCTGATCTAACACAACATACTTCTGAGTGCTAGTAAAATATTTGTTGAGTGAATGTTTGGGAGTTAGTGCCTTCACGGACAAACTGCTTGCCTCACACTTGAGGATTTAAGTTCGAAACCATTTTACTGGTGGAATGTCCTTAACTGTATCATGTCTTTCATTGCACCTCATTCTGTCTATAGGGTCTAATGACTTAGCCGTTTGATTCCTTCCTCCCATCAACCAAACCATTCTGGGGACTGAAGACCACATCATATTATTTTGACATTAATTTGATGATTTAAAGGAGGAACTGCTGTAATATCTTCCTCAGTGGAACTTACTTAAAAGGTATTATCCTTTTCATGCCTCTATGGTCGGAGAAGAGAACTCGTGGTAAACAGACAAGAAGGGATTAGTGTAGAGTTAGGAAGTAAAAACTGCAGGAGGAAGACAGATTGTGATACATACAACACACGGAGGAAGTAGGATCAGAAGTGCTAATGTAATGCTCAGATGAATTCGTGGCAGGCTACATTAACTATCAAAATAGCAAGTGTCGTGATACCTGGGTTTGATCAATATACTGATTTAACATAAAACCGAAGTTATGAGGTATTTTTTGTTAATCCCGTACACCAATTTTTTTCTCAAATTCATTGAAAATTTCACACAACTGATACTGAGTTTGGCTTTTTTGTTTTTATTCATCTTTGAGACTTAAATTGCAGTTAAATTTGCATTTTATTCCTTGTTAGCTGAGATCACATCTTGATTTTACTGCTTGTATGATGTGAGTTAACCCTTTTGAAAGGGATAATTGAGCATATGCAAACATTCATTGCAGTACAAATGTACGGCTTTGAAGGACAGAGTTGTGTGGTTTGAATAAACTTTGATGCCTCCTTCCAGGGCTTGCTTTTAATTAGAACACTGTTCAGGCTGAAAGTATCTGTACCAATGTGAAATCAAAACTAACAGGACTTGAATGACACTTCCACTGCAATGAGGAGTGAAAACATTCTGGAAACAACCCCCTCCCCGAGGCTGTGGCTAAGCCATGTCTCCGTAATATCCTTCTTACAGGAGTGACAGTCTTGCTAGGTATGCCGGTGAGCTTCTGTGAAGTTTGGAAGGTAGGGGTGAGGTAATGTAAGATGTTAAGCTGTGTGGACAGCCTACAAGGCAAGCCAGGATAGCTCAGTGAGTAGAGCATTTGTCTGCCATGGAAGACAGAGGTCAGATCTAGAGCCCTGATCCAGCACAAAATTTTTGTTTTAGGAAGTATACAGACTGGTTTGCTTTCAGTTCCTGGTAACATTGTGTACGTAATATTAATACAATAAAGGTACCGGTATGTCAGAAATTAGTGAACATTTCATTTTTGGGAACTGTTAGTTCCTGGTATGCTGAAGTATGATATTAGATTTTCTTTTTAAAAGATATTTAGTTTCTTCTGTGGAATAACACTAGATAATGTCCAAATAGCCATCCTTGGATGTATAGGATCTCTTGTAGGTGTTCTTGGCTCAAAGTGAGCTCATCATTTAGAGAGACCATTGATACAGGTGTCCAGTAGCAAGTAACTTCAGCAAGCACTTGCTGAGGTTTTGGTTAGAACAAAAATTTCCACAAGTTTATTTCTGCAAGTCCCTTTGGTAAGTTAATTTCAGTAATGTTGAGGTTCAATTTGAGATTGTTTGCTTGTAGAATTAGATTTCATAAAAATGGGAAGAAACATGATATTGGTGCAATTAATACCGTTAGCTAAGATATGGTGACGAAAAAGTACATAGAGCACCAGTTGCTATATTGACAAGCTAATTAATGAAAATGGAGTGTAATTCATATATCAATATATGGTATAAAGGACAAAACTGTTACAACCCTGTATTGGCGGATTCTTGGTGCACTTATGTTATTGTAAAGGTCGTGTGACAGTTGGAGCAATGACAATTACATTGAGATTTGTCAGAAACATTGAGCAATTTCCTATGAATCACTAGACTTCTACAAAAATATTCATCTCATTGCAAGATTTACAGTACCACTTACAAAATATTGACTTATTTTCAATGAACATGTCACGAATTTTGGCTAAAAGCAGTTCAATAAACAATCCAGTGTTTACAAAATTTACACATTTTCATTAGCACATTTCACTGTCAACATCTGCACATCGAGCAGCTAGTGTCACCTAAACTAGAAATTAACCAAACACTTTAGTGTGCTAGCTTAGAACATACCTTGTGCATTGTACAATCAAATATTTGGAAGGAAAGAAAGAAAGAAAATAAATAAATTTGCAGGCTATATCACAGATACGGCCTTAGAGTTTCTCTCAAATTTTTGCAAACAGGATTTGTTACTTTGTTAAATATGTTATCAATTAGTTTTAATGTCAGCACTGAAAGATAGTTTAAAATTTAAAGATCCCTGTACTGCTATCTGTTTCCTTTTGCATTACCATAGCAATGGGAGCCACTTATATGGGCCTATTTAGGGATTATAGTGGTGTAAGTGTTTTGCATATGTCTTTGCACTTTCTTCTTTTTGGGACTGCCATTTTCATATTGAGTTAAAGTGCAGTTTATGCGGCAGCAGCTAGCCTTAGTGCTCGCCACGTTGGGATCGGCAGAGCAGCCAATCAGAAGTCGCGATGCCGCGGCCAATGAGATTGCGTGTTTCATGACGAGTAAATTTGGCGTCAATTTTGAAGTTTATTCGAGGATATCGGTGCGGTGTTTGTGAGATTGTAATTTATTTTCCATGTATAAGAGATTTTTAGATAATTGTTGTATTACAGACATAAGTGACCTATTATTAATACACCACAGCAGTCAAACATGTTTTGTTTTATGACCAGTACGAAGCATTGATCATTTTAAGTGAAAGTGTATAGGTTAAACAAGAAGTTTTTTTTTTTTAGTATGTGAGGGCGCGTAGCGCCCGAATCTCCGGTTCAAAAACAATCAATTTACAGTTGTACGCTTGAGATAGATTAAAATCATTTCAGTCCGAGCTACCTCGATTGCAAGCATTCTTGGAAGTTATCACAATTACTTTTACTGACCAGACAAGGGTACATACAGGAACCTGTCAACCATAGAGCAGGTATAGCATGTTTTATTTATTTTATGATATAGTGATAAGTGATAAAGTGACACCCATACTGATAGCATCTGTAACTTGTAGATCGTCAAAAACTTTTGCATACACCGCTTCGATTTACATAGTACAACTGTAACGCTCTTTCTTATTGGCTGCTCTGCGTTCCCAACCTACCGAGCGCGACGGCCAGCCGCTGCCGCATAAATTGCACTTTTACCTTCATATTGTAATGGATATACAAAGTTCTACAAATTTGACAAAAACTTCCAGCAACTGGCAAGTCCTGCAACTACTTGCACGAAGATGCAAGAAATTATTTTCACTTATGGTACTTGTGGAGACTGCTTCTGCAAATGATATGTTTCCACTTCAATTTGTAGAGGATTATGCCTGTGACATGCAACACTTTCCTTACTATTATACACACGCATTAAGGAAAACACTAACAGTTTTCTATGCAGTGTAAACAGTTCTGTGAATGAATGGCTGCTTAGTCTTCCACTGATAACTGTTAATTAGTTGTTGTTTTTTTTTTTCCTGTGATGTTTCTCAACTAGTGGGTAATGTACTTGCTCCTACCAACCACTGCAGTAAATTCATATTAACAACTAAATACTAAAATGCTTTATAGTACTGTGTATATACCCAATGTTTATATAATAATGAAAAGTTCAGGTTGCAATTAATAGTTTAGTAATAAGGACAGTTTACAACTCACTGCATAGACGTGCCGACGAGCTGCGACAGGCACATACAAGACACACATACAACGCTTTCAGCTATCGGCCATGGCCTTCTTCAGAAAATAGAACATTTGCGCAATCAGTCATATAACCATCAACTCGGGCTGCCACACTTCGAATCACGCTCTGCGGTGTGTAAATCAGGGAGGGGAGAGGGGATAGGAAGGTTGTCACGAGGGTGAGGATGGGTACTGTGGCCTGGATGGGAATAAAGAGATGCGCACACACACACAGGAACCCTGTGACTGGACTGGAATAGGAAGTGCTGGGTGGGTGGATTGGACAGGTCTTGCAGTGGGGTCTTCTACAAGGATATGATCCCTGTGGCAATTAGCTGGGTTTTGGGGTGGCATAGGCATGGACTAAGATGTTATGGAGGTTGGGAGGGTGACGGGACATCACTTTAGGAGGAGTGGGAAGGATCTTGGGCAGGATGTCCCTCATTTCTTGGCAAGAGGACAGAAAATCAAA